>OX451736.1:1093028111-1093710466 GCA_948472305.1 Vicia faba
TTTCTCCCCGGTTCGTCGAGGAGGAGCTTCTTGGCGCGAGCTGCTGTTGGGACCATGAGTTCTGGGATCTCGGGCTTTGTTGGCCGCTTCCCTCTCCTCGTAGTCCATGTATGCCCGAGCTTTTTCGAGGAGGGCACCGAATGTCCGAGGTGGCTCGATACCCACGGCCTTTCTGAATTCCGTGCCGGGGAGGAGCCCTCTCTCCAGCAAATATCTCTTCATATGGTCCGCACAGGGGACCTGTATGGCTTCCCGGTTGAAGCGATTGATGAACTCCCTCAAGGTTTCATCCTGTCTTTGGATGATGGCCTCGAGAGCCGCCTCGGTCTTCGGATGCCGCCGAGAAGCTGTGAAGGAACTGATGAACTGGTTCTTCAGGTTCCGCCACGAGGTGATTGAGCCCGGGGCGAGTCCTTTGTACCAGTCCATTGTCGCCTTCCTGAGAGTCGTGGGGAATAGACGACACTTGATGGGGCCCCCGACATTGTGATAATGAAGCATAGCCTCGAACCCGTCTATGTGGTCGACCGGGTCCGCGACTCCATCGTACTCTTTCAAGTGTGGGGGCTTCTCCATGCCCGGGGGGATGGGTGCTTCCATAATAGCCTGCGACAGGGGACCGCGAGGGTCATCCTCGTCGCTTCTCTCCGGAGACAGAGATGGGGACCTGTAATACTGTCTGGCACGACGGTCCAGGTCGTGCTGAGTCTCTCTCGAGCGAGATGCTCGGTGGTTGAATTTTACACGTCCGTCTCCTGAGTGCCTTCTTTCTTGTCTCGCCGGGTCACGACTAGGTTCTCCGGCTTGAATGATGGGCTACCTCTCCAAATGAGGCCGTTTCCCCTTTGATCGGGGTGATTGGCTTCGAGAGGTTTCCCTGTAATGTCTCCGCGGGGGAGATGGGTGTTGAGTTTCAGTCACTCGAGGAGGGGGAGTATGGGGCCTCCGATGTCTCCTCGGGGGTCTTCGTTCGTCTTCAAGCGCCCTTAGTCTCTCTCCTTGGGCGAAGATGAGATAGTCCGTTTGATTAATCGCTGCGAACAGCGCTTGAGTTGTGGCATCCGCCCCGACGGGGACGGGGACTTCCTAGAACCGGGCAGCTCTGTAGTGTGCGAGGACCGCCGGGTCGTCTTCGAGTGGTGGAGGGACCGAGGAAGATGATGCAGTAGCTCCGTCCTAGTAGGTGGAAGTTCTGGGGGCAGTTGTCGCAGGAATGGTGTTGTGGCCGGGGTTGCCGGCGTTATCAAGGTGTCCGTTTTTATCCGTGGTGCCGTTGTTAGTGTCGACGACACGAACGTTCTGCTCATCGTGAGCTTGATCAGCCATGACAGCGGTAGTTGAATTTGAGCTTTGGTCTTTGAGTTTTGCAAGACGGGGAAGCTAGTTTCCCACAGACGGCGCCACTGATCTAACCAGATCAGACTTGGACTGTCACGGCTGGCTCCGAGCTGAAGTTTTGAACAAGGTGGGGGGGGGGGGGGGGGGTACCTGCAAGGCACTCCGATGCTGAAGTAAGTAAGAGTACGAGCAGGAAGAGTGTGAGTATATATGATAGAATGAATACCTGGCCCTCTGGGAACAGAGGGTATTTATAGCCCCCAGCGCTGGGCCAAGGTTCCTTCATTGGGCCAGGCAAGTTTGGCCCAATGGAGGAACGACCAGGTTCTACGTGCGTAGTGGGGACCCGCACGTGGTCCCCTTCCTGGATGTCCTGCGTGAAGTGCGGACGGACAAGGACGCGGTCTTTTCGGGGTCCCGTTGAGAGTGTAGTGGACCGTGTCTGCCGTTGGAGGAGTGCTCGAGCTGAGGTCGAGCTGGATAGTACGAGGTCGAGGGTGTCGCCCCAGTGAAGTACGTCGGGCATAGCTGTGGTCCTTAGGCCGGCGTGACCCCTAGCAAGTCTGGATTGGGCCTTTATCGTTGCTTTTGGGCCAAACCGGCCCAGTCCAGAACAAAAATTAATTGATAAATCAAATTTTCCTTGGTCACCAAGCTAACCAATCATAAGACGAGTTTGACACAAATTAACCAATAAAAAACAATTAAACATAAAAGAAAATGCTTTTGATATTGATTATAATTTTGCACTCAATTTTGGTAAAAAGTGCATAAAATCAAATAATAATTTTTAAAAAAATGCATTAATTAAAAGTACGAAAATAATATTTAAATAATAAAAATAATGGTTTTTTGTGAATTTTTTAAATATAAATGGAAATAAAATTAGTAACATATAGACAGAAAAATATTCAAAATACACCAAGTGAGATTCAAACTCGTGACCTTAAATTTGTAAGTTATATTCCTTACCAATTATGCTATGTTTCTTATTTGAAATAAAAACCCAACTGAAAATATATGAAGACGAGCAAATATTTGTTTTTTTTTTAAATACAAATAAATTATTACGTATAGTTTTAAATAAGCAAAATAATTTAAAAATGAATATTTATAAAAACAAAAGAATGTTAGTGTAAACGAATCAAAAGAATTTTAAAACTTAATTTTGAAAATAATTTTGACTGTAGCACCGAGGCGGGCAAATTTAGAATATGACAGTTGCCCCTATTTAATTACTCTGCGATTGAAGCGTGCGAGTATACGAAGTTTCACACATTCGGATCAGAGGGTTATTAAATAATGGAAGATCCCAAAATTTGGACCAAAGATTATAAGGATACACTGTACAGTGTTCCCAAGAGTACGAAAAAAATAGGCAAAGATGACGATGTATCATCCTACTGTGGTTTGAACAGAGAGTATGATTGAAGAGTAAGATTGACCTAGATATGACGACACAGGTAACTCGTCAATACCTAGAAAAAAGATCGTAGACTTTGGATACCGTAACCTAAGAGGTAAATAACACAAGTTTGAAAATCGACTTATTAAAGCTTTGAGACTAACATGGTAAGCTTAACGCAGATTTTGTATATTCATCGCAGCCTAGGGGATGAATAACGCATAGTTTGATATTCCATCGCCGCATGGAGACTAACACAATGAATTATATCACACAGATAAAGATAACATATTGCTGCTTCGAGACTAACACAATGAGTTATATCGTAGATTTTGTATACCTACTACAACCTAGGGAGTAAATGATATGGGTTGAAAATATCTTACTAACGCATAGAGACTAACATAGTAAGGTATTGCTAGTGTACTTATCACGACCTAGAGGATAAATACCACATTTGATAACACGTTGACACTATGAGACTAACATGACGGATTACATCGCAGTTATTGCATATTCACCACAGCCTAGGAAGGAAATAACATAACAGATGATTCACTGGTGCTTAGAGACTAACACAATGAACTATATCGCAGATTCGCATACCCATCGCAACCTCTGGGATAGATAATACATAGTTTGATACTTATCGCTGCTTCAAGACTAACACAATAAGTTATATCACAGATTTTGCATATTTATCACGACCTAGGGGATAAATGATACGAGTTTGAAATTTGAAAAGTGATTTGATAATTGAATCTTAGATAGCTAAACCAAAGATAAGATCGTAGTTTACCGGTTGTGTCTGTTCTCAACCAAGGTGCTTGTTTATTTCGCAGATAAGCTAGTTCAATAATAGGCCGCAAGAAAATTCGTAGTATTCTTACCCAAAGTAGATTTGAAAATGCCACACACAATGTATATGCACAATTCCCTAAATCGATATGAAACCCAAATGTACATGTATATGCACCAAATTTTATGAATGATCTTGAGACTTTGATATGGTTATGTGCATGTTATGCTTGATATGAGGCTCTTACTGGGAAATTTACTGCCGAGATTTCAAAGGAATCTACTACCTAGATTCAATTAAGGACTGCCTACTGCGAGATTTTTGGAAAATCATCTGTCAAGATCAACCAAGGGAATCTACTGTCGAGATTTTGTTGACAAACTACCTTGTGCCGAGGTCTTCTGGACAATCAACTAGCGAGATTAACCAGGGGAATCTACTGTCGAGGCTCTGTTGAGAACTACCTTCTGCCGATGTCTTTTGGATAATCAACTGCCGATATTAACCAGGGGGATCTACTACTGAGATTCTGTTGTGAACTACCTACTACAGTGGTCTTCTAGAAAATTATTGTCGAGATTAACCATGAGAATCTACTATCGATATTCTTTTGAGAAACTACCTTCCATGGAGGTATTCTGGAAAATTATCTGCCAAGATTAACCAGGGGAATCTACTTCCGAGATTCCGTTGAGAACTACCTTCTATCGAGGTCTTCGGGATAATCAACTGCTGAGATCAACCAGAGGAATCTACTGTCGAGATTCAAAATAAGAATCTACCTTCTACCGAGGTCTTCTGGAAAATCATATGCTGAGATTAACCAGGAGAATCCACTGTCGAGATTCTGTTAAGAACTACCTTCTGCCGATGTATTATGGATAATCAACTGCCAAGATTAACTAGAGGAATCTACTACCGAGATTCAATATAAGGAATTAACTTCTACCGAGGTCTTATGGAAAATCATCTACTGAGATTAGCCAGGAGAATCTACTACCAAGATTCTATTAAGAAACTGCCTTCTGCCGAGGTCTTTTAGAAAATCGTCTGCCGAGATCGACCAGGAGAATCTACTGCCGAGATTCTGTTAATAGCCACCTTCTGCCAAAGTCTTCTTGAAAATCATCTGCCAAGATTTAACTAGGAGAATCTACTGTCGAGATTCTACGTAGAATAAATAACTTGATTGACAATGATGATTGTCTTCACACGAAACATGGTTTTATGCTATGCGTGTACATTTTGATTGATGCATGAAATATAATGATTGATTGATACATGTAATGAATGACTTAGATATGCATCAATGGATGTTGGATTTTGAAACGCCAATGAGTAATTGGGCTTTTTTGAGATATGCTCGATCCATGTTGCCAGAATTCGTCAGATGGATGAGATGATAAGTATAGCTTGATTCTAGATTGAAGAGCCCTAATGAATGATTTATGAAGACTCGTATGCTTTTGATGGATGTCCTTGTGAGGGATTGCAGATTGTTAAGACATAGAGAGGTTGCCTATGTAACAAGTTTGATTGTCACATGGTGGTAGAGTGTTATGCTAGCATGACTTTCTAACACTCGTTTCAAACTTGAAGATTTCTGATGTAGGAGGAGAGTTTCATTGGGGATAGTGAAAGTACGCAGAGAGCTTTCCCCTTTATGGAATATCCTGCCCCAATTTTTTGGTAGGGTCTTGGAGATATTCTTCTTGATATGATTTCGGAGAGTAATTTGATCATAGTATGAATGGCCCTACTATCTTGGACTTTGAAACATTATGCCCTTGATTAACTGCTTTTTGAATCAATCTCCTATTGATCAAGCCTCACAGTGGTCTGCCCCAATATTCGAATTTTGAAAGATATGCCCCCAATATCCAGAATTTGGAGGAGGTACTCTTGGATCTCCATGATATAAATTCTACATGAATTACCCCGAGTATTCGAATCTTACAGAGTTTGTACTAAAGTCGCTTGAAGGGGAACTTGAACCCTACATTCTGTAAGATGAACTTGATATGTACTTCCCCAACATTTGAGTCTTGGATGGTTGCCCCCTGATTATTAGGGCCTTGAGAAGTTGGTGAAAGAGGAAACCAAGTCCTAGCATGTTGTGATATGAATTTGATTAAGGAATACCCCTTCGAAAGGTATGCCCCTGATTGAACGATGCTTTGAATCGTGATCCAAGTTGATTTAATCTCAGAATGATCGCCACTTGTTAATAGGATCTTCATGTGATATACCCCTATGATCATTAGTCTGACTTATGATTATATGGTTCTTCTTTAGATGTCTTGCCCCTAGCTAGGAGCTTCTTAGAATGGATCGCTTTTGATTAAACCAATTTTGGATATCTACTTGATTCTAAGTATTGATTCTTATATAGAAGTTTACACTTTTAAAAGTAGTTCTTAGTGGTGCACATGCAGATTTTAAATCAAAGTTTGAATATAAATGGATGATTAGAGACGGGGATTTGAAGAAGCGAAGTGATTAGCAATAATTTTAACAAACATAGGAGTCAATTTAACACAAATTTTTTCGAGTATGCCTTTTGTTGTACCCCAAAATTATCCCTCCCATTTTCTTCAATACATTCTCATGAGGTTCCCATTTGCTCAAAACTACCCAAGAGTTGACTGGTCAAAATTTTCCTCCTAAGCAAAGAGTCCACAACTAAGGTTTGGTGTTTCTCAAGGATTTTTGGGTTTCAATGGTCTCAAGTGGTTTCCATGGTTCTTCATATGTCTTTAAGGATGTTCATGTCAAATTTAAAGTCTTACATCTCAAGTTTGCTTAGTCAATTGCTCAGATGACTGGAAATCAACCGTATTGGGTAAAAAGTCAATTATGGTCAATATATAGTCAAAGTTCAAGATTTTTTGTCAACATCAATATTCTGAGGTGATATTCATCATTTGATCAAAGGTTAATCATGATTCCTCAAGGAAAGCCATCAAATCATCAACAGTCAAAAATTGCCAAATTAGGGTTTTTATTGAAGATGACTGATCATTGACTTTTGACCTAATGGCTTAAAGCACGATATCAAGGTCTCAAATACAACATCTTGACCTAATTACATAGCTCAAGACTTTTCCAAAGATATAAGGGATTGATGGTTGAATAGTTGAATCAATTGATGAAAAGGCAATATTCACCAAAAAGTCAAACTTTGACTTTTTGGTCAACATTGGAATTCAAAAATCAAGAATCATCAAAATATTCAAAATTATCAAGCTTGATCATCAAGAATCGACAAAGTCAAGAAAATCAAGAAAAGGTCAACAAAAGTCAAAGTTGGAAAATTTTCCAACACTTATAAATTTTTTAAGTGTTTTGTTCTTAACAAAGTCACTACTTCGTGGCCATTTTTCACTAAAATGAAAGATGATTCAAGGAAAACTTTGATCATGAAAGTTGTATGGATTTATGAATTCTACAACTTTGTCCCTGAGGGTTGATATCCAAAAAAAGCTTGTATTGAGAGATATGAATCCATGAAGTTGTGATGTTTTTATCTAACACTTAGAAAAAATTTCAACAAGTTTTGGTCAATTTTTTATCCCAACTTCTTGGTCAATTTTCAACCATCTCCTTATTGATTCAACCAAAGTGATCAACATGAAAGTTATAGACAATGTTTCAAGCTTTCCAAAATGTCCTAGAGCACAAATTTATCATGCTTGAGCTAGGAGATTTGAAGAGATGAAGTTAGGCATCCATACTGAATTATAGGTCATTTCTATGATAACTATGAGACAAAATCTTCATGCCATGCTGCATAATCTCACTTTGCAGGCCTCTAAACCTTCAAATCTATCCATAATCATAAGATTACACATACTTTTGAGCCATGATCCAAGAGATTAAAGCTTTATCCAATCCATTTTGCCATTTAAAGGAGAAAGGTTAGACTTCCATTTTAATAAAGCATGCTTTTGCAAAATGTCAATGCATTAAGCTTTGTAATGGTTATATTTGATCACAAGGAAGCTCAAAATCATGGATAAAACCCACTGCATCCAACAAATTCAGAACATGCTTGTACTTGAAGCATTGAAACTATGGAAATTCATCCAACTTAGGTTTTCACTTTCAACCAAATCATAACATGTTATCTTGCAAATCTGATTACTTCAACCTCTAAAACCTCTTGCCTATAAATATAGAGCTCATTCGCAAGCCATAGGAGAAAAATAAAAGGGGAGGAACAAGCCCTCAAAACCCCTTTACTCTCAAAAAACCAGAATTGTCCATAAAACCTCTATTTTTGAGCTTTGAAGTCCAAATCTTTGAATCTCTCAAACCTTACAAGTTCTGCTCAAACAAACCACCCAAATACTTCACATACATCATGTAGAAGTTTTCCAAACACAAGAACAACTTCTATAACATCATTATCACCATCTTCCAAATTCAAAAACTGTGTCTTGCAAGTTGACTTGGTTAGGGAGATTCAAACACTTTCAGCATAAAGTAAGGATTGGAACAACTTCAGGGAGGTCCTGGGAAGCTTAATCAATTATCACATTGCACCTAGAAGCATCCATACGTGTTCTGAGTTTTCACTTCAATAAGTAAGTTTTCTCAAATTGTGATATCCTTATCCATACATCATTTGCTTTCGATTTCAAAAGAATAAAACATAACAGATCGGGGCAGAAGAGTGTATATATTCAAAATTCCAAAAAAATGGTTCAAGAGCCCTGGCACAGGTGGCCGTGTAAGGGAGAAGACTTCGTAAGGAGGAAAGGCAGAAGGAGACACGACCCGTGTCAATCCAGCTAGGATTGAAACATTGGCAAGGAGGCAAGGCAAATACTAACACGGGCGCCCGTGTCACACGACACAACCCGTGTCAACTCAACTGGGACTAAAAACGTGCAAAAGGCAATAAAGAGATTCTGACGCGGGTGCCCGTGTCCAGTGACACAACCCGTGTTAGCCTAAGCGCTAGAAATCCTAATTATGAAAGTTTTGTTGTTAGTTGTGGATCATTAAGGATACATTGGACATTTTGCATTGCTGCGAGATGACCTAACACTATAAAACTTTTTCTAAATAAAACACCAAAATATTTTCTAAAATATTCATATATCTTTAGGTTTTACTTAATTAATTTAATTTTCATAAATAAAATTAATTAATTACACTTTATTTTATTTTAAACAATTAATTTGTAAATAAAATTATAATTAGGTCTAACTTTTTATTTCACATTTCAAATATTTTCTAAACAAAGAAACAACAAAATATTTTCTTAAAACACTTAGAATTTTTTAGGTTTTTTTTGCATCTTTCCCATTTCTATCTCTGCACATTTGTTTATTTTTTGCATTAATACAATTATGTAATTGTCAAAGGTTTGTAATATATAATTAGGGTTTATTGCTTTCCTCCCCCATTCATAAACTTGTACCCCCATCCTCGAAGCGTTGTAATAACATATGACATTTAAATTCTGTAATTTACCGCTTTCCTTATTACTGTTAGTTTAATAGGATTGTATGTCAATATCTAAAACAAAACGTTGGATAACCTAATCTCAAAGACAAATACTTGAAATCAAAACACTTCACACACACGCACCTCTAGGATAACCTCACTTGTTGCCTCAGATAAAAATAGTCATATCCCTCGAATGTGAGATGTTTTAGCAAAGACCCTCGATAAAAGATCGTAGTCCTTCGATGATCCTTCGATGTTGCCTTCGGTAAACGATCTTTGTCCCTTACGACAATTGCTAAAGCATCTTATAAGTTACCTTCTATGATTGTACGATGAACCACGCCTGTCCCTAACATCCAATGATAAGGCTTCCTGTAATATCAAGCTTCGTACTTACACTTCCTACTAACTAATGGTAGGATAGCACTATCTAAAGGAGGAGGAAAGAACAAAGACCATTGAGTAGGTAGATCTCTCGTAATCGATTGCTCACAAACTAAAACAATTTCCACACTTCACACTTTCAAAACAAACTATTTTCAAAACGCTTTATAAACACTGTTGAGGACTGATACAAGGGTTATTATAAAGTAAATTGCCTTACATTGGAATATTCAAAACACTTTTCACAAATCAACACTTTCTTTAAATAAATATGTTTAAAATAAACATTTTGTATACATTCTCAACGATATGAGAATCATTACAAAATTGCCGCACTTAGGCGTTTTCAAAATATTTTCAAACATACACAAACACAAAGCATTATTTCAAAGTGAGCTAGAAATTAAGAGCCCATAGATAATTACAGATGAAAAGGGTGCTAACACCTTTCCTTTTCATAACCTACCCCCCGAACTCAAGAAAATTCTCAAAAGGTCTTTCCTTTTCTTTTAACCCTTTCCTTTATTGGATAACAGAAAATTCGGTGGCAACTCTTGCTATCCGCAACATTTGTGATAAAACGCAAAACAAAAGTCAGTTCTCCCACCTTATTACAGAATTGACGACTCTGCTAGGAGTTTTTAAAAGTGGGGTTACCTTAGAGATAGTTCACATTTAAATACTTTCATTGTTTTACTTGTCTTCTTTACTTTTAAAGGGTTGCTTAGGTTTATTTCTTGTATAGATCCTATACCCGGAAATGAGGGCATTTTAGGTAAGTAGAAATAGATCATGAAAATTGTACGGCATAGACCGATATGGTTGAAAAGATGGCTATATTAGTGCGACATATTGGTTGGTGTCGGTGTCCCTTGAGTAAGTCAAGGAGAATACTGGGCTACTACATGGTGCCATAAGCACTAACTGACCTTAGAACCTTAGTTGACACGACTTAGCCATTAGAAAGTAGTGAGATAGCTGGATTTGGTGCAGACTGAAGTTGGTTGATACTCGATACTACACTCACTGAGATTGGACTTTCTGGATATTTCTGTCGCAATTTAGATACTAGTGCTCAAGCAATACCTGAGATAAATATCAATGATATTGAGGCTCCTAGAACCCGGTTATTTCTTTTAGGACAGGTTGAGCTAACTAAAACATCAAGAGGGTACTCACCTATAAACTCCGTTCAAGCTTAAACCTAAGGCTTTATGTGTCTTGTTTGTGTTTGATTAATTGTTCGAACATGACATCATAATATCATGACATCATACCATATCATTTCACTAACCATTTCAAGGACCTAGGGATTCTGCTTTGTAGGTTATGGCTTCCGCTCACAGAAACACTATCCGAATCAGTTTCGTGAGGATACCTTCTAAACTTAAGGAGTTAGTCTCAAGGATTCTCGAAAGTTCTCCATTCATCAAAAGGCATGGTCGACTACTCAGTTTGGTTACCTTGGGTTTTGAAGAAGATATGATGAGTGTTCTATTCCAGTTCTTTGATCGTGTACATCACTGCTTTACCTTTCCCGATTATCAGTTGGTACCCACAATGGAGGAGTTTTCTCAATTACCAGGAGTTCCTATTCTCAATAAAATACCTTTAATCATTTTAGAGAAAGATCCACAACCTGAATAAATGGTTGCAACCTTACATCTGAAGCGGTCCCACATTGTAGCTAATTGGGAAGAAAGGATTGGAGTCAAGGGTTTTCTTGCTAAGTTTCTGTTAGAGAAGGCTCGGTTGTTTCTGGATGCTATGAGTTTTCAAGCTTTGAAAGATATCTTGGCTTTTCTAATCTATGGGTTGGTGTTATTCCTTAATCCAGACTAACTCATAGATGTGAATGCCATCAAAATATTTCTTTCTCGTAACCCTGTGCCTAACTTGCTCGGACACATTTTGCATTCTCTTAACACTCGTACTATAAGGAAGCGAGGGACTCTTATATGTTGCATACCTCTGCTATCAAGATGGTTTCTTTCGCACCTTCCCCAATTAGTATTGAATAATGAACGATATTTGAGGCGGTCTCAAAGGATGATGTCGCTCTCTCATTCGAATATCTTTTAGTGTTCCTGAACTCTGGAAGATGTTACTATCATTGATTGTTTCGGGTAATTCCCTAATGTTCCATTCCTTGGCATTAGGGGAGGTATTACTTACAACCCTTCTCTGGCTCTACGACAATTTGGTTATGCTCGAAGAGATGGTCCTCATGACGCATTTATCCAGGGTATTATGTTAGACTACAAGAGCGATTTTCAAGGTTATCATCAAAGGTTTATACGTGCTTGAGGCATAGTAAAAAAGGTTGATAGAAAGACTTTAGGAAAAAAGAATTATATCCCTTTGTATCCCTATCTCAAATGGGTACGGTCTCGCGCTCAAAACCTCATGATGCCGTATCCAGCTGTTCTACCAGTGATCTTATATCCTGTTGTCGAAGGAGACGTTTCTCGTATCATCCTCCATCCAGATATGCTTAATGACCCAGAATATTTGCAAAAGTCTTGAATTCAACTCAAGGAAGAACAGGACACCTTTGAAGCTCAATTATATGCAAGCGAGGAGAAAATATTTGAGCTCACAAAGCAACTCCATGAAGAGCGAAGCCTTAATGCATACCTCGACACAAAGAGGAAACACCCGTGGGAAACTTGAGTCTTAGGGTTTAGAAGTTCACATTGTTGTCTCTTTGAGACCCTTTTGCTTTTCATTGTAAGCCCAAGAGGAAATTATAATTTTTGAACTTACTAATGAAATCTTTGTTTCTGTTTCCTTTTGACTAGCAAATTTAAATCTCCCAAAGTCCTTGAAAACATTGCATCCACATATCATACATCATTCATAAGAAGGTTTTCTAATATAGGTTTCCTCATCCATTTATTGTTTATTTCAGTATAAGATGGCTCTCGAACAAACTGTCAAGGATCTCCAAACTCAGCATGCACGTTTTCAAGAGACTCTTCTGAATCTGGCCAAAGGGCAACAAGAGATGATGGTGCTCCTCACCACGAAAAAGAAAACTAAGAAGCAGGCTTTTATCCTCAACATGGGGAGAATATTCAAAGGTCCGGCTCAACCAGTTCAAGATGTTTCCTTTGAGGAAGACGACGACCAAGAGGAGGATGATAGAAGTGTCAGGGGTGAAGGTAAAAACAATCAGGTTTATGAGGATGAAGATTACTCTGACGAACAATAACCTCCCGCAGATGACAAGTACAAATAGTTATAAGATCGTCTCAAAGTTGTGGAAATCCAGAAAATGCCTGGATTGGATTTTGGAGAGCTAGGTCTGATTCTGGGGGTGTTCATCCCTCACAAATTCAAGGTCCCTATCTTTGCTAAATATGATGGGGTCTCTTGTTCCAAACTTCATCTGAGGTCGTATGTCCAAAAAATCCAACCTCATACTGCTGACCGGAAATTATGGGTCCATTTCTTCCAAGAAAGTTTGGCTCACACTCAACTTGAATGGTTCTATCAGCTGGAGGGAACCAACATCCACACATGGGAAGACTTGGTTGCCGCTTTCTACAAGCAGTATCAATATAATGCCGACCTGGCGTCGACTCATGTACAATTACAAAACATGTCCATGGGCTCGAACGAAGGGTTCAAGGAGTACACACAAAAATGGAAGGACCTAATTGGAAGGGTGCAACCTCCTTTGACTAACCTAGAATTGGTGGATATGTTCATGGGCGCTCTGATGGGTCCATTCTTTAATCTACTAATTGGGAGTTCTTCATCAGGGCTTACTGAGCTAATTTTGACTGGCGAAAGAGTGAAAAATGGTATCAAAAGCGGGAAGATTCCAATGGTAGCAACTTATAATGATGTGAAGAAGCCTTTCATTGGTAAAAAAGAAATTGATGCTGTATGTGGCTAGAAAAGTCGTAGTAAGAATGATCGCCATCAGTCTGTGGGGGCGGTATTGATCTCTAATCTGGCGCCTGTTCAACAATCACAATAAGGAAACCAACATAGGTCAGACGCTCTGAGAAGCCAATTCACCAGAATTAATATGCCATTGGCTCAAGCATTTCAACATTTGATAAAGGCTGATCTCATAACACTCTGGGATCCTCCTCCTAATCCTAATACATTCTCTCCGAAGTACAACCCAAATGCGAGGTATGCCTATCATTCGAACAGTCCTGGGCACGACACCAACAACTGCTGGGCCTTGAAAAAAAAGTTCAAGACATGATTGATAACAAGGAAATTGAGTTCGACCCTCCTGAGACTCCGAACGTGATTACTTCTCCTATGCCGAAGCATGACAAAGGCATAAGTTCTATTGAAGATGTTTTATATGTCCCCTCTGTAAATGATGTGGTTACTCCTCTCTCAACAATCAAGAAGAATTTGCTACAAGATGGTTTATTTTCGGGTTGTGTTAAAGAATGTTGTTGATGTGCAGTAAAACCCAATGGTTGCGGGTTGCTGAAGAAATGCATTCAACACCTGATGAATGAACATATAATTTTGATTTAAAAAGTTTTGTATACTGAGAATTTGTGTCGAGATTTGTCTGTCATATCTGGTACTCCTTTCAAGATCAATTCCAAGGGCCCTGTAAGTATTAGTGCCAATCCATAATCTGCTCCCTTAATCATTACAAAACCTGGGCCCATCCCATATTCCTCGTAGAAGGCTATTCCATGGAATTATGGGTCTGACGTCTATTACCATAGTGGTAAATAAGAGTCGTCTGACAAAGATGATGAAGAGGTTGATCCCAACATTGACAATATTGCGGGGACCAGTAAAATTACTAGAAGTGGAAGGATTTTCTCTCCAGAAATCTCTCCACCTGTTCAAGTTAAAGTTACCAAGACAATTGCTGAAACTTGAGGTAAAGAGCCAATGATAGAGCCTTCCAGGATAGAGGCACCAAAAGAAACTATAGTCAAGGACACCTCTGGACAAGAAATGGAAGAGGTTTTGAAGATCATTCGTAGAAGCTATTACAAAATTGTTGAACAGCTGGGACAAACCCTATCCAAAATCTCCATGTTATCCTTGCTATTGTGTTCTGAAGCTCATGCACAAGCTTTAATGAAATTTTTGAAGACTGCCCATGTACCACAAGAAATTTGTACTGATCAATTTGGAAGTTATGTTGCTAGTTTAACGACTGATAATGGATTAGGTTTCTCCGATGCTGACCTGACTCTGGAGGGGAGAAATCATAATAAGGCCCTCTATGTCTCCATTGGATGCAGGTGCACTACATTGGCTCATGTGCTAGTTGATACTGGCTCTTCTCTGAATGTTTTACCAAACGGCACTCTTGATAGACTGGATTATGAAGAGGTTGTACTGAAACCTAGTGCCATCATAGTTCGAGCCTTTGACAGATCTAAAAGAATGGTACATGGAGAAATGGACCTCCCGATCAAAACGGGTTCACAAATCTTTGAATCCACCTTCTACGTAATGGACATCCAGCCAACTTATTCTTGTCTACTAGGACGCCCCTGGATTCATGGGGTAGGTGCTGTTACATCCACTTTGCACCATAAATTAAAGTATCCTATGAAAGGGAAGATTGTTACTGTCTGTGGAGAGGAGGAGTACATGGTCAACCACCTAAATTTATTCCGGTATGTAGAAATGGACGGTGAATCTATTGAGACTCCCTGTCAAGATTTTGAAGTTATTTCCCCTGCTGGTGTTGAAGATGTTACTGCCATTCCAAATACTACCAAGGTTTCACACAAGATGGTTTCCTTGAAAGATGCCAAAGCTACTATAGAAGAAGGTGGTTGCACAATTTGGGGGCAGCTTCCTGATATCCTCTACAAATCTGACAAGTTTGGGCTTTACTATAGAGGGTCAAAGAGATGTTTGACGTGCTGGAGCTGGAAGACCTCTGAGCTGTATCAGCAACAATGGAGTCAATGCCATAGAAGATGCTGACAATGATTATTACTTCGACAATTGGATATTCCCTACCATCGGTGACAAACTCAACATCTGGAAGGCGTAAGAAATTATTTTAATCTCCTTCATACAAGAGTAATAGCTATTTCTATTTTATCGCTTTAAGAATTTTGGTTATATAATTTCTTTTAAAACAATGACTTTAAACCTTGTGTCTTTCCCGGGGCACAATAGTCCACTTGTTAAGGGTTGTCATTTCATATGTCATATTTTCATTTAATGAAAACATTGGATGTTTTGCATTCAAATTTTGCGATTTCTGTCTTTCTTTTTCTTTATTGCATTTTCAAATAGGTTTGTGTTCTTACACACACCCACACGCTACATTACATATACCCGTCCATTTTGGATCTCGTTGATAACGTTTATGTTGTTGCCGCTTATGACTTTGAAAATCCAGTCTACTAAGCCGAGGACAAAGGTGAGGAAGATTGTGAAATACCTGGAGATTTTGCCAGACTCTTAATACAAGAAGAAAAGGCAATCCAACCACATGAAGAGCCAGTTGAAGTTGTAAACTTGGGTTATGAGACAGACAGAAAAGAGGTAAAGATAAACGCCAACTTAGAGGACAATGTCAAGAACAGATTAATTCAGATGTTGCACGACTATGTTGAGGTATTTTCTTGGTCATATGAAGACATGCCAGGTCTCAGTACTGATATTGTGATCCATTGTTTGCCAATGAAGGAGGTTGTTCTCCGATTAAGCAGAAAGTTCGTTGCATGCGTCCTGAGATGTCAGAGAAAATCAAGGTTGAGGTTATGAAACAATTTAATGCAGGGTTCTTAACAGTGACATTATATCCCAAATGGTTTGTTAATGTCGTTCTGGTACCAAAGAAATATGACAAGGTATGTATGTGTGTAGATTACAGGGATCTAAACAGGGCAAGCCCAAAAGATGACTCCCCACTTCCACATATTGATGTTTTGGTCGACAACACTGCTCAACACAAGGTGTTCTCTTTCATGGATGGTTTCTCGGGTTATAATCAGATCAAGATGGCGCCTGAAGACATGGAGAAAACCACCTTCGTCACACAATGGGGCACCTTCTGTTACAAGGTCATTCCTTTTGGGTTGAAGAATGCAGGGGCAACTTATCAGCGTGCCATGGTAGCTTTATTCCATGACATAATTCATCATGAGATAGAAGTCTATGTCGATTACATGATAGCAAGATCACAAAATAAAGAAAAACATCTTGATCATCTACACAAGTTATTTAAAAGGTTGAAGAAGTACAAACTAAGGCTAAATCCGAACAAATTCACTTTTGGGGCGAGGTCTGGAAAACTCCTAAGTTTCATCGTCATCGGTAAAGGTATTGAATTTGATCCCGTAAAAGTCAAAGATATTTAAGAAATGCTGACTCCCTGCACCAAGAAGGAAGTCAGAGGTTTCTTAGGATGACTGAATTACATTACCCGATTCGTTTCTCATTTGACTGCTACCTATGAGTCAATCTGCAAGCTGCTGAAGAAAGATCAAGTAATAAAGTGGAATGACGAATGTCAAATAGCCTTTGATAAAATCAAGGAGTACTTACAATAACCTCCGATTCTAATGCTACCAGTTGAAGGAATACCTTTAATCATGTACCTAACAGTTCTAGGGAATTCAATTGGATGTGTCCTGGGGCAGCATGACGAGTCTGGTCAAAAAGGGGATGCAATATACTACCTTAGCAAAAATTTACCGACTGTGAAACAAGATATTCACTTCTTGATAAAACTTTTTGTGCTTTGGCATGGTCTGCTCGCCAAAAAAGACAGTATATGTTGACTCATACTACATTATTGATTTCTAAAATGGATCCCATCAAGTACATATTTGAGAAGCCAGCTCTCTCCGGAAGAATAGCCCGATGGCAAATGGTATTAACAGAATATGATATTCAGTACACCAATCAAAATAAGTATACTGGCAGATCATTTGGCACATCAAGCTATAGACGACTACCAATCTATGAACTTCGAATTCCCGGATGAGAACATCATGCTAATTACAGATTATGAAGAACCTAGATCGTATAAAGGACCTGAGCTAGGATCCCAATGAACTATGGTTTTCGATGGAGCTTCTAACGCACTTGGAAATGAAATTGGTGCTGTAATTATCTCTCCTTAAGGTTTCCATACACCCTTCACTGCCAGACTTTGCTTTGACTGCACCAATAATATAGCTGAATATAAAGCGGGCATCATGGGTATTAAAGCTAATATTGACCTAAGAATCAAATTTCGAAGCGTATATGGGGATTTATCCTTGGTGTTGTACCCCAAAATTTTCCCTCCCATATTTCTCAAAACATTTCAAGAAAGATTCTCAAGTTGCTCAAGGAAGCCCAAGGGTTGACCAAACAAGCTCTCTCCTAAAGCAGTCTACCTCAAATTAGGGTTTCATGTTGCATCAAGATACTTGAGTCCAAGGAATCCCACATGCTCACCATTGTCCTAATATTTTCTCAAGATCATCCATGTCAAGTTTCAAGCCTTGCAGAGAAAGTTTGCTCAGCCAATTGCTCAAAAGCCTTAAAATCGACTATGTTAGGGCAAAAGTCAACGGTGGCCTACATACAGTCAAACATCAAGATTTTTGGTCAACATCCTCATTTTGAATTATATTTCATCATTTTATCAAGGGTTGATCATGATTTATCATGGATTGCTCATAATTCATCAAGACTCAAAAGTTGCTAAATTAGGGTTTTGTAGGAAAAGTCAACTCAACTTTGACCAAGCATAACTTTCTCATAATTTATGAGAAATGACCCATCCAAAGCTCATTTTGAAGAGGATGAAATGATATACAATCCATATTCAACTCCCAAGTTCAAAATATGCACTCACAAGAAGTTATGAATTTGGACATTATAGGTCATTTTGAAAAGTCAACAAAAACACTTTTTTTGTCAAAGCTTCATACATGAACATGGAATACCAAATTGATATGAGACCAAAAGTGTTTCTTAGAGGACATATCAAGCTTTCTAAAAAGTCAAAGAACACCTTCAAAGAGTCAAAATTGAGGAAGTTATGCATTGGTGAAGTTTACCTTTTTTGCAAAATTGCCAAAAGTCAACTATACCTCAAATTGCAATTTTTGCTAAATCGGCCTAACTTTTTGCACTTGTTTTGAGTTGGTAGCATGGTCCACGAGCCCTAGCCCTTTCCACTTGTCTTTATCTTATTTTTATTATTTATTTTGATTTTTATTTGAATTAAATCAATTTTAATCAAAACAAATCATGAAAAAATTTAAAGCATTGAAACCTCAAGATATTGTGCATGTTTCAGGTCTTATATCCAGTTGGCAAGTGATTGAAATCGTGCAAAGCCTTGGTGTGCGCAAAAAGATTGAATTTGGCCTATTTTTGGAAAGATATTCAAAGGAATCAAATCAAAATCAAATGCCATGATTGATAAAGATTGAGCATACTTTTTCAACCCTAATTCATTCCTCAATACATAAGGAACATTTGCAGACCTAAATCAAGAGGTTAGAGAGGCGTGAGAAGTCAGAGAAAACTTGGAAAAAACACAAAAAAGTACTGAGTCGAATTCATAGTTACAGGCATTTTCAAGACCCTCTAGCCATCCCAATCGCTTCCTGGGATCACAAGGAACCTAAACCAATCAAGAACCAAGAGTTTCCAACCCTATAACGCACTGTAAGTCAGCCACGACAATGGCTCTTTCTTGAATTCGAATTGCATCATTCTGATACTTATAGCATGAAATAATTATAGATTCTTGTTCCTTAACACATTTGCAAGCTTTCTGTAACATTTAATTACGTTTTTATGGATTGTATCAAGAATTGCCATGGTTAGGGTTCTTGGTTTCGTTTTAGGGTTTCTGTGTGCAGGTAAAATTGGGCCATGAAAGGGGCACCATCACGCTCAGAATGTCCAGACGAGTTGGTTCATGGCCTTAGAAGTTATTTATCTCACTCGTATTTGATTTTGAGAATGACAGGAGCTGTAGCTATGGACAAACGTCCGTAGTTAAAAGTCTGACTTTTACCAACGGTGCAAGGAGGAAGATGACTAGCGTGGCAGCCTCTCATTCGCTGATTTGAATTCCGGCGCTTTCTCTCTCCACTAACGCCATTATTATATATTACTTATTATTATTATTTTATGTACAAGAAGCAAAGCCATCGCAGTTGGTAGTGGAGTAGTGGGAAAACGCTTTGGGGCCTGGGTTCGAATCCCAGGTCCCCCAATTCTTTCATAATATTTTTCTTTCAGTGATCAGACGTGTGCACAAGGCCAAGGACCACCATACATCCTCATAATCCAACCTGCCAAGTGTCCTGAGAGCCAGATCTGAAGGCCATCAATGAAGGAGCACCAAAGGCATGGTCAAAGCAAAGCATGGGATCTTGCAAGTCAACGTGGATCACTCATTTTGGGCCCAGAAATCTGATTTTCACACCCTCCATTCTGCTGACTTCTCATGCCCAATTCTTCTTTTTTCTTTTATATTTTCCTTTATTAATTTATTTATTTATATTTACTAACACAAATTATTTTTCTTTTAAAAAAAAACCACAAAAATATTTTTCATCCAATTAGATTTAGGTTTATTTTTTATCAAAAATTAATTAATTTAATTTTAAGTAACTTTAATTATTTTGTAAATAAATTAAAAGCAATTAGAAATTAGGGTTTTGTCTAAATTTAATTCTATTTTCTTTTTCTTAAAATAACAAAACACAAAAATAGGCCATTTATTTATTTTCATTAATTGATTTAGTTATCTAATTAATTTTGTATTTAATTTAAAAAACCCAATTCTTTTCTTAAATATAATTAAAAACAACAAAAACAATTTTTTCTTTCAATTAGGTTAGAAGGGGTCAAAATCCTAGTTCTCTCCCGATCTAAATTTCCTCACGCGCGCTTTATCATTTATTTTTATCCTATTAATGTAATTGCTCACAAGTTGTAATAGTTTAATTAGGTCTTTTATTTTCATTTATCGCTTTTCTTTACGGGTTTGTTTTTGGCTATGTAAATACCCGAAGCCTTGTGTTGTACCCCAAAATTTTCCCTCTCATTTCATCAACATTTTTCATCATAAGACTCTTGGAACTCAAGATCAAGTTAGGGTTTGCTCTGCTCAAGACACCTCATTGCACGGTTGACCTAAATTAGGGTTTGAGTTTGCACAGTGATGTTTTGACCTACAATGCCCAAATTGACTTTCATACTTCATATTGGACTCACAAGTTTGTCCATACCAAGTTTCAAGCCTTGATTCAAATTTTTGCCCAGTCAATTGGACAGTTGACCTAGAAATCAACTGTATTGGGGAAAAAGTCAACTGTGGCCAATTGACAGTCAAACCTCATGAAATTTGACTCACATCAAGATTATGAACTCATATGAACCATTTGATCAAGTTTGGATCACAATGCCACAAGAAATTTGATCAGATCACCAAAAGAGCAAAATGGTCATTTTTAGGGTTTTGACTGTACAAAGGCAATTTTTGGCTGTTTGACCTAGACAATGGCAAATCAAGATCAACCATGGACTCAAGGACTCAATAACATTATCTTGATCCATTCAAAAAGTTCAAAAGATCTCAAATGCATAGGATTGACAGATGAATTTTTCAGTCACCTGATCAAAATTTGACTGTACACTGAAAAGTCAAACTTTGACTTTTTGGTCAAAATCAAGTGCCAAGGGTCATTTTTCATCAAGACATGTCAAATTATGAGATTTGTTCATCAAGAAACCCAAAAATGCAAATTAGGGTTTAAAATGGAAAAATTTCATAACTTAGAAGTTTTCTAAGTTATAAAATTTTCTTATTTTTTCCTAACTTTGTCCCATTTTTTCACCAAGATGCAAATGGATTCAAACAAAACTTACAACATGAAAGTTGTAGTCCATCACAAAGTCTACAACTTTGATTCATAAAGTTTTCTAAAAAGAGGCTTGTATCTCAAGTTATGAATTTTTGAACAAGGGTACCTAAAACTTTTAACTTAGAGAAATTTTGCCCTAGTTTAGGCAAGATTTTGACCCATCTTCTTGGACATTTTTCACATAGTTCCACTTGGAGTTTCAAGTTGCATTTCAAAGATGGATTATAGTACATGTTGCACGATTTCCAAATTGTCCAAGAACTCCTAAAACACCTTTGTGGTTAGGGAGAATCGAAGGCTTGAAGTTGGCAAAAACTCTCTTTGATCCATGGCCAATACATGTTCATACAACTTGCATTTTCAAATCAACATGATTGGTACTAGCTTGCAGGCCTCTAAACCATTTTACACTCCTTAATTGAATGCAAATCCACTGAGCTAATGCATTATCTTGGCCATTTGGACATTGCATGCAAGACTAATCCCTATTTGGAAAAAGGTATATTGCCATTTTTGAAAAGTTACACTTTATGTCAAACCAAGATCCTTGAGGCATGGGGCCAGATCTCTGAGGCAAGATCAAATCCACAAATTGCAAGTATCAAGGGCAAGATATGCAGCTTACAAGATATAGTGTACAGGCCTGCAATCACAAGTAACACACTCTTGCTTCAAGAAGAAGAAATTTGTCCAAAATCTTCCCAACTCAAAAACTATCCATAGTCAGCTTACACAAACATTGCAAACACATTTGACACAACCCTTTGAGACATAAACACGAGCTCTTCACCACTCAAACCTCCTTGTACACAAAATCACCATTTTTCTGCAAAACAGGGCAAGCCCTACAGAACCACCTCCATCTCCATTTTCCCTCGTGCGTTTTGCCTCAAATTTGTTCCAATACCTTCCATTCAACTCACCTGAACTATTCCAGACCTCCATTGCTAGCTGTAACACCATTAACATACATTGCCATTCTTGTTTCAAAGCTTTGCAGGTTGAGTTCTGTAGCACGATTCAGGCTACTTCAAAACAAGCCAAGCATTGGGAAAGCTTCAGTGGACCTCAGACAAGCTCAAAAGAACCGCAAGCACCCTTGGAAGTTGCTGCATTGTCCAACTCGAAGTCAACTGAAACAGGTATTTCATGAACTTCTATCTCTCTATTTAGGAATAGTTAGACTTAGGTTTTTGAATGAAAGATGTTGTATTCATAGCCCTGAAACCATACATGTGCTTAGTTTTAATTTATATTAATCGTGCTAGGAGAATTTTGCTCATGAACTTTCTGAAAAAAACTAGGTTAAGAATTAGGGCCAGAGAAATTCTCTCTGGTCTTTGAGAGTTAGCTTAAGTTTTTTATATGGTTAGATTCGTTGTTTGATGCTCTACAAGTTTCATGTTATGAGTTTTGTCAAAAAAGCAAGGAATCAGGAGATAACATTTGATGTACAGAACACGCGTTTTTGTTTGAACTGAGGAGGAAGATGAAGTTGCTTGGGCTGGGCCTGTTTGCTTTTGCTTTTCACACATGCATTTTCAGTTCACACCCCCTAGCCCATTTCTTGTATATTTGTTATTTTTGCATTTTTATTTTTTATTCTGACTTTATTATTTTATGTCCAAATATAAAAAATTCCAAAAATTATTTTTATATTATTTTTACATTTATTTGATATTTATTTTTATTTTTACTAGTATAAAATTGTTTAAATACTTTATATTCTTCTTATTAAAACTTAAGAATAATGTGAAAAATATGTTTATTTTCATTTATTATTTTATACACATTTGAAAACATTTTCTTGAAAAATATACCTTTTTGTAAATAATTTATTTTATTATTTTTATACATACTCAATATATTTAATATATTTAATACATATATATATATATATATATATATATATATATATATATATATATATATATATATACATTTTTTATTAATTAATTAGGACAAAAAACACAAAAATAATACATTTTTATTTTTATTAATATTTTATACTAAAAATACCATTTTTCAATATACTTATATTTTTGTACAAATTAATACATTATTGTATATAAATAATAAATAATACTATTTATTTAAGAAATTAGGGTTTTGCCCTAAAAAACAAAATAATTGAAATTGACTTTTTATTTATTTACATTTCACATTAAAAACACTTTTTCATACATAAAAATCTTTTTGCATAAATGCATTTTATTTAATATTTATTTATTGTATTTATTTAAATATTGTACATTTAAATATTATGCCCTACCCATTCAATATAGTTGTAATAATTTAGGATTTAATTTCTTGCAAAATAATCCCCAATTCAAATTTGTACCCCCTCCCTATATCATGTTGTAATAGTGTAGAATTTAAATTCTCGCACCTTTAAGCTTTCAATTACGCCATGATTAGACCTAGGGTTTGTACGCAAAATAAAATCAACAATTAGTTTGACCTAATCCAATATAACAATGCATGAAAATAAACACAATGCACACTTGCACCCCTAGGGTTACAATCCACTTGTTGCCTTCAAAAATGGGCCATGGTATGCATGTCAAGTACTTTGGCAAAACAAAAACAAAACAAAAGATCATAGTCCCTCGATGATGCTATATGGGTTGCCTAAACAAAATGATTAAGTCCCTCTAGAAAATTGCCAAAAATACTTGACACTATTGCTATCATGGTCTATACGATGACCCGCGCCTGTCCCGTTTAACATCCTAACACAAGGTTGTTCACCAAATACAATGGTGAAGCAACACTGTTAAAAGGGTTAAAAACATAAGAAAGATCTTTGAGTGAAATAGGGTAGACAACTCTTAGTTACTTGATCAAAGCTTGCAAAAACATCCTTGCTATTTTCAAAACATACTTCACAACACAATTTCTAAATCCTACTTTCAAACATTGAATACTTTTTCAAAAGATAAAAACACCTTTGTATACATTCAAACAAGAATCATTACAAAGGTTGCCACAACGATGGCCTCTTTTCAAAACATCTTTCAAAACCACATACAAGGCACCATTTCAAACAATTGAAAGGCAAAGTAAGTGATCTAAGCAAGTAACTAAGAGCCCATGGATAACCATGGATAGAAAGGGTGCTAATACCTTCCCTTTCTATAATCTACTCCCCGAACCCAAGAAAACATCTCAAAGGTCTTTCCTGTACTTTTTGACCTTTCCTTAGGATAAAATAAAAAGTCAGTGGCGACTATTGCTAAACCGAAACATTTGCAAACACAAACGCAAAATCCCGAGTCAGTTCTCCCACCGTATCACACCTTGTAATAGCGTAGCTTACTTTCCGCACTTTAATTTCCGGAACATATTGATTGTTATATGTATGAATAATTAGGGTTGCATGACAAGAATGTATGATTAACTTTAAAATGGTTAGCTAACCCTAAATGTGCAAAGATAATAAACTTGAAATTGAATCACTCGCACATGCGCACTCATAGGGTACACTCCCGCTTCGGTTGCCTTCAGTAAATAGTCATTAACTATAGGATGCTTTAGTGGTTGCTCTCTTGTCTAAATAAAGATCAAAGTCCCATTCGGAAAAGTTGCCTCGGAATGGTTGCCTCGGATAATTGATCTAGGACATTAGGGTCACTACTAAGACGTCCTAACATTGCTTTGGTGATCGTACGTCCTTTTCGAATTGACCCTCAAAACTTCAACGGCGGTGCTACCTACTAACTAATAGTGGGATAGCATTGTCTAAAGGAAACAAACATAGAACAATTATCTTTTTCGAGTAGGTAGAATCTTAAGTACTTGCTCAATCCAAACAAACTTTTCACACTTTCACTCTTTTCAAACAAAGCTTTCAAAAACACTTCGTAACACTCTTGAAGACAGAAGCAAAGGTTAAATCGAAGTTAAAAACTTTTTCAAATCAAACACACACAAGCAATTTTGAAAATGGTGAGAAAGTACCTAAGAGCCCATGGAAAACCACGGATAGAAAGGGTGCTAATACCTTCCCTTTCTATAACCTACCCCCCGTACTCAAAATCTCGAAAAAGGGAATTTTTCTGTGCTTTTTTCCTTTCCTGTTGGATAAAATAAAAGTCGGTGGTGACTCTTGCTTACCGTGAAATTTTGCGAACACAAACGCAAAACGCAAACCAGCATTCCTAAAAACAGTCCCAGTTCTGGCCACCGTATCACATAACTGGCGACTCTGCTAGGGAAATTATAAGCGGGGTATACCTTAGGATTAGTTCATCATATTGCTTCTATTGTTTGATTTGATTGCTTTATCTTTGTGGGTTTTGTATCAGAGTTACTATAGATCCTAACCCGGATCTGAGGGACACCTTTTAGGTAAGTAGCAATAAACTTTGAGGGAACTATACGGCGTAGACCGATACAGTTGAAGCATTAGCTACGTTGATGTGGCACATTAGTTGGTACCGATATCCCTTGTGGAGAAACAAGGAGAATATGGGGCTGCTATATGGGTTGTTAAGCATCAACTGACCTTAGAACCTATAATTGACCAACTTGGCCATAGGAAGTAGTGAGATAGCCGGCCTCGGCATAGAGCTGGGAACTGGTTGATACTCAATACTACACTCATTGAGACCATACTCTCGAGATAGTTTCGGCCGCAAGAAAATACTGCGTGAGCTGAAACCATGACCGATGGAGGATGGTCAGTGATATTGAGAACCTCTAGAACCCAGTTACTATTATTAGGACAGGTTGAAACCAACTGAACTTCAAAAGGGTATTACCTAGGCTCCATGCAAGCCTGAAACTTAAGGGCTATTGTGTGACTTGTTTGCCTTTGCCATGTTTGCTATCTATGATACCTGTTGTGTGCTTTTGTCATGACATCATGCATCATGACATAACATGCATATTTCATTAGAATAAACATTTCAAAGACCGAGGGGATTTATCTTTGTTCTGTTTTGCAGATTATGGCTTCAGTACGCAGAAATACCATTCAAGTTAACTTCGTGCAAATCCCTGCTCAGCTCAGAGAGTTAGTCTCAAAAGTTCCTGATACTTCTTCATTTGTTAGAAGACATGGTCATCTCCTTAGTTTGGTCACTTCAAAATTGGATGACCAAATGATGAGTGTGCTATTCCAGTTCTTTGATCCGTTGCATCATTGTTTCACCTTCCCGGATTATCAGCTAGTCCCTACTTTGGAGGAGTTTTCTGATTTGTTGGGTATATCCATTCTCGAGCAGACACCCTTCACAAGTTTAGAGGAGGTTCCTATACCTAAGAACATTGCTTCAGCTTTACACTTGAAAAAGGCTGATGTAGTGTCTAACTGGGAGACACAGAGCGGGGTTAAAGGTTTCTTGGCTAAGTTTCTGATCAATCAAGCTCAACAGTTCTGGGATAACAGATTTTCAAGCCTTTGAAGACATCTTGGCTCTCCTCATCTACGGCTTGGTTCTTTTCCCGAATCCAGATTCCTTCATAGATGTGAATGCAGTCAAGATCTTTTTGTCTCGTAATCCAGTGCCTACTCTCCTAGGTGATATTCTGCATGCTCTCTATACTCGTACGGTGCGAAGATGAGGGACCCTCATGTGTTGCACACCACTGCTGGCGAGGTGGTTTATTTCGCACCTCCCCAAGTCTGTATTGAGGAATGAGGAAGGTGTATGTTGGGCTTACAGAATCATTTCCCTTGCTCATACGGACATTCTTTGGAGTTCTAATGATATGGAAAGAGTAGCTGTCATTGATCGATGTGGGGAATATCCTAATGTCCCGTTGCTTGGAATTCGAGGGGGTATAACTTACAATCCTTGTTTGGCTTTGCGACAGTTTGGACGCGCTCGGAGAGACGGTCCCCATGAGCTGCTTCTTACAGACATTATCTTTGACTACAAGGGGGACGTGAATGAGCATCGCCGAAGGTTTATACGAGCCTGGAGCATGGTGAACAGGTCTGACCCTCAAGAGCTAGGACTGAAGACTTCTCTCGCTATGTAACCTTATCTCCAATGGGTTCAAGCCCGTGCTTAAAATCTGGGAATGTCTTATGAAGCTGTTTTGCCAGTGATTGTGGAACATACTAATGAAGAAGGGGTTCCTTATACCATGCTTTATCCCTACATGCCTACTGATCTTGGGGCATTAAAGAGATCTTGGATTCAGTTAAAGGAGGAGTGGGATACCTACAGGGAAAAGTATCATGAGCAAGAGAGGAAGATCTTGAGGCTTACAAGGCAACTTGAGAACGAAAGGACGATCAATGATTATGTCAGCACGAAGGGAAAGCGACCTTGGGATTTTTGATTTCTGCTTGTTTCTAGTTTAGATTTATTTTCAGTTATTTCTTTTTGTAACGCCTTAAAGGCATTGTTAAACATTTTACAAGTTTGAATCTAATAAAGTTTGTTTATTTCTTGGTTTGCAAATTTGAATCTCCCAAAGTCTTTGAAAACATTTCATACGCATTCCATTATCATGCACCTCATCACAGGTACCATTACAGGTTTCTTATCTTCTTCGCTGTTTTTTAAGCACAAAATGTCTTCTGAAACACCTACCGATCAAGCCATCAAGGCTCTTCAAGCACAGAATGCTCAATTCCAAGAGATGTTCCTGAACTTGGCCAAAGGGCAGCAGGATTTGAAGACTCTTATCCTGAAGGAGAAGAAGAAGAAGAAGGTGGTCCTGCTGAATATGGGTCACAAATTTGGGAATAGGTTGTGATAGGAAACTGATCTATCTCATTCATTTGGAGGAGGAGAGAATCAAGAGGAAGGAAAGGGTCCTAGTCCCGTGGTCTCTGATAATGACACTGATTTTGATGAAGACCAGTATCCTCCTGCCGAGGATAGGTATAAGCAACTCGAAGACCGGCTCAGTGCAATGGAGATTCAGAAGATACCTGGGTTGGACTTCGGAGGTCTGGGACTAGCATATGGGGTGGTGATCCCTCACAAGTTTAAAGCTCCTATCTTTTCTAAGTATGATGGAGTATCTTGTCCAAAGCTTCATCTTCTCTCATACGTCAGAAAAATCCAACCCTACACTACTGATAGAAACATGTGGGTTCATTTCTTTCAAGATAGTCTATCAGGGACTCAACTTGAGTGGTTCTATCAATTGGAAGGAGCTAATGTATGCAATTGGGAGGACCTTGCTGCTGCTTTTTACAAGCAATACCAGTATAACACCGACCTTTCCCCCACGCGTACTCAGCTTCAGGGTATGTCTATGGTCACAGGCGAAGGCTTTAAGGACTATGCTCAGAAAGGGAGAGATCTGGCCGGAAGAGTCCAACCCCCTCTGTCTGATAGGGAGTTGGTGGATATGTTTCTTGGGACTTTGTCTGGTCCATTTTTCAACCATTTGATCAGCAGTTCATCATCTGGATTTACATAATTGATTTTGACTAGGGAGAGAGTGGAAGCTGGTATCAAAAGTGGCAAGATACAGAAAGGTGCTTTATCAAGTACAGAAAAGAAGCCTTTCAGAAAAGAAGCTAGTGCAGTTTACAGCTCGAGGAGCCAAAACCGACCTGAGCGCCACCAAGCAGTTAATGCGGTAGTAATATCAAGACCCATTGTTGCCCCACAACGCAACAATCAACAAAGAGTAGAGAGACCGCAAAGACAGTATACTCGGCTCAGTATGACCTTATCTCAAATTCTACCGCAATTGTTGAAGACTAACCTGATAACTCTGAGGGAGGCCCCGAAGAATCCCAGTACTACATCTCCGCTGTATAATCCGAACGCCCGCTGTGCCTATCACTCCGATAGCCCAGGGCATGATACAAACAACTGCTGGACCTTGAGGAATAAGGTGCAAGATTTGATTGAAGCTAAAGAGATCGAGTTTGACGCACCAGAAAATCCCAATGTCATAATTGCTCCCATGCCTAAACATGATCAGGGAGTGAATGCAATCAAGGTTGATGAAGAAGAGTAAGATATTGACAGCTGGATTTACCCGACTACCGACGGTGGATTGAGAAATTGGGCGGAAAAGGACTTCGTTCCCATTTCTTTTATTACACAGTAATAGACTTTTGTTTTGAGATTTGTAACAGACAATTTAAAACTTTACGGCCTGGTGCCTTGCCTGAGACACCGTGGCTTTGTTTGTGAGGGCTTAATGTTTGTCATTTCCATGTATCATCAATAAAGCATTGGACGTTTTCTTGCATTACAAATTTTGTGCTCCTTGTTTTTCTTTTCTATCTTTCACTTTATCAAAACAACTATTGCCTTACACACACTCACATATCATAATGCAGATCCACATCCACTCTGGATCCCACTGATAACGACTCTGCTACTGCCAGTTATGACTTTGAAAGTCCGATCAACCAAGCCGAGGACGAAGGTGAGGATGATTGCGAAGTGCCTGGGGAACTTTCCAGATTGTTACTACAAGAAGAGAGGGCCATACAGCCCCATGAAGAGCCAGTGGAATCAGTGAATCTAGGTTCAGAAGAAGACAAGAAAGAAGTCAAAATCGGTGCAAATCTGGAGTCTAGCGTCAAGCAATGGTTGATACAGATGTTGCGTTACTATGTTGAGATCTTTGCTTGGTCTTATGAGGATATGCCTGGGTTGGATACCAATATTGTGGTTCACCGCTTGCCAACTAAAGAAGACTGTCATCCAGTGAAGCAGAAAGTTCGCTGAATGCGCCCAGAGATGTCTGAGAAAATCAAAGCTGAGGTTATGAAACAGTTTGATGTCGGTTTTCTAGCTGTCACTTCTTACCCACAGTGGGTTGCCAACGTGGTTCCAGTGCCCAATAAAGATGGTAAGGTGTGAATGTGTGTGGACTATAGGGATCTAAATAGGGCGAGCCCCAAAGACGATTTCCCACTTCCTCACATCGATGTCTTGGTCGACAACACCGTGCAGCATAAGATCTTCTCCTTTATGGATGGTTTTTCTGGTTACAATCAGATTAAGATGGCTCCCGAGGACATGGAGAAGACAACCTTCGTTACGCAGTGGGGTACCTTTTGCTACAAAGTCATGCCGTTCGGATTGAAGAATGTTGGGGCAACATATCAGCGCGCCATGGTCGCTTTGTTCCACGACATGATTCACCATGAGATTGAGGTATACGTTGACGACATGATTGCAAGGTTCCAAACTGAAGAGGAACACCTTAACCATCTCCAGAAGCTTTTTGACAGGTTGAAGATGTACAACCTGAGGTTAAACCCGAATAAGTGCACCTTCGTGGTAAAGTCTGGTAAGCTGCTGGGTTTCGGCGTTAGTGATAAAGGTATTCAAGTGGATCCTATAAAGGTGAAGGCTATACAGGAGATGCCAGCTCCCCGGACAGAAAAAGAAGTCAGAGGCTTTTTGGTACGTCTGAACTATATTTCCCGATTCATTTCACATCTGACTGCTACTTGTGAGCCAATCTTCAAACTGCTGAAGAAAGATCAAGTGGTAAGATAGAATGATGAATGCCAGACCGCTTTCGAAAGAATCAAGGAATATCTCCAAGAGCCTCCCATTCTGATACCTCCAGTTGAAGGGAGACCTTTGATCTTATACTTGACAATACTCGATAATTCGATAGGGTGCGTGCTGGGGCAGCATGACGAGTCTGGCCGAAAAGAGCATGCTATTTACTATCTTAGCAAAATTTTTACCGACTGTGATACCCGATACTCACTGCTTGAGAAAACTTTCTGCGCTTTGGCATGGGCTGCTCGCCGGCTGAGACAGTATATGCTGACTCACACTACTCTATTGATATCAAAGATGGACCCAATCAAGTATATCTTCGAAAATCCTGCCTTGTCCGGAAGAATAGCAAGATGGCAGATGATCCTGACTGAGTATGACATCCAATACACAACCCAAAAAGCAATCAAGGGGAGTGTGTTAGCAGATCATTTGGCACATCAGGCCGTGGATGATTACCAGTCTATGAACTTTGAGTTTCCGGATGAGAACATCATGTTGGTGACTGACTGTGAAAGACCTGGACTGGATGAAGGACCTGAGGAAGGATACCTATTGTACCCTAAAATTTTCCCTCCCATATTCCTCAAGATTTGTCAAGAATAATCTTCAAGTTGCTCAAGTTGGCTCAAGGATTGGACAGTCAAATCACCTCCTAAGGCAGTCAAGTCAAAATTAGGGTTTTGTGTTGCATTAAGGTCCTCACATCCAAATGACTTCAAATGCTCCCCAATGTCCTAATATGTTCTCAAGTTCATCCATGTCAAATTTCAAGCCTTGCAGAGGAAGTTTGGTCAGTCAATTACTCAAGAGGCCCAAAAATCGACTATGCTAGGGCAAAAGTCAACTGTGTCCCAAATACAGTCAAACCTCAATATTTTTTGTCAACATTCTCATTTTGAAGGATAATTCATCATTTGATCAAGGGTTGATCATGATTCATCAAGGATTGCTCAAGATTCATCAAGATTCAAAAGTTGCTAAATTAGGGTTTTGTAGAAAAGGTCAACTCAACTTTGACCAAGCATAACTTTCTCATACTTTATGATAATTGACCCATCCAAATCTCATTTTTAAGAGGATGAAATTTCCTACAATCCATCTTCACACCCCAAGATCAAGAAATGCTCTCACAAAAAGTTACAAATTTGAACATTATAAGTCATTTTTGAAAGTCAACAAAAACACCTTTTTTTGCCAAAGCTTATAACTTGAGCATGGAAAATCAAAATGAGATGCGACCAACAGGGTTGATTAGAGCACATCTCAAGGTTTCTAAAAAGTCCAAGAACACTTCCAAAAGTTCAAAATTGAAGAAGTTATGCATTGTTGAAGTTGGGCATTTTTCCAAAATTGCCAAAAGTCAAATATCCTCAAAACTCCAATTTTTGACAAAAGGGCCCACTTTTTTCCACTTGATATGGTCTTGTCATGCCACACACGTGTCCCATCTTTAATTTCATGACCAAACATTTATTTTTCTATTTTATTTCATTTTTATTGATTTAATTCATTATAATATTAAATCAAATAAAATCTAAAAATTGATGAAATGGTATCTTTGTGATTTGTCCAACTTTCAAATACCATCATGAACCAAATCAAATTCGTATCAAGCTTGGTTATGCACAAAAAATCAGATTTGGCCTATTTTTGGAAAGCTTATCAATGGTGATCAAATCCAATATTCCATCTTCAATGCACTTGGATTACAGCCCATATTTTGACCTAAAATCATTCTATTATATGCACACAAGCAAGCCAGACCTAGAATACGCACAAGGAACTGCTGAAACAGCCAGAACAACTTTGGAAAAAAGCTTGAAAAGTGGGAGATTGAAAACAGAATTGGAGGCCAATTCAATCCAAAATCACAACACTACTCCCTTGCCTGACATCCTGTGAAGCTGTAGCGATCAATACCAGCCCTTGAAACATCCCCAAACGCGCTGTAAGTCATCCTGAACATAGCCCTGTGCACGAATTCGTAACCTTGGATTCTTGCATTTTCTTGCCAAAATATGGATATATTTGTGATCCTTGCATAATTTCCAAGCATTCTGCATTGTTTGATTTCATTCTTGTGGCTTCTAACCCCGTATCCAGAACCTAGGGTTCTTGTTCTTGTTTTTAGGCATTTTTCATGCAGGTTAAATTAAGGCCAATGATGGGTATAGGTTTGATCAGGGAAGAGAGACGAACACATTGATGTTCTCCATTTGCATTTATATAGCCTGTAACTCATGTTTGGATGGCCCCTGTGAATTTTGCTACGGACTCAAATCCGCAAGAAATAGACCAGGTTTTAGTGAAGAAGACGATTAGGTGTCTTCCTTTCATTGGACCATTCAAATCAATTTAGCGCATTTTTATTTATTTTCAGTATATTGATTGCTTTACCAATATAATACTATCTATCCATTCCACTAACAAATGAAGCAGTTTGGTTGAGTGGTTGGAGCGCTGACATTTGAACAATGGGACCTGGGTTCGAATCCCAGGTCCCCCCAAATTTTATTTGCAATTTTATTTCAGGCAATTCTATGAAGCATGCCAAGCGTGGATCACCATGATCTTCATCCCATCAAATGCCAAGTGGCCTGCAGGCCAAATCCAATGGCCAAAATTGGATGCTCACCATACTCCCCAATCAAGGCATACGCGTGGAATAATGAAAGTCAAAGCAGGCTAGAAAATGTTTGGGCCAAGGAAATGCTGACCAAACCTCCTAATTTGGGGCCCAAACCCCCTTTGGTTTATTTCTTTTCTTTTCTATATTTCTCTTATTTAATTTGTTTTATTATTTTTATTGTTAATTAACCAATTAATAATTTTTCTCATAAAATCAGAAAACACAAAAATATTATTTTTATTTATTTCATTATTTTATTTTTTTTGTAAATAAATATTAATTAATTAACTTAGTTTTAAATAGGTTTAACATTTAATATTTTTTGCAATAAATTAAAACTAATGGAGAATTAGGTTTTTAATAATTTCAATCAATTTTATTTTGGTTTCCTAAAATATAATAAAAAACCCAAAAATATTTTCATTTAATTAATTAATTCAATTATTAATTTAGACTAATTTTTAATTCAAAAATAACAAAAATATGCTTTATTCAATAAAAAGGGTCAAAACCCTAAAAACACTTCGATTTAGTTTTCTCGCGCGCGTATAATTTTTGATCCATATTTCAATATTGTAACTGCTTCGAGGATGTAATAGTTTTAACTTAGGATTTTATTTATCGCTTTTATTTACTTTTCACAATTTAATTTTAAAGGGTTTGTCTTTGGCGATGTAAATACCCGACGCCTTGTAATAGCTTAGATTTATTTTCCGCACTTTAATTTCCGCAACCATTAACTGTTAGATGTTTGAATAATAGGCAATGCATGACAAGATCAACTTTTAATTTAAAATCAACAAGTAGCTCACCATTGACATGTACAAAGATAATATAACTGAAAAAACAATACACTTGCACATGTCACTCCTAGGGTTCACCTCACTTGGTTGCCTCGAACGTGGTCATTGAGTATAGGAAGTTTTAGAGGTCGCCCTCTTGTCCAAAGATCATAAGTTGCCTCAAAACGGTTGCCTCAGATAAAATGATCTAAGACATTAGGGTTACCGCTAAGGCATCCTAACATTGCTTTAGTGACCACACGTCCCTTAAATCGAATTGACCCGAAAACTCCAACGACGATGCTACCTACTCCTCAATAGTGGGATAGCGTTGTCTAAAGGACATTTGCACAGTCTAATTCCTTTTTGAGTAGGTAGATGTTCTTAAGTACTTGCTCCTTTTAAAAACAAAACTTTTCACACTTACACCCCTTTCAAACAAAAACTCTTTTCAAACCCACAATCACAAAGAAAAGCAAACTTTTGAAAACATAATGAGCAAGTACCTAAGAGCCCGTGGATAACCACGGATAGAAAGGGTGCTAACACCTCCCCTTTCTATAATCTACCTCTCGAACCCGAGAAACATCTCGAAAAGGAATTTTTCTGTGCTTTTGTCCTTTCCTTGTTGGATAAAATAAAAGACGGTGGCGACTCTTGCTTACCGTGATATTTTGCGAACACAAACGCAAAACGCGAACCAGCATTCCAAAACAGTCAGTTCTCATTCCCACCGATCACAGAATTGGCGACTCTGCTAGGGAATTAATTATAAGTGAGGTGTACCTTAGGATTAGATCATTATGTTTTCAATTGTATGCTTTGTATGCTTTAATTTTGTGGGCTTGTATCGGAGTTCTATAGATCCTAACCCGGATCTGGGGATACCCTTTAGGTAAGTAGTAATAAACTGTGAGGGATCTGTCCGGCGTAGACCGACACGGATGAAGCAGTAGCTACGTTGGTGTGGCACCTTGGTCTGTACCGATATCCCTTGTGTTGGAACAAGGAGAATATGGGTCTTCTAAGGAGTCATTAAGCACCAACTGACCTTAGAACCTTAAATTGACCAACTTGGCCATAGAACAGTAGCAGTATACTACACTCATTGAGACTAAACTCTCGCGATGATTTCGGCTGCAAGAAAAGGTTGCTAAACTGGAATTATGACCGATTGAGGGTAGTCAGTGATATTGAGATCCTCTAGAACCCGGTTACTATTTTTAGGACAGGTCTTAACCAATTGAACTGAAAGAGGGTAGTACCTAAGCTTCATGCTAGCCTGAAATCTAAGGGCTCTTTTGTGTGACTTGTGTGCCTTTACCATGTTTGCCTTTTGTGGATACTTGTGGTGTGCCTTTACCATGACATCATGACATCATAACATTGCATACATTTTGCATAAGGACTAACCTATTTCAAAGACAAGAGAGTTTCATCTTTGCTCTATTTTGTAGGTCATCATGATGCCCATGCGTAGGAATACTATCCGGATCAACTTTATCCAAGTACCTACCCTGCTTAAAGATTTGGTTGTCAGGATTCCAGACACTACTTCCTTCATCAGAAGGCATGGTTCTCTTCTCAGTTTGGTCACTTCAAAATTGGACGAGCAAATGATGAGTGTTATGGTCCAGTTTTATGATCCGCTATACCATTGCTTCACCTTTCAAGACTTCCAGCTGGTTCCTACCGTGGAAGAGTTCTCTGAGCTGCTTGGTATCTCTGTTTTGGAACAGACTCCATTTACTGGTTGGGAGAAGACTCTTAAGCCCGAAGAAATTACTGCAGCCCTTCACTTGACCAAGGAGGAGGTAATGGCTAACTTGGAGACTAGAAGTGGAGCTAAGGGTTTTCTGGCTAAGTTTTGGTTGACAAAGCTAATTATTTCTGGGATAGCTTAGACTTTAAGGCTTTCAAGGATATTCTGGATCTCTTGATTTATGGCTTGGTATTGTTTCTGAATCCTGACACTTTTGTTGATATTAATGCCATAAAGATCTTCATCTCTCAGAATCCCGTACCCACTCTCTTGGGTGATATCCTTCATCAGCTCTATGCTCGTAATGCCCGAAAGCGGGGAACTTTGATGTGCTGTGCTCCTTTATTGTCGAGGTGGTTTATTTCGCACCTCCCTAAGTCTGTACTGAAGAACAAAGAAGGAATGGGCTGGGCTTATAGGGTGACGTCTCTTTCTAATAATGACATTATCTGGACTCTCAAAGGAATGGATGAGGTGACTATCATTGATCGCTGTGGAGAGTATCCTAATGTTCCATTGATCGGAACCCATGGAGGGATTTCTTACAACCCATGCTTAGCTCTCCGTCAGTTTGGAAGAGCTAGAAGAGAAGGGCCTCATGAGATGTTGATGCCCCATATCATCTTTGATTTTCAGGGAGATAGCGACGAGCTGCGTCGTAGATTCATAAGGGCTTGGGACAGAGTTCACCAATCTGACCCACATGAGTTGGGACCAAATACTTCTCTGCCAATGGAGCCATATCTCAGATGGGTCCGCATCCGTGCCCAGAAGTTAGGTATGCCATATGAAGCTGTCAGGCCTGTCACTCTTGAAGTTGCTAATGAGGAGGGGGTTCTTCCAACTATTCTCCACCCTTATATGCCCACTGATATTGGGACACTGAAGAGGTCTTGGATGCAGTTGAGGGATGAAAGGGATTCGTACCGAGAAAGGTTTAATGAACAAGAGCAGAAGATCCAGAAGCTGAATCGACAGTTGGAGAACGAGCGAATTCTGAATGATTATGTCCGCACTGAGAAGAAGAGACCTTGGGAGCATTGATGGACCTTTGATGATTTCTTTTACAGTTTTTGTTTACTTTTTAGTGTTTCTATTCTTGTAACGCATAAGGGCAATTTATTGAACAATTTAAATTTTGAAGTTTAAATCTAATAAAGTGTGTTTCCTTTCTTGTTTACAAATTTGAATCTCGATTGTCTTTGAAATCATAAATCATACACATTTAATCCCATGCATCTCATAATCAGGTACCCCATTACAGGTCTCTTATCTTCTTCGCTGTTTATTTCAGCAATCATCATGTCTGCTGAACCTTCAACCGATAAAGCTATCAAGGCCCTCCAGGCCCAGAATGCCCAGTTTCAAGAGCTATTCATGAATCTGGCTAAGGGTCAGCAGGAGCTGAAGACTTTGATTCTGAAAGAGAAGAAGAAGAAGAAGAAGAAGAGGACCATCCTGTTCAACACTGGATGCAGGTTTGGAAACGGGCTACAGAATGAAGTTGATCTGACCACCTCATATGGAGGGAAAGATAGTCCACAAGAAAGGAGGGCTCCTAGCCCTATGGTCTCAGACAACGAGACGTACTATGATGAAGAACAGTATCCTCCTGCTGAGGATAAGTACAAACAGCTGGAAGACCATTTGAGCACTATGGAAATACAGAAGGTGCCCGGTCTGGACTTCGGAGATCTGGGTCTATCATATGGGGTGGTGATTCCTCATAAGTTCAAGGCACCTGCCTTTGCCAAGTATGACAGAGCTTCCTGTCCAAAGCTGCACCTCCGGTCATATGTGAGGAAGATCCAGCCTTACACCGCTGATAAGAACTTGTGGATCCATTTCTTTCAAGACAGTCTCTCAGGGACTCAGCTTGAGTGGTTCTATCAATTGGACGGAGCCAGTATCCGTAGCTGGGAAGATTTGGCTACTGCGTTCTACAGGAAGTATCAGTACAACTCCAACCTCGCTCCTACGCGTACCCAACTCCAGGGTATGTCAATAGGAACAAGTGAAGGATTTAAAGAGTATGCTCAAAAATGGAGAGACCTTGCTGGAAGGGTGCAACCACCTTTGGCTGATCATGAGCTTGTGGACATGTTTCTGGGGACCATGTCTGGTCCGTTCTTTAATCATCTGATTGGAAGCTCTTCAGCTGGGTTTACAGACCTTATTTTGACTGGTGAGAGGATTGAAGCTGGTATTAAGGCTGGGAAGATACAAAAGGGTGCCTCTTCGAGCACCGAGAAGAAACCGTTTAAGAAAGAGTCCAGTGCTATCTACAGTTCGAGAAGACAGAATAGACCTGAACACCGCCAAGCTGTCAATGCAGTTGTTATTTCAAAACCTGCTGGTGCTCCTCACCACCACAATCAACAAAAGGACGAGAGACCTCGAAGGCAATTCACTCGTCTCAGCATGACTTTGTCTCAGATTCTGCCACAGTTGCTGAAGACCAATCTGGTGACTCTAAAAGAAGCTCCGAAGAATCCAAGTACCACGTCACCAAAGTACAACCCTAATGCCCGCTGCGCTTTTCACTCTGATAGCCCAGGGCATAATACAGAAGATTGTTGTGTTTTGAGGAACAGGGTGCAAGACCTAATTGATGCAAAGGAGATTGAGTTTGAGGCGCCCGAGAGGCCTAATGTTGTGACTGCTCCCATGCCCAAACATGGAGTAAATGCTGTAGAGGAAGACTTGTTTTTAGTTTCCGCGGATGATATTGTTACCCCTCTGATGACTGTCAAGAAGAACCTGTTACTAGCCGGTTTATTTTCGGGTTGTGGCGAAGGTTGCCATATGTGTTCCTGTTTTACCTACTGGTTGCCCATTTCTGAAGTCAGGTATCCAGTACCTGATGGATAATAAGGAGATCTTGTTTGAGAAGACTGTTGTTCCCTCCATTCCTACTAAAGAAGTTGCCATCATTACCATTTTCAACAATTCTTCCAAGGCTCCCTCGAGGAAGCCTGTTAGAATTACATCTGTTCCAAAGATCGCACATGTAATCATCACTGTTCCGGGGCCCATCCCCTATACCTCTGACAAGGCTGTCCCTTGGCACTATGGGGCAGATGTTTATGTTCTATGAATTAAGCAAGAGTTGGATGTTGATACCGGCGTCAGCAATATTACTGGACCTGCTAAAGTCACCCGCAGCGGTAGACTTTTCTCACCTGATATTGCTCCACCAACTGTCCGAAGACCTGTTGTCATTACACCTGCAAGTGTACCTACTTCCATTCCTGATCAAGTTCTTAGTTCTACCCCTGTCGCTGAGTCATCTGACGCTCGGGGCAAAGGGATCACCATTGATGTGCCTGCCCAGACGGGGGCACCGAAGACCATCACTGTTGAAGCTTCCAAACAGGAGATGGAAGAGATTTTGAAGATTATTAAGAAGAGTGATTATAACGTAGTTGAGCAGCTGGGGCAAACCCCATCCAAGATTTCTATGTTGTCACTATTGCTGTGCTCAGAGGCTCATTCTAAGGCTCTGATTACCTTCCTGAAAACTGCCCACGTGCCACAAGAGACATCAGCTGATCAATTTACCGATTGTGTGGCCAATTTAACTGCTGATAATGGTCTGGGTTTCTCCGACACTGATTTGACGGCTAAAGGGAAGAACCACAATGATGCCCTGCATGTCTCCATTGAATGCAGGGGCACTACTCTTGCACATGTATTGGTTGACACTGGTTCCTCATTGAACGTCTTGCCCAAGAAAGCTCTAGACCGGTTGGATTGCGAAGGGTTGGAGCTAAAACCAAGTAACATCGTTGTCAGGGCCTTTGATGGGTCTAAAAGGATGGTGCACGGTGAAGTTGATATTCCAATTAAAGTTGGTTCTCAGGTCTTTAATTCTACATTCTACGTAATGGACATTCGGCCATCCTATTCTTGTTTGCTGGGTCGTCCATGGATCCACAAAGCTGGAGCTGTAACCTCAACGCTCCACCAGAAGCTGAAGTACCCGGTCAAAGGGAAGATTGTGACAGTTCAGGGGGAGGAATAGTACATGGTCAGCCACCTCAACTCGTTCAGATACGTAGAGATGGATGGGGAGTTCATTGAGACCCCATTTCAGCACTTTGAAGAAGTTCCTCAGACACTAGCATCAGCTGAGACTGTGGTTGAAGATTCTCCTATGAAGATGGCTTCCTTAAAGGATGCCCGGGCTGTTATTGAGAAGGGTGAGTGTGCAAATTGGGGTCGACTTCCTGATTTCACTCAGAAGACTAACAAGTTTGGTTTGGGTTTCACTGCAGAAGCTCAAAAGGCTGTTCGAAGTGCGAGGATTGGAAGACCTCATGTGTTCATCAGCAACTCAGGAGTAAATGCCATTGAAGATGATGTGGAGGAGTCTGAATTCAACAGCTGGATCTATCCTACAACCAACGATGGACCAAGCAACTGGACAGCAAATGACTTCATCCCTATTACTTTTGTTACCCAGTAATGAACTCTTTGTTTTGAGCTTGTAACAGACAATGTTTTCAAACTTTATGGCCCGGTGTCTTACCTGGGGCACTGTGGCTTCATTTATGAGGGCTTTTGTGTGCCATTTTCATATATCATTAATAAAAGCATTGGACGTCTTTTGCATTTCAAATTTTGAGCTCCTTATTTTTCTTTATTATATATTGCAAAAACAACTATTTTACACACACTCACGTATACAGGTCTCAATCCACTCTGGATCTCACTGGTAACGATTCTGCTACTGCCAGTTATGACTTCGAAAATCCGATCAACTTAGCCGAAGACGAAGGTGAAGATGATTATGAAGTGCCTGGTGAACTTGCAAGACTGCTACTCCAGGAAGAGAGGGCCATTCAGCCACATGAAGAGCCGATGGAAACAGTGAATCTGGGTACTGAGACAGACAAGAAGGAAGTTAAGATTGGTGCAAATCTAGAGCTTAGTGTGAAACAGCGGTTGATTCAGATGCTACATAACTACGTTGAAATCTTTTCCTGGTCTTACGAAGATATGCCTAGATTGGATACTGACATTGTGGTTCATCGCCAGCCTACCAAGGAAGACTGCCCTCCGGTAAAACAGAAGGTTCGTCGTATGCGCCCAGAGATGTCTGAGAAAATCAAGGCCGAAGTCATGAAACAGTTTGACGCCAGTTTTCTAGAAGTGACTTCGTACCCTCAGTGGGTCGCCAATGTGGTTCCGGTACCAAAGAAGGATGGTAAGGTCCGAATGTGTGTTGACTATAGGGATTTGAACTGGGCAAGCCCCAAGGATGACTTCCCTCTACCTCACATCGATGTTCTAGTTGACAATACTGCTCAACACAAGGTCTTCTCCTTCATGGACGGTTTCTCCGGTTATAATCAGATAAAGATGGCTCCCGAAGACATGGAGAAGACGACCTTTGTTACTCAGTGGGGCACCTTTTGCTACAAGGTCATGCCTTTTGGGTTGAAAAATGCTGGGGCAACATATCAGCGTGCCATGGTTGCTTTGTTTCATGAGATGATCCACCATGAGATTGAAGTTTACGTCGACGACATGATTGTGAGGTCCCAGACTGAGGACGACACCTTGACCATCTACAAAAGTTGTTTGACAAGTTGAAGTTGTACAAGTTGAGATTAAACCCGAACAAGTGCACCGTCGGGGTGAGATCTGGTAAGCTGTTAGGTTTTGTTGTAAGCGACAAAGGTATTCAAGTAGACCCTGTCAAGGTGAAAGCCATACAAGAGATGCCAGCTCCCAAGACAGAGAAGGAGGTCAGAGGATTTCTAGGACGACTGAACTACATTGCCCGATTCATCTTGCACCTAACTACTACTTGTGAGCCAATCTTCAAGCTACTGAAGAAAGATCAAGTGGTACGTTGGAACGATGAATGTCAGGCCGCTTTCGAAAGAATCAAAGAGTATCTTCAGGAGCCACCTATTCTAATGCCACCAGTTGAAGGGAGACATTTGATTTTATATTTGACAATACTTGACAACTCAATGGGGTGTGTGCTGGGGAAGCATGACGAGTCTGGCCGAAAAGAGCATGCTATTTATTACCTTAGCAAAAAGTTTACCGACTGTGATACCCCATACTCACTGCTTGAGAAAACTTGTTGCGCTTTGGCATGGGCTGCTCGCCGGCTGAGACAGTATATGCTGACTCACACTACTCTGTTAATTTCAAAAATGGATCCAATCAAGTATATCTTCGAAAATCCTGCCTTGTCTGGAAGAATAGCAAGATGGCAGATGATTCTGACTGAGTATGACATCCAGTACACAACTCAAAAAGCAATCAAGGGAAGTGTATTGGCAGACCATTTGGCACATCAGGCAGTGGATGATTACCAGTCTATGAACTTTGAATTTCTAGAGGAGAATATCATGGTAGTGACTAATTGCGAGACACTTGGACCGGATGAAGGACCTGAGGAAGGATACCGATGGTCTATGTACTTTAATGGAGCTTCAAATGCTTTGGGTGATAGCATTGGCACTGTGATCATATCTCCTAAAGGCTCTCATACTCCGTTCACCGCCCGACTATGTTTCAACTGCACCAACAACATGGCGGAGTATGAAGCGTGCATCATGGGTCTTCGAGCTGCAATTGACCTAAGGATTAAGTTTCTAAGTGTCTTCGGAGATTCCGCTCTCGTGATCAGTCAGATCAAAGGTGAGTGGGATATGAAACACCCAAATCTTATTCCTTACAAGGAGTATGTATTGACGTTGCTTCCCCATTTCGAGGAGATCACCTTTGAACACTTCCCTAGAGAGGAGAATCAGTTGGCGAACGCGCTAGATACGATGTCTTCTATGTTCAAAGTAAAATGGGACAACGAGGCTCCCCGGATCATTATTGAAAAATTGGACGAACCCGCACATTGCTGTGATCTTGAGACTGAAGAGGTGACAGAAAAGCCCTGGTTTCACGAAGTAAAAAGATACCTTGAAGCTCAAGAATACCCCGAGGGTGCATCTGTTAATGATAAGAAGTTTCTGAGGAGGTTCGCGGCAAAATTCTTCATCAGCAATGGCATTCTTTACAAGCGTAACCATGATTCAACCTTACTGCGTTGTGTGGATAAGATTGAAGCAGAAAGGATTATGGCAGAGCTACATGAAGGTACTTTCGGAACCCATTCCAGTGGACATACGATGGCAAAGAAGATCCTTCGAGCAGGATATTACTGTTCCACAATGGAAGCCGACTGTTATCAGCATTCTCGGACATGTCACAAATGCCAAGTGTTGTACCCCAAAATTTGCCCTCCCATATTTCTCAAAACATTTCAAGAAAAATTCACAAGTCCAACCCGGCGCGTCATATTCAGGTGTTATTTCACCAAGATATCTCTGATAACGTATTCTCAAATTCAGGTTCGGCTCAAGAGTCAATTCTTTAAAGAAGATATTCGAATGTGTGAGTTTTCTTGAAGAAATATGGTGAAAAAGTGTGCTGAAAGTGCAGTTTTTACGTGCTAAAAAATTCATAACTTGAAGATCGTGGCTCGTTTTAAACCCATTCCGGTGGCCAAAATTCCGTCTTGACATTATCTATGTTTTCATCTCTCACGGCTGGAAGCCAATTTCGATCAGAAGGTCTTCAAAAATGTGGATTTATCAAGTATTTTCATACAGAAAATTTGTGATAGAAGTTTATTTGCGTCATGTTCAGAAAATCATAACTTGGTCGATTTTCATCGTATCGAGCTGGTTCCGGCGCCAAAATTTCACAAATTGAGTTGGCTACATTTTAACAGAAGGTATTGAGTTCAAACGGTATTCAAAAGGTCTTCGTTTTTTACTCAGAGTGCGTGACACGCTGAAAATCCTGAATGCTGAATATTATTTCATCTGGGCCAAAACTTCGAAAATTCATAACTCGGTCAATTTTTATCGGATTGGGCTCATATTTTTACACAAGGTCCCTGACTCATAGATCTATAACTTTGCTTCAAAAGTCGAGACCGGATTATGCTCCGATCAATACCAGTTTTTTTATTGAAGAACGTGTCAGAGTCGACACTGGAGCCCAAAATAAGTTTGTCTGAGCTGAAACTTCAAAAATTCATAACTAATTCACCGTTTATCCGATTGAGCCGATTTTCGGACAGGAGTTAGTTATCGATGTCGGCTACATTTTGTTTTCACATTTCAATTTCAAAAATTGCACTTAAGTCCCTGCGATTTAGCCTGGAAAGTGACGAACTCAAGTGAACATTGGAGGCCCAATTACACATTCAAAGCCCATTTTCTTTACCCTAATTTCCATTATATAACCACCTTCTTTTCACACAAACCAGAGAGGAGAAAAAAGAGGGAAAAAAACCTTGCCACAACGCTATCAGAATATCAAATTCTTTCAAGAACCCTAAAACCTTGAAATCCTTATTACAAATCCCTCTCTCACTACAAACAAGTCATCCCAGTTACAAACCAACATTCTTACAAACCAACATCTCACTATTTCTTCAGTAAGGGTAAGGCTGGCTTGATCTCCATGATCAAAAGGGCATAAAAGCATTCATGTCACTACTTTTCCAGTAAGGGTAATGTTGAATTGATCTCCATGATCAAAAGGGTATAATCATTCATACATGTCATATTGGCCTAAACATTAAATTTCTTCATATATTGGCTTTATTTGTATTTTATGATATATATAGTAATTTATTTAATGTGTTCATGAGATTCAACACTGCAGATTTAGACAGGATTTCATGCAGGTTCATTAAGGAACGTTGAGGCCAAAACAGAAATGGCCAAAAGCCAAAACACAAATGGCCAAAAGCCAGAACATAAATGGCCAAAAGCCAAAACACAAATGGTCAAAACAAAACAGTTTACACATGACGCCAATAGTTGTTTCACCCCTCCAATCAGGCTCGTATACTCCTAAACTCTCTCTCTCTATTTGTATTATGTTCCTTTAATTAATTAATCGTTATTCTTTTAATTAATCACTAACTAATTAACATTTTTTTCCTAATAAAATCAAAAACACAAAAAATATTTTATTTATTAAAATTAACTCCATCACTTTTATTTTTGTAAATAAATTAATCAATTTAGGTTTAATTAGATTTAACTTTTAATATTTTTTGCAATATTTAAAATCAATTTAGAATATTAGGTTTTTATTAGCATTAATTCAATTTATTTTATTTCTTTAAAAAACTCAAAAATCCAAAAATATTTTCATTATTTAATTTAATTTAATTGTTCATTTAATTTAATTCCATTTAATTCAAAAATAACCAAAAAAATCACTTTCTTTCAAAAAAGGGTCAAAACCCCAAAAAAACTCGCATCCGATTTAATTTCCCGCACGCGATCCATTTTATCATATTATTGTATCTGTTTCCCGGAATGTAATAGCTCTTAATTAGGACTTTAATTATTTATCGCTTTATTTTTACTTTCCGCATTTTATTTCAAGGGTTGTTTTTGGCGATGTAAATACCCGACGCCTTGTAATAGTTTAGAGTTAATTTCCGCAATTTAAATTCCACAACTATTAACTGTTAGATGTTTGATATATAGGGAATGCATGACAAGATCAAATGTATGAACTTAAAATCAACATAGCTCACCCATGACATGTACAAAGATAAAATTAACTGAAAAACAATACACTCGCACATGCCACTCTTAGGGTACACCTCACTTGGTTGCCTCGACGTGGTCGTCAAGTATAGGGTGTTTTAGAGGTTGCCCTCCTGTCTAAAGATCCAGTTGCCTCGAAACGGTTGCCTCGGATAAAAAGGATCTAGGACATTAGGGTTACCGCTAAGGTGTCCTACTATTGCTTTGGTGACCACACATGTCCCTAATAATCGAATTGACCCGAATAACTCTAACGACGGTGCTACCTACTTATCAATAGTGGGATAGTACTGTCTAAAGGACTCTTACACAGCTTAATTCCTTAGAGTAGGTAGATTTCTCCTGGGTACTTGCTCTTTCAAAAAACAAAAACAACTTTTCGCACCTACACTTTCAAAAAGTTTTCAAACAAACACTTCATACACTCTTGAGGACTGATACAAGAGTTACCTAGAAGTTTTCAAAACGAAACTTTTTCAAACCCACGAACACAAGAAAAGCAAACATTTTTTTGAAAACATAGTGAGCAAGTACCTAAGAGCCCGTGGATAACCACGGATAGAAAGGGTGCTAACACCTTCCCTTTCTATAATCTACCTCCCGAACCGAGAAATATCTCGAAAAGGAATTTTGCTGTGCTTTTATCCTTTCCTTGTTGGAGAAAATAAAAGACGGTGGCGACTCTTGCTTACCGCGACAAACGCGAACCAACTTTAAAATAGTCAGTTCTATTTCCACCGATCACAAAACTGGCGACTCTGCTGGGGATACTTAAAGTGAGGTGTACCTTAGGATTAGCTCATACTTGTGTTTTCAATTGCTTTGTTTTGCTTGCTTTATTATTGTGGGCACTGTCTTGGGAGTTCTATAGATCCTAACCCGGATCTGGGGGATACCTTCTTAGAAAGTAGCAACAAGACTGTGAGGGAACTGTGCGGGGTATACCGACACGGTTGAAGCAGTCGGCTACGTTGATGTGGCACTTTGGTGAGTACTGGTAACCCTTGAGTCAAGTCAAGGAGAGTACGGAGCCGCCGCGTGTTGTCGTGAAGCATCAACTGACCTTAGGAACCTTAATTGAACCATCTTGGCCTCTTTAGAGTAGTGAGATAACTGACTTTGGTGCAGTCCGAAGTTGGTTGATACTCGATACTACACTCAGTTGAGGGTTGTTTTCTTGGAATATTTCGATCGCCAGTTCAGTGGCTAAATCGAAACGATGAACACAGAAAGCAATCCAATGATATTGAGACCCTTAGAACCCGGTTACTTCTGATAGGACAGGTTTTGAGCCCACCAACTTCAAGAGGGTAGTACCCCAAACTTCATGCTGGCCTAAACTCTAAGGGCTCTTTGTGTGACTTGTGTGCTTTCAAACTTGACTACTTGCATACTTGTTATCTGACACTTGAGTTTCTTGCAGGTTTTGTTTACAGTCCTTAATCGGGACTCATAATAGGGTTTACCTACATTACTCCATGCATAGCATAACATCATACCATTGCATGCACCCTACATAAGGACTAACCCATTTCAAGGATCTCAAGGGCTTGTGATGCAGGTCATGATGAACCAACTGTCCAGCAAGGGGCAAAGGGGATTTATTTTCCTCTAGACAAGGTTGTCAGGGGCTATGACCCACTCGATATGGTGAGCCTTGACTCTTGAAGAAGGCCTCTCAACAATATGCAGTGCCTTTCATCAAGCTACAAAATGCAGATTCTAACAAAGTTTCTTGTTTATCACGCGAGGTCCTTGAAAACATTGCATGCATATCATACATATCATTGCATTACAGGTACTCTTTTGTGACAGGTCACTTACCTTTTTCGCTGGTTATTTCAGAAATGGCTTCCCAACAAGATAACCAGGGTCTTCATGCTCAAGAGACTCAGTTCAGGGAGATCTTCTTAAGCCTATCCAAGGGGCAGGAAGAGCTGAGGACACTCCTCATGGGGAATTTGGCCAAGAAAAGTCCCAAAGATGACCAGGACGAACGACTGAAACGTCTGCAAGCTGAGGTAGATACTATGAGAACCCAAATGCTGGGGCAAATGGCTCTCATCCAAGGCTTAGCTTGGGAGAAAGAAGAGTTGAGGACCATAATCAGTCAGCTCCACCAAGAGAAATACAACATGAAGCAACCAGTCCAGGTCAGGGACCAGGTCATTGACCAGCTTCCAAGAGGACAAGAGTCTGGTATGGGGAGGAATAGAACTCTCCAAATTGCTACCACTTCACAGGTCCAACCACAACCTCGCCCAGAGCAACAGGTTAATTAGAGTAAGCCAAGCAGGTCCAGGAGGCAATTCACCCAGCTCAACATGCTGTTGTTTCAAGCTTTACAACACCTGTTGAGTTTGAATCTGATTACACTAAGGGCTCCTCCCCGGAATCCCAACATCTCTGCTCCTAACTATCATCCCAACAAAAAAATGTGCATACCACTCCGATAGTCCTGGACATGACACTGCCGACTGCTGGGCTCTGAAGAACAAGGTCCAGGACCTGATTAATGAAGGAGCAGTGGATTTCACCCAAGTGGGTCAGGCTGAGTGCTTCTACCATCCCTACAGGATTCACCATTTGAAGTAATAAGTCCTGAGATGAGAAGACTTTTTGTCCATTAGAATTTTCAAGTTGTAATTTTCTTTTGATTGTTCAAACGATTATCATGTCAAACATTGTTATTGCATTAATGCATCGCATATGTCTGTTTTGAATCAATATATTCGCATTTGCTATATTCAAACTGCTTCCATTTTTTTTGATGTCAACTCTCAATTAATAATTCTGAGCCTCTTGAGGGAGGATGACGAAAACGATACCACGATCTTTACAGTATGCTTTTGAACAGACCCCACTGATGAGGTACAGGCATTGTTTCAATTCCTAAACACTGGAGTTATAAGGAAGATAATCCCTCGTCAACCCCTCTGAGCCAAAGAAGTAGGAGTTTTTTCTTTTCGAAATTTAAAATCCTTAATCATAACCTGGGGCAGGGTAGTTCTCTCAATTGATCCAAGTGCATAATAAATGGCACCAAAGAGGTCCTTACAAAACAAAGAAAGACAGTGATGGTTCCGAATAATCAATAAAGAAAGGCAGTCATTATCTTTCAAAATAAAAACCCATTAAGTCAAAACCTATGAAGGAGACTTACAAAACTGGGGCATCCCGCGACTGTAATTCCAAAAAGGAAACAGCTCAGGCAAAAAACAGGGATAACAAAATCAAGAAAAAAAAGAGGTCATACAAACCCTCAACAAAAAAGGAAATGACTGCCCATTCAAAATAAATTGTCAATACCCGAACCATCACTGGTATATTAGAGAAAAATACTCGAACAAGGTCTAACGCACGATCAACTGAGTTTAGGTTCGAAGAACATCACGAAGAGCGGGTGGGTACAAATAATTTGATCCTTTATCCTTTGTTTCTTAAACCGTGAACCAGGCTACGTTATAACCCTCAAAAGTCCTAGCTGAAGCGTGGGTTAGTTCGAAGGCGTACTGTTACGAAAGGTATCTTGACTCCTTAAGGCTTGCGGTAAAATAACGATTTGACATCACAGTTTACAAAAAATTCACTCGTTTTTAGAAAAAAAATGCATTTTCAAAAACTTCGAAACAGACATAAGCTTTGCATTTTTAACATAACTTTGTTTGCATATGATTTTTTTTGTTCGAACAGCAGAGAAGTTCGCACGACGAATGTCTAATGAACAGAAGCACTTCCAACCAAGGGGCATGACATGATCAGTGTCCGTCATCTGTGGCAGTCTAGTCAAGATTCGGAGAATCTCTCAAAAGGCCAACCAGCCTAAGGCAAATCTCCATCTGGATCACTTGGAGCGTTGGACGATCAAACAAAGATCTTCTGGTAGCATGGCAACACTACCAACAGGGGCAACTCCCTACATCCTAAGAGGATGGACATAGTAAAAAAAAATACTATGCATAATCAAAGACCCGCTAGGTTGACACACCTAGGAAAAAATAAGGGCTTCCCGGCGAACCAAAAGGGTTCGGGCAAAAATAAGGGATGAAAATAAAAAAAATCTGTACACCCGGCAAGTCGAAAACCTGAAAAGGCGACTTGGGCAAAAATGGGTATCCCGGTGGACTGAAAACCCGAAAGGGCGGTCCAGGCAAAAATTAGGGATCAAAGCGTACGACTATGTCCCGGTATCTCGTCACTTGCCTACCAGAAGAAGATTTGTCAAACGGCAGTCATCAAACACCTTCACAGGTACCTTCTTCTCCAACAGAAACTGGGGCAATAATGAGTCGTCTAAATGATCCGGTTGCCCTGTCCACCGAAGTTCCAAGGTAAGTTCAGCTGAAGAATGCGACCAAGATACCTTCACTCCCTGCAGAGCGAACGCGTCTCCCCGGTTTTATTCAAAGGTTATTTCTCCACCAGAGCTTATAACTGGGTTATCCTCAGCTAAAAGCCACGGAAAGATCGTCCCCGACGAAGTTCTTTCTATCCCCCAGCGGAGTTCATCAATTCCTTCAACATAACACAACAACGAAATCCCCAGCGGAGTTATCATCAAACCTCAACAAAGTACTTCTCTTTCCCCACAAAGTTCATTCCCCGCAGAGTAATTTATTCGCCAAGTTTATTCCCCAACGGAGTTATCTTCTCCGACCGGTATTCTTGCAATCATCCCCAACGGAAACGAAGAATCTCACTCTTCAACATCAGCCCAGGATTTGACTTCCCGGCATCCGTCAAGGATCTATTTTCCCAGACGAAGATACATTCATAAACATCACATTGTTATACATCATGATACATGCATATACGCATCATATCATACAATCTCATGTGTTGAAAAATATTATTGCTTGATCCATATCATGCATTGCATATGACTGACCTTTACCTTTCAGGAAGGATACAGATCAGCTATGTAGATGAATACAGTCAAAAGAGACCAACCCAGTCAAAGAATACAAATCCAGTTAAATCAATGCCTAAAGATTTCTCTGATACAACCCGTCGTTATAGACACTCGTCGTTATAGACACCCGTCGTTATAGACACTCGTCGTTATAGACACCCGTCGTTATAGACACCCGTCGTTATAGACACCCGTCGTTATAGACACTCGTCGTTATAGACACTCGTCGTTATAGACACTCGTCGTTATAGACACGCGTCGTTATAGACACGCGTCGTTATAGACACTCGTCGTTATAGACACTCGTCGTTATAGACACTCGTCGTCATAGACACTCGTTGTCATAGACACTCGTCGTTATAGACACTCGTCGTTATAGACACTCGTCGTCATAGACACTCGTCGTTATAGACACTCGTCGTTATAGACACTCGTCGTTATAGACACTCGTCGTTATAGACACTCGCCGTTATAGACACTCGTCGTTATAGACACTCGTCGTTATAGACACCCGTCGATAAAGACCACCCGTCCATGGAAATAAACTGTCAGTAGAGACAACTCACTAACCTTTCTGAATTCCAGACTCGATTCCTGTATCCGGCCAGGGCACGTCTGAAGAGTTTGAAGACCCGATTCCTGTATCTCACCAGGGTGTATCTGTTGACGACTATTTACCAGACTCGATTCCTGTATCCGGCCAGGGCACGTCTGAAGAGTTCGAAGATCCGATTCCTGTATCTTGCCATGGTGTATCTGTTGACGACTATATTCTCCGGACTCGATTCCTGTATCTTGCCAGTGCACGTCTGAAGAGTTTAAAGATTTGATTCCTGTAACTAGCCAGGGCACATCTACATAAAGAGTTTGAAGATCAACTCCTGTAACAGGCCAGGTAATTATTTTCTTTCTCAGGTACACAAGTTCTCGCTAAGGAATCTCTTACGCGATCGACAACCTCCAGATGGCATCTATAAATCCATCTCCACAACTACCATTACAGTTCCAAATGGCATCTATAAGCCCATTCCCGACAAGGCTCTGTCACAACTCCAAATGGCATCTATAAGCCCATCCTCCTATCCGTCATCTCTCCAAATGGCATCTTTAAGCCCATTCCCGCCATCACGTTGCTGATACTCTACTATGCGAGTGCAAATTTCTGGGCACTCTAGTGTTCAATCATCTTCCACCTTCGGATCACGAAAGGCACGCAAGCCAATCTACATCCTCAGGTTTAAGAAGATTGAACAGGGGCAACTGTTGTACCCCAAAATTTGCCCTCCCATATTTCTCAAAACATTTCAAGAAAAATTCACAAGTCCAACCCGACGCGTCATATTCAGGTGTTATTTCACCAAGATATCTCTGATAACGTATTCTCAAATTCAGGTTCGGCTCAAGAGTCAATTCTTTAAAGAAGATATTCGAATGTGTGAGTTTCTTGAAGAAATATGGTGAAAAAGTGTGCTGAAAGTGTAGTTTTTACGCGCTAAAAAATTCATAACTTGAAGATCGTGGCTCGTTTTAAACCCATTCCGGTGGCCAAAATTCCGTCTTGACATTATCTACGTTTTCATCTCTCACGGCTGGAAGCCAATTTCGATCACAAGGTCTTCAAAAATGTGGATTTATCAAGTATTTTCATACAGAAAATTTGTGACAGAAGTTTATTTGCGTCATGTTCAGAAAATCATAACTTGGTCGATTTTCATCGTATCGAGCTGGTTCCAGCGCCCAAATTTCACAAATTGAGTTGGCTACATTTTCACAGAAGGTATTGAGTTCAAACGGTATTCAAAAGGCCTTCGTTTTTTACTCAGAGTGCATGACATGCTGAAAATCCTGAATGCTGAATATTATTTCATCTGGGCCGAAACTTCAAAAATTCATAACTCGGTCAATTTTTATCGGATTGAGCTCATATTTTTACACAAGGTCCCTGACTCATAGATCTATAACTTTGCTTCAAAAGTTGAGACCGGATTATGCTCCGATCAATACCATTTTTTTATTGAAGAACGTGTCAGAGTCGACACTGGAGCCCAAAATAAGTTTGTCTGAGCTGAAACTTCAAAAATTCATAACTAATTCACCGTTTATCCAATTGAGCCGATTTTCGGACAGGAGTTAGTTATCGATGTCGGCTACATTTTGTTTTCACATTTCAACTTCAAAAATTGCACTTAAGTCCCTGCGATTTAGCCTGGAAAGTGACGAACTCAAGTGAACATTGGAGGCCCAATTACACATTCAAAGCCCATTTTCTTTACCCTAATTTCCATTATATAACCACCTTCTTTTCACACAAACCAGAGAGGAGAAAAAAGAGAGAAAAAAAACCTTGCCACAACGCTATTAGAATATCAAATTCTTTCAAGAACCCTAAAACCTTGAAATCCTTATTACAAATCCCTCTCTCACTACAAACAAGTCATCCCAGTTACAAACCAACATTCTTACAAACCAACATCTCACTACTTCTTCAGTAAGGGTAAGGTTGGCTTGATATCCATGATCAAAAGGGCATAAAAGCATTCATGTCACTACTTTTCCAGTAAGGGTAAGGTTGAATTGATCTCCATGATCAAAAGGGTATAATCATTCATACATGTCATATTGGCCTAAACATTAAATTTCTTCATATATTGGCTTTATTTGTATTTTATGATATATATAGTAATTTATTTAATGTGTTCATGAGATTCAACACTGCAGATTTAGACAGGATTTCATGCAGGTTCATTAAGGAACGTTGAGGCCAAAACAGAAATGGCCAAAAGCCAAAACACAAATGGCCAAAAGCCAGAACATAAATGGCCAAAAGCCAAAACACAAATGGTCAAAACAAAACAGTTTACACATGACGCCAATAGTTGTTTCACCCCTCCAATCAGACTCGTATACTCCTAAACTCTCTCTCTATTTGTATTATGTTTCTTTAATTAATTAATCGTTATTCTTTTAATTAATCACTAACTAATTAACATTTTTTTCCTAATAAAATCAAAAACACAAAAAATATTTTATTTATTAAAATTAACTCCATCACTTTTATTTTTGTAAATAAATTAATCAATTTAGGTTTAATTAGATTTAACTTTTAATATTTTTTGCAATATTTAAAATCAATTTAGAATATTAGGTTTTTATTAGCATTAATTCAATTTATTTTATTTCTTTAAAAAACTCAAAAATCCAAAAATATTTTCATTATTTAATTTAATTTAATTGTTCATTTAATTTAATTCCATTTAATTCAAAAATAACCAAAAAAATCACTTTCTTTCAAAAAAGGGTCAAAACCCCAAAAAAACTCGCATCCGATTTAATTTCCCGCACGCGATCCATTTTATCATATTATTGTATCTGTTTCCCGGAATGTAATAGCTCTTAATTAGGACTTTAATTATTTATCGCTTTATTTTTACTTTCCGCATTTTATTTCAAGGGTTGTTTTTGGCGATGTAAATACCCGACGCCTTGTAATAGTTTAGAGTTAATTTCCGCAATTTAAATTCCACAACTATTAACTGTTAGATGTTTGATAAATAGGGAATGCATGACAAGATCAAATGTATGAACTTAAAATCAACATAGCTCACCCATGACATGTACAAAGATAAAATTAACTGAAAAACAATACACTCGCACATGCCACTCTTAGGGTACACCTCACTTGGTTGCCTCGACGTGGTCGTCAAGTATAGGGTGTTTTAGAGGTCGCCCTCCTGTCTAAAGATCCAGTTGCCTCGAAACGGTTGCCTCGGATAAAAAGGATCTAGGACATTAGGGTTACCGCTAAGGTGTCCTACTAATGCTTTGGTGACCACACATGTCCCTAATAATCGAATTGACCCGAATAACTCTAACGACGGTGCTACCTACTTCTCAATAGTGGGATAGTACTGTCTAAAGGACTCTTACACAACTTAATTCCTTAGAGTAGGTAGATTTCTCCTGGGTACTTGCTCTTTCAAAAAACAAAAACAACTTTTCGCACCTACACTTTCAAAAAGTTTTCAAACAAACACTTCATACACTCTTGAGGACTGATACAAGAGTTACCTAGAAGTTTTCAAAACGAAACTTTTTCAAACCCACGAACACAAGAAAAGCAAACATTTTTTTGAAAACATAGTGAGCAAGTACCTAAGAGCCCGTGGATAACCACGGATAGAAAGGGTGCTAACACCTTCCCTTTCTATAATCTACCTCCCGAACCGAGAAACATCTCGAAAAGGAATTTTGCTGTGCTTTTGTCCTTTCCTTGTTGGAGAAAATAAAAGACGGTGGCGACTCTTGCTTACCGCGACAAACGCGAACCAACTTTAAAATAGTCAGTTCTATTTCCACCGATCACACCAAGTCTATGCTGATAAGGTGCACATACCTCCAGTTCCTCTGAATATTTTGACAGCACCTTGGCCTTTTGCAATATGGGGCATTGATATGTTCGGCGAGATCAGACCTATGGCATCCAACGGGCATCGTTTCATCCTAGTAGCAATTGATTACTTTACAAAGTGGGTTGAAGCAGCTTCCTTTGCTACCGTAACCAAGAACGTCGTGGCACGATTCATTCGGCACAATCTAATTTGTCGATACGGTGTACCAGAAAGGATCATTACGGATAATGGCACCAATCTCAATAATAAGATGATCACTGAGCTCTGCGAGCAATTCAAAATACAACATCATAACTCTTCTCCCTACCGGCCGAAGATGAATGAGGTTGTCGAAGCGGCAAATAAGAACATTAAGAAGATTGTGCAGAAGATGACAGTGACATACAAAGACTGGCACGAGATGTTACCATTTGCTCTTCATGCATACCGTACCTCAGCACAGACGTCAACAGGGGCAACACCATATTCCTTGGTTTATGGCACGGAGGCAGTCTTGCCCATTGAAGTTCAGATACCCTCTCTCCGGATTATGAAGGATGCAGGTTTGAGTGAAGATGACTGGATTCAGACCCGACTTGATCAACTGAATCTAATCGATGAAAAGAGGCTTACTGCTATTTGTCATGGTCAGGCGTACCAAAAATGGATGATCAAGGCATTTAACAAGAAAGTCAGACGACAAGAGTATCAAGTTGGGGACCTGGTAATTAAGCGCATTATTCTACCTCAAGGTGATCCCATGGGAAAATGGACCCCTACTTACAAAGGGCCATTTGTGGTTAAGAACATCTTCTCAGGAGGAGCTATGATTCTAACCACCATGGATGGTGATGACCTTCCTCACCCCGTCAATGCAGACATAGTGAAAAGATACTACGCATAATCAAAGACCCGCTAGGTTGACTGGCCTAGGCAAAAAGAAGGGCTTCCCGGCGAACCAAAAGGGTTCGGGCAAAAATGAGGGATGAAAACAAAAAAAAATTGTACACCCGGCAAGTCGAAAACCTGAAAAGGCGACTTGGGCAAAAATGGGTATCCCGGTAGACTGAAAACCCGAAAGGGTGGTCCAAGCAAAAGTTAGGGATTAAAGCGTAATACTATGTCTCATTGGATCACCTCGCATCCAGACTTCGGTATCAACCATCAGGCTCGGACGACACCAATCAATCAGATTCATCTTCAACTAAGCAGCAAAGTGATGAGACGCTTGAAGATATAAAGGCAATAGCAGAATTGGAACCCAGTGGGATTATTCACATAGATGTTTTGTTTTCCTTTCACAAAATTGTATAAATTCTATTTGTTCGGCGGCGTTCTCTTACTAGGACGTCAGCCTCTTGTACAAAAACGCCTATTTACGGGCAAACTTCAAAATCAATACAAATTCATTTTCAGACAAATTTTAAATTTTTTTTCCTTTATCCGTTTTGTTTTGCAAAGAACGTCCAATGTTCATTTTTGATATATGCATTTGACATTAACTGTTGCTCATAAATATTTGCATGCGAAACAAAGGACAAATTACTGGTAATATCAGAAATAGGGGCATAAGAAATGTCCAAACTGTGTAGTTACTTTGTCCACCCAGGTACAAAGGTAGGTTCAGCTGAAGAATATGACCAAGATACCATCACTCTCCGCAGAGTAAAACAGTAATGGTAGCTCTCCCCACTGAGACTTGCAACTATGAACGAATTAGCAATGCTTTCACTAAGCAGAGTTAGTCTACCATCAGCCCTAAAAAGGCTGGGTATCCCCAGAAGGTCTTAATATTCCCCCAGCGGAGTATAAGAATCTTCCCCAGCAAGTATAAGAGCATCCCCGACAATCTTAACATTCCTCAACGAAGTATAAGAATGTTCTCCAGTGGAATACAAAATACCCCAGTGGAGTCATTTCCTCAGTGCAGTATAAAAAAGGCTTCCCCTCCAGAGTTGAATCATCTTACCCAGTAGATTCTGGAAGCTTATCCCCTGCAGAGCACAAATAAAGCTCCCCAGCCAAATTCAGAAGGTTATCCTCACAAGAGTCTAACTGGGTTATCCTCAGCAAATTGCAACTGAAGGATCATCCCCAGTGAAGTTCTTTCTATCCCCAACGGAGTTCATCATTAAAATCCCCAACAGAGCTTATCAACAGAATCCCCAGCGGAGTTATCATTAAAACCTTCGGCAGAACGTCTTTTCCCCACAGAGTATTTCCCCTCGGAGTAATCTCTTCATCAGTTTATTCCCCCAACAGAGTTCTTCTCTCCTAAAGGTTTATCATCTTCGTTCATCATCCCCAGCGGAAACGAAGAACTCAACTCTATTCTCCTGCAGCTCCGGGATTTATTTTCCCCAGCTAGGACATTACATGTCCACACATCATGATACATGCATATACGCATCATACCATGCAATCTCATTTATGTTGAGAACATCATTGCCTGATCCATATCATGCATTGCATATGATTGACCTTTACCTTTCAAGAAAGATACAGTTAAAGTTCTCAACTTGGTCAAAGACCTGACCAGTTATTAAATCTCAATTGAATTATCCTCGTTTGAATTTCAGATAAGGTTCTCAATCTCGACAGTTTTCCTCCGTCATAGTGTGGACAAGTTCTATAACCTCAACGGTATACTCCATTGAGCACGAGACAGTTCCTAGATCTTGATGAAGATGTTTCCCTACGTCATAGTGTGGACGAGTACTATAACCTCAACGGTATACTCCGTGGAGCACGAGTCAGTTCCTATATCTTGATGTTTTCCTCTGTCATAGTGTGGACGAGTTCTATAACCTCAACGGTATACTCCATTGAGCACGAGACAGTTCCTAGATCTTGATGAAGATGTTTCCCTATGTCATAGTATGGACGAGTACTATAACCTCAACAGTATACTACATTGAGCACGAGTCAGTTCCTAGATCTTGATGTTTTCCTCCGTCATAGTGTGGATAAGTTCTATAACCTCAATGGTATACTCCATTGAGCATGAGACAGTTCCTAGATCTTGATGAAGATGTTTCCCTACGTCATAGTGTGGACGAGTACTATAACCTCAACGGTATACTCCATTGAGCACGAGTCAGTTCCTAGATCTTGATGTTTTCCTCCGTCATAGTGTGGACGAGTTCTATAACCTCAACGGTATACTCCATTGAGCACGAGACAGTTCCTAGATCTTGATGAAGATGTTTCCCTACGTTATAGTTTGGACGAGTACTATAACCTCAACGGTATACTCCATTAAGCACGAGTCAGTTCCTAGATCTTTATGTTTTCCTACGTCATAGTGTGGACGAGTACTATAACCTCAACGGTATACTCCATTGAGCATGAGTCAGTTCCTAGATCTTGATGTTTTCCCTCCATCATAGTGTGGACGAGTTCTATAACCTCAACGGTATACTCCATTGAGCACGAGACAGTTCCTAGATCTTGATGAAGATGCTTCCCCCCAGTTGAATTATGGACAGGTTCTTAAGACTCAGTCGAGGCATTCTCTCAGTTGAAGTACAAGAAAATTCCTAAAATCTCAACAAAGGTTAGACTTCCCTAGTGGAGTCTTTTACAACCACAGGTATGCAAGTTCTCGCTAAGGAATCTCTTATGCGATCGACCTTCCTGCAGATGGCATCTGTAAGCCCATCCTCCTACCAAAAATCTCCAAATGGCATCTGTAAGCCCATTCCCAACATCACAATGCTGACACTACACCAGGCGAGTGCAAATATTTGGGCACTCTCGTGTTCAATTATCTTCCACCTTCGGATCACGAAAGGCTCGAAAGCCAATCTATATCCTCAGGTTTAAGAAAATTGAACAGGGGCAACTGTTGTACCCCAAAATTTGCCCTCCCATATTCCTCAAGATTTGTCAAGAATAATCTTCAAGTTGCTCAAGTTGGCTCAAGGATTGGACAGTCAAATCACCTCCTAAGGCAGTCAAGTCAAAATTAGGGTTTTGTGTTGCATTAAGGTTCTCACATCCAAATGACTTAAAATGCTCCCCAATGTCCTAATATGTTCTCAAGTTCATCCATGTCAAATTTCAAGCCTTGCAGAGGAAGTTTGGTCAGTCAATTACTCAAGAGGCCCAAAAATCGACTATGCTAGGGCAAAAGTCAATTGTGTCCCAAATATAGTCAAACCTCAAGATTTTTTGTAAACATTCTCATTTTGAAGGATAATTCATAATTTTATCAAGGGTTGATCATGATTCATCAAGGATTGCTCAAGATTCATCAAGATTCAAAAGTTGCTAAATTAGGGTTTTGCAAGAAAGGTCAACTCAACTTTGACCAAGCATAACTTTCTCATACTTTATGAGAAATGACCCATCCAAAGCTCATTTTGAATAGGATGCAATTTCCTACAATCCATATTCACACCCCAAGATCAAGAAATGCTCTCACAAAAAGTTACAAATTTGAACATTATAGGTCATTTTTGAAAGTCAACAAAAACACCTTTTTTCCAAAGCTTATAACTTGAGCATGGAACATCAAAATGCGATGAGACCAAAAGGGTTGATTATAGGATATCTCAAGGTTTCTAAAATGTCCAAGAACACTTTCAAAAGTTCAAAATTGAAGAAGTTATGCATTGTTGAAGTTGGGCATTTTTCCAAAATTGCCAAAAGTCAACTATCCTCAAAACTCCAATTTTTGACAAAAGGGCCCACTTTTTCCACTTGATATGGTCTTGTCATGCCACACACGTGTCCCATATTTAATTTCATGACCAAACATTTATTTTTCTATTTTATTTCATTTTTATTGATTTAATTCATTATTAATCAATATTAAATAAAATAAAATCTAAAAATTGATGAAATGGTATCTTTGTGATTTGTACAACTTTCAAATACCATCATGAACCAAATCAAATTCGTATCAAGCTTGGTTATGCACAAAAAATCAGATTTGGCCTATTTTTGGAAAGCTTATCAATGGTGATCAAATCCAATATTCCATCTTCAATGCACTTGGATTACAGCCCATATTTTGACCTAAAATCATTCTATTATATGCACACAAGCAAGCCAGACCTATAATACGCACAAGGAACTGCTGAAACGGCCAGAACAACTTTGGAAAAAAGCTTGAAAAGTAGGAGATCGAAAACAGCATTGGAGGCCAATTCAATCCAAAATCACAACACTACTCCCTTGCCTGACATCCTGTGAAGTTGTAGCGATCAAAACCAGCCTTTGAAACATCCCCAAACACGTTGTAAGTCATCCTGAACATAGCCCTGTGCACGAATTCGTAACCTTGGATTCTTGCGCTTTCTGGCCAAAATATGGATATATTTGTGATCCTTGCATAATTTCCAAGCATTCTGCATTGTTTGATTTCATTCTTGTGGCTTCTAACCCCGTATCCAGAACCTAGGGTTCTTGTTTTTAGGCGTTTTTCATGCAGGTTAAATTAAGGCTAATGATGGGTATAGGATTGATCAGAGAAGAGAGACGAACACATTGATGTTCTCCATTTGCATTTATATATCCTGTAACTCATGTTTGGATGGCCCCTGCAAATTTTGCTACGGACTCAAATCCGCAGGAAATAGACCAGGTTTTAGTGAAGAAGACGATTAGGTGTCTTCCTTTCATTGGACCATTCAAATAAATTTAGCGCGTTTTTATTTATTTTCAGTATATTGCTTGCTTTACCAATATAATACTATCTATCCATTCCACTAACGAATGAAGCAGTTTGGTTGAGTGGCTGGAGCGATGGCATTTGAACAATGGGACCTGGGTTCGAATCCCAGGTCCCCCAAAATTTTATTTGCAATTTTATTTCAGGCAATTCTATGCAGCATGCCAAGCGTGGATCACCATGATCTTCATCCCATCAAATGCCAAGTGGCCTGCAGGCCAAATCCAATGGCCAAAATTGGATGCTCACCATACTCCCCAGTCAAGGCATACGCGTGGAATAATGAAAGTCAAAGCAGGCTAGAATACGTTTGGGCCAAGGAAATGCTGACCAAACCTCCTAATTTGGGGCCCAAACCCCCTTTGGTTTATTTCTTTTCTTTTATATATTTCTCTTATTTAATTTGTTTTATTATTTTTATTGTTAATTAACCAATTAATAATTTTTCTCATAAAATCAGAAAACACAAAAATATTATTTTTATTAATTTCATTATTTTATTTTTTTTGTAAATAAATATTAATTAATTAACTTAGTTTTAAATAGGTTTAACATTTAATATTTTTTGCAATAAATTAAAACTAATGGAGAATTAGGTTTTTAATAATTTCAATCAATTTTATTTTAGTTTCCTAAAATATAATAAAAAACCCAAAAATATTTTCATTTAATTAATTAGTTCAATTATTAATTTAGACTAATTTTGAATTCAAAAATAACAAAAATATGCTTTATTCAATAAAAAGGGTCAAAACCCTAAAAACACTTTGATTTAGTTTTCTCGCGCGCGTATAATTTTTGATCCATATTTCAATATTGTAACTGCTTCGAGGATGTAATAGTTTTAACTTAGGATTTTATTTATCGCTTTTATTTACTTTTCGTAATTTAATTTTAAAGGGTTTGTCTTTGGCGATGTAAATACCCGACGCCTTGTAATAGCTTAGATTTATTTTCCGCACTTTAATTTCCGCAACCATTAACTGTTAGATGTTTGAATAATAGGCAATGCATGACAAGATCAGCTTTTAATTTAAAATCAACAAGTAGCTCACCATTGACATGTACAAAGATAATATAACTGAAAAAACAATACACTCGCACATGCCACTCCTAGGGTTCACCTCACTTGTTTGCCTCGAACGTGGTCATTGAGTATAGGAAGTTTTAGAGGTCGCCCTCTTGTCCAAAGATCATAAGTTGCCTCGAAATGGTTGCCTCAGATAAAATGATCTAAGACATTAGGGTTACCGCTAAGGCATCCTAACATTGCTTTAGTGACCACACGTCCCTTAAATCGAATTGACCCGAAAACTCCAACGACGATGCTACCTACTCCTCAATAGTGGGATAGCGTTGTCTAAAGGACATTTGCACAGTCTAATTCCTTTTTGAGTAGGTAGATGTTCTTAAGTACTTGCTCCTTTTAAAAACAAAACTTTTCGCACTTACACCCCTTTCAAACAAAAACTCTTTTCAAACCCACAATCATAAAGAAAAGCAAACTTTTGAAAACATAATGAGCAAGTACCTAAGAGCCCGTGGATAACCACGGATAGAAAGGGTGCTAACACCTTCCCTTTCTATAATCTACCTCCATAACCCGAGAAACATCTCGAAAAGGAATTTTTCTATGCTTTTGCCCTTTCCTTGTTGGATAAAATAAAAGACGGTGGAGACTCTTGCTTACCGCGACATTTTGCGAACACAAACGCAAAACGCGAACCAGCATTCCAAAATAGTCAGTTCTCATTCCCACCGATCACAATACCGATGGTCTATGTGTTTTGATGGAGCTTCAAATGCTTTGGGTAATGGAATTGGCGCCGTGATCATATCTCCTGAAGGCTGTCATACTCTGTTCACCGCCCGATTATGTTTTAACTGCACCAACAACATGGCGGAGTATGAAGCATGCATTATGGGCCTTCGAGCAGCTATTGACCTAAGGATTAAGTTCTTGAGTGTATTCAGAGATTCCGCTCTAGTGATCAGTCAGATCAAAGGTGAGTGAGATACGAAGCACCCAAATCTTATTCCTTACAAAGAGTATGTATTGACGTTGCTTCCACACTTCGAGGAGATAACCTTTGAACACTTCCCGAGAGAGGAAAACCGGTTAGCGGACGCGCTAGCTACCATGTCTTCTATGTTCAAGGTCAGGTGGGACAATGAAGCTCCCCAGATTACCATTTAGAGGTTGGACGAACCCGCACATTGTTGTGACATTGAGACTGAAGAAGTAGCAGATAAACCCTGGTTTCATGAGGTAAAGAGGTATCTTGAGGCTCAAGAATACCCCGAGGGTGCATCTGTTAATGATAAGAAGTTTCTGAGGAGGTTCGCGGCGAAGTTCTTTATCAGTAATGGTATCCTTTACTAGCGTAACCATGATTCAACCTTACTGCGATGTGTGGACAAGAACGAGGCAGAAAAGATTATGGCAGAGCTACATGAAGGTACTTTCGGAACTCATTCCAATGGACATACCATGGCAAAGAAGATCCTATGGGAAGGATATTTTTGGTCTACTATGGAAGCCGATTGTTATCAACATTCTCGAACCTGTCATAAGTGCCAAGTCTATGCTGATAAGGTGCATATACCTCAAGTTCCTCTGAACGTCTTGACAGCTCCTTGGCCCTTTGCAATATGGGGCATCGATATGATCGGCGAGATCAGACCTACTGCATCCGAGGGGCACCATTTCATCTTGGTAGCGATTGATTACTTTACGAAGTGGGTCGAGGCAGCTTCTTTTGCTACAGTGACCAAGAACGTCGTGGCACGGTTTATTCGGCATATTTTGATCTGTCGATATGGTGTACCGGAGAGGATCATTATGGACAATGGTACAAATCTCAACAATACGATGATCACCGAGCTCTGCAAGCAGTTTAAGATACAACATCATAACTCTTCTCCTTACCGGCCGAAGATGAATGGGGCTGTTGAAGCGGCTAATAAGAACATCAAGAATATTGTTCAAAAGATGACGGTCACATACAAAGATTGGCACGAGATGTTACCATTTGCTCTTCATGGGTACCGAACCTCAGCGTGAACTTCAACAGGGGTAACACCCTACTCTTTGGTATATGGTATGGAGGCAGTCTTTCCCATTGAAGTCCAGATACCCTCTCTTCGGATTATGAAGGATGCAGGTTTGAGCGAGGACGATTGGATCCAGACCCGGCTTGATCAGCTAAACTTAATCGACGAAAAGAGACTTACTGCTATTTGTCATGGTCAGACATATCAAAATTGAATGATCAAGGAATTTAACAAGAAAGTTAGACGACAAGAGTATCAAGTCGGGGATCTGGTGATCAAACGCATAATATTGCCGCAAGGTGATCCCAGGGGCAAATGGACCCCTACGTACGAAGGGCCATTTGTGGTTAAGAGAATTTTCTCAGGAGGAGCTATGATTCTAACCACCATGGATGGTGACGACCTTCCTCACCCCGTCAATGCAGACATAGTGAAAAAATACTATGCATAATCAAGGACCCGCTAGGTTGACTGGCCTAGGCAAAAATAAGGGCTTCCCGGCGAACCAAAAGGGTTCGGGCAAAAATAAGGGATGAAAATGAAAAAAAACTATACACCCGGCAAGTCGAAAACCTGAAAAGGCGGCTTGGGCAAAAAAGGGTATCCCAGTGGACTGAAAACCCGAAAGGGAGGTCCAGGAAAAAAATTAGGGATCAAAGCGTAACACTATGTATCATTGGATCATCTTGCAACCAGACTTAGGTATCGACTATCAGGCTCGGATGGCGCCAATCAATTTGATCTACCTTCAACCAAGTAGCAAAGTGATGAGACTCTCGAAGATATAAAGGCAATAGCAGAGTTGGAACCCAGTGGGATTGTTCACATAGCTGTTTTTCTTTCTTTTAGACAAATTGTATAAATTCTGTTTGATCGGTGGCGTTCTCTTACTAGGATGTCAGCCTCTTGTACAAAAATGCCTATTTACAGGCCAACTTCAAAATCAATACAATTCATTTTCACAAAAATTTCAAATTGTTTTTCCTTTTTCTATTTTGTTTTGTAAGAACGTCCAATGTTCATTTTTGATATATGCATTTGACAATAATTGCTGCTCATAAATATTCACGTGCGAAACAAAAGACGAGTACTCGTAATATCAGAAACATGGGAAAATAAGAAATGTCTAAACCGTACGGTTGCTCTGTCCACCAGGTATAGGGATATACCTAGTTGGAGAAAACAATTGAAGGTATATTCACTCCCCGCAGAGTAAGAGAAGGACAATGGTGTTAATTTTCCCCAGCTGAGGCTCACAACCGCGAATGAGTCGGTAAGATTCTCCCCAAGTAGAGTTTATCTATCACCAGCACTGGAAGATTATCCTCAATGGAGTCTGGAAGATTATCCCCAGTAGAGTCTAGAAGATTATCCCCAATGGAGGTTATTTCTTCCACAAACAGAAAGCTTATCCCCGACAGAGTTCATCACCGCCAGTAACGGTAGTTCATCCTCAACCGAGGTTATTTCTCCAAGTCAGCGGATCTTCTAACAGAGTATCTCTCCCCCACAGAATCAGTCTCTCACCAATGTATTCTCCAGCAGGATTATTCTCCCAATCATCTTCGGTCGTTACCCCCAGCGAGCGAAATTCTTTATATTCTCCAGCAGCAGCCCGGGATTTATTTTCCCCAGCTAAAGAATATCATGTAAAACATTGCATGTTCATACATCATGACATGCGCATACGCATCATACAACACAATCTCATTTATTTTGAGAACATCATTGCTTGATACATGTCATGCATTACATACGACTAACCATTGCCTTTCAGGAAAGATACAATCAAATTCTCACAAAATTCAAGCTATGAAGCCCGGGTACGACCGGATAGTATCTTGATTACTCTATCATATTGTGAAGCCCATATTCGACTGGATAGCAGTATCAGACACCGTGAAGCCTGGATTCGACCAGATAGTGGTTTATCTTTAAGCTATGAAGCCCGGAGAACGACCAGATAATAGTTTAATGCCCAGTAAGCCATGAAGCCCGAATTACGACCGGATAACAGCTCAGCCAATTACTGTGAAGCCTGGATTACGACCAGATAGCAGTCCGAGACACCATGAAGCCTGGATTCGACCAGATAGTGGTTTATTATAAACACAAGACGTGAAGCCCATATTACGACCGGATAGCAGCTCAGCAAGTTATTGTGAAGCCTGGATTACGACCAGATAGCAATACAAGTTTCTGTGAAGCCTGGATTACGACCAAATAGCCGCCAAAGAATACTACGAAGCCTGGATTACGACCAGATAGTGGTATATCTTTAATACAAGGTATGAAGCCCGGGTTCGACCGGATAGTATCTTGATTTCTCCAAACACCAAGAAGCCTGGATTACAGCCAGATAATGGTAGAAGATGTCGCGAAGCCTGGATTACGACCAGATAGTAGTAAGAAACACTGAAGCCTGGATTACGATCAAATAACAGTGAGGGACACTGTGAAGCTTGGATTACGACCAAATAGCAGTTTACCTGGCCAATTACTATGAAGCCCAGATTCTACCGGATATTAGTAGGCCCAAAAGTTGAATGGAAAGCCCGGATGCGATCGGATAACCACTTGATTTCTTCTGAAGCCTGGATTATGACCAGATAAGAAGTAAGGTATTGTGAAGCCTGGGTTACAACCAGATAGTAGTACAGAACACCATGAAGCCTCGATCCGACCAGATAATGGTATAAAACATCGTGAAGCCTGGATTACGACCAGATAACGGTACAAGACACTGCGAAGCTTGGATTTCAACCAAATAGCAGTTTACCTAGACAATTACTAAGAAGCCCGGAGTCGACCAAATATTAGTGTGCCCTAAATTCAAGTTGAAGCCCGGATGCGACCGGATAACAAATTGAATTCCTTCTGAAGCCTGGATTACGACCAGATAAGAATCAAGAAATTTCGAAGCCTGGATCACGACCGGATAGCAAGTTTAATCTCATCTCCCCAGTAAGTCACTGTAAAGCCTGGATTATGACCAGATAGCAGTCGGTCTTATCACTATGAAGCCTGGATCACGACCAGATAGCAAGTTTAATCTCATCTCCCCAGTAAGTCACTATAAAGCCTAGATTACGACCAGATAGTAGTCGGTCTTATCACTATGAAGCCTGGACCACGATTGGATAGTAGTTTATTTTCACCTCTTCGAATAAGAGACGATTTCCCAGTAGAATAACGGACGACCGAAGCTCCTAAAATTCTATTTCTCTCAAGACAGAGATCAACATTCCCCATCGGAATCTTCCTCAATAACAGGTATACAAGCTCTCGCTAAGGAATCTCTTAGGCGATCGACACTCCTTCAGATGACATCTTTAAGCCCATCCCTCGTCAGCAATTTCCAAATGGCATCTGTAATCCCATTCCCGACATCACGAGACAAGTACCACTTAATGCGAGTGCAAATTTCTGGGCACTCTAGTGTTCAATCATCTTCCACCCTCGGATTACGATAGGCAGACAAGCAAATCTACATCCCCGGGTTTAAGAATATTTAACAGGGGCAGTTGTTGTACCCCAAAATTTTCCCTCCCATATTTCTCAAAACATTTCAAGAAAGATTCTCAAGTTGCTCAAGGAAGCCCAAGGGTTGACCAAACAAGCTCTCTCCTAAGGCAATTTACCTCAAATTAGGGTTTCATGTTGCATCAAGATACTTGAGTCCAAGGAATCCCAAATGATCACCATTTTCCTAATATGTTCTCAAGATCATCCATGTCAAGTTTCAAGCCTTGCAGTGAAAGTTTGCTCAGTCAATTGCTCAAAAGCCTGAAAATTGACTATGCTAGGGCAAAAGTCAACTGTGGCCTACATACAGTTAAACTTCAAGATTTTTGGTCAACATCCTCATTTTGAAGTATATTTCATCATTTGATCAAGGTTTGATCATGATTTATCAAGGATTGCTCATAATTCATCAAGACTCAAAAGTTGCTAAATTAGGGTTTTGTAGGAAAAGTCAACTCAACTTTGACCAAGCATAACTTTCTCATACATTATGAGAAATTACCCATCCAAAGCTCATTTTTAAGAGGATGCAATTATATACAATCCATCTTCATCTCCCAAGTTCAAAATATGCACTCACAAGAAGTTATGAATTTGGACATTATAGGTCATTTTGAATAGTCAACAAAAACACCTTTTTTGTCAAAGCTTCATACATGAACATGGAATACCAAATTGAGATGATACCAAAAGGTTTGCTTATAGGACATCTCAAGATTTCTAAAAAGTCCAAGAACACCTTCAAAGAGTCAAAATTGAGGAAGTTATGCATTGGTGAAGTTGACCTTTTTTGCAAAGTTGCCCAAAGTCAACTATGCCTCAAATTGCAATTTTTGCTAAATGGGACTAACTTTTTGCACTTGTTTTGAGTTGGTAGCATGGTCCACGAGCCCTAGCCCTTTCCACTTGTCTTTATCTTATTTTTATTATTTATTTTGATTTTTATTTGAATTAAATCAATTTTAATCAAAACAAATCATGAAAAAATCTAAAGCATTGAAACCTCAAGATATTGTGCATGTTTCAGGTCTTATATCCAGTTGGCAAGTGATTGAAATCGTGCAAAGCCTTGGTGTGCCCAGAAAGATTGAATTTGGCCTATTTTTGGAAAGATATTCAAAGGAATCAAATCAAAATCAAAAGCCATGATTGATAAAGATTGAGCACACTTTTTCAACCCTAATTTATTCCTCAATACATAAGGAACATTTGCAAACCTAAATCAAGAGGTTAGAGAGGCGTGAGAAGTCAGAGAAAACTTGGAAAAAACACAAAAAAGTGCTGAGTCGAATTCATAGTTACAAGCATTTTCAAGACCCTCTAGCCATCCCAATTGCTTCCTGGGATCACAAGGAACCTAAACCAATCAAGAACAAAGAGTTTCCAACCCTATAACGCACTGTAAGTCAGCCTCGACAATGGCTCTTTCTTGAATTCGAATTGCATCATTCTGATACTTATAGCATGAAATAATTATAGATTCTTGTTCCTTAACACATTTACAAGCTTTCTGTAACATTTAATTGCGTTTTTGTGGACTGTATCAAGAATTGCCATTGTTAGGGTTCTTGGTTTCATTTTAGGGTTTCTGTGTGCAGGTAAAATTGGGCCATGAAAGGGGCACCATCACGCTCAGAATGTCCAAACGAGTTGATTCATGGCCTTAGAAGTTATTTATCTCACTTGTATTTGATTTTGAGAATGACAGGAGCTGTAGCTATGGACAAACGTTAGTAGGTAAAAGTCTGTGACTTTTACCAACGGTGCAAGGAGGAAGATGACTAGCGTGGCAGCCTCTCATTCGCTGATTTGAATTCTGGCGCTTTCTCTCTCCACTAACGCCCATTATTATATATTTCTTATTATTATTATTTTATATACAAGAAGCAAAGCCAACGCAGTTGGTAGTGGAGTAGTGGGAAAACGCTTTGGGTCCTGGGTTCGAATCCCAGATCCCCTAATTCTTTCATAATATTTTTCTTTCAGTGATCAGACGTGTGCACAAGGCCAAGGACCACCATACATCCTCATAATTCAACCTGCCAAGTGTCCTGAGAGTCAGATCTGAAGGCCATCAATGAAGGAGCACCAAAGGCATGGGATCTTGCAAGTCAACGTGGATCACTCATTTTGGGCCCAAAAATCTGATTTTCACACCCCCCATTCTGCTGACTTCTCAGGCCCAATTCTTCTTTTTTCTTTTATATTTTCCTTTATTAATTTATTTATTTATATTTACTAACACAAATTATTTTTCTTTTTATAAAAAAAAACCACAAAAAATATTTTTCATCCAATTAGATTTAGGTTTATTTTTTATCAAAAATTAATTAATTTAATTTTAGGTAACTTTAATTATTTTGTAAATAAATTAAAAGAAATTAAAAATTAGGGTTTGTCTAAATTTAATTCTATTTTCTTTTTCTTAAAATAATAAAACACAATAATAGGCCATTTAGTTATTTTCATTAATTGATTTAATTATCTAATTAATTTTGTATTTAATTTAAAAAACCCAATTCTTTTCTTAAAAATAATTAAAAACAACAAAAACAATTTTTTCTTTCAATTAGGTTAGAAGGGGTCAAAACCCTAGTTCTCTCCTGATCTAAATTTCCTCGCGCGCGCTTTATCATTTATTTTTATCCTATTAATATAATTGCTCACAAGTTGTAATAGTTTAATTAGGTCTTTTATTTTCATTTATCGCTTTTCTTTACGGGTTTGTTTTTGGCTATTAAATACCCGAAGCCTTGTAATAGCGTAGCTTACTTTCCGCACTTTAATTTCCGCAAAATATTGATTATTAGATGTATGAATAATTAGGGTTGCATGACAAGAATGTATGATTAACTTTAAAATGGTTATCTAACCCTAAATGTGCAAAGATAATAAACTTGAAATTGAATCACTTGCACATGCGCACTCCTAGGATACACTCCCGCTTCGGTTGCCTTCGGTAAACGGTCATTAAGTATAGGATGCTTTAGTGGTCGCTCTCTTGTCTAAATAAAGATCAAAGTCCCATTCGGAAAAGTTTCCTCGAAATGGTTGCCTCGGAATTGTTGCCTCGAATAATTGATCTAAGACATTAGGGTCACTACTAAGACGTCCTAACATTGCTTTGGTGATCGTACGCCCTTTTCGAATTGACCCTCAAAACTTCAACGACGGTGCTACCTACTCACTAATAGTGGGATATCACTGTCTAAAGGAAACAAACATAGAACAATTCTCTTTTTCGAGTAGGTAGAATCTTAAGTACTTGCTCAATCCAAACAAACTTTTCACACTTACACTTTTTTCAAACAAAGCTTTCAAAAACACTTCGTAACATTCTTGAAGACAGAAGCAAAGGTTAAATCGAAGTCAAAAACTTTTTCAAATCAAACACACACAAGCAATTTTGAAAATGATGAGCAAGTACCTAAGAGCCCGTGGAAACCACGGATAGAAAGGGTTCTAATACCTTCCCTTTCTATAACCTACCCCCCATACTCAAAATCTCGAAAAAGGGAATTTTTCTGTGCTTTTTTCCTTTCCTGTTGGATAAAATAAAAGTCGGTGGCGACTCTTGCTTACCGCGACATTTTGCAAACACAAACGCAAAACGCAAACCAGCATCCCTAAAAACAGTCCCGGTTCTGGCCACCGTATCACACTTGGTAATAAGTCAAGTCAAGGGAGAATGGGATAAAAAGCATTCAAATCTTATCCATTACCGAGAACATGTGCTAACCTTGACTCCTTACTTTAAAGAGATTACTTTTGAGCATATCCCGAGAGAAGAGAATCAGTTGGCAAACACATTAGCTACCATGTCATCCATGTTCAAGCTCAGATGGGACAACGAGGCTCCCAGAGCTACCATTCAAAGATTCGATGAACCGACACACTGCTATAAAATTGAAACTAATGTAGTAGAAGAAAAACTCGGGTTTCTTGAAGTGAAAAGGTACCTTGAAGCTCAAAAGTACCCTGAAGGGGCATAAACCAATGATAAGAAATTCCTACGGAGGTTCTCGGCTAAGTTCTTCTTGAGCAATGAAATTTTGTACAAGCGTAATCATGGTTCAACTCTGCTTCGTTGTGTGGACAAGAAGGAAGCATAGAAAATTATGGAAGATATGCATGAAGGCATCTTTGGTACTCATTCCGGTGGACATACTATGATAAGAAAAATCTTGAGAGCATGTTACTATTGGTCGACCATGGAAACTGATTGCCACCATCACTCGAGAACTTGTCATAAGTTCCAGATCTATGCTGATAAAGTTCATGTGCCTCCAGTTCCTCTGAATGTTATGACTGATCCTTGGCCATTCGAAATGTGGGACATTGATATGATCGGATAAATCAAGCCTACTGCTTCTAACAGACATCGCTTCATTCTCGTCGCCATTAACTACTTCATAAAATGGGTTGAAGCAGCCTCGTTCACCTCCGTTACCAAGAATGTGGTCGCCCGGTTCATAAAACATAATCTTATCCGTCGGTATGGCATCCTCGAGAGAATCAACACAGACAATTGTACCAACCTCAATAACACTATGATCACTGAACTCTGCATGCAGTTCAAGATCATGCATCACAACTCTTCTCCGTAAACCAAAGATGAATAGCACAGTGGAAGCCGCTAACAAGAATATTAAGAAGATCATACAGAAGATGGTTGTGACTTACAAAGACTGGTACAAGATTTTACCATTTTCTCTTCATGGTTATCGCACTTCAGCGCGAACATCAACTGAGGAAACCCCATTCTCTTTGGTATATGGTATGGAAGTTGTCCTGCCTGTAGAAGTTCAAATTCCTTCTCTGAGAATTATGAAAGATGCAGAATTAGACGAAGATGAATGGATTCAGACTAGGTTGGAACAGTTAAATTTGATTGACGAAAAGAGGCTCGCAACTATCTGTCACGGCCAAATGTATCAGAAACATATGATCAAGGCATTCAACAAAAAGATCAAGCATCAGGTATATCAAGTTGGTGACTTGGTAATAAAGTGCATCATTCTACCACAAGGTGATCCTAGGGGAAAATGGACTCCCACCTACGAAGGACCATTTGTTGTCAAGAAAGTATTTTCGAGTGGTGCTATGATACTAACCACCATGGACGGTGAAGACTTCCCATACCCTGTGAACGCGGACACAGTCAAAAGATACTACGCATGAAAACGACCAACTAGGTTGATTGGCCTATGCAAAAATAAGGGCATCCCGACGAACTAAAAGGGTTTGGGAAAAAATTAGGGATATATATAAAATATTGTACATCCGGCAAGTCGAAAACCAGAAAAGGCGGCTTGGGCAAAAAAGGGTATCATGGTGGACTGAAAACCCAAAAGGGCGGTCCAGGTAAAAGTTAGGGACTAAAAGCGTACGACTATGTCCCATTGGATCACTTACTACAACCTTTATCCCCAAAGTCAAAAGTTCAAATGGTACAAATTGGTTCAATCAACTTCTTCTGACAGCAAGAGATGAGATGTTCGAAGACATATGGGCAATAGAGGAGTTGGAACCCAACAAGATCATTTCCACATAGCTATATGTTTTGTTTTCATTTTGTACTCTTTTCATTTCGCAACAATTTCCTCTTACTAGGATTTATGTCTCTTTGTATAAAAAACGTCTGTTAATAGGCAAATTATCAATGCAAATACACCTTAATATTCAAACTTTTTGTTTTTTTAAAGTTTTTATGTTTTGTTTGCAAAAAACGTCCAATGACTAAAGTTGAATGAACATATGCATATGGGCACGATTAACTGTTAACAAATAGATACATAAAAATAGGAATAAGCATTTATTCAAGACTCTAGGAGTCGGGAGGACATTCAAGTTGTCCACAAATCCCCACAGAGCCACTTCTATGAGATTATCCCCACAGAGTAATCTTCACAAATTCATCTTCAATAAAGATACATTCCTCTCAATTTCCCTGGAAGATCGCTCCAACGAATAAAAGAGTGTGATCTTTTTCCTGGTAATATCACCAACCTACAGAGTTCCAATCAGTACAGTACATGGAATTTCTCTTTCCCAACTGAGTTTATTCCTCCAAAACTGTAAACCCCCCTGCTGATTTATTTTCTCCAGCATAGCTTGTTTCCTCAGTAGGATATTTCTCCATCAACAGAGGTTTATTTCCCCAAAAGATTACAGTCTCCCCGGTTGGAGTCTATTCCTCATATGGCTACGAATCACCGACAAAATTCCTATCCCGAGTGAAATTTCCACTATCCCTAGAGAGTTGCTACGGAACCTGGAACCGGACCAGATATCAGTCAACTTTATCCCCCCAAACGAGTCAGAAGGTTATCCATCTCTTTTATCCCTAGTCAGGGTATATAAGAATTAAATTCCCCAGTAGAGCGATGAACGACCAATGTTCCTGAACTCTTCTCCCCAAACAGAAGTCAACATTCCCCAACGGAGTTTCTTCAAACATCAAGTAGGAATCCCCAGTGAAAACATCCCATCAAGATTGAAGATACACATATTCTTCATCCCCAGCAATAGTCAAGAATTTATCTTCCCCAACAAGATGTTATAAGAAGCTATCAATACACTTTAACAACATTTCCCATCAATTACAAATGTTATAGCATATGCACATGAAACACATATGGCACAGTCTCATTTATTTTGAGAATATCATTAAGCAATGCATTTCATACATCATGACATTTCATACAACTAACTTTTTACCTTTTCAGGAAAGATAAATCAACAGACGAATATCATCAACAATTCTCAAATAGGTCCAAGATTAATTCCCGAAACAAGACGGGGCAACTATCTATGTGATCCAGTCATAGATTAATTCCCGAAACAAGACGGGGCAACTATATCTACGACCAACAAAAATAAGGTTCCAGATTAATTCCCGAAACAAGACGGGGAAACTATCTGGATGACCAGCCACAGATTAATACCTAAAATAAGACAGGATAACTATCTGTGAAAAAAAAATTGTAGATCAATTCCTGAAAAGGACGGGGCGACTATCTACATGAACATATCGAAGATTAACTCCTAAAATAGGATAGGGAAACTATATTTCTTTCTTTATGGTCAGATAAAGATCAATTCCCGAAACAGGACGAGGCGACTATCTTTGTCACCAATGGTATGAACTCCCGAAACAGGACGGGTTTACCAACAAACTGATTATAGATCAATTCCTAAGACAGGACGGGGTGACTATCTACATGACGAGCACTTCCTTTAGAGACTTTTTCTGGCTCAGATTAAATCGACCAAAGATTTATTCCGGTATTTTTTCCAGCTAAAGACAAAAAAGACTTTTCTTGGCTTAGATTAAATCGACCAAAGATTTATTCTGATACTTCTCCAAGTTAAATACGGACACAAACATCTGCTGGCTCAGATTGAATCGACCATAGATTTATTCTGATACTTCTTCCAATAGACCTTTTTCTGCCTCAGACTAAAATCGACCAAAGATTTATTCTGATACTTCTTCCAGTTAAAGACAAAAAAGACTTTTTCTGGCTTAGATTAAATCGACCAAATATTTATTTTGATACTTCTCTCAGTTAAAGACGAACAACGACATCTTCTGGCTCAGATTAAATCAACCATAGATTTATTTTGATACTTCTTCTAGTTGAAGTCGGCCATATACTTAATCTAGATCTCTATCGACACTTACTTTGGACAACATATATAAGCCCATCACCAATTACTCTCCATCACCTCTTCAAATGGCATCTTTAAGCCTACTCCCAATATTACATCAACCAAAAGCATTATTTCAAGCACATGCCAGTGCAAATTTCTGGGCACTTATGTGTTCAATCATCTTCTACCTTCAAGTCACGAATGTCGGACCTACCAATCTAACTCTTCAGGTTTAAGAAGATTGAACAAGGGCAATTTTTGTACCCCAAAATTTTCCCTCCCATTTTCTTCAAGACATTCTCATGAGATCCCCATTTTCTCAAAACTACTCAAGAGTTTACTGGTCAAAATTCTCCTCCTAAGCAATGAGTCAACAACTAGGGTTTGGTGTTTCTCAAGGATGTTTGGGTTTCAAGGGTATCAAGTGGTTTCCATGGTTCTTCATATGCCTTCAAGGATGTTCATGTCAAATTTAAAGTCTTACATCTCAAGTTTGCTTAGTCAATTGTGGTCAACATACAATCAAACTTCAAGATTTTTTTGTCAACATCAATATTCTGAGGTGATATTCATCATTTTATCAAGGGTTGATCATGATTCCTCAATGAAAGCCCTCAAATCATCAAAGGTCAAAAATTTCCAAATTAGGGTTTTGATTGAAGATGACTGGTCATTGACTTTTGACCTAATGCATGACCTAATGGCTTAAAGCATGATATCAAGGTCTAAAATAAAATATCTTGACCTAATTATATAGCTCAAGATGTTTCCAAAGATATAAGGGATTGATGGTTGAAGAATTGAATCAATTGATGAAAAGTCAACAATCACGAAAGAGTCAAACTTTGAATTTTTGGTCAACATTGGAATTCAAAAATCAAGAATCATCAAAATATTCAAAATTATAAAGCTTAATCATCAAGGATCAACAAAGTCAATAAAATCAAGAAAAGGTCAACAAAAGTCAAAGTTGGAAAATTTTCCAACACTTCGAAATTTTTTAAGTGTTTTGTTCTTAACAAAGTCACTGCTTCGTGGCCATTTTTCACTAAGATGCAAGATGATTCAAGGAAAACTTTCAACATTAAAGTTGTAGGGATTTATGAATTATACAACTTTGTCCTTGAGGGTTGATATCCAAAAAATGCTTGTATTGAGAGATATGAATCCATGAAGTTGTGATGTTTTTATCTAACACTTAGAAAAAATTTCAACAAGTTTTGGTCAATTTTTTATCCCAACTTCTTGGCCAATTTTCACCCATCTCCTTATTGATTTAGCCAAAGTGGTCATATGAAAGTTATAGACAATGTTTCAAGCTTTCTGAAATGTCCAAGAGCATAAATTTATCAGGCTTGAGCTAGGAGATTTGAAGAGATAAAGTTGGGCATCCATACTTGAATTATAGGTCATTTCCATGATAACTATGAGACAAAATGTTCATGCCATGCTGCATAGTCTCACTTTCCGGGCCTCTAAACCTTAAAATCTATCCATAATCAGAAGATTACACATGCTTTTGAGCGATGATCCAAGAGATTAAAGCTTTTTCCAATCCATTTTGCCATTTAAAGGAGAAAGGTTAGACTTCCATTTTAATAAATCATGCTTTTGCAAAATGTCAATGCATTGAGCTTTGTAATGGTTATATTTGATCACAAGCAAGCTCAAAAGCATGGAGAAAACTCACTGCATCCAACAACTTCAGAACATGCGTATACTTGAAGCATTGAAACTATGGAAATCCATCAAACTTGGTTTTTCACTTTCAACCAAACCATAACATGCTATCTTGAAAATTTGATTACTCCAACCTCTCAAACCTCTTGCCTATAAATATAGATCTCAGTTTCAATCCATAGGAGAAAAAAATGGAAGGAACAAGCCCTCAAAACCCCTTACTCTCAAAAAACCAGAATTATCTACAAAACCTCCATTTTTGAGCTTTGAAGTCCAAGTCTTTGAATCTCTCAAACCTTGCAAGTTCTGCCCAAACAAACCACCCAAATACTTCACATACATTATATAGAAGTTATCCAAACACAAGAATAACTTCTGTAACATCATTATCACCATCTTCCAAATTCAAAAACCGTTCCTGGCAAGTTGACTTGGTTAGGGAGATTCAAACACTTTCAGCACAAAGTAAGGATTAGAACAACTACAAGGAGGTCCTAGAAAGCTTAATCAATCATCACATTTCACCTAGAAGCATCCATGTGTGTTCTAAGTTTTCACTTCAAGAGATAAGTTTTCTCAAACTGTGATATCCTTATCCATACATCACATGCTTTCGATTTCAAAAGAATAAAACAGGACAAATCAGGGAAGAAAAGTGCAAGTATTCGAAATTCTAAAAAAATGCTTCAGGAGCTCTGACACAGGTGGCTGTGTCACTTGACACAGGCCATGTTTGAGAGAAGACTTGGTAAGGAGGTAAGGCATAAGGCGACACGGGCGCCCGTGTCACACGACAAGGCCCGTGTCAATCCAACTGGGATTGAAAAGTTAGAAAGGAGGCAAGGTAGATGCTGACACGGGCGCTCGTGTCACACGACATGGCCCGTGTCAACTCAGCTGGGACGGAAAGCATGCAAAAGGCAATAAACAGATTCTGACACGGGTGCCCATGTCCAGTGACACGACCCTTGTCAGCCTAGGCGCTAGAAATCCTAATTTTGAAATTTTTGCTGTTAGTTTTGGATCATTAAGGGTACATTGGACATTTTGTGTTGCTGGGAGATGACCTAACACTATAAAACTTTTTCTAAATAAAATACCAAAATATTTTCTAAAATATTCAGATTTCTTTAGGTTTTACTTGATTAATTTAATTTTCATAAATAAAATTAATTAATTACACTTTGTTTTATTTTAAACAATTAATTTGTAAATAAAATTACAATTAGGTCTAACTTTTTATTTCACATTTCAAATATTTTCTAAACAAAAAAACAACAAAATATTTTCTTAAAACACTTAGAATTTTTTAGGTTTTTTTCCTATCTTTCCCCTTTCTATCTCCGTGCATTTGTTTATTTTTTGCATTAATACAATTATGTAACGGTAAAAGGTTTGTAATAGATGATTAGGGTTTATTTCTTTCCTCCCCATTCATAAACTTGTACCCCCATCCCCGAAGCGTTGTAATAGCATATGACATTTAAATTCCGCAATTTACTGCTTTCCTTATTATTGTTAGTTTAATATGATTGTATGTCAAGATCTAAAACAAAACGTTAGATAACCTAATCTCAAATACAAATACTTTAAATCAAAACACTTCGCACACATGCACCTCTAGGTTAAACTCACTTGTTGCCTCGGATAAAAACAATCATGTCCCTCGAACGTGAGATGTTTTAGCAAAGACCCTCGAATAAAATATCATAGTCCCTCGATGACCGTTCGATGTTGCCTTTGGTAAATGATATTAGTCCCTTACGATAATTGCTAAAGTTTAATATGGTGGGAGAATGACTTGGTGGTTTTGTGTTTGATTGCAATAAAGGAAAGGGTGAAAAGGATAGGAAAGACCTTTTGAGAATTTTATTAAGTTTGGGGGGTAGGTTATGAAAAAGGGAAGGTGTTAGCACCCTTTTCATCCGTAGTTATCTACGAGCTCTTAGTTGCTAGCTCACTTTGAAATGCTTTATTTGAAATGTGTTTGTGATTGTTTTTGAAAGTATTTTTGAAAAGTTCCTTTGTTTAGGCGAACATTGTAATGATTCTCGTCTCTATAAGAATGTATACAAAGTGTTGACTCTTGAAAATATTTCATGTTTGATAGTGTTGGGGTGTTTTTGAAAGATGTTTTGAAGAATGATTGTGAGAAAGCAACTATAAATGTTCTACCTACTCAAAAGTATTTGTTCATTTCCTCCTCCTTTAGATATTGCTATCTTACCATTGATTGATAAGAAGCCCTATCATTAGATGTGAAGGGACGGGCGTGGGTCATCGTATAGTCATAAAATGCAATATTGTGAGATACCTTAGCATTTTTCTTAAGGGTCTAAGATCATTTGAAGGCAACATTCGAAGCGTCATCGAGGGACTATGATCTTGTATTTTTGATTTTTTTTCTAAGGTATCTCACATGCATAACATGACCATTTTCTCAAGGCAACAAGTGGAGTTAACCCTAGAGGTGCAAGTGTGCAAGTGTTTATTTTTCATGCATTGTTTTGTCTTGGATTAGGGTTGTCTAGGGATTGATTTTAGTCTTTCCATGCAAACCCTAATTACTAGCATTGATATTAAAAGCGATAAATTATGGAAATATAAAGTTCTACGGTATTACATCATTTGGGGATGGGAGATACAAATTTACAAATGGGGGAAGACAAATAATTTAAACCTAAGTTACTATTACAACCATATTGAATTGACAAGAATGTACAAGAAATGAATAAATGAACAAGAAAGTAAATGGAAATTGATTTTTTGTTAGTATTCTTTGTATTAAAAGGTTTTGACCTAATTAAATTAAAAGGGAAAAAATAATTAAATTAAGAAAATTTAAATCTAAACTAATTAAGAAAAGAAATTTATTTGATCAAAAGAAGCATTTTTTAGGGTTGTGTAGAAAGGGAAAATAAAATTAGAATTATAAAATAAATTTAGGGGGGATAAAATGATCTGGGGTGTTTAGGAGTAAAACAGTCTTGACTTTGTTTTAAGGTCCAAAAGGATTTTTTTGCAAGTCAGAAATAAACACAAACAAAATAAAATAAATGGGCTGCACAATTATGAGTGAATAGGGGGGGGGGGGGGGTCAGATTGAGTAAAAATGACAAAGCCCAATGGTTCAGGGCCCGGACGCGCTAGCTGTTTGACAAAAATGAACAAAATGTTAGAAAAACAAAAACAAAAGTGCAGCGCTGAGGCTCGAACCCAGGCCCTTAGCAATAATACACATGCTCTCTACCACTAAGGTGGCTATACATCTGTTAACTTAAACAAAACCATAAATTTATATATTGCAAATCCATTCCTAGGCCTGCACTTCATCTTCTTCCTCGCGCCATGTTTGAACCTGTATCTTTCTCATTTCTCAACAAAAATTGAAACTGTAAACATGAAAGTTACTCCATTTTTCCTCACGATTCCAAAAATGTAAATAACTTAAACTATAAATCAAAGATGAGCAAGAATTTTGTTGGCCCTAATTTGAACCCTAATTTTTCCAGAAATTTTAAACTCAAAATTCTCTAAGCTCAGGCAATATAAATGAAAACTATGGACATGGTTAGCTTCAGGGCAATGATGTCTACATTTTATCTTTGAAAATGGAAACCTAACAATGCCTATATGAGGAGTTTGAAAATCAGAAAACTTACCTTGCAAGTAGGGATCATGTTTTGACTTAGATCAACTTTCAAGGTGTTGTGATGATCTGTTTAGCTTGCCTAGACCCCCCTGAGTGTATTGCTAACCTTACTTTGCTTCGTGGATGATTGAAAATCTCTACTCAAGTCAAGTTGCAAGCTTGAGTTTTGAAAATGATGAATGGTGCAAATGGAGTTACAGTCCAAAAACAAGGGCCTGGATCACTTTGATATGATATATATTAAGTGTTTGGATGGTTAAAACTCAATACACACGAGTGGATTTGGAGATGACTATGTGAAGCTCAAAACTATCAGGTTATGGCAGATTTTGAGTTGCATAGTGCTTGGGAGTGTTTAGGGGTGCTTGAGATTGTGTGTTTTCTTGCAAATAACTTGTATAGTTATAAGCAAAAGGTCTTAGGGTTTAAAGTTGACAGATCTGTGAGATATAGAGTTATGGCTATGTTATTTGATTTTGAAGAAAAGTGGAAAATAAGTTTCAATGTGTTGTACAAGCATGGTCTGATTTGGTACGAGGTTCTAGCCATGTTGCTTTTGGTTTTTGACTTTGCTTGTATTTAAATGAAACAAGTTAGGAGCTCTATGCATTGACTTTGTGATTAAAGTCACTTTTCCAAAATGGAAGTGTGAACTTTGTTCCATTAATGGAATAATCACTTGGACAATGACTCAAACACTTGGATCATAGCTCAAATAGTTGTGTAATCTTCTGATTATGGATAGATTTAGAGGTTAGAATCCTGTAAAGCAAGATTTATGTAGCATGAGCTTTAGATTTGAGTTCTTGTACATCACAACATGACCTATAATTCAAGAATGAAACCCTAACTTCATCTCTTCGATTATCTTAGCTCAAGCATGATCTCAATGAGTTCTAGGACATTTTGGAAAGCTTGTAGCATCCTTTACAACATTTATGTTGGAAATTTTTGAAGAATCAACTTGGAGCCATGTGAAAAGTTGCCATAAAGTTGGTACCAAAAATCTGCCTAACTAGGGCAAAATTTCACTAAGTGTTTAAGAAAAAGTGTATGACTTTATGAACTCATAACTTAAAATCCAAGCACCCTACAATGTTTTAGATTTCATTTAGATCTACTACTTTCATGTTGGAATTTTTTCTTGAATCATCTTGCGTCTTGGTGAAAATTTGGGATGAGGTTATGAAATAATCATGTTTTTAAACACTTAGAAAAATTTCTAAGTTTTAGAAATTTTGACTTTTCAAGATGAAATTTGACTTTTTTATTTCTTGATGATCAAGTATCATATTTTTGTATATCTTGATGACATGTGACCTTTGAAATTCAATCTTGATCAAAAAGTCAAAGTTTTGACTTTACAGTATACAATGTACTTTTCATCAGTTTACTGGAATTCATCTGTCAATCCAATGATCTTGAGAAGTGATTTGAACTATGAAATTAGGTCAAGATGATGCATTTGAATCCTTGACATCATGTTTCAAACCAATAAGTCATGTATTAGGTAAAAAGTCAAAAATCAAGCCTTCTCAGTCAAAACCCTAATTTTGACCATTTTGCCCTTTTGGTGGTTTAATCAATTTTCTTGGGGAATTGTGATCCCAACTTGATCAATTGATACATGAGTTAAAAATGTTGATATGGGCCAAAAATCTTGAATTTTGACTATAATTTGGCCAAAGTTGACTTTTTACCCAATACAATTGATTTTAGGTCATCTGATCAATTGACTTAGCACACTTGAACTGCAAGGCTTGAAATTTGACATGAGAAATCTTGAATATCCATAATGATCTATGAAAGTCATTTGAGGCATTAAAAGTTCAATTGCCATTATGAAAACTTAAACCCTAATTTTGGAGGTATTAGTATTGAGGAGATGTCTTGACCTAGCCAATCCTTGTGCAAGCTTGAGTCATTGGAGATCTTGTGGGAAATATCTTGAGAAATTAGAGGGAAAATTTTGGGGTGAAACATCTTCCCCTGTTCAATCTTCTTAAACCTGAAGAGTTAGATTGGCGGATCTGCCATGGTGAAAGATGATTGAACACTAGAGTGCCCAGAAATTTGCACTCGATGATGTGTTGATTGTATCGGGAATGGGCTTAGAGATTTCATTTAGAGAAATGATGAAGAGTTGTTGGATATGGGCTTATAGATGCCATCCATAGTGACTATTGGTATAAACTGGAGAAGGTATCAGGATAAATCTTTGGTCGATTTACACTGAAACTGGAGGCGTCTTCCTGCCTGTCTTTAACTGGGAGAAGTCAATCTGATTCAGAAGAGGACTTGCAGTTGTGACTTCACTTGGGAAACAAATATAACCAGAAGAGGCCTGTTGATTGATTTTTCCTGCAAGGAAGAGGGTTAGTTGCATGCAGATGTATGCATGGCGTAATGATGTTCTAAAAAAAAATGAGATTATGTTGTATGCATTTGTCATGTATGTAGTTTGATGTATGAATATGAATTATTGTTGAAGCGTATCTTTGTCTGGAAAATAAATCCTTGACAAATGTTTGGGAGTTTTGGGAAGTTAAATCCCGTATTGTTGTTGGGGATGAAGAGTATGCGCATCTTTAAACCTTGTTTAGAGTGTTTCTGCTGGGGATTCCTACTTTGTTGTTTGAGGAGAATTCCGCTGGGAAACATTGACTTTGCTTGAGGAAACTCTATGGGGAGTGTTGATATCTGCTTAGGGAATAGAGTTCAGGAGTTTTAGTTGTCCATTTCTCTACTGGGGAGAATGAAAATTAGTTGTTTATCTAGTCGGATTTCAGGCTTCGCAGGGACTTGCTGGGGAAAATAAAGTTAACTGTTATCTGGTCGAATTCTAGGCTTCGCAACAAATTACTTGGAAGGATAGAGTTAACTATTATTGGGTCGGATTCCAGGCTTCACAACAACTGAAATACATGTTATCTGGTTGGATTCCAGGCTTCACAACAATTTAGATGAAGTTAATTGTTATCTGGTCTGGTTCCAGGCTTCGCATCAACTTAGATGAAGTTAAACTGTTATCTGGTCGGATTTCAGGCTTCACAACAACTTAGATGAAGTTAAACTGTTATTTGGTCAGATTCTAGGCTCCTTAGCAACTTTTTGAGGTTAACTGTTATCTAGTCAAATTCCAGGCTTTGCAGAAACTTTCTGAGATAGATGAAGGTAATTGTTATCTGTTCGGATTCCAGGCTTCACAATAACTTTCCGAGGTTAACTGTTATCTGGTCGGATTCCAGGCTTCGCAATAACTTAGGTGAAATTAACTGTTATCTAGTCAGATTCCAGATTTCGTAGAAAATTGAATTTAAACTGTTATCTGGTCGGATTCCACGCTTCGCAACAGCTTAGGTGAAGTTAAATTGTTATCTGGTCGAATTCCAGGCTTCACAGTAACTTACTGGGGAGTATGACTCCATTGGGGATTGCAATGACTCTTCTGGGGATTAAGGGGTTTCGTCCATTGATTTGTGATAGTCTGAGAGGCCAACCTAAATTGGGGAATTTGTAGTTTGTCGGGGAAATAAACCCTATTGAAGAGAATATTTTAATGACCTATTGGGGAATTGAATTCTTTAGGAAGAACTCCACCAGGCTTCTTCTTTTAAGACCAACTCAGCTGGGGGATTTGTAGTTTTCGAGAGATCGAAACTCTCGCTGGGGAAACGTTTATTGAAGTAACTCTGTGGGGATAATCCCAAATCCTTAAGGATATGCTTGTTACTTTTTTTATGTATACATTTGTTAATAGTTTAATCATGTTCATATGCATATATTCATTCAATTTTAGTCATTGGATGCTTTTGCACTCAAAACAAAAAAAAAGTTTGCAATTCAAAGTATATTTGTATTGATGTTTTGCCCATAAATAGGCATTTTGTAGAATGAGACAAAGATCCTAGTAAGAAAAAATCGTCGAAAGAATGAAAGGAAAACAAAGTGAAAACAAAAATAATAGCCACATGGAAGTGATCTCATTGTGTTCCAACTTCGCTATTGCCCCTATGTTTTCGAACATCATCCCTCGCTGTTGAAAGAATTCGATTAAATTGATCTTGGACCATTGAACTTGGACCTTGGTAATAAAGCAGGCTGTAATGATTCCACGGGACATAGTTATACGCTTTAATCCTTAAATTTTGCATGGATCGCCCTTTCGGGTTTTCAGCCCACCAGGTTACCCTTATTTGCCCAAGCCGTCCTTTTGGGTTTTCAACTTGCCGGGTGTATAATCTTTTTTGTATATATCCCTAATTTTTGCCCGAACCTCTTTGGTTTTTTGGTATGCCCTTGTTTTTGCCTAGGTACGTAAACCTAACGGGTCACTTTCATGCATAGTATTTTTTGACTATATCCGCGTTTACAGGATACGAGAAATATTCGCCGTCCATAGTAGTTAGCATCATGGCACCGCCAGAGAATTCTTTCTTAACAACAAATGGCCCTTCGTAAGGGGGAGTCCATTTTCCCCTGTGATCACCTTATGGAAGAATGATGTGTTTTATTACCAAGTCACCAATTTGACCATGACAGACAGCAGCCAATGTCTTCTCGTCAATTAAGTTCAACTGATCTAACCTAGTCTGAATCCATTCATCTTCGCCTAAATCTGCTTCTTTCATAATCCTTAAGGAAGGAATCTGAACTTCCACAGGCAGGACAAATTCTATGCCATAGACTAAAGATAATGGGGTTGCCCCATTTGAAGTTCTATCCAAAGTACGGTAGCCATGAAGAGAAAATGGTAGCATCTCATGCCAGTATTTGTAGGCCACCACCATCTTTTGCACAATGTTCTTGATGTTTTTATTGGCAGCTTCCACCGCGCCATTCATCTTTGGTCTGTATGGAGAAGAATTGTGATTATTGATTTTGAACTGAGTGTAGAGTTCCGTGATCATAGCATTATTGAGATTGGTTCCATTTTCAGTGATGATCCTTTCGGGGATACCGTAACGGAAGACGAGGTTATGTTTGATAAACCGGGCTATAACATTTTTGGTTATTGAGGCGAATGAGGCGGCTTCGACCCATTTTGTGAAGTAATCAATAGTAACAAGGATGAAACAGTGTCCATTGGAAGCAGTAGGTTTGATCTCTCCAATTATGTCAATGCCCCACATTGCAAATGGCCAAGGAGCAGTCATGACATTCAATGGAATTGGAGGTACATGAACTTTGTCGACATAGATTTGGAACTTGTGGCAAGTCCTCGAGTAATGGTGACAATCGGATTCCATTGTGGACCAATAGTAACCAGCCCTCAGAATCTTCTTAGCCATAATTTTTCCATTAGAGTGAGTCCCAAAGATACCATCGTGCACGTCTTCCATGATCTTTCCTGCCTCCTTCTTGTCCACACAACGGACCGGAGTAGAATCAGGGTTTCTCTTGTACAAGATTACATTGCTTAGGAAGAATTTGGCTGAAAATATGCACAAGAATTTTTTATCATTGATGGAAGCTCCCTCAGGATACTCTTATGCCTCAAGATATCTCTTCACCTCATGGTACCACGGCTTCTCTTCACTAGTGTCAATCTCGTAACAATGTGCAGGTTCGTCAAATCCTTCAATTGTAATTCTAGGGGCCTCATTATCCCAATTGACCTTTGTTGTACCCCAAAATTTGCCCTCTCATTTATCAAGACTTTTCTCACAAACTCAAGACTGGATTAGGGTTTGACCAGCTCAAGACATCTCATCATGCACTAATCACCCAAAACTAGGGTTTGGAATTGCACAAGTATTTTTGGACTATGAATGCTTCATATGACTTTCAAACATCATTATGAACCCCTAAGATTACTCATGACAAGTTTCAAGCCTTGAACCACATTTTTGATCAATCAATTGGACAATTGACCTAAAAATCAGCTGTATTGGGGAAAAAGTCAACCATGGCCAATTTATAGTCAAACTTCATAATTTTTTATCCACATCAACATTTTGGACTCATATGTATTATTTGATCAAGTTTGGACCACAATTCCTCAAGAAATTTGATCAAATCATCAAAAGGGCAAAATGGTCAAAATTAGGGTTTTGACTGAGAAAGGGCAATTTCTGATTTTTGACCTAGAAAATGACCAGTTGATTTGAAGCATGATTTCAAGGGTTCAATTGTATCATCTTTACCTAATAACATGGTTCAAAACATTGCAATTTCATTGGATTGACAGATGAAATTTGTAGTGAAATGATCAAAAGTCAACTGTATACTGAAAAGTCAAACTTTGACTTTTTGGTCAAAATCAAGTGTCAAGGATCACAATTCATCAAAACATGTCAAAATGTGAAACTTGTTCATCAAGAAATTAAAGATTGAAGATTTGGTTTTGAAATTTGAATTTTTCTTAACTTAGAAATTTTTCTAAGTATAGAAAATTTCTTATTTTTTCTCAACTTTAAGCCATTTTTCGCCATGATACAAGATGATTCAAAGAAAGTTCCCAACATGAAAGTTGTAGATATCCATGAAATCTACAACTTTTCTTCACACATTTTACCCTAAAGATGCTTGGATCTCAAGATATAATTTTGTGAATACATGCCCATGAACTAAAATAACTTAGTGAAATTTTGCCCTAATCTAGGCATGTTTTTAACCTAACTTCATGACAATTTTTCATCTAGTTCCAAGAGGAATCTTGAAATGAATTTAAAATATGAGTTATAGAGAACATTGAAAGCTTTCTAAAATGTCAAAGAAATCCTTGATATCATTTTTGAGCAGGGAGAATTGAAGATATGAAGTTGACAATTTCCCACTTTGATTTCAAGCCATTTCATGAAGAACAAAATTCAAATCTGAACCTATGCTGCCTAATCCTTACTTTACAGGTCTCAAACTTTTTTCTAACTTCATAATTTAATTCTTACACATATGATAAAGCCTTAATCCAAGCACAAGATTCTTTGTCCAAGCTTTAATTCCATAAATGGCACAAACTTGCCATTGCCATTTTGGAAAAGCATAACTTTTGCAACTTCTCACTTCTTGAGGATTGGACTTGTTTTCTCTGCACACACAAGTCCTATAAACCAAAAACAAGTTGCCTAGAACTTGTACCAACTCCAAGAAGGCCTGTGCAAGCATGTAGAGAGTGGTCTCTTCACCTTTCTTAAAAAGCAAGTAAGAGTGCAAAAAGGCTATAGCTGAGAAATCTGTTGTGGAGTGGATGAAAAACCTTCTCTATACTTATACACAAACACATTGCAACAAAAGACACGACTGCTCAAGGCTAGAAACTCTCTAAAACTCCCCATCACCAAAAACCTGTCAAAAACTTACAGTTTGAAACCAAGCATAGCAATCCAGAAATTTACTCGTGCGTTTCAAGTTCTAATCAGTCAAACACTTAACCTACCTTATATCTAAGTGTTCCAGACCATCATTCCTTCATTGTAACACCTCCTTCTCCATCTTCCATTTTTGTTTTTCAAGCTTGCAAGTTGACTTGGACAGAGAGATCCAGGCACTTTCAAAGCAAGGTAAGGATTGGAACACACTCAAGGAAATTCAGGCAAGCTAAAGGAATCTTCAGGCCTTCATAAATCTCACTCAAACTCCATTCACGATCTCAGCTGAAAGAGGTAAGAACTCCAACTTCTATCTCTTCATACAGGCATCTATTGGTCATGATTTGTGAAGATAAAATGTAGATATCCTTGTGCTAAAACCAACCATGTTCATAAATTTAATTTATATTCATTGTGTATATAGAATTTTAGAATTCAAATTTCAGTAAAAATTAGGTTTGAAATTAGGGCCTTTTAAATTCATTTTGATATTTGATTGTTAGTTTACATGATTTACATGGTTGAAATCGTGGGAAAAAGTACTATCATTTTCAGGTTGGAAGTTTCCATTTTCATGGAGAAATGAGAAAGATACAGAGGTTCTGGCCAGCTTGAGGAAGAAGATGAAGTACATGGCAAGGAGGTTTTATATGTTATTTTTTTCTTGTTTCATTTAAACTAACGGATGTACAGCCACCCCAATGGTAAGGCAGCACGCTAAAATGCTTAAGGTCACAGGTTCAAGCCTTGGTGTTGCCTTTTTGTATTTTTCATATTTTCATCCACTTTTTGGCTGTTTGCAGTGTGGGCTTCAACATTTGGGCTTTGTGTTTTTTTTCTAACATGCTACCTCCTGATTACTCAGGGCACCTCTGGCCCAACTATTTTCATTTATTTATTTTATGTTATTTTATTTTCATTAAATATATTTTTCTTAACTTATTAAAAATCATAAAAAATGTAAAAATGATAAATACTAGATTTTGTTTATTTTATTTTATTTTCTCATAAAACAAATATTTTTTAGTTATGTATTAACTATTTTTTCCTAATAAACTTGTAAGTAAAAAATAGAATTAGGTTAATTATTTATTCTCACACTTATAAATATTTATTTTAACATATTAAAAAGACTAAATATTTTCATAAATACTATTTATTATTTTAAGACAAAAAATACACAAAAATGATACTTAAAGAATTTTATTTTCTTTTAAAATTAGAAATTAGGGTTAACCACATTTTCAAGAAATATTTTCCTTTTCTTAAATTATTAGGATTAGGTCAAAACTCTTTTGTATATGAAAAATAAAGCAAAAACCTTTTTTTTTGCATATATATATATATATATATATATATATATATATATATATATATATATATATATATATATATATATATATATATATATATATATATATATATATATCATTGCATATTTACATTATATGGTATATTGTTTATTCAAATACTTGTACAAATTCGATTTGGTTGTAATAGCTTAATTAGATTTACAGTATTGTAAATCCCCATTCATAATTTGTATTCCCCCCTCCCATAAAATATTGTAATAGTGTAGTAATCTTTAAATTACGCAATTTACCGATTTTATATACCATGCTAGTAATTAGGGTTTGTATGGCGAGATCAAAACAAATCAAATAGAAAACCCTAATCAAAGACAAAATCAAGCATGAAAATAACACACTTGCACACAAGCATCCTTAGGGTTTCTCCATTTGGTTGCCTTATATAAAAATGGCCATATTACGCATGCGAAGTATCTTGGAAAAAACAAACAAATATAAGATCATAGTCCCTCGATGACGCTATTCAAAGTTGCCTTACAAAATGATCTTGGTCCCTCAAAAATGCTAAGATACTTTGCAACATTGCTAATCATGGTTATACGATGACCCACGCCCGTCCCGTTTACATCCAAAGATAGGGTTGCTTACAAAATCAATGGTAAGACAACAATATCAAAGGAAAATAAAATTAACAAGAAAGACATTTGAGTAGGTAGATTACTTCTAGTTACTTGCTCCATTTGAAACAACTATCCTTGCTATTTTTAAAACACACATATTTCAAAACATCTTACAAATATTGAAAACATTTTCAAAAAGACAAACATCATTGTATACATCCTTACGAACGAGGATCATTACAAAGATTGCCTAAACAATGGCCTCTTTTACAAAATACTTTCAAAAACCACACAAAGCACAATTTCAAAACAAAAAGCAAGTGATCTAGCAAGTAACTAAGAGCCCATGGAAAACCATGGATGAAAAGGGTGCTAATACCTTCCCTTTTCATAATCTACCCCCCGAACTCAAGAAACAATCTCAAAGGTCTTTCCTGTGCTTTTTCACCTTTCCTTTTTGGATAAAAGAAAAGTCGGTGGCGACTCTTGCTAACCGTAACATTTGCGATAAAACAAAAACCCTCAAGTCAGTTCTCCCATTGTATCACAAAACTGGCGACTCTTCTGGTGACAATTATAAAAGTGGGGTTACCTTAAGGCTAGATCACATTTATTTGCTTACATTATTTGACTTGTTTGCTTTACATTATGGTTCTTTGTTTGGGTTTGAATCCTCCACCTGGATTTGGGATATATTATAGGTAAATAGCAATACGTTATGGAAACTATGTGGGGTATGTCGACATGGTCTAAGCAATAGCTATGTTAGTGTGACATATTTGTGGGTACCAGTAGCCTTTGAGTTAATCAAAGAGAATATTGGGCCGCTGAGTGATGTCATGAAGCACTAAGAACTTCTAGAACCCTTTACTTGACCAACTTGGCCTTTAGGATGTAGTGAGATGACCGACTTTGGTGCAGTCCGAAGTTGGTAGATACTCGATACTACACTCATTGAGGTTTGGTTTCTTGGGATATTTCGGTCGCAATTAAAGAGGCTTGAGCTGAAACAATGACCAAGGAAACAATCCGGTGATATTGAGCTCCTTAGAACCCGATTACTATTATTAGGACAGGTTTAAGCCAACTAAACTTCAAGAGGGTATTTACCTATAAAACCCCATGCAAGCCTAAACTAAGAACTTGTTTGTTTTGCTTGTATATGCATACTTGTACATAACATCATGGACATCATGAAAATCACATGCATCCACTAACCATTTCAAGGATTTTGGAGATTCATCTTTGTTCTTGTTTTGTAGGATATGGGTTCACTTCGCAAGAAAACTATCCAAGTCAACATTGTGAGAATTCCTCCACAACTTAAGGAGCTAGCTTCAAGGACCCCTAAGAACTATCCATTCACCGAAAGACATGGTCGTCTACTCAACTTGGTCCCCTCCAGCACAGATGAGGATATGATGAAGGTTCTCTTCCAATTCTTTGATCCTTTGCACCATTGCTTCACATTTCCCGACTATCAGCTTGTGCCTACTTTGGAAGAATTCTCTCAACTCTTGAGGATTCCCATTCTCAATCAACTACCTTTCAACGGTACAGAAAGTGACCCAAAGCCAAAAGAGATTGCTCAAGCTCTGCACTTGCACTCATTTAATGTCACAACTCATTGGGAAACTAGAAGTGGTGTCAAAGGCTTCTTAGAAAAATTCTTGTTTGAGAAAGCCCAAAGCTGTTGGAATTCCTTAGACTTGCAAGCCTTTGAGGAAATTGTGGCTCTTCTTATCTATGGGATGGTATTATTTCCCAATCCTGACCAACTCATAGATGTGAGCACCGTCAAAATCTTCACGTCACGCAATCAGGTGTCTACATTGCTAGGGGATATCCTACACTCTTTTCACACTCGCACAATGAGGAAAATATGTGTCCTTATGTGTTGCACTCCTCTCCTGGAAAGATGGTTTATTTCTCATCTTCCCTAATCAGTCTTAAAGAGTGAACAAGGTTCAAGGTGGTCACAAAGGTTAATGACGCTCAAACATTCAGATATTCATTGGTGCTCCCGATCCAAAGAGAATGTTATCATTGTTGACCGTTATGGGGAATTCCCTAATGTCCCTCTACTTGGAATCAGTGGAGGCATCACCTACAACCCGTGCTTAGCTCTAAGACAGTTTGGTTACGCCCAAAGGGATGGCCCGCATGAGATGCTGATTCAAGGTTTGGTATTCGACTACGACAACGACGATCAAGGTCTTCGCCAGAGATTCATCCAAGCTTGGAGGATGAGGATAGAAAGACTTTGGGACACAAGAATTCCATCCCTCTTGAGCCTTACCTCAAATGGGTATGAACCCGTGCTCAAAGTCTTATGATGCCTTATCCTTCCATTCTTCCGGTAATTATTGAGGCTGTTAAGGAGGGAGATGTTCCATACACTATCCTACATCCTGACATGCCCACATCTCTTGAAGACCTACAAAGGGATTGGATACATCTCAAAGGAGAGAGAGATACTTTCGAAGCCTAATTCTATGCAAACGAGAAGAAGGTTTTAGAATTCACTAGGCTACTTCATGAGGAGCAGACTCTAAATGCCTGCATTGCACCAAATAGGATGCACACTACTTTTTTATCTTAGAGTTTTGTATTATTTTGCCCAAGGGGAATTGATGTACTCAAACTTTATCTTATTAATATAACATGTGTTTCTTTTTGTCTAAAACGAACTTGAATCTTTGAAATCCTTGAAAACATTGCATATGCACATATCATTCATCATGCCATAAGCAGGTCTTTTGCAACGAGTTTCCTTATCTCTCTACTGTTTATTTCAGTAAGACGGATCTCGAACAGACAGTCAAAGATCTTCAAGCTCAGAACATGCAGTTTCAACAGTTGCTCATGACCCTAGCCAAGGGGCAAGAAGAGTTGAAGACTCTAATGGCTGAGGAAAGGAAAAAGAAAATAAAGAAGGTCACCGGGGTTTTAAACATGGGGAGAAGGTTTCAGGGACAAACTAGAAGAACCTTGAATTTTGCTACAACATCCGGTGAAGGAGAGGGGAAAGGAAAGGAAACAACGGTTCCGTCAGAATCTGAAGAGGAGGAAGAAGAGGAAGACTACTCTGAGGAACAATATCCTCCAGCTGATGATAAGTACAGACATCTTGAAGAGCGTTTGAGCGCCATGGAAATACAAAAGTTGCCAAGTCTAGACTTTGAAGAATTGGGACTAGTATCGGGGATTGTGATTCCTCCGAAATTCAAAGTGCCTTTGTTCGCAAAATATGATGGAGTGTCATGTCCTAAGATGCACCTCCGATCATATGTGAGAAAGATCCAACTACACTCTGCTAATCAAGACTTGTGGGTGCATTTTTTCCAAGATAGTCTATCTGGAAGACAACTCGACTGGTTTTACCAACTGGAAAGGGCCAACGTCCATAATTGGGAGGATCTTGCCGCAGACTTATACAAGCAATATCAATATAATGTTGATTTAGCGCCTACCCGTACTCAACTCCAAAGTATGGCTATGGCTTCCAATGAGGGTTTCAAGGATTATGCGCAGAAACAGAGAGATATAGTTGGAAGAGTTCAACCCCCTCTTTCTGAAAGGGAATTGGTGGACATGTTCTTAGGCACTCTATCAGGCCCTTTCTTCAACCATTTAATTGGGAGCTCATCTGCAGGACTTACTGAGTTAATACTGACCGGAGAGAGAGTGGAAGATGATATAAAAAATGGAAAGATTCAGAAGGATTCATCTTCTTCTACAGCTGTGAGGAAACCTTTTATTGGGAAGAAAGAAGTAGTTGCTGTATATCCATAAAGGAACCAAGGGAGAGTCGAACGCCGACCTATGGTAGAGGCTGTTATAATCCCAAAGCCTACATCTGATCAACCAAGAAGTAATCAACCGAGGATGGAAAGGCCAGTCCGGCAATTCACCAGAATCAATATGAATCTTCCCCAAGTATTACCGCACCTTCTGAAATCCAATCTGGTAACTCTGAAAGAAGCTCCAAAAACCCAACACAGCGTCCCCTCATTATCACCCAAATGCCCGTTGCGCATATCACTCTGAAAGTCCGGGTCACGACACTAACAATTGTTGGGCCTTGAAAAACAATATTCAAGACCTTATAGAGGCAAAATAAATTGAGTTTGATGCGCCCGAGAAGCCAAACGTCATTTCTTCTCCTATGCCCAGACATGGTCACAACACCAATGCCATTGAAGAAAATTTGTTTGTTACCACAGTTGATGAACTTGTGACTCCACTCCCAATCATTAAGATAAACTTTTTGAAAGCCGGTGTATTCCTGGGTTGTAATAAAGACTGCCACCTCTGCTGATCCTCACCAACTGTTTGCCCTTTGTTGAAAACAGGCATTCCACGCTTGATAGACAACAAAGAGATCCTATTTGAAAGTACTTCTGTTTCACTTGTTCCTGTGGAAGATATTTCAATCATTACCATCTCCGCCAATTCTTCCAGGGTCTCCAAAAGACCCATTAGAATTACATCTGTTCCAAAAGCTATTCCTCTTATAATCACAATGCCTGGACCAGTCCCATGTGAATCATACAAAACTGTGTCGTGGAATTACGGTGGGGACATCTACTACCATGGCATCAAAAAAAGATGGGCTGGCCGCCGAAGAGATAAGCTCCAAAGAGGAAGATTCCGACATTAGAAATATTGTCGGAACTAGTAAAATTACCCCAAGCGGTAAAATCTTTTCTCCAGAAATTGCCCCCCCAAAGGCAGTTTTTGAACCCGTGGCTTCTCCAAAGGTTACTTCCGTACCAATAATCATCTCTGCAAGTGCTCCCATTAACAAAGACGATACAACCCCTGCTGTCATTCCTACCAACACTCCTGCTGCTAAAACTCGAGGAAAAGATATTCAAGTAGAGCCTGTCCGGATGAAGGCTCAATCCCTGACTATCCCTGAGACCTCCAAGAAAGAGATGAAGGAGATTCTAAAAATAATAAAGAGGAGAGACTACGATGTAGTTGAACAGTTGGGGAAAACTCCCTCCAAGATCTCCATGCTGGCATTGTTGTTGGGTTCCGAGGCACATGCGAAGGCCCTGGTGAAGTTCCTAAAGACAACCCATGTACCTCAAGAGAAGTCCACTGATCAATTTCAAGATTGTGTGGCCAACTTGACAGCGGATAACGGCCTAGGCTTCTCAGATGATGATCTGACACTAAGGGGAAGAAAGCACAACGAGGAATTACATGTCTCTGTGGAATGTAAAGGCACAACTCTGGCCCATGTCTTGGTGGACACTGGCTCATCTTTGAATGTTTTACCAAAGAAAGCTCTCGACAAACTGGACTGTGAAGGACTGACGTTAAAACCAAGTAACATAGTCGTAAGGGCATTTGATGGCTCAAAATGGATGGTACACGGGGAGGTGGATATCCCCATAAAGGTTGGGACTCAGACTTTCAATTCAACCTTTTATGTAATGGACATCTGCCCCTCTTACTCCTGTCTGCTAGGACGGCCGTGGATCCATAATGCTGGCGTTGTCACCTCTACATTGCACCAGATGCTAAAATATCCGGTCCAAGGAAAGATTATCACTATCCACGGAGAGGAAGAATATATGATTAGCCACCTCAATTCCTTCAGGTATGTGGAATTGGACAACGAGTTCATTGAAACTCCTTTTCAACACTTCGAGGAGGTCCCCCAAGAGGTAGCAGTGACTAAAGTTGTGTCCCAGATTCCCAAGATTACAAGACCTCCACTCCAGATGTCATCTCTGAAGGATGCCAAAGTAGTAGTAGAGGAGGGTGGATGCACCATCTGGGGGCAACTTTCGGATATTCCATATAAATGTGACAAGTTTGGCTTAGGTTTCACTTCAAGTGCTCAGAAGGCTGTACGCCGTGCCCGCGCTGGAGGACCACCCTTGAAGATTAGCAACCGAGAGGTCAATGCGGTAGAAGATGGTGAAGAGGATTGCAGCTTGGAGGATTGGATCTTTCCGACTATCGATGGAGGACTCCGCAATTGAGAGGCCAGAGAATTTGTCCCAATAACTTTCATCCCTCAGTAATTTATCTTTACATTTTGTTGGATCTGTAATATTGAAAAACAATTCGCACACTTAAAACCTTGTGTCTTACCCGAGGCACAATGGTCCATTTGTAAGGGTTATTATTTCATCTTCATATGACATTCAATGAATCATGGACGTTTTTCGCATACAAACTTTTGTGCTCATTGTTTTTCTTTTACATTTTATTTTTAAGGATGGATATACCCTTACACACATCCACACTCACAAATGCAGGTACCCCTCCATTCTGGATCCCATGGGTAATGATACTGCTATGTCCTTTTGTGACTCTGAGGATCTAATCTACCAAGCCGAAGACGAAGGTGAGGAAGATTGTGAAGTACCAGGGGAACTGACCAGATTACTACAACAAGAGGAAAGAACCATTCAGCCTCATGAGGAACCTGTGGATACAATCAACTTGTGTACCGAGGAGGATAAAAAAGAGGTCAAGGTGGGTGCCAATCTGGAACCCATTGTCAAGGAGCGTCTGATTCAGCTGTTGTATGATTATGTTGAGATCTTTGCTTGGTCATATGAAGATATGTCGGGACTTGATACAGACATCGTGGTACATCGTCTTCCTACAAGAGAAGATTGTCCACCAGTAAAAAAAAAGGTCCGCCGCATGAGACCTGATATGTCAGAAAAGATCAAAGCGGAGGTCATGAAGCAATTCAATGCTGGATTCTTGTTTGTCACTTCATATCCTCAATGGGTTGCCAACATTGTTCCCATACCTAAAAAGGAAGGAAAAGTACGAATGTGTGTGGACTATAGAGATTTGAATAGGGCAAGCCCTAAAGATGATTTTCCTCTCCCCCACATTGATATCCTGGTTGACAATATGGCACATCACAAAGTGTTTTCCTTCATGGACGGATTCTCAGGTTACAACCAAATTAAAATGGCACCTGAGGACATGGAGAAAACTACATTTGTCACACAGTGGGGCACATTCTGCTACAAGGTGATGCCATTTGGACTGAAGAATGCTGGGGCAACCTATCAACGCGCCATGGTAGCTTTATTTCACGACATGATACATCATGAAATAGAGGTCTACGTAGACGATATGATAGCCAGGTTACAAACAGAATAAGAGCACTTGGATCACTTACAAAAGCTGTTTGAGAGACTGAAGAAGTACAAGCGGAGGTTGAATCCAAACAAGTGCACATTCGGAGTACGGTCCGGTAAACTCTTAGGTTTTGTCGTCAGTAACAAGGGTATTGAAGTTGATCCTACCAAAGTTAAAGCAATACAAGAGATGCCTGCTCCTTGTACTGAGAAGGAAGTCAGGATTCTTGGGACGCTTGAACTATATTGCCAGATTCATTTCTCACCTAACAGCTACTTGTGAGCCAATCTTCAAACTATTGAAGAAGGATCAAGTAGTAGAATGGAATGATGAATGCCAGATTTCTTTTGACAAAATCAAAGAGTACTTACAAGAACCTCCTGTATTGATGCCACCAGTCGAGGGAAGACCATTGATCATGTATCTGACTGTTTTAGAAAACTCAATGGGGTGTGTATTGGGGCAGCATGACGAGTCTGGCCGAAAAGAGCACTCTATTTATTACCTGAGCAAAAATTTTACCGACTATGAAACCAAATATTCACTGCTCGAGAAAACTTGCTGCGCTCTGGCATGGGCTTCTCGCCGGCTAAGACAGTATATGTTGACTCATACTACCTTGTTGATATCTAAGATGGATCCGATAAAATACATCTTCGAGAATCCTGCTCTTTCTGGGAGTATAACTAGATGGAAAATGTCCTAACAGAGTAAGACATACAATATACTACCCAAAAAACTATAAAGGGCAGTGTGCTAGATGATCATCTTGCTCATCAAGCTGTAGAAGACTATCAGTCCATGAAGTTTGAATTCGCGGATGAAGACATCATGCCATTAGACAACTGTGAAGAAATCAAGCCATATGACGGACCTGAAAAAGGATCCCGATGGACCCTGTTCTTTGATGGGGCATCCAAAGCACTTGGTAATGGTATCGGCGCTGTACTCATATCTCCAGAAGGGTGTTATACTCCCTTTACTGCCAGACTTTGCTTCAATTGTACAAACAACATGGTGGAATACGAAGCGTGCATCTTTGGTCTCAGAGCTGCCATGGACTTGGGAATCAAATCCTTAGACGTATTTGGAGACTCAGCTTTGGTCATCAGTCAGATCAAAGGGGAATGGGACACTAAGCACCCAAATCTTATCCCTTACAAAGAACATGTTTTGACATTGCTACCACATTTTGAGAAGATTACCTTCGAGCATTTCCCGCGAGAAGAAAATCAGCTAGCAGACGCTCTAGCCACAATGTCATCTATGTTTAAACTTAATTGGGATAAAGAGGCTCCTCAGATCACCATCGAACGAATGGATGAACCAGCGCATTTTCACAAGATTAATACTGAAGAAATAATGGACCAGTCTTGGTTTCATGAAGTCAAGAGGTATCTCGAGGCTCAAGAATATCCAGAAGGAGCTTCAATTAATGATAAGAAGTTCTTAAGGAGATCCTATGCTAAGTTATTTCTTAGTAATGGCATCCTTTACAAACGCAATCATGATTCCATTCTGCTTCGGTGCGTGGATAAGGTTGAAGCTGAAAAGATCATGGTTGAATTACATGAAGGTACTTTTGGCACCCACTCCAGTGGGCATACGATGGCGAAGAATATCCTACGGGAAGGCTATTATTGGTCTACCATGGAAGCAGATTGCTATCAACACTCTCGGACTTGTCATAAGTGTCAAATTTATGCTGACAAGGTGCACGTACCTCCAGTTCCTCTGAATGTATTGACGGCTCCTTGGCCCTTTGCTATGTGGGGAAATAATATGATTGGAGAGATCAAGCTGACAGCCTCCAATGGACACCGCTTCATCCTAATGGCCATTGATTATTTTACAAAGTGGGTTGAAGCAGCCTTCTTCGCCTCCGTTACCAATAATGTTGTGGCCCACTTCATCAAGCAAAACCTTATTTGCCGGTATGGTATCCCAGAAAGGATCATCACTGACAATGGTACAAATCTCAATAACACTATGATCACCGCATTATGCGAGCAATTCAAGATTCAACATCACAATTCTTCTCCCTATCGGCCAAAGATGAATGGTGCTGTCGAAGCTGCAAATAAAAACATTAAGAAGATCATACAGAAAATGACAGTCACATACAAAGACTGGCATGAGATGCTACCATTCGCTCTCCACGGTTATCATACCACGGCTCGCACATCAACCGGGGCAACACCCTATTATTTGGTTTACGGCATGGAGGCTGTCTTGCCTATTGAGGTTCAGATCCCCTCTCTGAGAATTATGAAGGATGCAGGATTGAATGAAAATGATTGGATCTAGACTCGAATTAATCAACTGAACTTAGTTGATGAAAAGAGACTTACTGCTATTTTCCATGGTCAAATGTATCAAAAACAGATGATCAAGGCTTTCAACAAGAAAGTCAGGCGCCAGGTATATCAAGTTGGGGATCTAGTGATCAAACATATCATCTTGCCACAAAGTGATCTCAGGGGCAAATGGACTCCCACCTATGAGGGACCATTTGTAATCAAGAACATATTCTCCGGTGGGGCAATGATCTTGACCACCATGGATGGTGACGACTTGCCACACCTTGCAAACACGGACATAGTCAAAAGATACTACGCATAAGAGACCCGCTAGGTTGACACACCTAGGCAAAACAAGGGGCATCCGGGTGAACCAAAAGGTTCGGGCAAAAATTAGGGATACAATAAAAAAATCTGTACACCCGGCAAGTTGAAAACTCGAAAGGGAGACTTGGGCAAAAAAGGGTTTCCCAGTGGACTGAAAAATCAAAAGGGCGGTCCAGGAAAAAGTTAGGGAATTAAAGTGTATGACCATGTCCCGTCAGATCACTTTACAGACAACCTTTGACTTCCATTGACAAACTCAGAGTTTCTGATCAATTCAATCATCTTCGGACAAGGCAAATAGACGAGACACTCGGAGATATGAAGGCTATAGCAGAATGGGAACCCCATGGGATTATTACACATAGCTATCTTTCTTTGTATGAATTTTTCTTGTTTTACGACAACATTCTCTTACTAGGATATTGTTCCCTTTGTACAAACATACTTATTCAAAGTTAATATAAAGATATCCCTTTAAAAGTGAAAAAACTATTTGTCATTTTCTTTGCGCTTGTGTTTTGTTTGCAAAAAACGTCCAATGATTCATTGATGAACATATGAATTTGAACATGATTACGGTTTACAAATAAACAAAATGAGAAGACAATTAGTGATAGGTTGAAAGAATAGGGAAATACCTCTAGACTATTACCCAAGAAATCCCCACAGCACGTCATTTAAATCCCCAGCGGAACAAAATTTCAAGTTATTAATCCCCAGTAGAAATCGTCAAATTTCTCAGGATTCCCCAAGCGGATCTTACAAGCAGTACACGACATTGCCCTCACAACGAAATTTACTTCTCTCAATAAGAGTTCATCAGTACTTCAACTTCAAGACATGAAAATTCACATATCCCCAACACCATTCTGGGATTTATTTTCCTCAATCAAACAACAATACAGCAAATCAGCTCACAGGCGCATACATTGCATCCATATATCATAAACATTGATAAAGCAAATACATTGCATTATACATTTCATGCAATATAACTTTGTGTTTCAGCTAACATTTTACCCTTTTCAGGATAAGATTAACAACTACCATTAACAACATGCAACCTTTAATGATACAGTACAGATGCGCTCCAGACACGGATGCCATTCTGATACTCATTCAGATTCACCTTCAAATACAGTGCAGATACGCTCCAGACACGGATGCCATTCTGATACTCATTCAGATATAGTTCAGATACGCGCCAAACACGGATGCCATTCTGATACTTAGTCAAAATCAACTTTCAGATACAGTTCAGATACGCTCCAGACACGGATGCCATTATGATACTCATTCAGATTCAACTTTCAGATACAGTGCAGATACGCTCCAGACACAGATGTCATTCTGATACTCATTCAGATTCAACTTTCAGATACAGTGCAGATACGCTCCAGACGCGGATGCCATCCTGATACTCATTCAGATATAGTTCAGATACACTCCAGACACGAATGCCACTCTGATACTCATTCGAATATAGTTCAGATACGCGCCAAACACGGATGCCATTCTGATACTCATTCAGATTTAACTTTCAGATACAGTTCAGATACACTCCAGACACGGACTCTGTTCTGATACTCATTCTTTCAGCTTACAACTTACAATTCAACAAACATTCTTGGATGGCATTTACAAGCCCATCTCCAACAAGACTATATCACCTCTCCAAATGGCATCTTTAAGCCCATTCATTCAACTATGCACCGTCGAGTGCAAATTTCTGGGCACTCTAGTGTCCAATCATCTTTCACCTTCAAGTCACGAATGGCAAAACTTGCCAATCTAACTCTTCAGGTTTAAGAAGATTGAACAGGGGAAGTTGTTGTACCCCGAAATTTTCCCTCTCATTTATCAAGACTTTTCTCACAAACTCAAGACTGGATTAGGGTTTGACCAGCTCAAGACATCTCATCATGCACTAATCACCCAAAACTAGGGTTTGGAATTGCACAAGGATTTTTGGACTATGAATGCTTCATATGACTTTCAAACATCATTATGAACCCCTAAGATTACTCATGACAAGTTTCAAGCCTTGAACCACATTTTTGATCAATCAATTGGATAATTGACCTAAAAATCAGCTGTATTGGGGAAAAAGTCAACCATGGCCAATTTATAGTCAAACTTCATAATTTTTTATCCACATCAACATTTTGGACTCATATGTATCATTTAATCAAGTTTGGACCACAATTCCTCAAGAAATTTGATCAAATCATCAAAAGGGCAAAATGGTCAAAATTAGGGTTTTGACTGAGAAAGGGCAATTTCTGATTTTTGACCTAGCAAATGACCAGCTGATTTGAAGCATGATTTAAAGGGTTAAATTGTATCATTTTGACTTAATAACATGGTTCAAAACATTGCAGTTTCATTGGATTGACAAATGAAATTTGCAGTCAACTGATCAAAAGTCAACTGTATACTGAAAAGTTAAACTTTGACTTTTTGGTCAAAATCATGTGCCAAGGATTACAATTCATCAAAACATGTCAAAATGTGAAAAAATTTCATCAAGAAATCAAAGATTGAAGATTTGGTTTTGAAATTTGAATTTTTCTTAACTTAGAAATTTTTCTAAGTATAGAAAATTTCTTATTTTTTCTCAACTTTAAGCCATTTTTTTACCATGATACAAGATGATTCAAAGAAAATTCCCAACATGAAAGTTGTAGATCTCCATGAAATATACAACTTTACTTCACACATTTTCCCCTAAAGATGCTTGGATCTCAAGATATAATTTTGTGAATACATGCCTATGAACTAAAATAACTTAGTGAAATTTTGTCCTAATCTAGGCAGGTTTTTTACCTAACTTCATGGCAATTTTTCATCTAGTTCCAAGAGGAATATTGAAATTAATTTCAAAGATGAGTTATAGAAAACATTTCAAGCTTTCCAAAATGTCAAAGAACTCCTTGAGATCATTTTTGAGTAGGGATAATCGAAGAGATGAAGTTGGCAATTTCTCACTTTGATTTCAAGCCATTTCATGAAGAACAAAATTCAAATCTGAACCTATGCTGCCTAATCCTTGCTTTACGGGTCTCAAACTTGTTTCTACCTTCATAATTTAATGCTTACACTGATGATAAAGCCTTAATCCATGCACAAGAGTCTTTGTCCAAGCTTTAATTCAACAAATGGCACAAAGTTGTCATTGCCATTTTGGAAAAGCATAACTTTTGCAATTTTTCTTTCTTGAGAATGGGACCTGTTTTCTCTGCACACACAAGTCCTATAAACCAAAAACAAGTTTCCTAGAACTTGTACCAACTCCAAGCAGGCCTGTGCAAGCATGTTGAGAGTGGTCTCTTCACCTTTCTTAAAAAAGCAAGTAAGAGTGCAAAAAGGCTATAGCTGAGAAATCTGTTGTAGAGTGGATGAAAAACCTTCTCTATACTTATACACAAACACATTGCAACAAAAGACACGATTTCTCAAGGCCAGAAACTCTCAAAAACTACCTATTACCAAAACCTGTCAAAAGCTTGCAGTTGGAAACCAAGCATAGCAATCCAGAAATTTACTCGTGCATTTCAAGTTCTAATCACTCAAACACTTAACCTACCTCATATCTAAGTGTTCCAGACCATCATTCCTTCACTGTAACACCTCCTTCTCCATCTGCCATTTTTGTTTTTCAAGCTTGCAGGTTGACTTGGACAGAGAGATCCAGGCACTTTCAAAGCAAGGTAAGGATTGGAACACACTCAGGGAAGTTCAGGAAAGCTAAAGGAATCTTCAGGCTTTCATAAATCTCACTCAAACTCCATTCACGATCTCAGCTGAAAGAGGTAAGAACTCTAACTTCTATCTCTTCATACATGCAAATATTGGTCACGATTTGTGAAGATAAAATATTGATATCCTTGTGCTAAAACCAACCATGTTCATAAATTTCATTTATATTCATTGTGTATAGAGAATTTTAGAATTCAAATTTCTGTAAAAATTAGGTTTGAAATTTGGGCCTTTTTAAATTCGCTTTAATCTTTGATTGTTAGTTTTCATGATTTACATGGTGGAAATCGTGGGAAAAAGTACTATCATTTTCATGTTGGAAGTTTCCATTTTCATGGAGAAATGAGAAAGATACAGAGGTTCTGGCTAGCTTGAGGAAGAAGATGAAGTACAGGGCAAGGAGATTTTATATGTTATGTTTTTCTTGTTTCATTTAAACTAACGGATGTACAGCCACCCTAGTGGTAAGGTAGCGCGCTAAAATGCTTAAGGTCACAGGTTCGAGCCTTGGCGCTGCCTTTTTGCATTTTTCACATTTTCATCCATTTTTTGGCTGTTTGCAAAGTGGGCTTCAACATTTGGGCTTTGTGTTTTTTTTTCTAACATGCTACCTCCTGATTACTCAGGGCACCTCTGGCCCAACTATTTTCATTTATTTATTTTATGTTATTTTATTTTCATTAAATATATTTTTCTAAACTTATTAAAAATCATAAAAAATGTAAAAATGATAAATAATATATTTTGTTTATTTTATTTTATTTTCTCATAAAAAATACATTTTTTTTTAGTTATGTATTAACTATTTTTTCCTAATAAACTTGTAAGTAAAAAATATAATTAGGTTAATTATTTATTCTCACACTTAGAAATATTTCTTTTAACATATTAAAAAGACTAAATATTTTCAGAAATACTATTTATTATTTTAAGACAAAAAATACACAAAAATGATACTTAAAGAATTTTCTTTTCTTTTAAAATTAGAAATTATGGTTAACCACATTTTCAAGAAATATTTTCCTTTTCTTAAATTATTAGGATTAGGTCAAAACTCTTTTGTATATGAAAAACAAAGCAAACACCTTTTTCTTGCATATATATACATTATTGCAAATCCCCATTCATAATTTGTATTCCCCCCTCCCATAAAATGTTGTAATAACGTAGTAATATTTAAATTACGCAATTTACCGCTTTTATATACCATGCTAGTAATTAGGGTTTGTATGTCGATATCAAAACAAATCAAATAGAAAACCATAATACAAGACAAAGTCAAGCATGAAAATAACACACTTGCACACAAACATATTTAGGGTTTCTCCACTTGGTTGCCTTATATAAAAATGGCCATATTACGCATGCGAAGTATCTTGGCAAAAAGAAACAAATATAAGATCATAGTCCCTCGATGACGCTATTCAAAGTTGCCTTACAAAATGATCTTGGTCCCTCAAAAATGCTAAGATACTTTGCAACATTGCTAATCATGGTTATACGATGACCCACACCCGTCCCGTTTACATCCAAAGATAGGGTTGCTTACCAAATCAATGGTAAGACAACAATATCAAAGGAAAAGAAAATGAACAAGAAAGACATTTGAGTAGGTAGATTACTTCTAGTTACTTGCTCCATTTCAAACAACTATCCTTGCTATTTTTAAAACACACACATTTCAAAACATCTTACAAACATTGAAAACATTTTCAAAAAGACAAACATCTTTGTATACATCCTTACGAACGAGGATCATTACAAAGATTGCCTAAACAATGGTCTCTTTTACAAAATACTTTCAAAAACCACACAAAGCATAATTTCAAAACAAAAATCAAGTGATCTAGCAAGTAACTAAGAGCCCATGGAAAACCATGGATGAAAAGGGTGCTAATACCTTCCCTTTTCATAATCTACCCCCGAACTCAAGAAACAATCTCAAAGGTCTTTCCTGTGCTTTTTCACCTTTCCTTTTTGGATAAAATAAAAGTCGGTGGCGACTCTTGCTAACCGCAACATTTGCGATAAAACACAAACCCTCAAGTCAGTTCTCCCACCGTATCACAACCTTGAACATAGAAGACATTATTGCCAAGGCATATGCCAACTAATTTTCTTCTCTAGGGAATTGTTCAAAGGTAACTTCCTCAAAGTATGGGATCAAAGTTAGCACAAAGTCTTTGTAAGGAATCAAATTAGGGTGCTTAGTATCCCATTCTCCTTTAACCTGACTGATCACTAGAGCAGAATCTCCGTATACGTCCAAGAATTTGATCTATAAGTCAATGGCAGCCTTTAGACCCAAAATGCACGCCTCGTATTCAGCCATGTTAATCGTACAGTCGAAACACAATCTAGCGATGAGAGGTGTATGACAACCCTCAGGAGAAATAATAACAACACCAATTCCATTTCCCAAGGCGTTGGAAGCCCCCATCAAAAACCATAGTCCATCGGGATCCTTGTTCAGGTCCATCATATAGTCCAGGCTTTTCGCAGTCAGTCACTAGCATGATATTCTCATCCGGGAATTCGAAGTTCATGAACTGGTAATCCTAATAGCTTGATGGGCCAAATGGTCCACCAATACACTTACCTTGATGGACTTTTGTGTTGTATATTGGATGTCATATTCATTCAGAATCAATTGCCATCTAGCTATCCGTCTGGAGAGAGCTGGCTTCTCGAAGATATACTTGATAGGGTCCATCTTAGAAATCAATAAAGTGGTGTGAGTAAACATATACTATCTTATCCAGAGAGAAGCCCATGCCAGAGCACAACGAGTTTTCTCGAGCAGTGAATATCTTGTTTCACAGTCAGTAAACTTTTTCTCAGGTAGTATATTGCATGCTCTTTTCGGCCAGACTCATCATGTTGGACCAGCACACACCCCATGGAATTCTCTAATACAGTTAAGTACATGATCAAGGGTCTTCCTTCAACTGGAGGCATCAAGATAGAAGGATATTGTAAGTATTCCTTTATCTTGTCAAAGGCAGCTTGGCAGTCTTCGTTCCATTTGATTACTTGGTCTTTCTTCAAGAGTTTGAATATTGGCTCACAAGTAGCAGTTAGGTGAGATATGAAGTGAGCAATGTAGTTAAGTCGACCCAAGGAGCCTCTGACTTCCTTCTCGGAACGGGGAACTGGAATTTCTTGAATGGATTTGACCTTCGCAGGATCCACTTAAATACCTTTTCCACTGACAACAAAACCCATAATCTTTCCAGACCTTACCCTGAAGGTGCACTTCTTAGGATTTATCCTTAGCTTGTACTTCTCCAACCTTTCAAACAACTTGTGTAATTGATCAATGTGCTCTTTCTCAGTATGCAACCTTGAAAACATATCATCCACATGGACCTCTATCTCATGATGGATCATGTCATAAAATAGATCTACCATAGCTCGTTGATACATTGCCCCTGCATTCTTCAAACCGAACGACATGACTTTGTAGCAGAAAGTGCCTCATGGGGTAATAAAGGTGGTCTTCTCCATGTCCTCAGGAGCCATCTTGATTTGATTGTAACCAGAGAAATCATCTGTAATACGGTGGCAGAACCGACTGTTATACTAGTTTTACATTTGTATTCACAAATGTTGCGATAAGCAAGAGTCGCCACCGAATTTTCTTTTATCCAACAAAGGAAAGGATGAAAAGAAAATAAAAAGACCTTTAAAGATTATTTTTGAGTAAGGGGGGTAGATTGTGGAAAGGGAAGATGTTAGAACCCTTTCCATCTATAGTTATCTAAGGGAACTTAGTTTCTAGCTCATTTTTTAAAAGTTCCTTGTGTTTGAAAAAGTATTTTGAAAGGACGCCTTAGTGCGGAGAACTTTGTAATGTTTCTCGTGTCGTGGAGAACGTATACAAAGTGTCTTTGAAAATATATTTTAGAAAAGAGTATATGTGTGGAAAATTGTTTTATTTGAGCAAGCATCTAAGAACTATCTACCTAATCGAAATGGTTTGTTCTTTTCCTCTTTTCCTTTAGACAGTGCTATCCTACTATTAGTGAGTAGGTAGCCCTATCATAGGATGTTTGAGGGACTAGCGAGGATCATCGTACGGTCATAGAGGAAACTAGTAAGATATATTAGTAATTACCCTAGGGTTTTAAGATCATTTTACCGAGGCAACGTCGAAAGGGTCATCGAGGGACTTATGATCTCTTAAACCAAAGCGTAGCCACTAAAATCTCTTACATTCGAGAATCGTGACCGTTTTGTTTCAAGGAAACCAGAGTGGGAGTACCCTAGAGGTGCGCATGTGTGAGTCCGTTGTGTTTCAGTTATTTATCTTTGATGTTAGATTTGCTAACGTTTTTTTTTTAATTCTTGTCATGCAATCCTATTAGGCATACATCTAACAGTTCAATATCAGTGCGGGAAATTAAAGTGCGGAAATTAAACCTAGCTATTACATGGCTTCGGGGAGGGGGAAATTACAAGTCCAAAATTGGGGGATAAAGACAATAAAGAAAACCTAATTAGTCTATTGCAATCCATGGACAAATACAATAAAAATAATATGGAAAATAATAAACGCGCGAAGATTAAAAAGGGAGAAAGTTAGAAACCCTAAAAAAGTCTAAGTAAATTAAAAAAAATTCTTTTTTTTGTTGTTGTTTTTGTTTATTTTAAGAAAAATTTAATTAACAAAACAATTGATTATCAATAAAAGAAAATTAATTCTACAAATTTTTTGTGTTTTTATTATTGAAAAGAGATTTGAAATTAAACCTAATTCTACTTAGTTTTAAATCAATCAAAAATAATTAAATTTATTAATTTATTAAAATTTAATAACAAAAACATAAATCTACATTTTTTTATGATTTTTTTTCCTGATTTTTGTAGCGGTAGAAATGTTCAAAGACTAAGCCATTGGGTTGACTAAACTTTATACAAATCAAAAATATAAAAAAATCGCCATTGTGCTTTATTGTTTCCAAAGGAATGGGAAAAGAGCGAATAACCCAAAAAAAGGGGGAAAGATTCAAGGTAAGGGGGTTGGTTATGCAAAGGGAAGGTATTAGCACCCTAAACATCTACGGTACTCCGCAAGAACCTCTTTGAAAAAATCTGTATATTTTGGCTATATAAAATGTGTTGTATATAAAATGGATGGTGGAGGTGAGAAAAGAAATATACATATTTTTTATTATTTTTTCACCCGCCGCTGTTGCGAACCTTTAGTGCCTACGTACCACCTTTCGTGCAATAGGGGATCAGGGTACACGTAGTTCATCTTTTAAAAATTTGAAACACAAGTGTGTTGGTTAATTTTATGAGATAAGACATCATTGTCATTGTCCGTGTGGAAAACATTCTTACTACCCACAATCATGAGAAAGGAGAATTTGCATCATCTCAAAGTGGAGGATATGGCTTGGATTTTAAAATCAACAATGCCTCACTCAACACCTAAGTGGAAAATATCTCTCTTCACTACATATTGTAGAAGTATAGTTGTTTGCGTCACTACAAGGATTGACAAGAGTCTAATCTTTTGAGAAAAGTTTAAAGATAAAAAGCCAAAGTGGCAAAATAGTTTGAAATGAGATTGATAGACTTTTAGTCTTCTCACAAAAAGTGTCAAAGTATTATTAAATTGATTGAAGTTTATTGATGAAAATGCTTTGAAAATGCATGGACCTAAGTCCAAGTTTATTATGAAAGTGTTTCAAGTTTAAAAACAAGAAGAGTTTTCAAAAGGAGGTAGAAGATTTTTGAAATTAAAGAAGATGGGAGGAGTAGAAGAGGATATCCTAAAGCATAAGGTAAAAGTTAAGGATATGGATCATCTAACCAACAAGAAGCCAAAAACTTGATATTATGAGCCAAGATAAAATTCCCATTCTTTGGATTGAAACCAAGCAAGCAAAGATACTAGACCTCTTCAAATGCATTAAGTCTTCACAAAAATTGGGTAGAGTAACGGTTGTATACAAGTGAATTCCAGATTATAAACAAAGAGTGTAATCACAAAAACCTGCACACAAAAACAAACAAGCAACCCAATGTCTTGAGGTAAACCTCAAGAGCTCCAGACAAAATAATTAGATAAGATCACAAGGTCTCCAAGATAGGCCAAGGTTTCTAATCCTAAGTCCAAGAAAAAGTCCCATGCTCCATAATGCCAAGGATAGTAACCAAATAGTCCAAGTGCCATTAAATATTTTTTAGGGTTTATGTTGATTATTAAGTATCTTAGGAAAATAAAAAAAAAGCTCAAGTGAGCAAAGTAAAAATGGAAAGAAGATAAATGCTCAAATGAGCAAAGATGAAAATAGTATGAAATGGAAAATGCTAAAAAATAAATAGTACATAAAGCATAAAAGAATAAAAGCATAGAATAAACAAGTCGATAATTAGTGATTGGTTGGATGACCATCTTGAAACTTGCATTTGGAACTCATTAGAGGATTGGTAGAACCAAAGCCTCCACACAACAAGTTGCATTTTCTTTTTGTCAGGTATATCATCCATTTGGAATTCTCATAAGTACCATTTAATGATCAACGATGTTTAAGTGATCCGCGTTGACCAAAGGTGTTGTAGATCCATTAGAGGATTGGTAGAACTAAAGCCTCCACACAATGAATCTCAAGGTTATTGGATCAAAGAGATCAAATTAACATACTTGGGCTTGCAATCATAAGTTTGGGCCACGGATGATCATTTATTCGAATCGGGACAAAATTTAGTGCTATGTTAAGCAATCGTAAGTGGACTTATATAGAAATCAAACCTATTTTGAGGTCGGTCAATAGTAATCTATGCACCATTTGTTTTGAGACATGATATAGAGATCATGCTCCAACAACATTTAGTGCAATGAGAAGGGGATGAGATGAAGAGAATTAGGGCAAAAGATAAACCACTTTTGAATTAAAAATTTGATCAAACTATTATTAAAATCATTCATCCATTTAGGTAGAGTTGAACTCAACACCTAAGATCCGATGATGTTAATAAATCCATGATCAAAAAATCAACTCAAGACAGCCAGAAAAAAATCACAAAATAATATCATATTTAATATATACATTAAAAGGTTTAAAAATGTTTAAAGAATGGAAAATAATGAGGAAAATATCAATTATATTCAAATTAATCAAGAAATAAAAAATAAGACCATAGAAAAATCAGAAAAGAGGCCAAGTAATTTTACAAAATTTTTTGGTAATTTTTAAAAGTCAGAAACTATTTTTAAAAATTAAAATAAATGGGTAAAATAAACAAAAATAGTAAAAAATAGTAAATTAAGAAACAAAAATAAAATAAGGTAACCAATATTTGACTCAATATCATTGGATCATTCTATAATTTTTTCAGAATTTAAAAATATATAAAAGTATTTTTAAACATTTTAAACAATTCAAATAAGTGTAAAATTCATAAAAAAATACCAAAACACAAAATTAAATTGTGAAATAATAAAAATCATAAAGAGAATAATCAAAAATATTTTTCATAATTTTTTTAGATTTTTTGGACTAAAAATTAATTTTCTATGATTTTTTGAAATTTAAAACAATTAAAATATAAAAATCAAAAAAAGAAAATAAAAGTAAAAGATGTGGACCATTGGATGAGAGTCAAAATGCGTTAGTAATCAAATCCAAGGGATCTGGCGCGCTGTGCATATTATGGTCTTTAATGAATAATATACATAATCATTAATAAAATCAGAATTTGAAAAATACAGATGGCGCGCCTTCATTGGTTAGAAGATGACACGTTGGTCATCTTCAACCTCCAGCCATCACGAATTGTAGGTCTCTTAAACTGTAAAATCAGAAGCTCAAACCTATGCCATTCGATTCGTCTCTTCAAGATGAAGACAACCACACCCTCGCGCCCAATTTATATAAACTGTAGCTCAAGCAATTTGGAAAGAAAGATTTAAAAAGGGATTTGAAAATTCATGGTCAAAACGAGTTTCTAGATGAAAGTAAGTGTTGCGACTAGAACCAGGGCAATGAGAGCATCACAGTGATATCAAAGTTTTGAAGAATTATTGAAGGAATCTACCTATTGAAATTGAGTTGCAAAGCTCTGAAACTGGACTTCTATGGAGTAATATAGGGCACGATTCTTGAATGTAATTATATGGTTAGCTTCAGGAAAGATCAAGGAAGGTGAATTGAGGGAAAAAACAGATTGAAAAAAGCTTGAGAATAGAATTCAAAGTTGCTGAATTCTGGGTTGTGAAGCAATTTTGGCAGGGTGATTCTGGCTATCTAAGCATGGGAAATTGAATGGGGGATGACCCTCTATTTATAGGGAAGCAAATGGGATCAAAAGGAATAGAAAATGATGCGTTTTGGAGGGAATTCGTGTGGGTCTGCATCATGAAGAAAGTGTGACTCAAACTTGATCAAAACTCAGCCAAATCATGCATTTCATGATGCTAGTCTCTTCTGGTAAGTTGCTAAACATGATTAGAAACAAAAACGCGTGGAAATCTTGTGATTAGAAGCCAAAACAAAGATTTCAAAATTCTAACTTTGTGCAAAATTCAGTTTCAAACTACCAAATTCAAATCCATGGCATTTCCACCTCAAGGGGTCTTAGGGCATAATTCTTGATGCTTTGGAAAGATGAGGTTACAAGCTTTGCAATGGAAAAGGAATGGAATCAAATGGATGCTTGAGCTGAAAGTTACATGGAGTCAAAGTTGAAGAAAAAGAGTTGACTTTCCATACTTAGAAATATTTCAAATTCTTCTTTAAAAATGACCTATAATCCTTTGCATCCAAACATGGCCTTCCACTTAGAATTTGCTCTTGACAAAAAAATATGGAATGAAGTAGATTTCTTGAATGACATTTTGCAATTTGAACCACTAAAAATATCCAAAAATTGAGCAAGTTATGACTTGTTGAAGTTGGCCAAAAATCATGAAATGACCTATGATCTTTTGCATTCTTGAGGCAACATCCATCCATTTTCTTACTTTTCACATAAAAGAAGGCATGAAGTACACATCCTTAAGATCATCATGAAAAAATAATGGGCTCAAGGTGATAAAAATTGACCAAGTTATGACCACTTGAATTCACATATGGAAAATTGGGGATTCATCTGGATGACTTGTAATCTTCCTTCTTCACCAAGTTCCTTCCACATGAAAACTCTTTGGAACTTTTGAAGTGATTTGTTGATAACTCTTTGAAGAGAAGGATTTATTTGGAATCACTCAAAAATACCAAAAGACGAGCAAGATATGCTCCTTTGAAGTCCAAAACCCTAGCCTCTAGATCAAGAGAATGCTTTGAGGAACTTTGCCAAGTTTGAACAAATTTTTTGTGCCAATATTCTTCCTTTATGAATAGAAATTGTTGAGGATGATGATGAGGACTCATGGCCACCAAAACCAATTCCATACCAATTCTTTCAAAACAAATTCAATGGTGAGTTTTGAATTTCTCAAGCTATTGACTAGGGCATGAAAATAAACTCATGAACCCATGAAGAAACTTGCTAAACCTCATTTCCTTTACCTACATTATTAACAAGTAAGACAAACCAATATTGTATTTTGTTAATTAGAGAGAAAATCAAAGCAAAATATCCATGATCACAAAAGGAAACAAGTCAAAGTGCTTGGTAACTCCTCAAAAGAGCAAGGCTAAAGATAGGGAGAAGAACCAAAAACCCTAATGTGATCTTGTTGTGATTGAAACAATATGGTATGATGAAGGAATATTAGGGGCGAAAATTGGGGTACAAATTTTTTTATAATTAATATAAAAATAGTTTTTAAAAGTTAAATATAAAACAATTAAAAATACTAAAAAATGATAAGAAATAATATAAAAAAAACACTACTGGGCCTGATGTTCAAAGTAAATGAGGGGGGTATAATTTGGAATTCGTTAGGCCCAAATGAGGTTGAGCCCAACATCCCATATGATCAGGTGCACGTCACCCTTGAGGCCTCAGGGTGGAAGCGCACGCTAGGATGATTGGATCTTCTTTCATCAACATCTGATGGCCCAGATGTAAGGTTTATGATATGCCTAGGAACCTGCATGCCACGGGATCTACAAAGAAAATATGAGAAAATGGAAAAATCAAAACATGGGATCAAACCCAGGCCCTCCAGGATAATGCACACGCTTCTCACCACCAGGCCATCTATTCATTCGTTATTTTATACAATCAAATAAATATATAATAAAATTAGTCAAAAAATGGAAAAAATAAAAACCTGCACGTTGCTTATTCAAACAGGGCAATGGGAAAACGACATGATGGTCACTGGAGTCAACATTCCGGTTGTCTTCTTCGGTGGGTTCGAAACCCTAACCTGCGAAACAAGCAAAATCAAAGGATCAAAATACCCCTACCCCCTTAAAATGATGCGTAGAATCCGAATCTGACCTTATCTCTTCCTGAATCGCCCTGTTTCGTGAGGTTAGTACCAACATGTTCATGATGACCTAACAATGGCATATGGGGATCCTGGAGTTAAAGCTTGCCCATAAGGGCCCAAACCTGTCTAAAAATTCATCACCAACTCATACAAACATATGGAATTAGTTAAATATGCTTGAATTTAAATTTAGAGTTTCAAAAGAACACTTACGATCGGCCTGTCTAGAACTGCGATTCTAGGCATGCAATCGTCTTAAATTTTGAACAGAGGAAGGATGAAACTGCGTTTTAAATTTTGACAACTTTGTTATAATTTTTGAGATTTGAAGCACTCTCTAGGATGCTTCAGCGTGTCCCTTGCTTGCATTTTTGCTCTATATTTATATGTGTCAAACCATTTTTTCATTTGGAGGATTTATCTTGATGTAGATTGTCTTGACAAAAAAATGTCTTTTGTTGACCTTTTAAAAATGACCTGTAATGTATGAGCTCATATCTTCCCAATGATGCATTTCTTGGACTTGAGGGGAAAATAAAAGTTGTAGGGAATTGAATTTTCTTCACAATGAGCTTTGGTTGGGGCAAAATGGATGAAGCATGTGAAAGTTATGCTTGGTCAAAATTCACTTGACTTTTTCTAGGAAACCCTAATTTTGCACTTTTGGATTCTTAATGATTTGAGAGCATTCCTTGAGGAATCATGATCAACCCTTGATCAAATGATGAATATCACTTTAAAATGTTGATGTTGACCAAAAATATTGAAGTTTGACTGTATATTGACCATAGTTGACTTTTGACCTAATGTAGTTGACTTTGATTGGAAAAAGTATCAAAATAGATCTTTGGTCCAAGAAGGTGTATTGGAAGAAACATCAGAATAAATTTTTGGTCGATTTAATCTGATCCAGAAAAGGTCTACTGGAAGAAGTATAGAATAAATCATTGGTCAATTTAATCTGAGCCAGCGACTATCTACGATCGTCTTCAACTGAAAGAAGTGTCAGAATAAATCTTTGGTCGATCTAATCTAAGCCAGAAGAGGTCTGCTAGAAGAAGTATCAAAACAAATCATTGGTCGATTTAATCTGATCCAGCAACTATCTACGACCGTCTTCAACTGGAAGAAGTATCAGAATAAATCTTTGGACGATTTAATCTGAGCCAGAAGAGGTCTCTGTATCTTTAACTGGAAAAAGTATTAGAATAAATCTTGGGTCGATTTAATCTGAGTCAGAAAAGGTATACTATAAGAAGTATCAGAATAAATCATTGGTCGATTTAATCTGAGCCAGAAGATGATCTGCTGGAAGAAGTATCAGAATAAATTATTGTTCTATTTACCCTGAGCCAGAAGATATTCATGTCCAACTTCAACTGGAAGAGGTATCAGAATAAATCATTGGTCGATTTAATCTGATCCAAAAAATGTCTCTGTTGTATTTTAACTGGAGGAAGTATTAGAATAAATCATTGGTCGATTTAAACTGAGACAGAAAAAGATCTACTGGAAGATGTATCAGAATAAATCCTTGGTCCATTTAATCTGAGCCAACAGATATTTATGCTTATTTTTATCTGGAAGAAGTATCAGAATAAATCTTTGGTTGATTTAATCTTAGCCAAAAAATGTCTTCAACAAGAAGAAGTATCAGAATAGATCTACACCTGATCTAAGCTGAGCCAGAAGAATGTCTACTGGCAGGAGTATCAGAATAAATCATTGGTCGATTTAATCCGAGCCAGCGACTATCTACAACCATCTTCAGCTGGAAGAAGTATCAGAATAAATCTTTGGTTAATTTAATCTGAGCCAGAAGAGGTCTCTGTGTTTTTAATTGGAATAAGTATCAGAATAAATCATTGGTAGATTTAATATGAGCCAGAAAAGGTCTACCGGGAGAAGTATCAGAATAAATCATTGGTCGATTTAAACTGAGCAAGCGACTATGTGCGGCTATCTTCAACTGGAAGAAGTATCAAAATAAATCATTGGTTGATTTAAACTAAGCCAACAGACGTCGTTTCTGATAAGATTGCTTGGTCCTACCAGTAATTGATGATGTTAGTTTGTTGATATATCTTTTCCTGAAAAAGTAAAGGGTTAGTTGTATGTAATGTCCTGATGTGTGAACTGAGGCACGGTAACCATGAAGAAAAAATGGTAACATTTCCTACCAGTCTTTATATGTTACCATCATTTTCTGTATAATCTTCTTTATATTCTTATTGGCGGCCTCCACAACGTCATTCATCTTCGACCGGTGAGGAGAAGAGTTATGATGCTGGGTCTTAAATTGCGTACAGAGCTCGGTGATCATAGTATTATTAAGGTTGGTACCGTTATCTATGATAATTATTTCTGGGATACCGTACCGACAGATAAGATTATGTCTGAAGAACCGAGCCATAATGTTCTTGGTAACAGAAGCAAACAAGGCTGCCTCTACCCACTTCGTGAAGTAATTAATGGCGACAAGGATGAAACGGTGTCCATTAAAAGCGGTAGGTCTAATATCTCTAAACATATCAATACCCCACATTGCGAATGGCCAAGGAGAAGTCAAGAAATTTAACAGAACCGGAGGCACATGTATTTTATCGGCGTAGATTTGGCATTTGTGACAAGTTCGGGAGTGACGATGACAATCTGTTTCCATGGTGGACCAGTAGTAACCTGCTCGCAGAATCTTCTTAGCCATTGTATGCCCACTAGAATGGGTTCCAAAGGTAAATTTGTGCATATCCTCCATAATTGTCTCCGCTTCTTTCTTATCCACACATCGCAGTAAGGTAGAATCATGGTTGCGCTTGTAGAGAATTCTGTTACTCAAGAAGAACTTAGCAGAGAACCTTCTTAGAAACTTGTCATTGACGGACGCCCCCTCAGGGTATTCTTATGCTTCGAGATACCTTTTCACCTCATGGAACCAAGGTTTTTCTTCTACTCCCTCAACATCAATCTTATAACAGTGGACTAGTTCATCTAATATTTTGATTATGATCTGAGGGGCTTCATTATCCCATCTGACTTTAAACATGGATGACATGGCAGCTAGTGCATCCGCTAATTGATTTTCTTCTCGTGGAACACGTTCAAAGGTAATCTCTTCAAAATATGGAATCAAAGTCAACACATGCTCTCGGTAAGGGATGAGATTAGGATGCTTCATGTCCCATTCTCCCTTAATATGAATGATCACCAAGGATGAGTCTTCGTATATGTGATCTGTGGAAATAGAACTGACTGTTTTGGAATGCTGGTTCGCGTTTGCGTTTGTTTTTGAAAAATGTCGCGGTAAGCAAGAGTCGCCACCGTCTTTTATTTTCTCCAACAAGGAAAGGACAAAAGCACAACAAAATTCCTTTTCGAGATGTTTCTCGGGTTCGGGAGGTAGATTATAGAAAGGGAAGGTGTTAGCACCCTTTCTATCTGTGGTTATCCACGGGCTCTTAGGTACTTGCTCACTATGTTTTCAAAAGATTTGCTTTTCTTGTGTTTGTGAGTTTTGAAAAAAGTTTTGTTTGAAAACTTCGATTTAACTCTTGTTTCTGTCCTCAAGAGTGTATGAAGTGTTGTTTGAAAACTTTGTTTGAAAAGTGTAAGTGCGAAAAATTTGTTTTGTTTTGAAAGAGCAAGTACCTAAGAACCTCTACCTACTCAAAAGGAATTAAGCTGTGTAAATTTCCTTTAGACAGTGCTATCCCACTATTGAGAAGTAGGTAGCACCGTCGTTGGAGTTTTCAGGTCAATTCGATTTTAGGGACATGTGGTCACTAAAGCAATGGTAGGACGCCTTAGCGGTAACCCTAATGTCTTAGATCGTTTTATCCGAGGCAACTGTTTCGAGGTAACTTTGATCTTTAGACAGGAGGGCGACCTCTAAAACTTCCTATACTCAATGACCACGTCAAGGCAACCAAGTGAGGCGTACCCTAAGAGTGGCATGTGCGAGTGTGTCAGGTTTCAGTTATGTTATCTTTGTACATGTTATGGTGAGCTACGATTGATTTTAATTTTAAATAGATCTTGTCATGCATAGCCTAGTTAGCATACATCTAGCATTTAGTAGTTGCGGAAAATAAAACTACACTATTACAAGGCGTCGGGTGTTTACATCGCCAAAAAACAAACCCTTGAAAAAGTAAATTACGGGAAATAAATAAAAGCGGTAAAAAGAGTCCTAATTAAAGCTATTACATCCTCGGAGTAATTACATAATTGAATAAAAATATGGATCAAAAATCATACGTGCGAGAAAAATTGAATCGGAGAATTTTCTAGGGTTTTGACCCTTTTTGTTCAACAAAGCATATTTTGATTATTTTTTGATTTAAAGAAATTAGTCTAAATTAATAATTGAATTAATTAACTAAAATAAAAATATTTTTTTGGTTCTTTTGTTATTTAAGGGAAAATAAAAAATGGTCAAAAGTTATTAAAAACCCTAATTCTACATTAATTGCAAAAAAAGTTAAAATTAACCTAATTAAAACTAAATTAATTAATTACTTATTTATTTACAAAAAAATCTAATTAAATTTAATAAATAAAAATATTATATTTTTTCTGTTTTCTGAATTTTATTAAGAGAAATAAATTATTTGGTTAATTAAGTAATAATAATAATAATAATTAATAATAATAATAAAAAATTTAAATAAAAAATAAAAAAAAGAAGAAAAAGAAATAAACCCAGGGGGTGTTGGGCCCAAGAGGAGGTAGAGTCAGCAATTCTTGGCCCATTATGCTTCCAGCCGGTTTGACTTTCTGAGTTGTCCACACGCTTGTTGACTGGAGACTATGGTGATCTTTCACTCATGGCCATTGGATTTAGACTTGAAGACATCTGGCGCACTGAGATTTGAGGTGCATGGTGGTCTTCATACCTGGAAATCCATTGGAACATGTGCAAGGAAATAATAACAAGAATTTTGGGGGACCTGGGACTCGAACCCAGGTCCCAAGGGACATCCCACCCACGCTTCACCAACTGAGCCACGTTGCATCTTTGTTATTAATATATACAACAATTAACATATATCCAAACAAACGCTTATGCTTGGAAAAAGAATAAAACGCGCGCTAATTCAAATAGACCAACCATATGCCAACACATCAGCGTCTTCAACCTTAGTTTTGTGTAAACAGAATCAAATAGCGGGGGTTTTTAACCTCCACTACCTCCTGCAAGGAAAAATAGCGAATAGAAATATAGCAAACATAAATATTTCGCGAGGTATGGGTTCCCATCGTCTTGGCCTCACGAATTCAACCATGTACCTCATTGGTCCTAATTTTTCCTGGATTGAAAAGCCCTATTTGAAAGCTTGGAAACCCTAGAAATTCAAACATGGCATCTCTCGATTCAGGGCACTATGGTTCAATTCAATCGTTCCATTAGCTTCGTATGATCCCTAGCAATGCAACTCAATCACAAAAACATGTTAAATGCGCATGAATTAAGAGATATAGTTTTGAATAGAAAGTGCAAACCGTGAGATGGTATGTAGCGATTCCTTGAGCTTTGATGCTTGAATTTGATTGCAAATTAATCCTAGTGCTTCCTGTAATGTGTTTGGATGGACAAACGCCTTGAATTGGCCTAGAATGCAAGAACCAGTTTTGAGTTTTCTTGAAAATTCTTGAAATTGATATGGCCGTTTCTGCAGCTTTGTCAATCGTTTTAGGTTATGGTTGGCTTGCTTGCATATAAGGGAAACAAATTAGGTCAAAACTTGGACCCATGCCCATGTGCATTGAAGATTAAATCCTTGATTGATAAATCAAATATTCTTGATTTTCCATGATTGAACAAGTTGCCAAAATTGGATTTTTTGTGTATCTTTTTGATTGTGCACGAATTGGTCAGCATTTTTGGATCATATTTGGTTCACAAATTGATTTAAAAATCAAATCTTGTATTTTCTTATGATTTAAATTAATTAAATGAATTAATATATATTAAAAATCCATTTAATCAATAAATTTAAGAAAATAAATCCCATTTAACTTGGTGGGTCGTGCATAGGTCATGGGTGAAGTTTCAAGAAGAGATTTGAGGCCCATTAGCAAAAAGAAGGTGTTTTGAGCAAAGTTGACTTTTGCAAATTCATGAAAATTTCCCAACTTCTCCAATGCACAACTTGCTCAATTTTGATCATATGACCATGTTCTTGGACATTTTGGAAATCCCTTGAGGTCCTCTAACCAATGCCTTTGGTCCCATGTCATTTGGATTTACCAATCTCAAGTTATGGCCTTTGACTCAAAGTGTACTTTTGTTGACTTTTGAAATTGACCTATAATGTAAAAATTTGTAACTTTTTGTGAGAGCATTTATTGATCTTGGAGTGTGAAGATGGATTGTAGGAAATTGCATCCTCTTCAAAATTAGCTTTGGATGGAATTTCTCTGACAAACCATGAAAGAGTTATGCCCTTGTCAAAGTACAATTGACTTTTCTACTGTCCAAAAATAGTAACTTTTGCACCTTGATGATTTTTGAGTTATTATTGTGGGATCCTGATCAAGACTTAATCAAATGATGATTGTGAACTCAAAATAAGATGTTGACCAAGAATTCTGACTTTTGACTGCAAAATGACCATTTTGCCCTTGTAGTTGACTGTAAATTAAATGGAGCTTTTGACTGTGCAAATTGGCACTGTGAGTCTTGAAACTTGGCATGTAGATGCTTGAGAATGTATAGAGGCCTATGAGACTTGATTGAACCATTGGAAACCCCAAATTCCTTGAAAGAACCAAAACCCTAATTTTGGATTGACTGCCTAAGGAGGTGACTTGACTGTACAACCCTTGAGCCATTTTGAGCAATTTGAAGATCATTCTTGACAAATCTTGAGGAATATGGGAGGGAAAATTTTGGGGTACAACAATATACTTGTAAGAACTTGATCCTCATATCGATAGCAACCTTGATACCCATAATGCATGCCTCATATTCAGCCATGTTGTTGGTACAATTAAAGCATATTCTGGCGGTGAAGGGTGTATGGCAGCCTTCTAGGGAGATAATCACAACACCAATTCCATTGTCGAGTGCGTTGGAAGCTCCGTCAAAGACCATAGTCCATCAGGATCCTTTTTCAGGTCCCTCATATTGTCCAGGTTCTTCACAGTCAATTACTAGCATAATGTTCTCGTCCAAGAACTCAAAATACATTGACTGGTAATCATCAATAGCTTGACGAGCCAAATGATCCACCAATATACTTCATTTGATGGCCTTTTATGTTATATATTGGATGTCATATTCAGTCAGAATCATTTTCCATCTAGCTATTCGTCCGGAGAGAGCTGGCTTTTCGAAGATGTACTTGATATGGTCCATCTTAGAAATCAACAAAGTGGTGTGAGTAAACATATACTATCTTAGCCGGCGAGCAGCCCATGCCAAAGCGCATGAAGTTTTCTCGAGCAGTGAATATCTGATTTCATAGTCGGTAAACTTTTTTCTCAGGTAGTATATTGCATGCTCTTTTCGGCTAGACTCGTCATGTTGGCCCAACACACACCCCTATTGAATTCTCTAATACAATCAAGTACATAATCAAGGGTCTTCATTCAATTGGTGACATCAAAATTGGAGGTTCTTGAAGATACTCTTTGATTCTGTCAAAGGCTATCTGGTAATCATCGTTCCACTTTACTACTTGATCTTTCTTCAGTAATTTGAAGATTAGTTCACAAGTAGCGGTTAGGTGGGAAATGAATCTGGAAATGTAGTTTATACGTCCCAAGAAACCTCTAACCTCCTTCTCGGTGCAGGGAGTTAGAATCTCTTGAATAGCCTCAATCTTTGAGGGATCCACCTCATTACCTTTACCACATATAATGAAACCTAGGATCTTGACAGATCTTACTCCAAAGGTGCATTTGTAAATGGTTCAGGTGCTCTTCTTCAGTTTGAGACATGGCTATCATGTCGTCTACTAGACCTCTATCTCGTGATGGATCATATCGTGAAACAAAGCTACCATAGCACGTTGATAGGTTGCCACGACGTTTATCAACCTGAATGGCATAACCTTGTAGCAGAAAGTGCCCCACTGTGTGACGAAAGTTGTTTTCTCCATGTCTTCGGGTGCCATTTTGATCTGATTATAACTAGAGAAACCGTTCATGAAAGAGAAGATCTTGTGATGTGTGGTGTTGTCAACCAGAACATCAATATGGGGAAGTAGAAAATCATCCTTGGGGCTTGCCCTATTCAAATATCTGTAATCGACACACATATGCACCTTACCGTCCTTTTTAGGTACCGGTACCACGTTTGCAACCCATTGTGGATAAGAAGTAACGGCTAAGAATCCAGAATTGAATTGTTTCATAACTTCAGCCTTGATATTTTCTGACATCTCAGGATGCATGCGACGAACTTTTTGCTTCAATGGAGGGCAGTCTTCTTTCGTTGGCAGACGATGAACTACAATATCAGTGTCAAGCCCCGACATGTCTTCGTATGACAAGGCAAAGATCTCAACATAGTCATGTAACATCTCAATTAACCGTTCTTTAACACCATTTTCCAAGTTGACACCTATCTTAACTTCCTTTTTATTCTCCTTACCCAAGTTTATTGTCTCGACCGACTCTTCATGAGGTTGTATTGCTCTTTCCTCTTGCTATAATAGTCTACCAAGTTCTCCCGGTACTTCACAATCTTCTTCACCTTCGTCCTCGACTTGGTAGATCAGATTTTCAAAGTCATAACTCGCAATAACAGAACTGCTATCAATGAGATCTAGGGTGGATATGGATTTGCAATTTGATATGTGGGTATGTGTAAGAGCACATAGCTATTTTGACAAAACAAAGTAAAAGAAAAACAAAGAGCGTAAAATTTTAATGAAAATACGTCCAATGATTTATTAATGACATATAAAAATGAAATGTGATAACCCTCACAAATAGACCATTGTGCCTTGGGTAAGACATAAGGCTTAGAGTTTAAATTGTTCAAAAATTACATATCCTCAAAAACAAAAAAACAATTACTCCTGGATAAAAGAAATAGGCACAAAGTCTCTAGCCGTCCAATTATTGAGTCCACCATTTGTAGTAGAGAAGATCCAATTGTATAAGTCACAATCATTGTTAGTGTCTTCCACGACATTGACTCCATGGTTGCTGATGCATAGTGGTGGTCCTCCAGCGCGAGCACGACGAACAGCTTTTTGAGCTCCTGAAGTGAAACCCAAACCAAATTTGTCAGACTTGTAGGGGATGTCAGGAAGTTGGCCCCAAATAGTACACCTACCTTCTTCAACTACAACTTTAGCATCTTTTAGAGAAGCCATTTTCAATGGAGGTCTGGTAATCTTCGGAACAACAGCAGTAGCCTTGGTGACAGAAATCGTCTGAGGAACCTCTTTAAAATTCTGACAGGGAGTCTCAATGAACTCGCCGTCCATCTCGACATATCTGAAAGAGTTCAAGTGGCTTACCATGTACTCTTCTTCACCACAAACTGTAACAGTTTTTCCATTAAACAAATATTTTAACATCTGATGCAAGGTGGAAGTGACAACGCCAACCCCATGAATCCAAGGGCGTCCTAATAAACAGGAGTAAGATGAGTGAATGTCCATTAGGTAGAAAGTGGAGTCAAAAGTATGGGAACCAACCTTAATCGGGATGTCCACCTCCCCATGTACCATCCTTTTGGAACCATCAAAATCCCTCAACACAATATTACTGGGCTTCAATGCAAGTCATTCACAATCCAATCTGTCTAAGGCACCCTTGGGTAGAACATTAAGAGATGAGCCAGTGTAGGCCAACACATGAGCTAGAGTAGTGCCTCTGCATTCAATAGAGACATGCAGGGCATCATTATGTTTTCTTCCCTTAGGAATTAGATCAGCATCAAAGAAACCTAGTCCATTATCAGCATTCAGACTGGCAACACAACTCTTAAATTGGTCGGCAAATGTCTCTTGTGGCACATGAGCAGACTTCAGAAACTTCACCAAAGCCTTAGAATGGGCCTCGGAGCACAACAACAAAGCTAGTATTGAGATCTTCGAGGGGGTCTTCCCCAATTACTCCACAACATTGTAGTCACTTTTCCGTATGATTTTTAAAATTTCCTCCATTTCTCGTTTAGAGGCCTCATGAATGACTTCTTTAGGTGCCTCCGTCCGGGCAGACTCAACCGATACTTCTTTGCCCCGAGTCTCAGCTGACTCAGTAGCAGGAATAATAACAGGAGTAGAAACAGGAGAAACAACATGAGTATTAACAAGAATAACAAAAGGAGTATTAACAAGAATAACAAAAGGAGTGGCAGCAGTCTTTGGAGAGATTTCAGGAGAGAAAATCCTTCCGCTTATGCTAACTTTACTGGTCCCAACAATGTTGTCAATGTTAGGATCAGTATCTTCAGTAACTTCATTCTTGATGGCCAATAGGTCTTTCTTGACGCCATGATAATAAACGTCAGCTCCATAGTTCCAAGGAACGACTTTGTTAGAGAAATATGGTATGAGCCCGGGAGAGATAATGATCAGGGGAGCAATTTTAGGGCTGTCAGTAATCCTTATAGGTATTTTGGAGGAGACCCTTGTAGGATTATTAGAGATGGTAATAATTGACACATCTTCACATCTTACATCTTTATATAGACTTTTCATAGAGGGAGTATTCTTAAACAGAATTTCCTTGTCGTTCATCAGGCGTTGGACACCTATCTTCAAGAATATACAACCATTGGGCAGGGATGCACAAATGTGGCAATAGTCATTACAGCCCGGAAATAAACCGACTCATAGGAGGTTCTTCTTAACAATTGGAAGAGGAGTAGCTAATTCATCCACAAAAGAAATAAAAAGCACACCATCAACAACATTGATACCTCTGTCATGCTTGGGCATTGGTGCAGTTATTACATTGGGGGTTTTAGGAGGGTCAAATTCAATTTCCTTTGCATCACTAAGGTCTTAAACTTTATTCTTCAATGCCCAACAATCATTCGTATCATGTCCCGAGATGTTGGAGTGGTAAGTGCACCGTGCATTTGGATTGTAGCGGAGAGAGGAAGTGTTTGGGTTTTGGGGAGGATCCTTCAGCGTGACCAAGTCAGCCTTCAACAGATGCTGCAATGCCTGAGACAAAGGCATGTTGATTCTGGTTAACTGCCTTCTAGGCACATCCTTCCTGTGCTGATTATTTTGTCGTTGAGTTGGTGCATCATTGGAGATTATTATAGCTCCTACCGTTGGACGGTGTTCAATTTTACCCTGATTTCTCTGACCATAGGAAGCACTAACCTCTTTCTTCCCACTGAATGGATTCTTCAAAATACTAGAAGATGCAGCCCCTTGGATTTTACCACTCTTGATACCACCTTCCACTCGTTCTCCCGTCAGTATCAGCTCGTCGAATCCGACTAAAGAGCTTCCAATCAAATGGTTGAAAAATGGGCCTGTTAGAGTACCCAAGAACATGTCCACCAACCCCCTATCATACATGGTAGGTTGGACTTTACCGGCGAGATCCCTCGACTTTTGGGAATAATCTTTGAAACCATCACTAGAACCCATAGACATGCTTTGGAGTTGTGTACGGGTTGGAGCGAGATCAGCATTGTATTAATACTGCTTGTAAAAAGCAGCAGCCAAATCTTTCCAACTGCAGATGTTGGTTCCTTCCAATTGATAGAACCACTCTAATTGTGTCCCCTACAAACTCTCTTGAAAGAAGTGAACCCATAATTTCCTATCAGCTGTATGGGGTTGGATCTTCCTGACGTAAGACCTCAGGTGCAGTTTGGGACATGAAACCCTGTCATACTATGCAAAAATGGAACTTTGAATTTTTGTGGGATGACCACTCTCGAGACCAAACATAGCTCTTCAAAATCCAAACCATGTACCCTCTAAATCTCCATATCATTAAGACGATCTTCCAACTATTTATACTTGTCATCAGCGGGAGGATATTGTTCTTCAGCATAGTCTGCTTCCTCTTCATTAGTCCCTGGGTTGTTATCTTCTTCTTTTGTCTTCTTGTCATCCTATTCCTGATTATCCCTGTCATTTGATGGAGTTGAGAATTCTAGAGCTCGCTTGGCTGGTCCTCTGAATCTTCTTCCCATATTCAGGACGACAACTGGTTTCTTTGTCTTCTTTGTCTTCTCTTTGACAATGAGAGCTTTTAGATCTTCTTGTGCTTTAGCTAGAGCTAGGAACATCTGTTAGAATTGAGCATTTTGTGCCTGAAAATCCTTAACTGTTTGTTCAAGAGCCATTTCTTTTTGCTGAAATAAACAACGAAATGATAAGAATCCTATCTTGAAATACTTGCTTATATGATGATATCCATGATATGCTTATGCAATATTTTCAAGGACCTCGTAGGATTTAAACTCCTTTAATCAAAACAGAAACAAAGACTTTTTATTAGTAAGTTCAAATGAAATCAAAGTTTACAAAGAAATAACAATTAAAACTTCTAAAACTTCTAGGTTTCCCATGGACGCTTCCTTTTCATGCTGATATAGGCATTAAGATTCTTCTCTTCGTGAAGCTGCTTCGTTAGTTCCAACACTTTCTTCTCACTGGAATAGAACTGGGTCTCAAAGGTGTCTCGTTCTTCTTTGAGTTTGATCTAAGATCTTTGCAATTCTTCGAAGTTTGTTGGCATATCAGGATGAAGAATGATGCGAGACTCGTCCCCTTGAACAATAGGCTCTAAAATCACTGGTAAGATGGAAGTATATGGCATCATAAGACCTTGAGCACGAGCTCGCACCCATTTGAGGTAAGGTTCCAAAGGGATGGAGTTCCCGTGCCCTAAAGTCTTACTATCAGTCTTCTTAACCATTCCCCAAGCGCGGATGAACCTCTGACGATAACCTTGCAGATCATTTGAGTAGTTGAACACAATACCTTGGATGAGCATATCAGGAGGACCATCTCTCCATGCGTAACCAAACTGGCGTAGGGCTAAAGAAGGGTTGTAGGTGATTCCTCCTCTAATTCCATTGACGTCTATAAGTTGGTCTGAATTAGGGAAAAAAACCAACCCGTAGATTAAGAGAGATAAGATATCTTCAAAAGCATGGTAACTCATGGCGTCTAGGAATACCTGAGCTTTCTCCATAAGAAACTTTGCAAGAAGACCTTTAACTCCACTTCTTCTTTCCCAACTGGATTCAATGTTATATGGCTTCAAATGCAAGGCTATGGCAACATTCTCAGAAGTTGGATCTTTTTCTAAACCGGTGAAAGGTATATGCTCCAATATAGGCAAACCAAGTAGCTTAGAGAATTCTTCCAGGGTGGGCACCAACTGATAATCTGGAAATGTGAAGCAATGGTGCTTTGGATTGAAGAACTGGAATAGGACACTCATCAAACATTCGTCAAAACTGGTAGTAACCAAACTGAACAAGTGAACATATCTTTTGCTGAATGATGAGCTTTCATGAACTTTTAAGACCAACTTCTTAAGCTTGGGAGGAATTTCTACAAAGTTGATCCGAATGATTTTTCTGCGAGCTGAATCCATAACCTACAAAATAGAGGAGAGATAAATCCACAGGTCCTTGAAATGGTTAGTGCAAATGATATGTCATGATGTTATGATTATGCTTAAGAACAAATATAGAAAACACAAACAAGTCACACAAAGACCTTAGGTTTAAAGGCTTGCATGAGGTTTAAAGGTAAGTACCTTCTTGAAGTTTCAGTTGGCTCAACCTGTCCTAGTAATAGTAATTGGGTTCTAAGGAGTCTCATATCATTGACCTTTCTCTCAGGCATTGTTTCAGCTCAAGCACCGAAGTATTGCAACAAAAATATCCCGAAAGTCCAATCTCAATGAGTGTAGCATCTAGTATCAACCAATCTTTGGTCGGAACCAAAGCCAACCATCTTACTACCTTCTAATGGATAGGATGAGTGAATTAGAGGTTCTAAAGGCCAGTTAGTGCTTAATAACACTATGAGGAAGCTTAATGTTATCCTTGACTGACTGAAGGAACATTAGTACAAGCCAGAGTATCACGCTAACGTAGCCATCACATCGTCCATATCAGTCTACGTCGTACAACCTTCATGATTTATTGCTACTTACCTAAAAAGGTGCCTCAGATCCGGGTATATGATCTTTAATAATAACCCAAGCAATCCTTTAAAAATAAAGCAAATGAAACGCACAATGAAAGCAATTAAAAGGATCTAACTCTAAGGTAACCCCACTTTTTATAATTCCCCAGTAGAGTCGCCAGTTTTGTAATACGGTGGCGGAACTGATTGTTATACTGGTTTTGCATTTGTATTCTCAAATGTTGTGGTAAGCAAGAGTCACCGCCTACTTTTATTTTATCCAACAAAGGAAAGGGTGAAAAGAACAGAAAAAGACCTTTCGAGATTATTTCTGTGTAAGGGGGGTAGATTATGGAAAGGGAAGGTGTTAGCACCCTTTCCATCTGTAGTTATCTATGGGCTCTTAGTTGCTAGCTTATTTTTTAAAAATTCCTTGTGTTTGAAAATGTATTTTGAAAAGATGCCTTAGTGCTGCGAACTTTGTAATGTTTTTCGTGTCGTGGAGAACGTATACAAAGTGGCTTTGAAAATATTTTTAGAAAAGAGTGTATGTGTAGAAAGTTATTTTATTTGAGCAAGCATCTAAGAACTATCTACCTACTCGAAAAGGTTTGTTCTTTTCCTCTTTTTCGTTAGACAATGCTATCCTACTTTTAGTGAGTAGGTAGCCCTATCGTTGGATGTTTGAGGGACTAGTGAGGGTCATCGTACGTTCACAAAGGCAACTAGTAAGATATCTTAGTAATTACCCTAGGGTTTTAAGATCATTTTACCGAGGCAACGTCGAAAGGGTCATCGAGGTACTTATGATCTCTTAAACCAAAGGGTAGCCACTAAAATCTCTTACATTAGAGAATCGTGACCGTTTTATTCCGAAGGAAACTGGAGTGAGAGTACCCTAGAGGTGCGCATGTGTGAGTGCGTTGTGTTTCAGTTATTTATCTTTTGTGTTAGGTTTGCTAACGTTTTGTTTTTAATTCTTGTCATGCAATCCTATTAGGCATACATCTAATAGTTCAATATTAGTGCGGGAAATTAAAGTGCGGAAATTAAACCTAGATATTACATGGCTTCGGGGAGGGGGAAATTACAAGTCCAAAATTGGGGGATAAATACAGTAAAGAAAACCTAATTAGTCTATTACAATCCATGGATAAATACAATAAAAATAATACGGAATATAATAAATGCGCGAAGACTAAAAAGGGAAAAAGTTCGAAACCCTACAAAAGTATAAGTAAATTAAGAAAATTATTTTTTTGTTGTTTTTGTTTATTTTGAGAAAAAATTTGAAATAAAATTAACAAAATAACTAGACCTAGTCCTACCTAATTAACAAAACAATTGATTATCAATAAAAGAAAATTAATTCTACCATTTTTTTTGTGTTTTTATCATTGAGAAGAGATTTGAAATTAAACCTAATTCTACTTAGTTCTAAATTAATAAAAAATAATTTAATTTATTAATTTATTAAAATTTAATAGAAAAAAAAACCTAAATTTACATTTTTCTGATTTTTTATGATTTTTATAATTAAAATAAAAATAGTTTTTAAAAAGTAAATATAAAACAATTAAAAAGACTAAAAAAATGATAAGAAATAATTTTAAAAAAAAAACACTACTGGACCTGATGTTCAAAGTAAAAGAGGGGGTATAATTTGGAATTCGTTAGGCCCAAATGAGGCTGAGCCCAATGTCCCATATGATCAGGTGCACGTCACCCTTGAGGCCACAAGATGGAAGCGCACACTAGGATTACTGGATCTTCTTGCATCAACATCTGATGCCCCAGATGTAAGGTCTATAATATTCATTTTTTTATACAATCAAATAAATATATATATAATAGAATTAATCAAAAATATGGAAGAAAAAAAACGTGCACGCTGCTTATTCAAACGGGCCAATGGGAAAATGACACGATAGTCACTGGAGTCAACCCACCGGAGTCAACATTCTGGTTGTCTTCTCTGGTGGGTTCCAAACCCTAACGTACGAAACAAGTAAAATCAAAGGATAAAAATACCCCTACCCCCCTTAAAATGATGCATAGAGTCCGAATATGGCCTTATCTCTGCTTGAATCGCCCTGTATCGTGAGATCAGTAGCAACATGTTCATGATGCCATAACAATGGCATATGGGGATCCTGACGTTAAATCTTCCCCTAAGGGCCCAAACTTGTCTAAAACTTCATCACCAACTCATACAAACACATGGAATTAGTTAAATATGCTTGAATTTAAATTTAGAGTTTCAAAAGAACACTTATGACCGACGTGTCTAGAACTTCGATTCTAAACGTGCAATCGTCTTGCAAAATGGCTGGATTCGTTCCTGGGACCCTCAAGAGGAATGTTTGATCCCTTATTTGGATGGAGGAAGGCTGGATCTTCATTTTGAATTTTTACAACTTTGTTATGATTTTTGAGATTTGGAGCATTCTCTCTAGGCTGCTTCAACGTGTCCCTTGCTTGCATTTTTGCTCTATATTTATAGAGGGATGTAAGGACAAACAAACATGGCAAGAATCATCACCATTAACCATGCTTTGAATACAAAAATCTCAAATTGAAAATTTGCCATTTTTTTGAATTTTCTTGCCATTTTTGAAACATGATGAACCTGGTCTCGTTTGATGTATCTTGCACGAAATTATGGGCCTCTCAATGGATCAAATCAAGCCCAAATGTAATGGACCATTTTTCTTGCATTTTATCTTCATTTATTTAATTTTAAATTAAATAAAAATCAAAATAATGAAAATAAAATCAAATCCATGCAAAAGTAGACTTAGATGTCCTTTTAAGACACTATGAGCATGCTTTAAGTCCAAAAAGTAGGCCCATTGGTCTAAAAATACAATTTTGCTCAACGTGTATTTTTTTACATTCCTTAAATTCACCAACTTGTGGAATTCATATATTGCTCAATTTTTATCCTTTGGAGATGATCTTTTACTTTTTGGAAAGCCCAAGATGTCCCATACAATATATATGTTTACCATTTTTGCATTTGGAGGATTTATATTGATGTAGATTATCTTGAGAAAAAAAGTCTTTTGTTGACCTTTTGAAAATGACATGTAACGTATGAGCTTATATCTTCCAAATGATGCATTTCTTGGACTCGAGGGAAAAAGAAAAGTTGTAGGGAATTGAATTTTTTTCACAATGAGCTTTGGTTGGGGAAAAATGTATAAAGCATGTCAAATTTATGTTTGGTCAAAGTTCAGTTGACATTTCCTAGGAAACCCTAATTTTGCACTTTTGGATTCTTAATGATTTGAGAGCATTCCTTGAGGAATCATGATCAAACCTTGATAAAATTATTTATATCATTTCAAAATGTTGATTTTGACCAAAAAATCTTGAAGTTTGACTGTATATTAACCATAGTTGACTTTTGACCTAATATAGGTTATTTCCAGTCATCTGAGCAATTGACTGAGCAAACTTTTAATGCAAGGCGTGAAAATTGGCATGAGCATTCTTGAGGACATATTAGGAACCATGGAAATCATCTAAGGCTTTTGAAACCCAAACTTCTTTGTGAAAAGTGAAACCCTAGTTAAAAGCCCATTGCTTAGGAGGATAGTTTGTCTGGTCAATTCTTAGTTAACCTTGAGCACTTGAGGACCTCTAGGAGTATGATTTTGAATAAAATGAGAGAGAAAATTTTGGGGTACAACACCATCCATGAAGGAGAATACTTTATGTTGAGATGTGTTGTCAACCAAGACGTCAATATGTGGTATAGGGAAATCATCTTTGGGGCCTGCCCTATTGAAATCCCTATTGTCTATGCACATACGAACCTTCCCATATTTCTTTGGTATGGGGACCACATTTTCAATCCATTGAGGGTATGATGTCACGGATAGAAAATATGCATCAAATTGTTTCATTACCTCAGCCTTTATCTTTTCAGACATGTCTGGCCGCATATGACGAACCTTTTGCTTGATGGAGGACAATCTTCTTTTGTTGGTAGACGATGAACCACTATGTTAGTATCAAGCCCTAGATATCTTCATACGACCAAGAAAACACTTCAACATAGTCATTCAACATCTGGACCAATCTGCCTTTGATACCATCTTCCAAGCTAGTTCCACTCTTTCTTGTCTGTCTCAGTACCTAGGTTGATTACTTCAACTTGCTCTTCATGAGGTTAAATGTTTTTCTCCTCTTGCAACAGAAGTCTGGATAGTTCCCCTGATATTTCACAATCTTATTGGCATTCATCTTCGGCTTGGTTGATTGGATGTTCAAAGTCATGGCTGACAATAGCAGATTCGTTAGCAATGAGATCCGGATTGGATGAGGATCTGCAAGTGTGTGTGTGTGTGTGTGTGTGTGTGTGTGTGTGTGTGTGTGCATGTAAGATACATGGATATTTTAAAAAATGAAAATAATAAAAAGAAAGACAATGAGCGCAAAATTTGAATGCATAGAGTCCAATGTTTTTCATTGAATGATCAATGGTAGATGAACATGAACAAAACCCTTAACAAATGGACCATTGTGCCTCGCGTAAGGCACATGGCTTAAAGTCGATGTTTCAATAAAATTACAGACAAAGTTCTTGAATTGATAAAACAATAAATGGTAATTACTCCTCGTTGCAGGAGATGGGAATGAAATCCTTGGCACGCCAGTTATTGAGCCCTTCACCGACAGTCGGGTAAATCCACTCGTCAATTTCGTAGTCATTCTCAAGGTCTTCAATAGCATTCACTTCATGATTACCAATGCGAAGAGGTGGTTTTCCTATGCGAACACATCTAACTTCCTTTTGTGCTTTGATGGTGAAACCTAACCCAAACTTGTCTTCTTTGATAGGAATGTCGAGGTGTTGTCTCCAAATAGTATTGCCTTTATCTTTAACCACGACACGAGCATCTTTAAGTGAAACCATCCTTGGCACAACTTCATCAGCTTTTGGAGTGTCAGAAGAGATTTTGGTGGCGGCTACCATGGGAGGGACCAATTCGAAAGCTTGGCAAGGATTCTCTATAAACTCACCATCCATTTCCAAATATTTGAATGAATTCAGGTGGATAACCATAAATTCTTCTTCACCACAAATAGTAAAAATCTTTCCCTTGACTGGATATTTCAATTTCTGGTGGAGGGTGGACGTTACTGCTCCTGCCCCATGTATCCATGGGCGTCCAAGTAAACAAAAATAGGCGGGATGTATATCCATCACGTAGAAAGTAGAATTGAAAACTTGTGAACCAACTTTAATGGGGAGACCAACTTCTCTAAGTACCATCCTCTTGGATCCATCAAAAGCCCTTACAATTATATCACTTGGCTTTAACACCAAACCATCGCAATCCAACCGATCCAAGGCACCTTTGGGTAAGACATTTAGAGAGGACCATGTATCCACCAAGACATGGGCCATAGTAGTTCATTTGCATTCAATAGAGAAATTTAAAGCCTTGTTATGATTCCTTCCAACTGGTGTCAAGTCAGCATTAGAGAACCCTAATCCATTGTCGGCAGTCAGACTCGCCACACAGTTTTTAAATTGATCGGTTTTGGTCTCTTGAGGAAAATGAGCTTTCTTTAAAAAATTTATTAAAGCTTGGGCATGAGCATCGTAACAAAGCAACAAAGACAACATAGAGATTTTGGAGGGGGTTTACCCCAGTTGCTCTACTATCTTGAAATCACTCTTTTTTATAATCTTCAAGATTTCATCCCTTTCTTATTGCACTAAGTGTTATTGGAGCATGATCTCTATATCATGTCTCAAAACAAATGGTTCATAGATTGTTATTGACCGACCTCAAAATAGGTGCGACTTCTATATAAGTACACTTATGATTGCTTAACATAGCGCTAAATTTTGTCTCGGTTCGAATAAATGATCATTCGTGGCCAAAACCTATGTTTGTAAGCCCAAGTATGTTAATTTGATCCTTTTGATCAAATAACTTTGAGATTCATTGTGTGGAGGATTTGGTTCTACCAATCCTCTAATGGATCTACAACACTTTTGGTCAACGCGGATCACTTAAACATCGTTGATCATTAAATGGTACTTGTGAGGATTCCAAATGGATGATATACTTGACAAAAAACAAATGCAACTTATTATGTGGATGCTTTGGTTCTACTAATCCTCTAATGAGTTCCAAATGCAATTTTCAAGATGGTCATCCAACTAACCACTAATTATTAATTTATTTCATTTTATGCTTTTATTTTTTTATGCTTTATGTACCATTTACTTTAAGCATTACATTTCATGTATTTGTATTTTGCTCACTTGAGCATTTATATCCTTATTATATTTGTTTTGCTCACTTGAGCCTTTCTTTTCTTTTTCAAGTCACCTAATAATCAACATGAACCCTAAAAAAGGCTTTAATGATACTTGGACTACTTTGTTACTATCCTTGGCATTATGGAGCATTGGACTTCTTGGACTTAGGATTAGAAACCTTGGCCTATGTTGGAGACCTTGTGACCTTAACTGATATTTTGTATGGAGTTCTTGAGGTTTACCTCAAGATATTGGGTTATTTGTTTGTTTTTGTGTGCAGGTTATTGTGATTACATTCTTTGTCTGTAATCTGGAATTCACCCGTATACAACCGTTACTCTGTCCAATTTTTTGTGAAGACTTAATACAATTGAAGTTTGGTTCTCAAGAGGTCTAGTATTTTTTCTTGTTTGGATTCAATCCAAAGAATGTGAATTACATCTTGACTCATAATGTCATGTATTAGCTTCTTGTTGATTAGATGGTTCTCATCCCTAGCTTTTACCTTATGTTTTTAGGATAGTATCTTCTTCTCCTCCCATCTTCTTTAATTTAAAAAATCTTCTTCCTCCTTTTGAAAACTCTTCTTGTTTTGAAACTTGAACCATTTTCATAATAAACTTGGACTTATGTCCATTCATTTTCAAAAACCTTTTCATAAATAGAAGATTAAAAGTCAATCAATCTCATTTCAAAAAGCTTTTCATGAAACTTGAAACTTTTTTTTTGTGAGAAGATTAAAAGTCAATCAATCTCATTTAAAACCATTTTTTCCACTTTGGTTTTATTTTTATTTTTAAAACCTTTCTCAAAAGACTAGACTCTTGTCAATCCTTGTAGTGATGCGAACAACTATACTTCTACAATATATAGTGAAGAGAGATATTTTCCACTTGGGTGTTGAGTGAGGCATTGTTGGTTTTAAAATCAAAGCCATGTCCTCCACTTTGAGATGATGCAAATTCTCCTTTCTCATGATTGTGGATAGTAAGTATGTTTTCCACACGGACAATGACGATGATGTCTTATCTCATAAAATCAACCAACGCAATTATGTTTTAAAAATTTTAAAGGTGAACTACGTGTACCCTGATCCCCTATTACATGAAAGGTGGTACGTAGGCACTAAAGGTTCATAACCGCAGCGGGTGCAAAAATTATAAAAAAATATATACTTCTTTTCTCACCTCCACCATTTATTTTTTCATACAACATTTTATGGCCAAAATATATAGATTTTTACAAAGAGGTTCCCGCGGAGTACCCTATATGTTTAGGGTACTAATACATTCCCTTTGCATAACTGTGATTGGTGGAAATAGAACTGACTGTTTAAAGCTGGTTCGCGAAATGTCGCGGAAGCAAGAGTCGCCACCGTCTTTTATTTTCTCCAACATGGACAGGACAAAAGCACAGCAAAATTCCTTATGAGATAGTTTCTCGGTTCGGGAGGTAGATTTATAGAAAGGGAAGGTGTTAGCACCCTTTCTATCCATGGTTATCCATGGGATCTTAGATACTTGCTCATTTGTGTTTTAAAAAATGTTTATTTGCTTTTCAAGTGTGAGTGGGTTTGAAAAAGTTTCGTCTAAAGATTTCTGAATAACTCTTGTATCTGTCCTCAAAAGTGTTTGAAAAATTGTTTTGAAAGCTTTTTGAAAGTGTCGGTGTGAAAAGAGTTTTGATTTGTTTTTGAGTAGAGCAAGTATCTATGAGTCATCTACCTACCCTAAGGAATTAGGCTGTGTAAATGTACTTAAGGTAGTGCCATTCCACCATTGAGAGGTAGGTAGCACCACCGTTGGAGGTGTTCAGGTCAATTCGAGTTTAGGGACAGTGTGGTCACCAGAGCAACAGTAGGACACCTTAGAAGCTACCCTTATGCCATTGATCCTTTTTAATTCTGAGGCAACCGTTTCGAGGCAACTGGATCATTTCATGGACATAAGGACTTACTAAAACGTCCTATACTCGACGACCACGTTTCAAGGGCAAGGCAACAGTGAGGCGTACCCTAAGAGTGGTGTGTGAATTTGTGTGTTATTTTCATGTTTAGCAATTATCTTTGATCATGACATGGTGAGCTACGCATTGTTTTTAATTAGCCATACATTCTTTTATGCAATTAGAATTTAAAAGTGCGGAAATTTAAATGCAGAAAGATAAATCCTACGCTATTACAAGTCGTGGGTCTATACATCGCCAAATTACAAAGACCCGTTTTTGATAAAGATGTGAAAAGTAAATAAATTCCTAATTACTATTACAAGGCTTGAGCAATTACATAATATTCACAAAGGAAAATAAGAATAAATGCGCGAAAGAATTAAAGTTGAACGTTCGAGGGCGTTGGACCCTTTTGAAATTAAATTGAAATAAGAAAGTTAATTATTTATTTTATTAAAGAAAAGAAATGTTTTTTAGGTTTTTTGTATTTATGAAAATAAAGAAAAGAATTTAAAATTAGAAGGAAACCCTAATTCTAAATATTTTTAATTATTAAAAAAAAGTTAAAGTTTAAAACCTAATTTACATAATATTTAATGTACATGTTTATTTACAAAATTAATGATAATTAATAATAATGATAAATAATGATGATTAATAATTTATTTAAGAAAAAGATGAAAATGTCAAAAAAACCTAATTCTAGATATTTTTTACTTATTAAGAAAAAGATTAAAGTTTAAAAACCTAAATTAAACTAAGTTAATTGTTAGAGTTTATTTACAAAAAATAGGTTAGTGATGAAATTAATAATAATTAAATATATTTGTATTTTTGATTTTTCTGTTTTTATTATAGAAAATTATTTTATGGTGAAAAAAACAATTAAAACAATTAAAAAAGAATTAGAAAAGAAAAGAAAATAAAATTAAAAAGGATGCAAACCAAGGGGGGTTTCAGGCCCAAGGGGAGGTTTTTTTGAAGTATTATGGCCCATTAGACAAAAAGCCTTGTTTGACTTTCTGGCATCACGTGCGTGTTCATTGACTCCTGAGTACCGTGGTCTGTATTCTTTGGCCATTGGATTGAGTTTCATGGCCATTTGTTCTACTTTGGCCATTTGCCTTTTGCCTTTTGGCTTTTGCGTTCCTTAATGAACCTGCATGGGATCCTGTCTAAATCTGCAGTGTTGAATCTCATGAACACATTAAATAAAATCATAAAATGCAAATCAAGCCAATATATGAAGAAATTTAATGTTTAGGCACAATATGGCATGTATGAATGATTATACCCTTTTGATCATGGAGATCAAATCAATCTTACCCTCACTGGAAAATTAGTGACATGAATGCTTTTATGCCTTTTGGATCATGGAGATCAAGTCAGCCTTACCCTTACTGAAGAAGTAGTGAGGTGTTGGTTTGTAACTGTGATGACTTGTTTGTAGTGAGAGAGGGATTTGTAATAAGGATTTCAAGGTTTTAGGGTTCTTGAAAGAATTTGATATTCTAACAGTGTTGTGGCAAGGTTTTTTCTCTTTTTTCTCCTCCTTGGTTTGTGTGAAAAGAAGGTGATTATATAATGGAAATTAGGGTAAAGAAAATGGGCTTTGAATGTGCAATTGGGCCTCCAATGTTCACTTGAGTTCGTCACTTTCCAGGATAAATCGCAGGGACTTAAGTGCAATTTTTGAAGTTGAAATGTGAAAACAAAATGTAGCCGGCATCGAGAACTAACTCCTATCCGAAAATAGGCTCAATCGGATAAACTGTGAATTAGTTATGAATTTTTGAAGTTTCAGCTCAGACAAACTTATTTTGGGCTCCAGTGTCGACTCTGACACGTTCTTCAATAAAAAACTGGTATTGATCGGTGCATAATTTGGTCTCGACTTTTGAAGTAAAGTTGTAGATCTATGAGTCAGTGACCTTGTGTAAAAATATGAGTCCAATCCGATAAAAATTGACCGAGTTATGAATTTTCGAAGTTTCGGCTCAAATGAAATAATATTCAGCATTCAGGATTTTCAGCGTGTCACGCACTCTGAGCAAAAAACGAAGGCCTTTTGAATACCGTTTGAACTCAATACCTTCTGTGAAAATGTAGCCAACTCAATTTGTGAAATTTTGGCACCAGAACCAGCTCGATACGATGAAAATCGACCAAGTTATGATTTTCTGAACATGACGCAAATAAACTTCTGTCACAAATTTTCTGTATGAAAATACTTGATAAATCCACATTTTTGAAGACCTTCTGATCGAAATTGGCTTCCAGCTGTGAGAGATGAAAACGTAGATAATGTCAAGATGGAATTTTGGCCACCAGAACGGGTTCAAAACGAGTCACGATCTTCAAGTTATGAATTTTTTAGCGCGTAAAAACTGCACTTTCAGCACACTTTTTCACCATATTTCTTCAAGAAAACTTACACATTCGGATACCTTCTTTAAAGAATTATCTCTTGAGCCGAACCTGAATTTGAGCATAAGTTAGGACATTAAGGAGCACTTGAGGTCATTTGGATGTAAGGACCTTGATGCAACACAAAACCCTAATTTTGACTTGACTGCCTTAGGAGGTGATTTAACTGTGCAACCTTTGAGAAATCTTGAGGAATATGGGAGGGCAAATTTTGGGGTACAACAGTTGCCCCTGTTCAATCTTCTTAGACCTGAGGATGCAGATTGGCTTGCGTGCCTTTTGTAATCCGAAGGTGGAAGATGATTGAACACTAAAGTGCCCAGAAATTTGCGCTCACATAGTGGAGTATCAGCAATGTGATGTCGGGAATGGGCTTACAGATGCCATTTGGAAAGATGATGGATAGGAGGATGGGCTTATAGATGCCATCTGGAAGTGTGACAGAACCTTGTCGGGAATGGGCTTATAGACGCCATTCGGAGGCTGTTGGTATGTGGATGGGCTTACAGATGCCATCTAGGTGTCGATCGCATAAGAGATTCCTTAGCGAGAACTTGCGTACATGAGAAAAGAAAGATAATTACCTGGCCTGTTACAGGAGTTGATCTTCAATTTCTTTATGTAGATGTGCCCTGGCTGGTTACAGGAACCGAATCTTTAAACTCTTCAGACGTGCCCTGGCAAGATACAGGAATCGAGTCCGGAGAATATAGTCGTCAACAGATACACCCTGGCGAGATACAAGAATCGGATCTTCAAACTCTTCAGACGTGCCCTGGCAAGATACAGGAATCGAGTCTGGTAATGTTAGTCGTCAACAGATATACCCTGGAAAGATACAGGAATCGGATCTTCGAACTCTTCAGACGTGCCCTGGCAAGATACAGGAATCGAGTCTGGTAATGTTAGGTTGGTGAGTTGTCTCTACTGACAGGTTATCCTCATGGACGAGTGGTCTTTAACGACGAGTGTCTATAACGACGAGTGTATATAACAACGAGTGTCTATAACGACGAGTGTCTATAACGACGAGTGTCTATAACGACGAGTGTATATAACAACGAGTGTCTATAACGACGAGTGTCTATAACGACGAGTGTCTATAACGACGAGTGTCTATAATGACGAGTGTCTATAACGACGAGTTGTATCAGAGAAATCTTTAGGCATTGATTTAACTGGATTTGTATTCTTTGACTGGGTTGGTCTCTTTTGACTGTATTCGTCTACATAGCTGATCATTTAACTGTATCCTTCCTGAAAGGTAAAGGTCAGTCATATGCAATGCATGATATGAATCAAGCAATGATGTTCTCAACACATGAGTTTGTATGATATGATGCGTATATGCATGTATCATGATGTATAACAATGTGATGTTTATGAATGTATCTGCGTCTAGGAAAATAGATCCTTGACGGATGTTGGGAAGTCAAATCCTGGGCTGATGTTGAAGAGTGAGATTCTTCGTTTCCATTGGGGATGATGATTGCAAGAATACCGGTCGGAGAAGATAACTCCGTTGGGGAATAAACTTGGCGAAGAGATTACTCTGTGGGAAGAGATACTTCGCTGAGATTTGATGATAACTCCGTTGGGGATTTCGTTGTTGTGCTCTGTTGGAAATGAAGGTATCTTGGTCTCATTCTTCAGCTGAACTTACCTTGGCACTTCGGTGGACAGGGTAACCGGATCATTTAGACAACTCATTATTGCCCCAGTTTATGTTAGAGAAGAAGGTACCTGTGAAGGTGTTTGATGACTACCAATTGACAAATCTTCTTCTGGTAGGCAAGTGACGAGATGACAGGACATAGTCGTACGCTTTGATCCCTAACTTTTGCCTGGACCGCCCTTTCGGGTTTTCAGTCCACCGGGATACCCATTTTTGCCCAAGCCGCCTTTTCAGGTTTTCGACTTGCCGGGTATACAGATTTTTTTCATTTCATCCCTCATTTTTGCCCGAACCCTTTTGGTTCGCCGGGAAGCCCTTATTTTTGCCTAGGTGTGTCAACCTAGCAGGTCTTTGATTACGCGTAGTATTTTTTCCGACTATGTCCATGCTCTCAGGATGTAGGGAGGTGCCCCTGTTATTGTGTTGCCACGCTACCAGAAGATGTTTGGTCATGCAAGATTTGTTGCTGGGAATTCTTGTCCAATGCCCCAAGTGGCTCAGGCGGAGGTTTGCCCCTAGCTGTTTGGCATCTTGAGAGATTCTTTGAATCTTGACTGGACTGCCCCAGATGATGGACAATGATCAGGGCATGCCCCTTGATTGGAGGTGCTTTTGTTCATTAGGCATTCGTTGTGCGAATTTCTATGCTGTTCAAACAAAAAGTCATATGCAAACAAAGTTATGTTAAAAAGGCAAAGCTTATGTCTGTCTTGAAGTTTTTGAAAAATGCATTTTTCAGTAAAACCAGCAAATTTTGTAAAATGTGATGTCAACTCAATATTTTATAGCAAGCCTTAAGGAGTCAGGATACCTTTGGTAACAATATGCTTTCGAACTAACCCATGCTTCAGCTAGGACTTTTAAGGGTTATAACGTGGCCTGGTTCACGGTTTAAGAAACAAAGGATAAAGGCTCAAATTTTATTTGTACCCACCCGCTCTTCGTGATGTTCTTCAAACCTAAACTCAGCTAATCATGCATTAAATTTTGTTTGAGTCTTTGCTCTGATATTCCGGTGATGGTTCGGATGTTGAACGTTTATTTGAATAGGCAGTCATTTTTGTTTGGTTTAGGGTTTGTAAGACCTCTTTCTTTTTCTTTCATTATCCCTGTTTTTTGCCTGAACTGTTTCTTTTTGGAATTACAGTCAGCGGGATGCCCCAGTCTTGTAAGTCTCCTTCATAGGTTTTGACTTAATGGGTTTTTATTTTGAGAAGTAATGACTGCCTGTCTGTATGATTGTTCGGAACCATCACTGTCTTTTGTTTTGTAAGGACCTCTTTGGTGCCATTCGTTATGCACTTGGATCAACTGAGAGACTACCCTGCCCCAGGTTATGATTAAGGGTTTTAAATTTCGAAAAGAAAAACTCCTACTTCTTTGGCTCAGAGGGGTTGACGAGGGATTATCTTCCTTATAACTCCAGTGTTTATGGATTGAAACAATGCCTGTACCTCATCAACGGGGTCTGTTCAAAAGCATATTGTAATGATCGCAGTATCGTTTTCGTCATCCTCCTCAAGAGGCTTAGAATTATTAACCGAGAATTGATCATCACAAAAAAATGAAAACAGTTTGCATATAGTGAATACGAAATAATTACTTCAAAACAGACATGTGTAGTGCATTAATGAAATAACAATGTTTAACATGAATAAATGTTTGAACAATCAAAAGAAAATTACAAATTGAACATTCGAATGAACAAAAAATCCAGTCCTAGCCATATTTTGGCAAGGGAGCAGTGATCACATTGGGAGTCTCTGGAGAGTCGAGCTGGACTTCCTTTGCGTCAATCAGATCCTGGACCTTATTTCTCAAAGTCCAACAGTCATCTGTAGCATGCCCTGGGCTGTCAGAATGGTAAGCGCATCGAACGTTGGGGTTATACCTTGACGGCGTCCTGTTGGGATTCTTTGGAGGGTCCATGAGAGTTACCAACTTGGTTTCCAACAACTGTGGCAATATCTGTGACAAGGTCATGCCGAGGGGAGTGAATTGCCTTTTGGGTCTCTCTTCCCTTTGCTGATTGTGACGCTGAGGGGCGCCGGCCGGTTTTGCAATAAGCACCGCGTTGACATCTTGGCGGTGTTCGGACCTATTCTGCCCTCTTGAGCCATAGACAGCACTAGATTCTCTCTTGGATGGTTTCTTCTCAGTGTTCGAGGAGTCACCATTCTGTATTTTCCCTGACTTGATGCCAACCTCTATTCTTTCCCCGGTCAAGACCAAATCTGTAAACCCAGCAGCAGAATTCCCAATCAGGTGGTTGAAGAATGGACTAGACAGGGTCCCCAAGAACATGTCGACGAGTTCGCGGTCAGTCAGAGGTGGTTGTACCCTTCCAGCAAGGTCCCTCCATTTTTGAGCATATTCTTTGAAGCCTTCGCCTATACCCATAGACATCCCCTGAAGCTGAGTACGCGTGGGAGCAAGGTCGGCATTATACTGGTATTGCTTATAGAATGCAGTGGCCAAGTCCTCCCAGCTGCGGATGTTGGCTCCATTCAGTTGATAGAACCAGTCGAGTTGAGTTCTCGACAGACTATCCTGAAAAAAGTGAATCCACAAATTCTTGTCAGCCGTGTAGGGCTGGATCCTCCTTATGTAAGACCTGAGATGCAGCTTAGGACAGGATGCCCCGTCGTACTTGGCAAAGGCAGGTGCCTTGAATTTGCGCGGGATTACTACCCCAGAAGACAGACCTAGATCCTCGAAGTCCAGGCCGGGCACTTTTTGTATCTCCATGGCACTTAGCCGGTCTTCCAACTGTCTATACCTGTCCTCAGCTGGAGGGTACTGCTCATCATTGTAATCGGTCTCGTTGTCGGAGACCACTGGACTAGGAACCTCCCTTTCTTGGGGACTGCCTTTCCCAACAGATGGGGTGGTCTGCTCAACTTCATTTCATGATCCATTCCCAGATTTGCATCTCGGGTTGAACAACACTGTCCTCTTCTTCTTCCTCTTTGAGAGCAGAGTCTTCAAATCCTGTTGGCCCTGGGCTAGACTCTTAATCAACTCCTGGAACTGGGCATTCTGGGCCTGGAGGGCCTTGATGGATTGCTCAGTAGATGATTCAGGATTCATGACGATCGGCTGAAATAAACAGCGAAGAAGGTAAGCAACCTGTAAAAGGGATACCTGTAATGCAATGATATGTATGTATGCATGCAATGTTTTCAAGGATCTCGCGGGGTAAACAAAGAAACTTGTTAGAATTGGAGTCCGATAGCTTGATTGAAGGAACTACATGTTGTTGAGAGTCCTTCTTCAAGGGTCAAGGCTCACCATATCGAGTGGGTCATAGCCCCTGACAACCTTGGCTAGAGGAAAATAAATCCCCTTTGCCCCTTGCCAGACATGTTGGTTCATCATGACCTGCATCACAAGCCCTTGAGATCCTTGAAATGGGTTAGTCCTTATGCGGGATGCATGCAATGGTATGATGTTATGCTATGCATGGGGTAATGTAGGTAAACCCTGTTACGAGTCCCAATTAAGGACTGTAAATAAAACCTTCAAGAAACTCAAGTGTCAAATAACAAGCATGAAAATAGTCTTGTTGGAAGGCACACAAGTCACACAAAGACAACCCTTAGAGTTCAGGCCAACATGGGGTCTAGGTATTACCCTCTTGAGGTTGGTGGGCTCAAACTGTCCTATCAGAAGTAACCGGGTTCTAAGGGTCCCAATATCACTGGACTGTTTTCATTGTTCATCGTTTCGATTTAGCCACTGAACTGGCGACCAAAATATTCCAAGAAAACAACCCTCAATTGAGTGTAGTATCGAGTATCAACCAACCTCGGACTGCACCAAAGTCAGTTATCTCACTACCCTAAAGAGGCCAAGATGGTTCAATTAAGGTTCCTAAGGTCAGTTGATGCTTCACGACACCACGCGGAGGCCCCGTACTCTCCTTGACTGAACTCAAGGGTTACCGGTACACACCAAAGTGCCACATCAACGTAGAAGACTGCTTCAACCATGTCGGTATACCCCGCACAGTTCCCTCACAACCTTGTTGCTACTTTCTAAGAAGGTATCCCCCAGATCCGGGTTAGGATCTATAGAACTCCCGAGACAGTCCCACAATAATAAAGCAAACAAGCACAACAATTGAAAACACAAGTGATCTTAGTCCTAAGGTACACCTCACTTTAAAAAATCTCCCCAGCAGAGTCGCCAGTTCTGTGATCGGTGGAAATAGAACTGACTGTTTAAAGCTGGTTGGCGAAATATCGCGGAAGCAAGAGTCGCCACCGTCTTTTATTTTCTCCAACATGGACAGGATAAAAGCACAGCAAAATTCCTTATGAGATAGTTTCTCGGTTCGGGAGGTAGATTTATAGAAAGGGAAGGTGTTAGAACCTTTTCTATCCATGGTTATCCATGGGCTCTTAGATACTTGCTCATTTGTGTTTTCAAAAATGTTTATTTGCTTTTCAAGTGTGAGTGGGTTTGAAAAAGTTTCGTCTAAAGATTTCTGAATAACTCTTGTATTTGTCCTCAAGAGTGTTTGAAAAATTGTTTTGAAAGCTTTTTGAAAGTGTCGGTGTGAAAAGAGTTTTGATTTGTTTTTGAGTAGAGCAAGTATCTATGAGTCATCTACCTACCTTAAGGAATTAGGCTGTGTAAATGTCCTTAAGGTAGTGTCATCCCACCATTGAGAGTTAGGTAGTACCACCGTTGGAGGTGTTCGGGTCAATTCGAGTTTCGGGACAGTATGGTCACCAGAGCAACAATAGGACACCTTAGAAGCTACCCTTATGCCATTGATCCTTTTTAATTCTGAGGCAACCGTTTCGAGGCAACTGGATCATGTCATGGACATAAGGACTTACTAAAACGTCCTATACTCGACGACCACGTTTCAAGGGCAAGGCAACAGTGAGGCGTATCCTAAGAGTGGTGTGTGAATTTGTGTGTTATTTTCATGTTTAGCAATTATCTTTGATCATGACATGGTGAGCTACGCATTGTTTTTAATTAGCCATACATTCTTTCATGCAATTAGAATTTAAAAGTGCGGAAATTTAAATGCAGAAAGATAAATCCTACGCTATTACAAGGCGCGGGTCTATACATCGCCAAATTACAAAGACCCGTTTTTGATAAAGATGCGGAAAGTAAATAAATTCCTAATTACTATTACAAGGCTTGAGCAATTACATAATATTCACAAAGGAAAATAAGAATAAATGCGCGAAAGAATTAAAGTTGAACGTTCGAGGGCGTTGGACCCTTTTGAAATTAAATTGAAATAAGAAAGTTAATTATTTATTTTATTAAAGAAAAGAAATGTTTTTTAGGTTTTTTGTATTTATGAAAATAAAGAAAAGAATTTAAAATTAGAAGGAAACCCCAATTCTAAATATTTTTAATTATTAAAAAAAAGTTAAAGTTTAAAACCTAATTTACATAATATTTAATGTACATGGTTATTTACAAAATTAATGATAATTAATAATAATGATAAATAATGATGATTAATAATTTATTTAAGAAAAAGATGAAAATGTCAAAAAAACCTAATTCTAGATACTTTTTACTTATTAAGAAAAAGATTAAAGTTTAAAAACCTAAATTAAACTAAGTTAATTGTTAGAGTTTATTCACAAAAAATAGGTTAGTGATGAAATTAATAATAATTAAATATATTTGTATTTTTGATTTTTCTGTTTTTATTCTAGAAAATTATTTTATGATGAAAAAAACAATTAAAACAATTAAAAAAGAATTAGAAAAGAAAATAAAATAAAATTAAAAAGGATGCAAACCAAGGGGAATTTCAGGCCCAAGGGGAGGTTTTTTTGAAGTATTCTGGCCCATTAGACAAAAAGCTTTGTTTGACTTTCTGGCATCATGTGCGTGTTCATTGACTCCTGAGTACCGTGGTCTGCATTCTTTGGCCATTGGATTGAGTTTCATGGCCATTTGTTCTACTTTGGCCATTTGGCTTTTGGCTTTTGGCTTTTGCGTTCCTTAATGAACCTGCATTGGATCCTGTCTAAATCTGCAGTGTTGAATCTCATGAACACATTAAATAAAATCATAAAATGCAAATCAAGCCAATATATGAAGAAATTTAATGTTTAGGCACAATATGGCATGTATGAATGATTATACCCTTTTGATCATGGAGATCAAATAAATCTTACCCTCACTGGAAAATTAGTGACATGAATGCTTTTATGCCTTTTGGATCATGGAGATCAAGTCAGCCTTATCCTTACTGAAGAAGTAGTGAGGTGTTGGTTTGTAACTGTGATGACTTGTTTGTAGTGAGAGAGGGATTTGTAATAAGGATTTCAAGGTTTTAGGGTTTTTGAAAGAATTTGATATTCTAACAGTGTTGTGGCAAGGTTTTTTCTCTTTTTTCTCCTCCTTGGTTTGTGTAAAAAGAAGGTGATTATATAATGGAAATTAGGGTAAAGAAAATGGGCTTTGAATGTGCAATTGGGCCTCCAATGTTCACTTGAGTTCGTCACTTTCCAGGCTAAATCGCAGGGACTTAAGTGCAATTTTTGAAGTTGAAATGTGAAAATAAAATGTAGCCGGCATCGAGAACTAACTCCTGTCCGAAAATAGGCTCAATCGGATAAACGGTGAATTAGTTATGAATTTTTGAAGTTTCAGCTCAGACAAACTTATTTTGGGCTCCAGTGTCGACTCTGACACGTTCTTCAATAAAAAACTGGTATTGATCGGTGCATAATTTGGTCTCGACTTTTGAAGTAAAGTTGTAGATCTATGAGTCAGTGACCTTGTGTAAAAATATGAGTCCAATCCGATAAAAATTGACCGAGTTATGAATTTTCGAAGTTTCGGCTCAAATGAAATAATATTCAGCATTCAAGATTTTCAGCGTGTCACGCACTCTGAGCAAAAAACGAAGGCCTTTTGAATACCGTTTGAACTCAATACCTTCTGTGAAAATGTAGCCAACTCAATTTGTGAAATATTGGCACCAGAACCAGCTCGATACGATGAAAATCGACCAAGTTATGATTTTCTGAACATGACGTAAATAAACTTGTCACAAATTTTCTGTATGAAAATACTTGATAAATCCACATTTTTGAAGACCTTCTGATCGAAATTGGCTTCCAGCCGTGAGATATGAAAACGTAGATAATGTCAAGATGGAATTTTGGCCACCAGAACGGGTTCAAAACGAGTCACGATCTTCAAGTTATGAATTTTTTAGCGCGTAAAAACTACACTTTCAACACACTTTTTCACCATATTTCTTCAAGAAAACTTACACATTCGGATACCTTCTTTAAAGAATTATCTCTTGAGCCGAACCTGAATTTGAGCATAAGTTAGGACATTAAGGAGCACTTGAGGTCATTTGGATGTAAGGACCTTGATGCAACACAAAACCCTAATTTTGACTTGACTGCCTTAAGAGGTGATTTGACTGTGCAACCTTTGAGAAATCTTGAGGAATATGGGAGGGCAAATTTTGGGGTACAACAATAACCAACCCCCCTTACCTTGAATCTTTCCCCCCTATTTTGGGTTACTCACTCTTTTCCCATTCCTTTGGAAACAATAAAGCGCGGTGGTGATTTTTATTTTGATTTGTATAAGTCTAGTCAATCCAATGACTTAGTCTTAAACATTTCTATCGCTATAGAAAAAATGGCGACTTCACTGGGGAGAGATTGACCTCTTTCTGGTCCATCCCTAAGTGGGTTGAGCCTATCTTCGTTTATATCTGTATATGTGCTATTGTTGTTTGTGTTATATGTTGTATACATGTTTTCCTGGATTTTCCTGGTTTTCAGGGTGCTTGGTGATTACTTGTAAGTCCTATATCCAGACTTGGGAAAACTTTAAGATAGGACGGGCGGTATAGTCACGTTAAATTTGAGGGAGTAATCCCAAAAAAGGAGGCATGATATCCCCCACTCAGTGGAGGCCCCTTTGAATGTAGTGTCGTTTACTGAGTAATTGGGAAGACGTACTGCTTTCGACCTGGGAGCCTGCTGAAGCTGAGGACCGTAGAATACCTAACCTATCTTGGCCTCTTAGGTGTAGTGCGAAAGCTATGACAGAGTAATCCAGAATTAGTTGTCACGCGATACTATGCTCGGACGAGTTTTTCTTGTGAACATTACTAATTACCGAGTTAATCGGGAAGTTGGTAATATCTGAAGGAAGGATGTAGATTTTGGGAACCTCTAGAACCTTGTTCGGCAGGTGATAACTTTTAGACCATACCTTATGGGTAGTACCTTCGATCTCATGCTCGTGACTTTGAACCTATGAACCCTACATGTGTGATCTTGTGTGTGATTGTTGCATCATGCATCCATGCACTCATAAGCATCTTTTGAAGGAATTTCATTTCAAGGGACTTAAAAGTTGACCATTTGTGAATATCTCAGGTACCTTTTGACCATGGATTCTGGAAAAATAAAGTCCGGAAAATACAATTTCAAGGATCCCAAGATAGATGAATTGATCAGTCTAATTCCCGAGATTGAGTGTTCTTCAGATTTCCGGAAGAAGTATGGATCCATCATTCCTCTCATGAAGCTTAGGAAGAAGGAGGGTATTCTCTTGACCTTGGTCCAGTTCTATGATCTGATGTATCATTTCTTTACTTTCCCTGACTATCAGTTGATGCCTACACTGAAGGAGTATTCTTATCTGTTGGTTTACCTGTTACCGATCGTGTTCCTTTCACTGGTTTGGAGGGTGATCCAAAATCACACAAGATTGCTGCTTTGATCCATCTTGGGAAGCCTGAGGTTGAAGCCCATATGACTATTAAAGGAGGGATTAGAGGGTTACCAGCTCAATTATTATTGGAGAAAGCTCGTTACTTTTCTAGGATGAAGAGTATAGTCGCTTTTGAGGCCATCTTTTCTCTACTTGTTTACGGGTTGTTCTTGTTTCCTAATGTGGACAAGTTTGTTGACGTCAATGCTATCAGGATATTCATGATTGGAAACTCAGTCCCTACATTGTTGGGTGATGCTTATTACTCTATTCATCTTCGGAATTCTTATCATGGGGGGATGATTATCTGTTGTACGCCTCTGTTGTATCGGTGGTTTATCTCCCATATGCCTTAGTCTGATGCTTTTGTGAATATCAGGAAGGAACCTCGTTAGGCTCCTAAGATCATGGCACTTACTCACTCGGATATTGATTGGTATCATTAAGCTTACCATGATGTAGAGATTGTTACAATTGTGGTAGTTTCCCCAATGTACCTCTTCTTGGTACAAATGGAGGAATTAACTACAACCCTGTTCTTGCACGATGATAACTTGGTTATTCGATGAGGTATAAACCAAATAGTATTCATTTGAGTAGTTTCTTTTTGAAGGAGGGAGAAGACCATAAGGAAGCTAGGGAGCAGATTGCAAAGGCCCGACGTCACATTCATAAGAAGAGTATGAAAGATTTGGGACCAAGAGGGGCTGTTTCTTTGGAACCTTATCTTCAGTGGGTCCAAACGAGAGCTATTCAGTTGAAGATGTCGTATTCCCGGGAAGCACCTTTTTGCCTGATTTTTTTGTGAAAACCACTACTCCCTTATTGGATGATATATAAGAGCTACAACTTGCTTTAGTAAGGATGCAGCAAGAAAATGATGCTTGGAATAATAAGTGCCAAACTTTAGAGATTTTCTATAGAGCAGACTTGAAGGAGAAAGACGAATTGATTGAGATTCTTGAGAGTCAGGCTGTAGAGATGATGGAGAGGCAAGGGGATTTAATTTCTCCTAAGCCTTAGTCAGTTGATAGTTGCTCACTTCCTGGTTCAGGTGATTGGAAGGAAGTTGCCACCAGATATGCTGAAGAAAACCAGAGATTGAAGGCTCAGATTGCTAGGCTTACAGGGAAGCGCCATCATATAGAGTGGTCTCCATCAGCTTTGCTTCTTAGGGTTTTAGACTTAATTTTCATCTTGTACTTGGGATTATTGAAACTTGTAATCCATTTTAAAGTTATTATAATAAATTTTTTCAGTATTTTAAATGTGTTATTACTTTGATATTTGCAATATGTCTATAAATCTTTAAGTCCCTTGAAATATTAATAATAAAAATTAATCATGTGCATTGCATATCATGCATCATATTGCACGTATTTCTTGCATTTGTTATGCATATCCAGGTATCTTACCAAGCTTCTTTACTTTGTTCAGCAAGCTGACTCACCACTACAACACTCGAGCTAATTTCAGAAGGAAGATGTACAACTTAGAACTCGAGATGGTTGCCATATATCCGCAAAGAAACCAAGATAGGGCCGAATGCCGACCAATGGTGGGGGCTGTTATGATCCCAAAACCTGCATCTGATCAGCAAAGAAATAATCAACCAAGGGTAGAAAGGCCAGTCAGGCAGTTCACCAGAATCAACATGACCCCATCTCAAGTATTACCTCATCTACTAAGATCCAACTTGGTGACCTTGAAAGAAGCTCCGAAAAACCCCAATACAACATCCCCTTATTATCATCCCAATGTCCGTTGCGCATATCACTCTGAAAGTCCTGGTCACGATACTAATAATTGTTGGGCCTTGAAGAACAAAATACAAGACCTCATTGAAGCAAAAGAAATTGAGTTTGATGCGCCCGAGAAACCAAATGTAATTTCTGATCCTATGCCCAGACATGGTCACAATGCCAATGCCATTGAAGAAGGATTGTTTGTTACTTCAGTTAATGAACTCGTGACCCCACTTCTGACTGTTAAAATAAAGTTGTTGAATGCCGGCGTGTTCCCGGGCTGTGACGAAGATTGCCGTTTCTGTTTATCCTTACCAACCAGTTGTCCTTTGTTGAAAGTAGGCATCCAGTGCCTGATGGATAACAAAGAGATTTTGTTTGAAAAGGCTCCTGTTACACCTGTTCCTTTGAAGATGTTTCAATCATTACCATTTCCGCCAATTCTTCCAGGGTCTCCACCAAAAGACCCGTTAGAATTACATCACTTCCGAAAGAAGCTCCTTTAATAATCACAATGCCTGGACCAGTCCCATATACATCAGACAAAACCGTGCCATGTAATTATGGAGGAGATGTATATTACCATGGTATCAAACAGGACTGATCAACCATCGAAGATTCAAAATCCGAGAAAGAAGACTCCTACGTCAGTAACATTGCAGGAACTAGCAAAATTACCCGAAGTGGTAAGATCTTTTCTCCAGAAATTGCTCCCCCAAAAGCAGTTTCTGGACCCGTAATCATTCTTGTTGTCGCTCCCCCAAAAGCTGTTCCCGGTCCTACATTTATCTCCAACAATACTCCAATTGACAAAGCCGTTACAACCTCTGTAATCATTCTTACTGGCACTCCCGCTGACGAGTTAACCAAGGCTCGAGGAAAAGGTGTTATGGTTGAACCTGTCTGGATGAAGGTTCAGTCATTGACTATCCCCGAGACCTCCAAGAAGGAAATGGAGGAGATCTTAAAAATTATAAAGAGAAGCGACTACGATGTACTTGAACAACTGGGGCAAACTCCCTCGAAGATATCCATGCTGGAATTTCTACTATGTTCCGAGGCACATGTAAAAGTCTTGGTGAAGTTCTTAAAAACCGCCCATGTAACTCAAGAGACATCTGCTGATCAATTTCAAGATTGCGTGGCCAGCCTAACTGCGGATAATGGTTTAGGTTTTTCAGATGCTGATTTGACGCCAAGGGGAAGAGTGCATGATGAGGCATTATATGTCTCAGTGGAATGTAGGTGCACCACTCTGGCGCATGTTTTGGTGGACACTGGCTCATCTTTGAACGTATTACCCAAAAAAGCTCTTGACAGACTTGACTGTGAGGGGTTGACTTTAAAGCCAAGCAATATAGTGGTAAGGGCTTTTGACGGTTCAAAGAGGATGGTACATGGGGAGGTGGACATTCCCATAAAGGCTGTAACCCAAACCTTCAATTCAACTTTTTATGTGATGGACATCCGCCCTTCATACTCCTGCCTGCTAGGCCGACCATGGATCCACAACGCTGGCACTGTTACTTCTATGTTGCACCAAATGTTAAAGTATTCAGTTCAAGGGAAGATTATCATCGTTCATGGAGAAGAAGAATACATGATCAACCATCTCAATTCCTTCAGATATATGGAATTAGACGGTGAATTCATTGAAACTCCATTTCAACACTTTGAAGAGGTCCCCCAAGATGTGGCAGTGACCAAGGTTGTTCCAAAGATTACAAGGCCTCCACTCCGGATGTCATCACTGAAGGATGCCAAAGCATTGGTAGAAGAAGGAGGATGCACTATCTAGGGACAACTCCGAGATATCCCATATAAGTCTGACAATTTTGGCCTAGGTTTCACTTCAAGTGCTCAAAAGGCTGTACACCGTGCCCGTACTGGAGAGCCACCCTGAAGATTAGAAACCGTGAAGTCAACACAGTGGAAGATGGTGAAGCTGGTTGCAACCTGGAGGAATGGATCTTCCCGACTGTCAATGGAGGGCTCAGCAATTGGGAGGCTAGAGACTTCATCCCAATCACTTTCATCCCTCAATAATTTATCTTTACATTTTGTTGGATCTGTAATATTCAAAACAATTTGCACTCTTAAAACCTTGTGTCTTACCCGAGGCACAATGGTGCATTTGTAAGGGTTATTATCTCATTTTTCATATGACATCAATGAATCATGGACTTTTTCGCATTCAAACTTTTGTGCTCATTGTTTTTCTTTTACATTTTACTTTCTTTCAAAGATAGTTATACCCTTACACACACCCACGCTCACAATGTAGGTATACATCCATTTGGGATCCCATGGGTAACGATAATGCTATGGCCTTTTGTAACTCTGAGAATCTAATCTACCAAGCCGAAGACGAAGGTGAGGAAGATTGTGAAGTATCAGGGGAACTTTCCAGATTGCTACAACAAGAGAAGAGAACCATTCAGCCTCACGAGGAACCCGTGGATACAATCAACCTAGGTACCGAAGAAGATAAAATAGAGGTCAAGGTGGGTGCCAAACTGGAACCCAGTGTCAAGAAGCGTATAATTCAGTTATTGCATGATTATGTTGAAGTCTTTGGCTGGTCGTATGAAGACATGTCGAGACTTGATGAAGATATTTTGGTACATCGTCTGCCTACAAGAAAGGATTGTCCGCCAATAAAGCAAAAGGTTCATCGAATGAGGCCTGATATGTCAGAAAAGATTAAAGCAGAAGTCATGAAGCAATTTAACACTGGATTCTTGGTTGTCACCTCTTACCCCCAATGGGTTGCCAATGTTGTTCCCGTACCCAAAAAGGACGGCAAGGTGCGAATGTGTATGGACTACAGAGATTTGAATAGGGCAAGCCCTAAGGATGATTTTCCACTCCCCCACATTGATGTCCTAGTTGACAATACAGTACAATACGAAGTGTTTTCCTTCATGGACGGATTCTCAGGTTACAACCAAATCAAAATGGCGCCTGAGGACATGGAGAAAACAACATTTGTCACATAGTGGGGCACTTTCTGCTATAAGGTGATGCCATTCGGACTAAAGAACGCTGGGGCAACCTATCAACGTGTCATGGTAGCTCTATTTCACGACATGATACATCACGAAATAGAGGTCTATGTGGATGATATGATAGCCAGATCTGAAACAGAAGAAGAGCATCTTGATCACTTACAGAAACTGTTTGATAGACTGAAGAAGTACAAGCTGAGGTTGGATCCAAACAAATGCACATTCGGGGTACAGTTTGGTAATCTCCTAGGCTTTATTGTCAGAAAAAAAGGTATCGAGGTCGATCCTGCCAAAGTTAAAGCAATACAATAGATGCTTGCTCCTCGTACTAAGAAGGAAGTCAGAGGATTCTTGGGACGTTGAACTATATTGCCAGATTCATTTCTCACCTGACAACTACTTGTGAGCCAATCTTCAAACTATTGAAGAAAGATCAAGTAGTCAAATGGAATAATGAATGCCGAATTGCTTTCGACAAAATCAAAGAATACTTACAAGAGCCTCCTGTGTTAATGCCACCAGTAGAGGGAAGACCGTTGATCATGTATCTGACTATTTTAGAAAACTCGATGGGGTGTGTATTGGGGCAGCATGACGAGTATGGCCGAAAAGAGCACACTATTTACTACCTGAGCAAAAAGTTTACCGACTATGAAACCAGATATTCGCTGCTCGAGAAAACTTGTTGTGCTCTGGCATGGGCTGCTCGCCGGCTAAGACAGTACATGCTGACTCATACTACCTTGTTGATATCTAAAATGGATCTGATGAAATACATATTCGAGAAGCCTGCTCTTTCTGGGAGAATAGCGAGATGGCAGATGATCCTGACAGAATATGACATACAGTATACTACCCAGAAAGCAATAAAGGGCAGTGTATTAGCCGATCACCTTGCTCACCAAGCTGTAGAAGACTACCAATCCATGAAATTCGAATTTCCGGATGAAGACATCATGACATTAGACAACTGCCAAGAATTCAGGCCATATGACAGACCTGAACAAGGATCCCGATGGACCTTGTTCTATGATGGGGCATCCAATGCACTCGAAAATGGTATTGGTGTTGTACTCATATCTCCGGAAGGGTGTCATACTCCCTTTACTGCCAGACTTTGCTTCAATTGTACAAACAACATGGCGGAATACGAAGCATGCATCTTCGGTCTCAAAGCTGCCATATACTTGGGAATCAAAACCTTGGATGTATTCGGAGACTCAACTTTGGTTATTAGCCAGATCAAAGGGCAATGTGACACCAAACACCCAAACCTTTCCCTTACAAAGAACGTGTTTTGACATTGCTACCACATTTTGAGAAAATTACCTTCGAGCATTTCCCGCAAGAAGAAAATCAGCTAGAAGACTCTCTAGAAACAATGTCATCTATGTTTAAACTTAATTGGGATAACGAGGCTCCCCAGATCACCGTCGAGCGAATGGAGGAACCAGCGCACTGTCACGAGATTAATATTGAAGAAGTAGTGGACCAACCTTGGTTTCACGAAGTTAAGAAGTATCTCGAGAGTCAAGAATATCCAGAAGGAGCTTCAATCAATGATAAGAAGTTCTTAAGAAGATTCTCTGCTAAGTTTTTCCTTAGTAATGGCATCCTGTACAAACACAATCATGACTCTGTGTTACTTCGGTGTGTAGATAGGGTTGAAGCTGAAAGGATCATGGCCCAATTACATGAAGGCACTTTTGGCACCCATTCTAGTGGGCATACGATGGCAAAGAAAATCCTGCGGGCAGACTATTACTGGTCTACCATGGAAGCAGATTGCTATCAACACTCTCAAACTTGCCATGAGTGTCAGATTTACACCGACAAGGTGCACGTACCTCTGGTTCCTCTGAATGTCTTGACGGATCCTTGGCCCTTTGCTATGTGGGGGATTGATATGATCGGGGAAATCAAGCCGACGGCCTCCAATGGACACCGCTTCATCCTAGTGGCCATTGACTACTTTACAAAATGGGTGGAGGCAGCTTCCTTCGCTTCCGTCACCAAGAATGTTGTTACCCGTTTCATCAAGAAAACCCTTATTTTCCGGTATGGTATCCCGGAAAGAATCATCATTGACAATGGTACAAATCTCAACAACACTATGATAATCGCATTGTGCGAGCAATTCAAAATTCAACATCACAATTCTTCTCCCTATCGGCCAAAGATGAATAGTGATGTCAAAGCTGCAAATAAGAACATTAAAAAGATCATACAGAAAATGACAGTCACATACAAAGACTGGGATGAGATGCTACCATTCGCTATCCACGGGTATCATACCACAGCTCGCACATCAACTGGGGAAACACCTTATTCTTTGGTATACGGCATGGAAGTCGTCTTGCCTATTGAGGTCCAGATCCCCTCTTTGAGGATTATGAAGGATGCAGGGCTGAACGAAGACGACTCGATCCAGAATCGACTTGATCAACTGAACTTGATTGATGAGAAGAAACTTATTGCTGTTTTCCATGGTCAAATGTATCAAAAACGGATGATCAAGGCTTTCAATAAAAAGGTCAGACGTCAAGTATATCAAGTTGGAGATCTGGTAATCAAATGCGTCATATTGCCACAAGGTGATCCCAAGGGAAAATGGACTCCTACCTATGAACGACCATTTGTAATCAAAAACATTTTCTCTGGTGGGGCAAAGATCTTGACCACCATGGATGGTGAGGACCTGCTGCATCCTGCAAACACGGACATAGTCAAAAGATACTAGGCATAAGAGACCCGCTAGGTTGACATACCTAGGAAAAACAAGGGCATCCCGGCGAACTAAAAAGGTTCGGGCAAAAATTAGGGATAAAACAAAAAAAATATGTACACCCGACAAGTTGAAAACCCGAAAGGGCGACTTGGGCAAAAAAGGGTTTCCCGGTGGACTGAAAACCCGAAAGGGCGGTCCAGGCAGAAGTTAGGGAATTAAAGCATACGACTATGACCCGTTGGATCACTTTACAGATAACCTTTGGCTTCCACTGACAAACTCAGGATTTCTGATCAATTCAATTATCTTTGGATGAGACAACCAATAGACAAGACGCTCAGAGATACTAAGGCTATAGCAGAATGGAAACCTCATGGGATTTTTACACATAGCTATCTTTTCTTTTGTATCAAATTTTTCTTTTTTACGACAGCATTCTCTTACTAGAATTTTTGTCTCCTTGTACAAAAATACTTACTCAAAGTCAATACAAAGATACCTCTTTGAAAGTGAAAAAACTATCTATTTTTTGTTACGCTTGTGTTTTGTTTACAAAAACGTCCAATGATTCATTTTTAAACATATGCATTTGAACATAATTACTGTTTACAAATAAAAAATAAATAAAAGACAATTACTGAGGGCTTTTAGAGATAGGGAAATTTCTCCAAGTTATTTTCCATGAAAAAATTCCCCACAAATCGTCGTTTAATCCCCAGCGGAACAAAACTCCCAGTTATCACTCTCCAATAAAAGTCGTCAAATTTCTCAGGATTCCCCAATGGAATTTTACAAACAGTATACGACATTTCCCTTACAACAGAGTTTATTCCTCTAAACGGAAATTCATCAACATTTTGACTTCAAGACATGAAGACTTACATATCCTCAAATAGCAGTCAGGGATCTATTTTCCCCAGCCCAACAGCAGCGCAACAAGCTATCTCACATACGTATACATTGCATCCATATATCATAAACATTGATAACACGAATGCATTATACTATGCATTTCATACAACATGACTCTACATTTTAGCTAACATTTTATCCTTTTCAGGATAAGATTAAATAGTTACCATTAACAATGTTCAGAGTTTCTTTTGATACAGTTCAGATACGCTCCAGACGCAGATGTCATTCTGACACTCATTCAAAGATAGCTTTCAAATACAGTTCAGATACGCACCAGACACGAATGCCATTCTGACAATCATTCAAAGACAACTTTCAGATACAGTTCAGATACGCACCAGACATGGATGCCATTCTGACACTCATTCAAAGACAGCTTTCAGATACAGTTCAAATATGCACCAGATACGGATGCCATCCTGATATTCATTCAGATTCAGTTTTCAGATACGCACCAGATACGGATGCCATCCTGATACTCATTCAAATTCAGTTTTCAGATACAGTTCAGATATGCACCAGATACGGATTCCATCCTGATACTCATTCAGATTCAGTTTTTAGATACAGTTTAGATATGATCCAGATTCGGATGTCGTTCTACCACTCATTCAAATACAGTCCAGATACAATCACCTCTAGATGGCATCTATAAGCCCATATCCAACAAATATCCATCATTTCTCCAAATGCCAGCTGTAAGCCCACTCCCGACATCACCAATCAGCATTACTTCATACAAGTGCAAATTTCTAGGCACTCTACTGTTCAATCATCTTCCACCTTCAGATCACGAAAGGCAGACCAACCAATCTACATCCTCAGGCTTAAGAAGATTGAACAGGGGCAATTGTTGTACCCCAAAATTTTCCCTTTCATTTATTAAAGGATCAACCTGGACCCTCAGGTTTGCTTCCATCCAACTTCAAGCCTTGAATTGCAAATTTTCCAAGAAAGTCATTCACAAGGGCAAAATGGTCATTTGCACACTAAAAAGTCAAACTTTGACTTTTGGATCAAAATCAAGCTTTAAGAATCATATTACATCAAGACACGTTGAAATATGAAGTTTGTTTCATTAAGAAATTCAAAATTCAAAATTCTAAATACTTAGAATTTTTCTAAGTGTTTAAGAAATATGACAAGCTCAGAACATTTGATTAAATTATCACCATGATACAAGCTGATTCTGGAAGGACTTCTGGAAAAAAAGTTATAGATTTCAATAAGATCTAAAACATTGCAGAACAGAACTTCTCCTGAAAATGCTGGAATTTCAAGTTATAAATGTTAAAAGACACGTCCATGAAACTAAAGCACTTAGCAAATTCTGGACACTTTCAAGACAGAGTTGGGTCAGAACTTCTGGGCCAGTTTTCATAAAGGTTCAGTCAGAGTTTTCTAGGGTAATTCAAAGAAGATTTACAAAGCGTGTAGCAAGCTCCCTTGAAAGTCTGAGAGCTCCCTCAGAACATGTTGGAGCAAGGAGATACAAAGATCAGAAGTTGGATGTCTATTCTAATTCACGCTGAAGCTGAACTTCTGATCCAGAATTAAGCAATGATGCAGAATATTACGTTGCAGGATTTCTGGTTGATCAATATCATCATCATTTAATGCTCACAACCACTTTTCAGTCTTTGTTAAAAGGATTTCCTCACGTGTGGCATAGAAGTACCATTACTGTCTTGGAAAAGCAAACTCTTGTACAAGAGTGTGCTGGGCCCATGCATTGCTTTTGCTTTTAAGGTTACCTTTCCTTAATTCCTGCTTACAATTCCAACTTAGGCGCTGCTAAAGCTTCTAACCACCATACTTGCTTCAAGAACAAGGCAACACCCTAGCATGTGATGGTTGTACTCTCCAAGCTACAAGATCTTTTCCTATAAATTGAAAGTCATTGGCAACTGTAAAAGGGTCGAAAAATTAAGAAAGAAAAAGCCTTGAATCCCTACTAAAATTCCAAGAGCCCAAAGTTGCAACACAAAATACAAAACTTGTTAACTTTTGATTTCTTGTATTCAAACTCCATCTGTTCTCAAGTGTTTCTTGACTAAAACCATCCACACAGTTTGATTCACATATTAGAAGCTATCCTAACTTTTGTGTTCATACTGTAATACACTCTCCATCCACATCCATCTCAAAGAAGTCAGAACATTACCCCTTGGCTGTTTCAGAAGTTGAAAACTTCCAGCCTGTTGAGCACGTGAAGAAGCTGCACAGAACATCAACAGAGTTCAGGACCAAACTCCAATTCAGAGTCTTTTCCAGCTACAAGCACGCCAAAGTCATAACTTCTGGTCTCCTTTAGTCAGCAATACGCTGATTCTATTTTCTTTTTCCTCACTATTTTTTGTATCACTTCTTATTTCACTAATAAAAAACACCAAAAAAACATTTTACATTTTACATGCTTTATTTTATTTATTAAAATAAAAAGATCAAAAAATATTTTCTTAAACAAAACTTATCTCTTTTCTTAAACAAAACAAGTTCATTTTACATTTCTTGTACATTCTTATCCATTCAATATGGTTGTAATAGTAATTTAGGACTTAGTTTTATTTGTAATCCCCATTTGTAAATTTGTACACCCCATCCCCCTAATGATTGTAATAGTGTAGAATCTTTATTTTCTGCACTTTTTATTGCTTTCATATATTGTTAGTAATTAGGGTGTGTATGGTAAGACATGAAATTGACAAGTAAATAACCCTAATCAAGACTAAAAAATGCATGCAATCAAACACACTTGCACACTAGCACCCTTAGGGTAATCCCACCTTGTTGCCTATCAGAAATATAGTCATGTCCCTCGAACATGGGTGTTTTAGAAAAACACCCTCGATTAATGATCATAGTCCCTCGAGGACCCTCGATGTTGCCTTCGGTAAATGATCTAGTCCCTAAAACGACATTTCTAAAATGTCCCATAGGTTGCCTTCTATGACTATACAAAAACATCCCGCGCCAGTCCCTTCACATCCAACGGTGGGGCTTCTTACCAAAACAATGGTAAAGGTAGCAAACACCTAAAGGAGGAGGAAAAGAACACCTAAGACCTTTTGAGTAGGTAAATTCGCTCCTAGTTGCTTACTTGCTCACAACAAAAACATTCTATACACCACCACTCTCACTTTGAAACATTCTCAAAAGACAACACTTTGTATACGTTCTTATAGAGACGAGAATCATTACAAAGACACCTTTCCAAAATTTCTTTCAAAAACCACACAAAGAACAAATTCAAACAAAAGTAAGTGATCTAGAAAGTAACTAAGATCCCATGGATAATAATGGATGAAAAGGGTGCTAATACCTTCCCTTTTTCATAATTTACCCCCCCCCCCCCCCCCCCCCCGAACTCAAGAAAACATCTATAAAGGTCTTTCCTGTGATTTTTTCACCTTTCCTTATTGGATAAAAGAAAAGTCGGTGGCGACTCTTGCTATCCGCAACATTTGCGATCAAACATAAACCTTCAAGTCAGTTCTCCCACCGCATCAAAGCGACTTACTGGGGAAATTCGAAATTAATCGTATTTGATCAGGTCCAGGTCTTACAGAATTGTGGACTGTTGTCTGGAGGTAAGAGAAAAGAAACTTGGATGGTAAGGTTATGAGAAGGAACCTGGGTAGTAGGGTTTCTTCGAAATGAAAGCCTAGATAGTAGGGCTGTGAGAAGGAACCTGGTTCGTAGGGTTACTTCGATATGAAAGCATGGATAGTAGGGTTGTAAGAAGGAACCTGGGTCGTAGGGTTACTTCGATATGAAAGCCTGGATAGTAGGGCTGTGAGAAGGACCCTGGATAGTAGGGTTACTTCGATTTGAAATCCTGGATAGTAGGGATGTGAGAAGGAACCTGGATAATAGGGTTTCTTCGATATGAAAGCCTAAATAGTAAGGCTGTGAGAAGGAACCTGGATAGTAAGGTTTCTTCGATATGAAAGCCTGGATAGTAGGGCTGTGAGAAGGAACCTGGATAGTAGGGTTTCTTTGATATGAAAGCCTGGATAGTAGGGTTGTGAGAAGGAACCTGGATAGTAGGGTTTCATCGATATGAAAGCCTGGATAGTAGGGCTGTGAGAAGGAACCTGGATAGTAGGGTTTCTTCGATATGAAATCCTGGATAGTAGGGCTGTGAGAAGGAACCTGGATAGTAGGGTTTCTTCGATATGAAAGCCTGGATAGTAGGGCTGGTAGGAAGAAACCTGGATAGTAGGGTTACTTCGATATGAAAGCCTGGATAGTAAGGCTGTGAGAAGGAACCTGGATAGTAGGGTTACTTCGATTATGAAAGCCTGGATAGTAGGGCTGGTGGGAAGAAACCTGGAAGTAGGGTTTCTTCGATATGAAAGCCTGGATAGTAGGGTTGTGAGAAGGAACCTGGATAGTAGGGTTTCTTCGATATGAAAGCCTGGATAGTAGGGTTGTGAGAAGGAACCTGGATAGTAGGGTTTCTTCGATATGAAAGCCTGGATAGTAGGTCTATGAGAAGGAACCTGGATAGTAGGGTTTCTTCGATATGAAATCCTGGATAGTAGGGCTGTGAGAAGGAACCTGGATAGTAGGGTTTCTTCGATATGAAATCCTGGATAGTAGGGCTGTGAGAAGGAACCTGGATAGTAGGGTTTCTTCGATATGAAAGCCTGAATAGTAGGGATGGTAGGAAGAAACCCGGATAGTAGGGTTACTTCGATATGAAAGCCTGGATAGTAGGGTTGTGAGAAGGAACCTAGATAGTAGTGTTACTTCAATTATGAAAGCCTGGATAGTAGGGCTGGTGGGAAGAAACCTGGATAGTAGGGTTACTTCAATTATGAAAGCCTGGATAGTAGGGCTGGTGGGAAGAAACCTGGATAGTAGGGTTTCTTTGATATGAAAGCCTGGATAGTAGGGCTGTGAGAAGGAACCTGGATAGTAGGGTTTCTTCAATATGAAAGCCTTATACAGTAGGGCTGTGAGAAAGAACCTGGATAGTAGGGTTACTTCAATATGAAAGCTTGGATAGTAGGGATGTGAGAAGGAACCTGGATAGTAGGGTTACTTCGATATGAAAGCCTGGATAGTAGGGCTGTGAGAAGGAACCTGGATAGTAGGGTTACTTCGATTATGAAAGCCTGGATAGTAGGGATGGTGGGAAGAAACCTGGATAGTAGGGTTACTTCGATATGAAATCCTGGATAGTAGGGTTGGTGGGAAGAAACATGGATAGTAGGGTTACTTCAAAGCGATAACGTAGATTAGTTGACCCGTTTGATTTCGGGAACTGAGTCTCCATTAGTCTTATGTAGATGTGATCTGTATAACTGCTGGATTAGTTGAAGCTAATCATCTCTTCCTGCACAAGATACCAGGGTTAGTTATATGCGATGCATGAAATGCAGGGTGAGATGATGTTCTCAAAGTAAATGAGATTATGTTGTATATGATATGTATGCGTATGTCATGATGTATGTTCATGAAATGCTATCGGGGTATGCTCGTGTCTGGGAAAATAAATCCCTGACGGTTGCTGGAGATTTGTAAATATTCTGTCGGGACGAGATGTTAGAGAATAACTCTGCAGAGACCAAACTTAGGGGAAGAGATACTCTGTTGGTAGACTTGCTAATCTGGAGGAATAAACTCAGATGGGGATGAAGTTCCATTGCTGGAGATGACGAGTTATGTTGGAGATTGAACTTCTATATCTGTAGAAATAAACTATGCTTGGGGATGAAATTTATTGACTCGCCCGCAATTATGAACCTCGGTTGGGGGTAGTTACGTCCTGTTTCAGGGAAGCTGGCATCAATGCCTTTGGATAATTTTACTCTGCGGGGGAGTGTATGTACCAATAATTATGTTCCCAAGCTGGCTTTATCTTGGTACGTGCTGGGCAGAGTAACTGTAGGGTTTGGAACTTCTTGTTTTTGCCCCTGTTTCTGGAATTAAGAGCAATTGTCTTTTGTTTATTATCTAAATATTTATGAGCAGCAATCATTTTCAAATGCATATATCAAAAATAAATCATTGGACGTTCTTGCAAAACAAAATAGAAAAAGAAAAAACGAATTGAAGTTTCTTGTGAAAATGATTTGTATTGATTTTTGCAGTTGGCCTGTAATAGGCGTTTTTGTACAAAGAGGCTAACGCGTTAGTAAGAGAACACCGCCGAAAGAAATTACAATTTGTGTAAAAGAAAGAAAAAACATCTATGTGAAACAACCCCATTGGGTTCCAACTCTGCTATTGCCTTTATATCTTCAAGCGTCTCATCACTTTGCTACTTGGCCGAAGGTTGATTAGATTGGTTGATGTCGTCCGAGCTTGATAGTCGATATCTAAGTCTAGTCGCAAGATGATCCAATGAGACATAGTGATACGCTTCAATCCCTAACTTTTGCCTGGATTGCCCTTTCGGGTTTTCAATCCACCGGGATACCCTTTTTTTCCCAAGCCTCCCTTTCGGGTTTTCGACTTGTCGGGTGTACATATTTTTCATTTTCATCCCTTACTTTTGCCCAAACCCTTTTTGGTTCACCGGGAAGCCCTTATTTTTTCCTAGGCCAGTCGACCTAGCGGGTCTTTGATTAGGCGTAGTATATTTTCACTATGTCTGCATTGACAGGGTGAGGAAGGTCGTCACTGTCCATGGTGGTTAGAATCATAGCTCTCCCCGAGAAAATATTCTTAACCACAAATGGCCCTTTGTACGTCGGTGTCCATTTTCCCCTGGGATCACCTTGCGGAAGTATGATGCGTTTGATCACCAGATCGCCGACTTGATATTCTTGACGCTTGACTTTCTTGTTAAAAGCCTTGATCATTCGCTTTTGATACGTCTGACCATGGCAAATAGAAGTAAGTCTCTTTTCATCGATTAGATTTAGCTGATCAAGTCGGGTTTGGATCCAGTCGTCTTCGTTCAAACCCGCATCCTTCATAATCTTGAGAGAAGGTATCTGGACTTCGATGGGTAGGACTACCTCCATGCCATACACCAGAGAGTAGGGTGTTTCCCCTATCGACGTCTGTGCTGAGGTACGGTACCCATGAAGAGCAAATGGTAACATCTCATGCCAGTCTTTATATGTCACTGTCATCTTCTGCACAATCTTCTTGATGTTATTGTTAGCTGCTTCAACAACACCATTCCTCTTTGGCCGGTAGGGGGAAGAATTATGATGATGTATCTTGAACTGTTTACAGAGCTTGGTGATCATTGTGTTGTTGAGATTCGTACCATTGTCGATAATAATTCTCTCTGGCACACCATTTTGACAAATCAGATTATGTCGGATAAACCGTGCCACGATGTTCTTGGTTACTGTAGCAAAAGAGGCTGCCTCAACCCACTTCGTGAAGTAATCAATGGCTACTAAGATGAACCGATGTCCACTGGAAGCGGTGGGCATGATTTCTCTGATCATGTCGACGCCCCATATTGCAAAGGGCCACGGAGCTGTCAAGACGTTCAAGGGGACCGGAGGCACATGCACCTTATTAGCGTAGATTTGAAATTTATGACAAGTTCGAGAGTGCTGATAACAATCGGCTTCCATAGTGGACCAATAATATCCTGCCCGTAGGATCTTCTTAGCCATGGTATGTCCACTAGAATGGGTTCAGAAGGTGCCTTCATGTAGCTTTGTCATGATCCTCTCTGCTTCGCTCTTGTCTACACACCGTAATAGTGTGGAGTCATGGTTGCGTTTATAGAGAATCCCATTAATGAGGAAGAACTTTGCAGCGAACCTTCTCAGAAACTTCTTATCATTGACAGATGCCCCTTCGGGATACTCTTGAGCCTCGAGATACCTTTTGACTTCGTGAAACTAGGGTTTGTCTGCCACTTCTTCAGTATCAATCTCGCAGCAGTGTGCTGGCTCATCCAACCTCTCAATGGTGATTTGTGGAGCTTCATTGTCCCACCTAACTTTCAACATAGAAGACATGGTAGCTAGTGCGTCTGCTAACTGGTTCTCCTCTCGTGGGAAATGTTCAAGGGTTACCTCCTCAAAGTGTGGGAGCAGTGTCAGTACATACTCTTTGTGAGGAATGAGATTCGGGTGCTTCATATCCCACTCGCCTTTGATCTGACTTATCACCAGAGTGGAATCCCCGAATACACTTAATAACTTAATCCTTAGGTCGATAGAAGCCCTAAGACCCATGATACATGCTTCATACTCCGCCATGTTGTTGGTACAGTTGAAACATAATCGGGCAGTGAATAGAGTATGACAGCCCTCAGGAAATATGATTACAACGCCAATGTTGTTACCTAGTGTGTTTGAGGCTCCATCAATGTACATAGACCATCGGGATGCTTCCTCAGGTCCTTCATCCGGTCCAGATTCTTCGTAGTCAGTTACCAACATAATATTCTCATCCGGGAACTCGAAATTCATGGACTGGTAATCATCCACGGCCTGATGAGCCAAATGTTCAGCCAATACACTTCCCTTGATTTCTTTTTGGGTTGTATATTGTATTTCGTACTCAGTTAAGGTCATTTTCCACCTTGCTATCCTTCCGGAGAGTGCGACCTTCTCGAAAATGTGCTTGATCGGATCCATCTTTGATATTAATAAGGTTGTGTGAGTCAGCATATATTGTCTCAGTCGGTGAGCAGCCCATGCCAAAGCGCAGCAAGTTTTCTCGAGCAATGAGTATTGTGCCTCACAGTCAGTGAACTCTTTGCTAAGGTAGTATATTGCGTGCTCTTTTTGACCAGACTCGTCATACTGCTCCAGGACACACCCCATTGAATTGTCTAGAACTGTTAAGTATAATATCAACGGTCTTCCTTCAACTAGAGGCATCAGAATTGGCAGTTCTTGAAGGTATTCCTTGATTCTTTTAAAAGCGGTCTGGAATTCATCATTCCACTTTACCACTTGATTTCTTCAGAAGCATAAAGATTGGATCACAAGTAGCAGTCAGATGTGAAATGAACCTGGCGATGTAATTCAGACGTCCCAAGAAGCCTCTAACTTCCTTCTCTGCAAGGGGATCTGGAATCTCTTGTATGGCTTTTACCTTCGCAAGGTATACCTGAATACCCTTGTCACTGACAATGAAACCCAGAAGCTTACCAGACCTTACCCCGAAGGTGCACTTGTTCGGATTCAACCTCAGCTTATATATCTTCAACCTGTCGAATAACTTTTGGAGATGATCAAGGTGCTCTTCCTCAGTCTGAAACCTGGCTATCATGTCATCAACATAAAATTCGATCTCATGGTGAATCAAATTGTGGAACAAAGCGACCATGGCGCGCTGATAGGTTGCCCCAGCGTTCTTCAACCCAAAAGGCATCACCTTGTAGCAGAAGGTGCCCCACTGTGTAACGAAGGTTGTCTTCTCCATGCCTTCAGGAGCCATCTTGATCTGGTTGTAGCCAGAGAAACCATCCATGAAGGAGAAGATTTTGTGTTGCACGGTATTGTCAACCAGAACATCAATGTGAGGAAGTGGGAAGTCATCTTTGGGGCTTGCCCGGTTCAGATCTCTGTAATCTATGCACATCTGTACCTTGCCATCCTTCTTAGGTACTGGGACGACGTTTGCAACCCACTGTGGATATGAAGGGACAGCTAAGAATCCTGCATCGAACTATTTCATGACCTCTGCCTTGATCTTCTCTAACATTTCAGGGCGCATACGACGGACCTTCTGTTTAACCGGAGGAGAGTCTTCTTTAGTCGGTAGGCAATGTACCACAATATTAGTGTCTAAACCAGGCATGTCTTCATAGGACCCGGCGAAGATCTCAACATAGTCATCCAACATTTGTGTCAACCTCTGTTTGACGCTAAGCTTCAGATTTGCACCCATTTTAACCTCTTTTATGTCTTCCTCGGTACCCAAATTCACTATCTCAACTGGCTCTTCATGAGGTTGTATGGCCCTTTCTTCCTGCTGTAATAGTCTTGCAAGTTCTCCAGGCACTTCACAATCATCCCCACCTTCGTCGTCGGCTTGGTTGATCGTATTTTTGAAGTCATAACTTGCAATAGCAGAGCTGTTATCAATGGGATCCAGAGTGGATATGGATCTGCATTATGATACGTGAGTGTGTGTAAAAGAATAGCTGTTTTGATAAAGTAAAAAACATAAAAGAAGAACAGGGAGCATAAAATTTGCATGCAAGAAACGTCCAATGCTTTATTAATGGTATATGAAATGACAAATAATAGCCCTCACAAGCAAAGCCAAGGTGTCTCGGGCAAGGCACCAGGCCGTAAAGTTTCAAATTGTTTATTACAAATCTTAAAACAAATAAGTCAATTACTGCGGAATGAAAGAAATAGGTATAAAGTCCATAGCCATCCAGTTACTCGGTCCATCGTTGGTCGTTGGGTAGATCCAGCGGTTGATGTTTGAGTCCTCCTTGTTGTCTTCAATGGCATTAATTCCCCGATTGCTGATGCATAGGGGAGGTCCTCCAGCCCGAGCGCGTCTAACAGCCCTTTGAGCCCCTGTAGTAAAGCCCAAACCAAGTTTGTCAGTTTTGTGAGTGAAATCAGGGAGCTGACCCCAATTGGTACACCCACCTTCTTCAACCACGGCCCTGGCGTCCTTGAGGGAAGCCATCTTCGGTGGAGATTTGCTGCTAGTAGTAGTTTCAGTCGATGCCAAGATCTGCGGGACCTCATCAAAATTTTGAAAAGGAGTTTCTATGAATTCCCCGTCCATTTCTACATAACAGAAGGAATTGAGATGGCTCACCATATACTCCTCTTCACCTCGCACTGTGACAATATTCCCTTTTACCGGATACTTCAACATTTGGTGGAGTGTGGAAGTAACTGCCCCATCCTCGTGGATGCAAGGACGACCCAACAAACAAGAATACGACGACCTGATATCCATCATATAGAAGGTGGATCCAAAGGTCTGAGAACCCACTTTGACATGGATGTCCACCTCCCCGTGCACCATTCTCTTCGATCCGTCAAAAGCCTTTACCACAACATTACTAGGCTTTAGAGTTAAACCCTCGCAATCCAACCGGTCCAACGCCTTCTTCGGCAGAAAATTCAGTGAAGACCCAGTATCTACCAGCACATGAGCCATAGTGGTGCCCCTGTATTCAATCGAGACATGCAGAGCATCACTATGCTTCCTTCCCTTTGGTGTCAAATCCGCATCTGGAAAACCCAGCCCATTATCAGCAGTCAGGCTGGCCACACAATCTTTGAACTGATCAGCTGATGTTTCCTGCGGCACATGCGCATTTTTGAGGAATGCAGTCAAATCCTTCGCGTGGGCCTCGGAGCACAACAACAAAGACAACATGGATATCATCGATGGGGTCTTCCCCAGCTGCTCGACCATATTGTAGTCGCTCTTCTTAATGATTTTCAGTATTTTCTCCATTTCTTGCTTAGAGGCTTCCACAACAATTTTCTTAGGCGCCTCTGATCGGGCAGGCTCACCTATAATTTCCTTGCCGCAGGTATCAGACGGTTCTCCGACAGGGGTAATAACTGGAGTAAGAACATGAACTGTAGTGGATGTACTAGCAGGAACAGCAGATGGAATGAAAATAGGCTTGTTGACAGTCTTAGGGGAAATCTCGGGAGAGAATACCCTTCCACTTTGGATGACTTTGCTGGTTCCGACAATGTTACCAATATCAGGATCAACCTCTTCATCTTTCAGATCTTGTTTGATGCCATAATAATACACATAGGCACCATAATGCCATGGGACAACTTTGTCTGAGACATACGGGACAGGACCAGGAACAATGATTATCAGCGGAGCAATTCTTGGAACAGATGTAATCCTAACGGGTCTTCTCGAGGAAACCTTGGAAGTATTGGCGGAAATGGTTATAATGACAATGTCTTCAGATGGAACAACGGGAACCAAAGTTTTCTCAAACAAAATTTCTTTGCTATCTATCAGGCGTTGAACACCTAATTTCAGCAAACGGCAACCAGAAGGTAGCAACGAACACATGTGGCAACCTTTACCACAACCCAGAAATAAATCGGCCAATAACAAATTTTTCTTGACAGTCATGAGAGGAGTAGAAATTTCATCAACAAAGGTAACAAACAAATCAGTATCAACAACATTAACTCCACGACCGTGCTTGGGCATGGGAGTCGTTATGACATTTGGCTTCTCTGGAGCATCAAACTCTATTTCCTTGGCTTCAATCAAGTCTTGTACTTTGTTCCTTAGAGCCCAGCAGTCATTTGTATCCTGTCCATGACTCTCAGAATGATAGGCACACTGGGAATTCGGATTATATCAGGGAGATATAGTATTTGGATTCTTGGGAGCCTTTTTCAAGATTGCCAAGTTGGATCTCAACAGGTGAAGTAGCACTTCAGCCAATGTCATGTTGATGTGGGTAAATTGTCGTTGTGGTCTTTCCACCCTTTGTTGATTGTTGCATGGTGGAGCAACTGCAGGTCTAGGTATCATCACGACACTTACTGTCAGACAATGTTCAGCCCTGTTTTGGCCCCTCGTGCTATAGATGGCACTGGCTTCCTTCTTACCAGTGAAAGGCTTCTTTACTGATCTCGAAGAGGCATCCTTCTGTATCTTACCGCTCCGGATCCCAGCTTCTACTCTCTCTCCAGTTAAAATCAGCTCGGTGAAGCCAGCTGACGAGTTGACGATCAAATGATTGAAAAATGGACCAGATCGCGTCCCCAGAAACATATCAACCAACTCCCTATCAGACAGCTGGGGTTGAACTCTCCCATCCAAGTCTCTCCATTTCTGTGCATAGTCTTTAAAGCCTTCACTTGCACCCATGGACATACTCTGGAGTTGAGTACGAGTAGGAGCAAGGTCGGCGTTGTATTGATAATGCTTGTAGAAAGCAGTAGCCAGATCTTCCCAGTTTCGGACATTGGCTCCCTCCAGCTGGTAGAACCATTCAAGATGAGTCCCTGACAGACTATCTTGAAAGAAATGAACCCACAGATTTCTATCAGCGGTGTGGGGCTGAATTTTCCTGATGTAGGAACGAAGATGGAGCTTTGGGTAGGACACCCCATCATACTTAGAAAAAACTGGAACTTTGAACTTCTGCGGGATGACCACCCCCGACACCAATCCCAATTCTTCGAAATCCAGTCCAGGTATCCTCTGAATTTCCATGGCACCAAGACGGTCTTCCAACTGTTTGTATTTATCCTCAGCAGGAGGATATTGCTCATCATTGTAATCGGTATCATTTTCAGAAACTGCGGGACTAGGGTCCTTCTCTTCTTCCTGATTCTCCCTTTCCTTGGATGAAGAGGTCAGATCGACTTGTCGCTTCAACCGCTCTCCAAACCTTGTGCCTATATTCAGAATACCAACATCCTTCTTATTTTTCTTCTTCTCTTTCAGGATGAGGGCTTTCATATCCTCTTGCCCTTTTGCCAGACTTATGAACATTTGTTGGAACTGGGTGTTTTGTGCTTGAAGGTCCTTGATGGTTTGTTCGGAAGACATTTCATGCTGAAATAAACAGCGAAGAAGATGAGAAACCTATAATGGTACTTGTACATGTAATGTTATGAATGGGATGCGTATGCAATAATTTCAAAGACTTCAGGAAATTTAAATTTACAAACCAAAATAAAAAAGATTTTATTAGCTGAATTCAAAGTTCGAATGTCTTTTAGGCGTTATAATAAAAAACAAATCTAAAACTACAAAAGACATCAAAGTTCCCATGGATGCTTCCTCTTTGTGCCGAGATAGTCATTGAGTCCTCTTTCTTCATGCAGTTGTTTTGTGAGCTCTAAAACCTTCCTCTCCTGAGCATGGAACTGACCCCTATAAGTATCTCGCTCCTTCATCAACTGAATCCAAGACCTCTATAATTCCCCAAGATCAGTTGGCATTTAATGATAAAGAACCATGTAAGGAATACCTTCTTCAGTAGTGGGTTCCACAATCACTGGTAAAATGGCCACATAGGGCATCATAAGCTTTTGGGCCCGAGCTCGTACCCATTGGAGGTAAGGTTCCATAAGAATGGAAGTTTTTGGCCCCAAAGCCTTGACGCCAGATCTGTTTACCATGCCCCAAGCTCGTATGAACCTCTGGCGATACTCGTGAGCGTCATCCTCATAGTTGAACATAATACCCTCGATAAGTAACTCATAGGGACCATCCCTTCGAGCGTAACCAAATTGTCGTAGAGCTAAACAAGGATTGTAGGTTATACCTCCTCTAGTACCAAGCAGCGGGACATTAGGGTACTCCCCGCAGCGGTCAATAATAGTAGTGTTTTCCATAGCTCGAGAACACCAAAGAATATATGTATGAGCGAGTGATATTATCCTTTGCGACCAACCTAAACCTTCTTCATTCTTCAGTACGGATTTAGGGAGGTGAGAAATAAACCACCTCGACAGCAATGGCATGCAACACATAAGAATCCCTCTTCTCTTCATGGTACGAGTATGGAGAGTGTGCAAAATATCTCTGAGCAAGGTAGGCACAAGGTTGTGAGAGAGGAAAAATTCGATAGCATTCAAATCTACGAATGAGTCTGGATTAGGGAATAGGACTAACCCATAGATTAGAAGAGCCAAAACCTCCTCAAAATCCTGAAAATCCATATCATCCCAAAATAGCTGGGCCTTGTCTATCAGAAACTTAGCTAGAAAACCCTTGAATCCGCTTCTTGTTTCCCAATTGGATACCACGTCGGCCCGTTTCAGATGCAAAGCTGAGGTAATGACTTCTATCTTAGGAACTTCTTCTAGACCTGTGAAGGGCAACTGTTCAAGAATGGGTATATCCAACAGCTGAGAGAATTCTTCCAAGGTAGGAACCTACTGATAGTCTGGAAAGGTGAAGTAGTGGTGCTTGGGATCAAAAAACTGAAAGAGTACACTCATCATCTTTTCATTAAAGTTTGAAGTAACCAGGTTGAGAAGTTGATCATGTCTCTTAGTGAACGCAAAAGTTTCAGAAACCCTTGATACTAGCTCTTTGAGTTGGGAAGGTATCTTCACAAAGCTGATTCAGATAGTGTTTCTACGAACGGAAGCCATGATCTGCAAAACAGAACAAATATAAATTCCCTTGGTCTTTGAAATGGTTAGTGCAATAAGAATGGATGCTATGTTATGATGCATGATGTCATGATAAACCACATGTATAGCAAACACAGACAAATCACACCAAGTCCTTAGGTTTAAGGCCTGCATGAGGTTAAAGGTCATACTCTCTTGAAGTTTAGTTGGTTCCAAACCTGTCTTAAAAAGTAATCGGGTTCTAGAGGATCTCAATATCACTGACCATCCTTTTTCGGGCATTGTCTCAGCTCAAGCAATCTTTTCTTGCGACCGAAATATCCCGAAAGTATGATCTCAATGAGTGTAGCATCGAGTATCAACCAATCCTCAGCTCTACAACGAGGCCGGCTATCTCACTACTTTCTAATGGCCAATTTTGTTCAACTAAGGTTCTAAGGTCCGTTAGTGCTTCATGACACCACGCGGCGGCCCCGTATTCTCCTCGTTTCCCCATGAAGGATACCGATACCAACCAAAGTGCCACACCAACACAACCACCTCTTAAACCATATCAGTCTACGCCGTACAGTCTCCACGATCTATTGTTGTTTACCTAAAAAGTGCCCCCAGATCCGGGTGTAGGATCTATAGTAACCCCAAACAAACCCTTAAAAGTAAAGCAATCAAGACAATCAAGAGAAGCAATTTAATGACCTAGATCCTAAGGTATACCCACTTATTTTTTTCCCAGCAGATTCGTCAGTTTTGTGATACGGTAGCAGAACCGACTGTTTTTACTGGTTTGCGTTTTGTGTTTTTTGTTTGCAAAATGTTGCGGTAAGCAAGAGTCGCCACCGACTTTTATTTCATCCAATCATGGAAAAGGAAAAAGAACAGAAAAACCTTTTTTCGAGATATTCTGAGTACGGGGGGTAGATTATAGAAAGGGAAGGTGTTAGCACCCTTTCTATCCATGGTTTTCCATGGGCTCTTAGGTACTTGCTCATTTTTTAAATTGCTTGTGTGTGCTTGTTTTTGAAAATGTTTTACTTCGTGATAACCCTTGTATCAGTCCTCAAGAGTGTGACGAAGTTTGTTTTGAAAATTTGTTTTGAAAGGTGTTTGTGTGAAAAGTTTTTATTGAGCAAGTACTTAAGATTCTACCAACTCGAAAAAAGATTGTTTGTTCTCATTTCCTTTAGACAACACTATCCCACTATTAAGGAGTAGGTAACACCATCGTTGGAGTTGTAAGGGACGTTCGAAAGGGACAAGTACAATCACTAAAGCAACAGTTAGAAAACTTTAGTAGTAACCCTAGAGTCTTAAGATCTTTCCGAGGCAACATTTCTGAGGCAACATTTCTGAGGCAACATTCGAATGGGACATTTTGATCTTTTAGACTGGAGGGCAACCACTAAAATCTCCTATGCTTAATGATTGTTTACCGAAGGCAACTGAAGTGCGGTAAACCCTAGGAGTGAATATGTGCATGTGAATTGTTTCAGTTATATAATCTTTGCACATTAGGTGATCTACTGTTTTAATTTCAAGTAATCTTCCCATACAATCCTATTAGCATACATCTAGATAGTTAAATATTTGCAGGAATTTAAAGCGCGAGAAAATAAACCTAAATATTACAGGGCTTTGGCAGTTACATAATTATCTTGACGAAAAATAAAAATGCGGAAGTTTAAAACCCTAGTTACTATTACAACCACGAAAAAGTTACAATAATAATAAAACAAATAAAAATGCGTGCGGCAAATTAAATGTGAGAAAAATTGAGAACCCTAAAAATCTTATTGAAAAAATATTTGAACTAATTCTTGAGAAAAGACTTAATTAGGTTATGTACGACTAAAACCCTATTTTTAATTATTTTTAATTATAAAAGAAATTGAAATCAGCCTAATTTAAACTAAATTAAATAATTCAAGAAAATAAAATATTTTATAAAAAAAAAGATTTTATGTATTTTTGTGGTTTTTTATTTGAGAAAAGAAACAATTTAATTACAAAATTTAAAACCTAGTTTCTATTTAATTTTAATTATGAAAAAGAAACTAAATTAACCTAACTTACTAATTACAATAAAATAAATATTTTGTATATAAAAAAACTATTTTTTTTGTTATTTGTTGATTTTATGATTAATAAAAGAAGTAATTTATTTTTAGTGAAAAATAATTAAACAAATTAATTAATAAATGAAATAAAAGAAATAATAATAAAAAAAATGAATTAAGAAAGGGCCTGTGTTATGAGCAGTCTGGGGGTATATGTTGAAATTCCCAGGCCCAAAGGTTGCTGAGCCTAGTCAACGCTCCTGATCCCATAGGGCGTTGACTTGAGGGTGCATCATGGTCCCTAACTGCTGGAGCGTACATCTGGCTGGATGATAGATCCATTGGTTGGCTATTGGAAGCGCACGGTAGGCCTTTGGATGAGAATTGCACGCAATCTGTGAATAGAAAATAAGAAAATAGGCGTTGCTGGGTCCTGGGATCGAACCCAGGTCCTTATGCTTACCACTGAGCGCCCTTGCCAGTTGCTCTATTGTGACTTGTTGTTAGCATAGTGAAAAAAATATAATATAAAGAAAACAAATAACTGAATCCCACGCACGCGAATTTTCAAATGGGCGAATGAATGATTTCCACGCCATCGTCTTCTCCAGGGAACCGTCGTGTTAGGCAAAGGACTTATACCTACGGACAGTGTCTGTAACTACAAGTCTGTGAATTTCAAAAATCAACATAACGCAAGATAAATAAAATTAAAGACCATGGATCAACCGGTTTTGACCCTCTGATCATCATGGTGTCCTTCATTTAGGCTAATTGTTTTTGTATTCAAAAACCCCAAAACACACGTGGAAACTCTAGCAATGGCGAGTACAGATATAGGCTTCAAAAATGCAATTAAATTATTCAGTCAGCTTGCAAACATGATAAGGATCACAAATATGTCAATCAAACATGCTAACAATGCAGTAATTAATGTAATCGTTTTCAAAAAATAAGGCAAACCGTGGGAGTGATTTCATGCGTTTCTGGGCGAGATAAGACTTGCAAACGATCCAATTGGCTTCATGGATGCTCCAGGATACGATTGATGGCTTTTAATTGCTCTGAAAGGCCTTGTGAAGTGAAAAATGAGTCACACTTTTTGTCCACTTTTTTGAGTTTGTTCTTTCTCTTCTACGACTGCAAAACCTTCACTCATGCCTTGTAAATGTTCCCTATATATCTTAGAATGAATTAGGGTTGTAAAATTGGATTGAATCTTTGCAATTATGAGAGATTTGATTTGATTTCCATGTTACATGTAAACTTGATATTTTGATCCAAATCATCCCTTTCTTGTGCCAATTATGCTTGATTCGTTTTGGTCTTGATATCTCAGCATATTTTGATTGCCAACCTGTCCAAAAACCAAATCAAATCATATCTTTGCTATTATTCACCAATTATTTGATTTAATTCAATTTTTAATTAATAAAAAATCAAAATAAATTGAAAAATGAAGCAAATAATGTGTGGGTGGATATTTGGGTCGTGGACCATATTATAAGTGAGGTGCAAGCATAAAGCGTTAGGGCTATTTAGCAAAAATTCATTTATGAGCATATTTGACTTTTGGCAATTTTGCAAAAAGGGTCAACTTTGACAAGTCATATATCCTCCAATTTTAACCCTAGAGAGGTTTTCTTGGACTTTTTAGAAAGCTTAGGATGTCCCCTAAGCAACCTTTTTGGTCTCATCTCAATTGAGTCATCCATGTTCATGTAAGAAGCTTTGACCCAAAAGGTGTTTTTGTTGACTTTTCAAAACGACCCATAATGTAGAAATTCATATCTTTTTTTGGGTGCATATTTTGAACTTTTGAGATGAAGATGCATTGTAGGGAATTGCATCCTCTTCAAAATGAGCTTTGGCTGGAAAATTTTGATAAAGCATGTGGAAGTTATACTTGGTCAAAGTTTGGTTGACTTTTCCTAAGAAACCCTAATTTAGCAACTTTTGGGTTTTGATGAATTTGAAGTATTCCTTGAGGAATAATGATCAACCCTTGATAAAATGATGAATATCACTTCAAAATTTTTATGTTGACCAAAAATCTTGAAATTTGACTGTATGTGGGCCACAATTGACTTTTGACCTAATACAGTCGATTCTCAAGCATCTGAGTAGTTGACTGAGCAAACTTCTTATGCAGGGCATGAAACTTGACATGTAGAGTCTTGAGAACATATTAGGACCATGGAGAGCCTATTAGGTCTTTGGAGTTCACCTATATTGATGAAAATGGAAACCCTAATTTGAGACACCCTGCCTTAGGAGAGAGTTTATCTGGTCAACTCTTGAGCAAATTTGAGCAAATTGAGGATCTCAAGGAGTATGTATTGAGTAAAATGAGAGGGAAAATTTTGGGTTACAACAATAGCAAAAATACAAAGCCCAAAGGGGGAGGCCCAGCGCTGCAAACAAGTGTCAAAAATGAAAATATGTGAGAAAATAAGCAAAAGGGTACCAATGGGGCTCGAACCCAAGTCCCAAAGGTTTACAGGCGCGCGCTTTACCACTGGGGTGGATATACATCTGTTCATATAAACAAAACAATAAATATATATTATAAATCAAGTCCATGGCCTGAACTTCATCTTCAACCTCACGACCAGCCAGAGTACCTGCATCTTGTTCATCTCTCATCCATTTGCAAAAATGTAAACATGAATCTTGTGGCAAATTTCCTCACGATTTCAGAAATGCAAAGCAATAAAATTATAGATAAAAAACAAGCTTGAATTTTAATGGCCCTAATCTGAACCCTAAAAATTTCAAAAAAACATCAATCCTAAAATTCTCTAAGCTCAAGCAACATAAATGAAAACTATGGACATGGTTAGCTTTGGAGCAATGATACCTACATTTTTCATTCACAAATAAACCATTAATGATGCTTGTACGAAGAGTTCAAAGTTGAGATAACTTACCTCAAAATTGGAAATCGTGTTCTGCAAATGAGCACTCCTCAAGGTGTTGTGATGATCAGAATAGCTCCACTGAGGTCCCAGGAAGCTAATGCAATGATTAGCTAGGTTGGAGAGTGGCTGAAATGGTCTGGAGAAGTCCACTTGCAGTGCTTTATTTTTGAACTTGGAAATGGAGGAAGATGGTGTTACAGAACTGTAACAGGGTAAGGGAGGACTTCTAAATGATGTTTAGAAGCTTTAGGAACAAAGAGGCTTGAAAACGCACGAGGGAGTTATGAGTTTCAAACTTTTGGTCAGGTTATGTGAAAATGGAGGTATGAGATATAAATTTGAGTTCTTGGTGTTTTCAGGGCTCAAGCATGCGTGGTATTTATGACAAATTACTTGTGTATGTATAAACAAAAGGCTTGAGTGCTTGGGAGAGTCAGAAGTACAAGTTATAGGTTGATTGTTATGTTACTTGATTTTGAAGAAAAGTGGGAAATATGGTTCCAAAAGGAGGTACAAGCATGGGATGAGTGATTGTAAGTGTTGAGATCAACTTCTCTTGAGTTATAGGACATGTATAATCATAACAAAACAATTGCAAGGCTCAAGAACAAGTTTTATGCAAAAAGCTACTTTATCAAAATGGGATTGTGCACTTTCTTCCCAAAATGGACATAAAGCATGACCTTACATTGAATGCTTGAATTGAGACCTCTAACAGCTGTGCAAGAAATTAATTATGGAGTGCATAACAAATTTGAGGCCTGTAAAGTAGAGATTATGCAGCATAGGTTTGAAATTTGAATCTTGTTCATCACAAAATGACTTGTATTTCAAGTGTGAAAACCCTAACTTCATCTCTTCGATTCTCCCTGCTCAAGGATGATCTCAAGGAGTTCTTTGACATTTTGGAAAGCTTGTAATATGCTCTACAACCCCTCTTTGAACAAATTTTTAAAATTACCCTTGGAACTATATGAAAAAGTGCCATGAAGTTAGGTCAAAATCCTGACCAAAACTAGGGCAAAATTTCACTAAGTGTCCAATTTCAAGACCATGACTTTAGGAATTAATAACTTGAGATTCAAGCATTTTTAGGAGAAGTTGTGTAAATAAATGTTGTATATATCATGGAGATGTACAACTTTCATGTTGAAAGTTTCTTCTGAATCCTCTTGCATCATGGTGAAAATTGGCCTAAAGTTATGAAAAATCATGAAGTTTTAAACACTTAGAAAAATTTCTGTTATAAAACTTTGAGAAATGTTTTAGGTCATACCATTAGGTCAAAATTATTCAATTAAACTCTTGAGATCATAATTTAAACCAATTGACCATTTTCTAGGTTAAAAATCAGAAATTGCCCTCTTTCAGTCAAAACCGTAATTTTGACCATTTTGCCCTTTTGATGATTTGATCAAATTTCTTGAGGAATTATGGTCCAAACTTGATCAAATGATACATATGAGTTTATAATGTTTATTTGGATAAAAAATTATGAATTTTGACTGTAAATTGGCCATAGTTGAGTTTTTCCCCAATACAGTTGATTTTTAGGTCAACTGCTCAATTGACTGAGCAAAAGTGTGATCCAAGGCTTGAAACTTGACATGAATAATCTTGAGGGTCCATAATGATCCATGAAGGTAATATGAAGCATTTAAAGCTTAATTATCCTTGTTCAATCTCAAACCCTAATTTTGGTCATCAGTGCTTAAGGAGGGGTCTTAAGCTCATCAAACCCTAGGGCAATCTTGAACCAAGAGAGGCCTTTGTGAGAAAATATTTGATAAATGAGAGGGAAAATTTTAGGGTACAACAATTATGCTTGGTCCCGAATGTTAATATACCTGCAAAGATTAAGGTCCTGGAGTTTGAAAAGTACAAGGGCAACACTTTCCCTCGTGCTCATCTTGTGATGTATGTAAGAAGAATGTTTACCCATATTAATGATCAACGTCTGTTGATTCACTTTTTTCAAGATAGTTTGAATGGTGCTCCGCTGAATTGGTATATGAGTTTGGACAGTGTCAATATCCATACTTCCAATGACCTGGGAGAACCACTTATCAGACAATACAAATACAACATGGACATGGCGCCTGACCGTGATCAACTCAGGTCCATGGTTCAGAAAGATAGGGAATCATTCAAATAATATGCACAAAGATGGCGTAAGGTAGCCGCCCAAGTGATTCCTCCCATGGAAGAGAAGGAGATGACTAATATTTTCTTGAAAACTCTGGGTGCTTTCCACTATGAGAGGATGGTAGCGAGTGCGCCAAGTGACTTTACTGAAATGGTAGGCATGGGTATCCGGTTAGAAGAGGCTGTAAGAGAGGGCCGTTTAACAAAGAGTGAAGGTTCTGGAAGTCCGAAGAAGCCATCATATGGGTTTACCAAAAATAATGAAGGAAACACAAATGCTGTTATACAAGAGAGGAGGGTTAATCCTCCTAGAAGAAGTTATCAGCGTCATCAGTAAATCGCCTTAGTTACTCTAATTGTTGGTGTAGCTCCAACCACCGTTGCTTACCAGAGACCATCCCAGCAGGGGAATCAAGGGTATAATCATAGAAGGGAGAGTTATGACCCTATCCCTATGAGTTATACAAAGTTACTACCAACGTTAATTCAGAAGAAGTTGGTTCAGACCCGACCACCTCCCGTTGTACCATCGCCTTTCCCTTGGTATTACAAGGCAGACCAAACATGCGCTTTTCATCAGGGAGCACCAGTGCATAATGTTGAGAATTGCTATCCTTTGAAGACTGAGGTGCAAAAATTGGTGAAGTCTGGTATTCTATCTTTCAAGGATGTGGGCCCTAATGTGAAAGACAATCCTCTGCCCAAGCATGGAGGAGAAAATGCTGTGAACATGGTGGCCGATTGTCCAGGCAACTTCCAGATTTTTGATATTAATATGGTCATAGGAGATTTAGTGAAAATGCATATAGACCTCTGTGAATTTAGCTACTATACGCATAACCATTCCGGTTGTGCTATTTTCAGTACAGACATACAGGGTTGCGACAAGATAAAGGCTGATTTGCAGGAGATGGTGGATGAGGGCCTCATCGACATAATCAGGCCTAGGGCAGAGTATGAAGAGGAGGTGAACATGGTTTCTGGATGTCCTGGAGAGTTCAGAATTTTTTATGTGGAGCACATGAATGAGGACCTTGTTCAATTACATGATACTTTATGCCACATGGTTGGTCAGGTGGAACATCAGTATGGGTCTTGCCGAGTTTGCTGCCATGACTCCCGAGGATGTTCAATTATGAGAAAAGGTGTTTAGTTGTTGTTGGATAATGGAACCATCAAGGTTACAGGTCAAAGGTATGATTACCATGAAGTTTATTTGATTGAGGTATGTTTGGCTGAAGAAGAGTCGGATAATGAGTATGCCTATGCAGATGAGTATTTCTCCTCAGATGAGGATTTGTTTTCCAGAGATGACTCCATAATGACTGATTGTGTTGAAGAAGGGGTAAACGTCATTGTGCCTTGTTTTGGTGCACCCGCCCATTTTGAAGTGGAGTATCATAGCAAGTCGGCTATTACTCCATTGGTGATTAGTTTGTCGGGTCTTGTCCCCTACAAGTCAGGTAAGGTTGTACCCTACAAATATAACTCTACAATATTAGAGAATGGTGTGGAAGTTCTCATCCAGCCAATGCCTGATGTTGGAAATATTGCTGAGATTAGTAGAGTGACCCGCAGTGGTCGTGTATTTGCACCAGTTATTCGTGGAGATGTTAGCGCTGGAAAGAAAATTGTTGAAAATGTTGAACCCAAGAAGGTTACGGGTGAATCTAGTGGAGCTACGCTAGAGAAAAAATTTGATGAAATTTTGAAGATAATCAAGATGAGCGACTACAGAATGTAGATCAACTATTGCAAAATCCTTCAAAAATATCTATCTTGGATTTATTGATGAACTCCTCTGCTCACAGAGAACCGTTGATGAGGGTATTGGACCAAGCTTTCGTGGAAAGTGACATGCATGTAGACCAATTCAGCAGTGTAGTAGGGAATATTACCTCATGTAATAACCTGAGTTTCTGCGACGATGAATTGCCCGATGAAGGAAGGAATCACAATCTGGCCCTCCACATCTCTATGAATTGCAAGAATGATTCATTATCCAATGTGATGATTGATAATGGATCCGCATTGAACATTATATCGAGGAGCACGCTTATGAAGTTGAAATATCAAGGAACCCCCATGCGCCCAAGTGGCATTATTGTGAAAGCATTTGATGGATCAAGGAAATCTATTATTGGTGAAGTGGACTTGCCTATTCATATAGGCCCACATTTGTTTCAGATTACTTTCCAGGTCATGGATATTGTACCCGCTTATAGTTGCTTGCTGGGACGACCATGGATACATGAAGCAGGGGATGTCACTTCGACTTTACACCAGAAGTTAAAGTTTGTACGTGAAGAAAAAGTGGTAATCATAAGTGGAGAACAGACATTATTGATATCTCATTTGTCCTCTTTCAGCATTGTGGAGGCAGATGAAGCTGCTGTTGGAACCCAGTTCCAAGCTTTATCCATTGACAACATAAGAGGATATGATAATTCCATGGTTTCTCTTAAGGATGTGCAACATGTTATGCGTAATGACCATAGTGAAGTTTGGGGACAGATTGTGAATCCACCTGTAAACAAGAATAGAGTCGACTTGGGGTTCTCTATGAAGAATGATAAAGGTAAGAGCATAAAGCCGAAGTCTGATGCAGGCAAGTATCAAGACATATTTTGTAGTGGGAGTTATCTTCATCCAACTGCCTTTGGGATTAATGCCATTGTGAGAGATGAAGCAGAGCCAGAAATGTCGAATTTTGTGATGCACGGAGTAGGGTTCAGAACTGGATCACCATTGATGTTCCCTCTTGCATACATGTTTTAAAGTAATTTGTTTTGTTAATCTTTTTGAAAATCTTTCACTCTGCCCAAGGTGAAAGTATTAATATTGCATGGGCTTATCTGTTTGTTGTGATTTTTAAAATCAATAATAAAAGTTGTCTTTGTTTCCCAAATTGTGTTTCTATTTTTTTCTTTTTCTTAGAAAATGGTAATCAGAAAAAACCTTTCAAAATAAATAATAACTGAAATTCAATTTTCATGATCACTTGTTATATGTGTCAGTTTCTAAAAGCAATCATAAATCATATGTGTAGATTAATTAAAAAACCCGTTGAATACAATGACCTTGCACCCTCTCCTAATTTTGAATGTCCTGTGTATGGGGCGGAAGAAGAAGACTATGATGAAATTTCAGAAGAGGTCTCACAGTTTCTTGAGCGCGAGGAAAATGCCATTCATCGATATAAAGAGCCATTGGAAGTAATCAATTTGGGTTCAGAAGAAGATCTGAAGGAAGTCAAGATTGGAGTATTGTTGCATCCTGATGTGAAGAGCAGGTTGATCGAGATGTTGATATTTTCGCTCGGTCTTACCAAGATATGCCTGGTCTAGATACAGATATTGTAGAACATCATTTGCCGTTGAAGCCAGAGTGTCAGCCAATCAAACAGAAGTTGAGAAGAACTCACTTAGATATGGAAGTAAAGATCAAAGGGAGTTCTAAAGCAGATTAATGCCAGTTTTCTTATGACATCAGTATACCCTCAATGGACTGCCAATATTTTCCCAGTACCGAAGAAAGACGAAAAAGTCCACATGTGCGTAGATTACAGATATCTAAATAAAGCTAGTACAAAAGATGATTTTCCATTGCCACATATTGATATGTTAGTGGACAGCACAACAAAATTCAAAGTTTTCTCGTTCATGGACGGATTTTCCGGGTATAATCAAATAAGAATGGCTCCATAGGACATGGAAAAAACAATGTTTATCACACCCTGGGGAATATTCTGTTACAGAGTGATGCCCTTCGGGTTGAAGAACGCTAGTGCAACATACCAGAGGGTTATGACAACCATATTCCATGACCTGATGCACAAGTAAATTAAGGTATATGTCGATAATATGATTGCTAAATCCCAGACTGAAGAAGAGCATGTTGAAGATTTGTTGAAGTTGTTTCAGTGTTTGAGGAAGTATCGTCTCCGCTTGAATCCAAATAAATGTACCTTCGGTGTTTGATTAGGGAAATTGTTGGGTTTCATTGTTAGTAATAAGGGAATTGAAGTTGACCCTGATAAAGTCAAAGCAATTCAAGAAATGCCAGCGCTGAGAACTAAAAAGCAAGTTAGGGGATTCCTCTGGCGTTTGAATTATATCTCCAAATTCATTTCCCACACGACAACAACGTGTGGACCGGTCTTTAAGTTGTTAAAGAAAGATCAAGGTTGTGTGTGGATAGATGACTGCCAAAGGAAATTTGAAAGTATTAAAGAATATCTGCTTGAACCTCCTATCTTGCTCCCTCCTGTTGAAGGAAGACCATTGATTATGTATTTGACAATGTTAGATAATTCCATGGGCTGTATTCTGGGACAACAAGATGAAACAGGGAAGAAAGAATATGTCGTTTATTATCTCAGTAAAAAATTTACTGATTGTGAATTGCGGTATTCCATGCTGGAAAAGATATGTTGTGCTCTGGACTGGGCGGAAAAATGTTTGTGGCAATATATTTTGAATTGCACTACTTGGTTGATCTCCAAAATGGATCCAATCAAGTACATTTTTGAAAAGCCTGCTCTTACTGGGAGAATTTCCCGCTGGCAGATACTGTTATCTGAATATGATATCGAATATCGTACTCAAAAAGCTATTAAAATCAGTGCGTTAGCAGATTATCTTGCTCACCAGCCAGTTGATGATTATCAGTCTGTGAAGTATGATTTTCCCGATGAGGATGTGATGTTTCTGAAAGTGAAAGATTGTGAAGAACCATTGCCTGAGGAAGGTCCTGATCCTGAATCTTGTTGGAGTATGATATTTGATGAAGCTGTGAATGCTTATGGTAAAGGAATTGGTGTCGTGATTGTCACTCCACATGGATCACACATCCCTTTTACTGCAAGGTTGACATTTGATTGTACTAATAATATGGCAGAATATGAGGCTTATATCATGGGTCTCAAGGAAGCTATGGATCTCAGAATTAAAATTCTAGATGTGTATGGCGATTCAGCTTTGGTAATAAATCAGATTAAAGGAGAGTGGGATACTCGTCACCCTGGATTGATCCCTTACAAAGATTATGCTAGAAGACTGTTACCCTTCTTTAATAAAGTTGAATTCCATCACATTCCTAGAGATGAAAATCAAATGGCGGATGCTCTGGAAACTTTGGCTTCTATGTATCAAGTAAATACTTGGAATGATATACCTCGAATTATGGTTCAGCGACTGGATAGGCCCGCTCATGTGTTTACAATATAGGAGGTAGATGATGAGAAACCTTGGTATTATGATATCAAGCATTCTCTTCAAACTCAGGAATACCCAATTGGTGCATCGAATAAAGATAAAAAGACATTGAGAAGATTGGCTGACAGTTTCTTCCTCAGTGAAAATGTGTTGTATAAGAGAAATTATGACATGGTCCTGCTCAGACGCGTGGATAGACACGAAGCAGACATGTTGATGCATGAGGTTCATGAAGGCTCATTTGGCACACACGCCAATGGACATTCGATGGCTAAAAAGATACTAAGGGCAGGTTAGTATTGGCTGTCAATGGAATCTGACTGTTACGAATTTGCAAAGAAATGCCATAAATGCCAGATTTATGCGGACAAGGTTCATGTGCCTCCGACACTTCTCAATGTGATCTCTTCCCCATGGCCTTTCTCTATGTGGGGTATTGACATTATTGGAATGATAGAACCCAAAGCTTCAAATGGACACTGTTTTATCTTGGTAGCAATTGATTACTTCACCAAATGGGAGGAAGCTTCTTCATATGCTAATGTTACTAAGCAGGTGGTTGTGCGCTTCATTAAGTATAATCTTATATGTTAGTATGGTGCGCCGAGCAGAATTATCACTGATAATGGCTCGAATCTGAACAACGAGATGATGACAGAACTTTAGGAGGAATTAAAGATTGTGCATCACAACTCATCTCCGTACAAGCCGAAGATGAATGGGGTTGTTGAAGTTTCTAATAATAATATCAAGAAGATCATCCAGAAGATGGTTGTTACTTATAAAGATTGGCATGAAATGCTCCCTTTCGCTTTGCATAGATATCATACATATGTATGCACTTCAACGGGAGCAACCCCGTTCTCCCTTGTGTATGGAATAGAAGCGGTACTCCCAATTGAGGTCGAGATTCCATATTTGCGTGTGATAATGGAAACCAAGTTGTCAGAGGCTGAATGGGTCCAAAACAGGTTTGACCAATTGAATTTGATCGAAGAGAAGAGAATGACGACTTTGTGTCATGGGCAGTTGTATCAGAAGAGGATGAAGAAAGCTTTTGATAAGAAGGTCAAACCTCGTGAATTCAGAGAAGGCGACCTCGTGCTCAGGAAGATCATGTCTTTTAATGCTGATTCTAGGGGCAAGTGGACTCCCAATTTTGAAGGCCCATATGTTGTCAAGAAAGCCTTCTCTGGCGGTGAATTAATTCTTGAAACTATGGATGGTGAGGAGTTCCCACGTCCCATGAATGCTGATGCAGTCAAGAAATACTTCGCCTAAAGAAATAAAAAGAACAACTCGCTAAGTTGAAAACCCGAAAGGGCGGCTTAGGCAAAAAAGAGCGTCTCTGTAGACTAAAAACTCAAAAGGGCGGTCTAGGCAAAAATTAGAGACATGAACAAAATAAATTTCCCGCTAAGTTGAAAACCCGCAAGGGAAGCTTAGGTAAAAGTTAGGGATTTTCTTGGCAAGTAACTACATCAAACAAGACTTGATCGTTGAAGCAACAATCTTCTTGGATCCTTACCATACTTCAACGGAAGCTGCTGCTCAGGATTTCAAAAGTTGTTAGAGGGGATACTGGTCATTGTATCTCAATGTATCTTTTCCATTATATATTACCATTTACCGAAATTTGTAATCATCCATGGAGTCTCGCCATTCGCAGACTACCATTCTATCAATGAAATTTGAGCTTTTGCCTAATTCTTTGTATTTCTTATTTTATTTATCTTGCAAAGACTCCATTTACTATTGATAATAATTTTCAAAGCGAAAAGATTAAATAACAAAATTGTTTTTCAAAAAGAATTTATAATTTACTTTTAATTTAGATTTTGTGGTTCATGAGGAAAACAACAGTGGTAATCCCAGGGACGGATGAACTCCAGTAGTTTTGAGAAGTTTTGTTTCCCGGGGAAGATTTTCTTAGGATGTTTTTGTTGTATTAGGTTTGTGACTCCAGTGTCCCCAGTCAAGTCTTGGTTCATTTTTCTTCTTTTCTGAGTTTGCATGATATGGAGACTTAATCCAAGATTTCTCCAATGAAGGTTTCGCTTATTTGATAGAATTTCTTTCTTCCCAGAGAAGTTGGTACAGTAATTACTCTCGAAGAACACGTGTCTCTGGTGAAAACATGTATTGGTTTCCCCTTGATGATGTGGTGTTGATCTCCTCAATGGAGTCAGCACAAAGTCTCTAATAGATGCCTCGATGATAAAGCGTTATATGCCTTAGTAAAGTTTGTATGTTTTTCCTACCTTCAAAATGGGCCTGAATTCCCTAGTGAATGTTTTGATGATTTGATATCCATTTTCTTTATTTGAAATAAGTTTTTCAATCCCCTATAGAAGTGTTACATTTGAAAATATTTATTTCCCCGTTGAAGTCTGGGTGTTATTCCCTGGTGAAGCCTGGTGAAGGATGTTATATCCCTGTGTCTGTATTGTTTTTTCGCTATATTATGATTCTCCCTAGTGAAATTAAGCCATGCAGTAGGATTTTGTTTCCTCAGTTGGTGCTTATTTTCTTATGGAATGTTCATCTTGGATATGATTTAGCTGAGTGTTGTTTGTTTCCGAGTTGGTTTTGTTTGTTTACCCCTAGTGTTATATGTTTGTTTTGTCAGCATATACATGATAACACTCATACATTCATATCTACATCATGCATATTTAAATTTAGAAAATCATTGCTCATTATCATTTGTTAATATCTTGTTGACATATCACCATGTTTTGCAGAGTTGTGTTGTCCTCCCTCCAATAGAGTGTTGGCCTTAAGTAGAAAGTGTATATTCTTTCAATTTCCCAACTGAGTTATCCCTCGTGGAATATTTTTGCTCTAGCCTTCCTGTACAGCTCTTTGTCTGGATGATTTGGGTTCCCTTCTTGAGTTTATTTCTCAAAGGATGTATTTTTTCCTGACTGTTTTACTCCAGTTTATTTCTTGTTTGAATCTTTGATCCTCGTCACTATTATTACTTTGGATTGCTGCAAGCTTCGAGTTTTGGTTTGGGACTGTGCATTTATTTTGCACGAGAAGACTTTATCCCCCCAGCAGGAATATATTGGCATTTCCCCAGGAAGTCATATCTCTTTCCCCAGTAAGCCATATTTTTTTTCCCCAGGGAGTAATTTTATAATCCTTCCTATAACAGCAAATAATAGGTCTCTTTATTTGAGATAACTTATACATTACCCTTTCCAGGAAGAATGCCCTGGTTAAAGAAGAAGTTGAGACTCATTCTAGGCGAAATGCCAGAATTTTTGGGAAAAGACTTGTTATCTTTTTGCTACCTTCAATGAACGTTGGTAGTTCATCGTCAGTGAATGGAGATGCTATGATATATTATCTTTCTACCTTCAGTGAAAGTTGGTAGGTCATCGGCAGTTAACATCGATGATTGTTATCTTCTTGCTACCCTCACTGAATGTTGGTAGTTCATCATCAGTGAACGGTGATGCTGTGATACGGTGGGAAGAACTAACTGTTTTTTGGAATGCTTGTTTGCATTTTGCGTTTTGTTTTCGCAAAATGTTGCGGTAAGTAAGAGTCACCACCGACCTTTATTTTATCTAACAAGGAAAGGAAAAAAGCACAGAAAAATTCCTTTTTACGAGATATTTCTGAGTACGGGGGGTAGATTATAGAAAGGGAAGGTATTAGCACCCTTTCTATCCGTAGTTATCTACGGGCTCTTAGGTACTTGCTCATCATTTTCAAAATTGTTTTCTTTGTGCTTGTGAGTTTTGAAAAGTTTTTATTTTAACTTCGATTTAACTCTTGCGTCTGTCTTCAAGAGTGTAATTGAGTGTTTTTGAAAAAAACATTGTTTGTAAAAGTGTAAGTGTGAAAGATTTGTTTTGAATGAGCAAGTATCTAAGAACAAATCTACCTACTCGAAAAAAAGAATCGTTCTATGTTCGTTTCCTTTAGACAGCGCTATCCCACTATTAGTGAGTAGGTAGCACCGTCGTTGGAGTGTTGAGGGTCAATTTGAAAGGGACGTACGGTCACTAAAGCAATGTTATGGCGCCTTAGCGGTAACCCTAAAGTCTTAGGTCATTTGTTTGAGGCAACAATATCCGAGGCAACCGTTTCAAGGTGACTATGATCTTTTAGACAAGAGGACGGCCTCTAAAACGACCTATACTTAATGACCGTGTACGAAGGCAACCAAGTGGGGTGTACCCTAAGAGTGCGCATGTGCGAGTGTGTTATTTTCAGTTTATTTTTATCTTTGTACATGTGAAGGTTGATCTAATTTGATTTTAAGATTAGCATTCAGTCTTGTCATGCATCCCTGTTATCAAACATCTAACAGTTATAATTTGCGGAAATAAAATGCAGAATTTTAAATTACAAGGCGTCGGGTATTTACATCGCCAAAGACAAACCCTTTGAAAAATAAAATAAAGCGATAAAAATAATTAAATATCCTATTTAACTATTACAATCTGGAAGCAGGTACATTAATATGATGAAAATAAATAAAGCGCGCTAGAAATTAAATCGAGTGCGAATTTTAGGGTTTTGACCCTTTTTGTTAAAGAAGAAATCTTTTTTAGGTTTTTTGTTGTTTTTATTTAAGGAAAAGAAATAAATCCTAAATTAATTACTAAATTAAAATAAATTAATTAAATAAAATAAATTATTTTTGGAGTTTTGATTATTTAGGAAAGAAATTAAAATTATTGAATTAGTGGTTAAATCAAATTAAATCTAATTAGTTAAAATTATTTACAAAAGGAATTAAAGTTTTCTAATTAAAAAACCTAATTAATTAATTAGTGTTTATTAAGAAAAAATAAAATTTTAAAGTTTGATTGAAAAAAAAATATTTTTGTGATTTTATTTAATAAAACAGAATTTTGTGATTGGTTAGAAATTAAATAAAATAAAATAAAGTAAATAAAATAACTAAATAGAATATAAATGGAATGAGGAATTGGGCCTGTTTGGAGGTGTGAGTAGCAATTTCTTAAGCCCAATATTGCTGGCCTTTTTGACTTTCTGGGATCCAGTATGCACGCATGGACTTGGCTCATGGTAGACCTTCAGCTTTGGACCACCAGATCTGGCTCTTGGCCATCTGGCATTTGGATGCATGAGGGAGTATGATGGACTGCATATAGGCGCCTGTATGGGAATACCTGACAAGAAAAATTATTGAGAAAGTGGAGAACCTGGGATTCGAACCCAGGTCCTGAAGGAGATTGCACTAACACGTTTACCACCATGCTACGTTGATCTGTTTGTTAATATAATACGCAATAATAATGATATAGCAAAGCAAAGTCAATTGGTCAAAATAAAATAAAAACGCGCGCCATTTTTGAATGGCCCAATGAGCGAGTGACAGCTCTTCATCCCTGTCCTCCCACTACTGTAATATTACATGCGGATTTGAATCCGCAGCTAAAAGCGCAGCTTAATCCTAAAATCGTCTTCAGGCAATAAAAATGACTTTTAAGGGCATGGTTGTGTTCGTCTCCTTCTCCTGAGTGCAACCATGCCCATCATATGGACCAATTTTACCTGAAATAAGAACCCCTAAAAACAGAACCAAAACCCTAGCTATGGCGTTTCATGGTTACAGTGCATATAAATCAAATTGATTATTACCAATGGCTTGCAAGCAATATGAGGGTCATGAATATGCAGTTATTTCATTCAAATGATACCAGAATAGACCAAATCGAATTTAAGAACAGAGTTGTGTTACGTGAGACTTACAGTGCGTTTGGACGTCTGAAAATGCTTGCTTTGGATCCAGGTAGCTTGTGTGAATGGTCAGGAAGCGATTGAGACCACTCTCGTGTCCTGAAACGGCCTCTAACTTGGACTTTGATCTCTCACTTTTTTGTGAATTTTTTCACTTTTGTTCTGCCTCTCTCCACAGTTTCCAACCCTGATTTCATGTGCTCTTGCTTGCTTATGTAATGTGTACTGCATTAGGGTAAAAAACATGGACCAAATCTCTCCATATAAATGCACATGAATGTGATTTGATCTCCATTGAAAACCTTCTAAATTTGATTTGATTTGGATCTTTTTGCACATGATTTGATTTGATACGAATTTGATGATGATGATTGCTGAATGTGGAGCCTGAAATAGCCAAGAGATCATGAGTTATCAATGCCTTGGATTTTCTATGATTTTATTTGATTTAAAATAAATAAATTCAATTAAAAATCAAATTAAATAATAAAAATGAAATATGGACACATGGCTGAAGCTAGGGCACGTGGGAAATGATTCAAATTCAAATCAAGTGGAAAAGAATGGGCCCATTTGGCAAAATTTGAAGTTTTGGGGATAGTTGACTTTTGGCAATTTTGCAAAAAAGTCCAACTTCAACAATGCATAACTTCTTCAATTTTGAACTTTTGGAAGTGTTATTGGACTTTTTAGGAAGCTTGAGATGTCCTTTAACCCACCCTTTTGTTCTCATCACATTTTGATATTCAATGCTCAAGTTATAAGCTTTGGAAAAAAAGGTGTTTTTGTTGACTTTCAAAAATGACCTATAATGTCCAAATTCATAACTTCTTGTGAGTGCATTTCTTAATCTTGGGGTATGAAGATGGATTGTAGGAAATTGCATCCTCTTAAAAATGAGCTTTGGTGGGGTCATTTCTCATAAAGTATGAGAAAGTTATGCTTGGTCAAAGTTGAGTTGACTTTTCCTATAAAACCCTAATTTAGCAACTTTTGAGTCTTGATGAATTTTGAGCAATCCCTGATGAATCATGATCAACCCTTGATCAGATGATGAAATATCCTTCAAAATTCTAATGTTGGCAAAAAATATTGATGTTTGATTGTTTATATGTCACAATTTACTTTTGCCCTAGCACAGTCGATTTTTGGACCTTTTGAGCAATTGACTGAGCAAACTTCCTCTGCAAGGCTTGAAACTTGACATGGATGATCTTGAGAACATATTAGGACATTAGGGAGAACTTTAGGTCATTTGGACTCAAGTATCTTGATGTAACACAAAATTCTAATTTGGGGTTGACTGCCTTAGGAGATAGCTTGTCTGACCAACTCTTGAGCTGCCTTGAGCCACTTGGAGATTTTTCTTGCAATGTCTTGAGGGATATGAGAGGGAAAATTTTGGGGTACAACATCTGCCCCTGTTCAATCTTCTTAAACCTGAGGATGTATATTGGCTTTCGTGCCTTTCATGATCTGAAGGTGGAAGATGATTGAACACTAGAGTTCCTAGAAATTTACACTCGCATGAAGCGGTATCAGCCTTGTGATGTCGGGAATGGGCTTACAGATGCCATTTGGAGATTTGTTGGCGGGAGGATGGGCTTAAAGATGCCATCTACAGGAGTGTCAATCGCATAAGGGATTCCTTAGCGAGAGCTCGCATACCTGTTATTGTAGAAGATTTCGCTGGGGAAGTCTGATCTTTGTTGAGATTTAGGAGCTTGCTTGTACTTCAACTGAGAGAACATCTCTGCTGAGTTTTAAGAACTTGTCCGTAATTCAACTGGGGGAACTCTGTCGAGATTTAGAACCTTATCTGTAATTCAATTGAGGATAATTTGGTCGAGATTTAAGAACCGGTCAGTACTTCGACTGAGGAGAACGGTCGAGATTTAGAACCTTATCTGTAATTCAACTGAGAATAATTCGGTTGAGATTTAAGAACCGGTCAGTACTTTGCCTGAGGGAAACATCTTCATCGAGATTTAGGACTTATCTGTAATTCAACGGAGGATAATTCTGTTGAGATTTAAGAACTATCAATAATTCGACGGAGGAACTTTGCCGAGATTTAGAACCTTATCTGTAATTCAACTGAGGATAACTCAGTTAAGATTTAAGAACCGGTCCGTACTTCGACTGAGGGAAACATCTTCATTGAGATTTAGGACTTGTCTGTAATTCAACAGAGGATAATTTTGTTGAGATTTAAGAACTGTCAGTAATTCGACAGAGGAACTTTGCCGAGATTTAGAACCTTATCTATAATTCAACTGAGGATAATTCGGTTGAGATTTAAGAACCGGCCAGTACTTCGACTGAGGGAAACATCTTCATCGAGATTTAGGACTTGTCTGTAATTCAACGGAGGATAATTCTGTTGATATTTAAGAACTGTCAGTAATTCGACAGAAGAACTTTGCCGAGATTTAGAACCTTATCTGTAATTCAACTGAGGATAATTCGGTTGAGATTTAAGAACCGTCAGTACTTCTATTAGGGAAACATCTTCATCGAGATTTAGGACTTGTCTGTAATTCAATGGAGGATAATTCTGTTGAGATTTAAGAACTGTCAGTAATTCGACGGAGGAACTTTGCTGAGATTTAGAACCTTATCTATAATTAAACTGAGGATAATTCGGTTGAGATTTAAGAACCGGTCAGTACTTCGACTGAGGGAAACATCTTCATCGAGATTTAGGACTTGTCTGTAATTCAACGGAGGATAATTTTGTTGAGATTTAAGAACTGTCAGTAATTCGATGGAGGAACTTTGCCGAGATTTAGAACCTTATCTGTAATTCAAATGAGGATAATTCGGTTGAGATTTAAGAACCGGTCAGTACTTCGACTGTGTAAAAGCTTCATAGCTGAGAACTTAACTGCATCTTACCTGAAAGGTAAAGGTTAGCTGTATGCAATACATGATATGTATCAGGTAATGATGTTCTTAAAATAAATGAGATTGCGTATGTGCATGCGTCATGATGTATGGAAATGTAATGTTTTTAGCTAGGGAAAATAAATCCTGGATGGCTGCTGGAGAAAAGAGCTGAATTCTTTGTTTCCGCTGGGGATGGCGAACGAAGGTGATTGCGAGAATAAACCTGCAGGAGAGGATAACTTCGTTGGGGAATAAACTGTAAGGAGATTACTCTGTGGGGAAGAGATACTCTGTAGAGGATTCCATTGATAAATTCAGATGAGGATGAATTACTGTTGCTGGTGATACTGAATCCTATCGGGGATTGCCTTCTTGTTTGTGAAGGGAATGAAATCCGCTGGGGATGATCTTTCAGTTGTGACTTCACTGGGGATAACCTTTCAGACTCTAATGGGGATAATCCTTTGAGCTCTACTGGGGACAATCCTCCAAAGTCTACTGGGGATGATTCTCCAAACTCTACTGGGGAATAAACTGATAAGGAGATTACTCTGTGGGGAAGAGATGTTCTATAGAGGATTTCGTTGATAAATTTCGCTGGGGATGAATTACCGTTGCTGGTGATACTAAATCCTGTTAGGGATTGAATTCTTGTTTGTGAAAGGAACAAACTCCGCTGGGGATGATCTTTCAGTTGCGACTTCACTGGGGATAAACTTTTAGGCTCTACTTGGGACAATCTTCCAAAGTCTACTGGGGATGATTCTCCACGCGCCACTGGCGAAGCTTTTTCAGACTGCGCTGGGGAGAATTTTCAAACTCCACTAGGGATATTTTATACTCCGTCGGGGATGATAAGACTTTTCAATGTTGATGGTAGATAAACTCTGCTTGGGGAGAATATTACCGATTTATTCACAGTTGCGAGTCTCAGTTGGGGAGAGTTAAAATTATTGTCTTTTTCTCACTCTGCAGGGAGTGGATGTTACTGGGACTCATGCCGAAGATATGATGATGGCTTTGCATCGGGACTTTTCTGCCCCGGTATTTGCGGGAGACGGTGCATGTGGAGGCCCTGTGGATCAAGTATTATCCCAACCTATGAGGTGCTTGGTAACTACCAATCAGAATGATAAGTCTTCTTCTTGTAGACAAATGACAAGATGACGGACATAGCCGTACACTTTGATCCCTAACTTTTGCTTGGACTGTCTTTTCAGATTTTTAGTCCACCGGGATACCCTTTTTTGCCCAAGCCGCCTTTTCAGGTTTTCGACTTGCCGGGTGTACAAATATTTTTTATTTTTATCCCTAATTTTTGCCCGAACCCTTTTGGTTCGTCGGGATGCCCTTATTTTTGCCTAGGGATGTTAACCTAGCAGGTCTTTATTTATGTGCAGTATTTTCTGACTATGTGCATGCTCTCAAGGTGTAGGGAGTTGTCGTTGTCAGTAGTGTTGTGTTGCCACGATACCAAAAGATGTTTGTCTGATCGTGTAATATTCGTGGCTGGAATTCATGTCCAATTCCCTAAGCGATTCAGATGGAGATTTGCCCCTGGATATTTGGCATCTTTGAGATATCCTTTGAATCTTGACTTAACTGCCCCAGATGATGGACAATGATCATGTCTGCCCCTTGGTTGGAAGTGCTTTTTTTTCACTTGAGGTGACCCTTTTTATTGAAAAGGTTTTTGTTCACTAGATATTCGTCGTGCGAATTTATCTTTTGTTGAGCAAATAGTCATATGAAAACAATGTTATTTTAAGAATGCAAAGCTTATGTCTGTTTTGAAGTTCTTTGGAAATGCAGTTTTCAATAAAACAAGCGAATTTTTGTAAAATGTGATGTCAACTCAAGATTTACAGCAAGCCCTACAGGAGTCATGATACCTTTATAACAGTATGCTTTCAAACTAACCCATGCTTCATCTAGGACTTTTAAGGGTTATAACGTGGTCTGGTTCACGGTTCAAGAAACAAAGGATAAAGGCTCAAATTTTATTTGTACCCACCCATTCTTCGTGATGTTCTTCGATCCTAAACTCAGCTAATTGTGCATTTAGGCCCCGTTTTGAGTCTTTGCTGTGATATTCTAGTGATGGTTTGGATAGTGACAGATTATTTTGAACAGGCAGTCATTTTTTGAGAATTTGTAGGACCTCTTTCTTTTTTATTTCGTTATCCCTGTCTTTTTTCCTGAACTGTTTCTTTTGTGATTACAGTCAGCGGGATGCCCCAGATTTGTAAGTCTCCTTCATAGGTTTTGACTTAATGGGCTTTTATTTCTGAGAGATAATGACTGCCTGTCCTGACGATTATAAGGAACCATCATCATCTATTTTTTGGAAGGACCTCTTTGATGCCATTCATTGTGCACCCGAATTAACTGAGAAACTACCCTGCCCCAGGTTATAATTAAGGGTTTTAATTTGTGAAAAGAAAAACTCCAACTTCTTTGACTCAAAGGGGTTGACTAGGGATTATCTTCCTTATAACTCCACTGTTTAGGATTTAAAATAATGCTTGTACCTCGTCAGGGGGGTCTGTTCAAAAGCATAATGTAGAGATTTTGGTATCATTTTCGTCATCCTCCCTCTAAAGGCTTAGAATTTTTTAATCGAGAGTTGATAATCACAAAAATGAAAGTTATTTGAATATAGTGAATACAAATGGATTGATTCAAAACAGACATATGCGATGCATTGATAAAGTAACAAAGTTTGACATGAATAAGTGTTCGAACAATAAAAAAAATTACAAATTGAAAATTCTAATGAACAAAAGCCTCTCTTGTCGGAACTTGTCACTTCAAATGGTGAGCCTTGGAGGGATGGTAGAAGAACTTAGCCTGACCATCTTGTGTGAATTCCAATGCTCCTTCATCAATCAAGTTTTGAATTTTGTACTTCAACTTCCAACAGTCGTCAGTATCATGCCCCGGGCTGTTAGAATGGTACGCACATCTTGCATCAGGATTGTAGTTGGGTGAAGAAGTCTTAGGATTCATATGAGGTCCTACCAACGTCACCAGATTTAATCTCAACAGGTGTTGCAAAGCTTGGGACAGCGGCATGTTGAGCTTGGTAAACTGCCTCTGATTAACCCGTTGTTTATGGCAAGGTTGTTGTTGGACCCGTGAGGTAGTAGCAACTTGGAAAGGTCCATTCTTCACCATACCAGACCCTTGTCTTCTTGGAGGTTGATTAATGACTTGGTCCCCGACCTTGACTATTTGCTTCATGCTGTTGTATTTGTCTTGATGAAGCTAGCTGATAATGGTTCTCAGCTCTTCTTGTTCCCGAGCTAAGCCTTGGATAAGAGCCATTTTCCCCAGCATCTGGGTTTTCATGGCACTGAACTCATCTTGCAGTTGTTCCAGCCGTTTGTCCTTATTGTCTTCAGGACTTTTCTTGACCAAGTTCCCAATGAGGAGTGTTTTCAACTCTTCCTACCCCTTGGATAGGTTTAGGAATACGTCCCTGAACTGAGCTTCTCGAGTTTGAAGATCTTGGTTGTCTGGTTGGAAAGCCATTGTTGAAATAAACAGCGAGAACATGAGAGACCTGTACTGGGAGACCTGTTATGCAATGATATGTATGATATATGTATGCAATGTTTTCAAGGATCTCGCAGGGTAAACAAGAAACTGTTAGAATTTGATTGCAAATTGATTGAAGAACTTCGTGTCATTGAGAATCTTCCTTCAAGAGTCAAGCTCACCATATCGAGTGGGTCATAGCCACCGACTCAAATCATCGTGTTTTGATCTCTAGACGATATTGGTTAGAGGAAAATAAATCCCCTTTTCCCCTTGCTAGACATTTGATTTGCCAAAACCTGCATCACAAACCCTTGAGATCCTTGAAATGGTTAAGGAAATGTTAAGGCATGATGTTATGATGTGTATGCTATGCGTTTAAGCAAAAGTGTGAGGTGATGTAAGTAAACCCTGCAATAAATCCAAATTATTGGATAAGGACTGTAAACAAAACCTGCAAGGAACTCATGTTGTTAGATAATAAGAATGTGCAAGTAGTTCAAGTTTGAAGGCACACAAGTCACACAATAGCCCTTAAATTTCAGGCTGGCATGGAGTTTAGGTACTACCCTCTTTCAGTTTAGTTGGTTCAACCTGTCCTAGTAATAGTAACCGGGTTCTAGAGGATCTCAATATCACTGACCATCCTCGATCGGTCATAATTCCAGTTTAGCAACCTTTTCTTGCGGCCAGAATCATCGCGAGAGTATGGTCTCAATGAGTGTAGCATACTGCTACTGTTCTATGGCCGAGTTGGTCAATTATAGGTTCTAAGGTCAGTTGGTGCTTAATGACCCCTTAGAAGACCCATATTCTCCTCGTTGCGCCACAAGGGATATCGGTACAAACTAAAGTGCCACACCAACGTGGCTACTGCTTCAACCGTATTGGTCTACGCCGTACAGTTCCCTCATAGTTTATTGCTACTTACCTAAAGGGTATCCCCCAGATCCGGGTTAGGATCTATAGTAACTCTGATTCAAACCCACAAAGATAAAGCATACAAATCAAGCAATTGAAAACATTATGATGAACTATTCCTAAGGTACACCCCATCTTATAAAATTTCCCCAGCAGAGTCGCCAGTTCTGTGATACAGTGGGAAAAACTGACTGTTTTTTGGAATGCTGGTTTGCGTTTTGCATTTTGTTTTCCCAAAATGTCGCGGTAAGCAAGATTCGCCACCGACTTTTATTTTATCCAACAAGGAAAGGAAAAAAGCATAGAAAAATTCCTTTTTTCGAGACATTTCTGAGTACGGGGGGTAGATTATAGAAAGGGAAGGTATTAGCACCCTTTCTATCTGTAGTTATCTACGGGCTCTTAGGTACTTGCTCATCATTTTCAAAATTGTTTTCTTTGTGCTTGTGGGTTTTGAAAATTTTTTGTTTTAACTTTGATTTAACTCTTGCGTCTGTCTTCAAGAGTGTAATGAAGTGTTTTTGAAAAAAAACTTTGTTTGTAAAAGTGTAAGTGTGAAAGATTTGTTTTGAATGAGCAAGTATCTAAGAACTAATCTACCTACTCGAAAAAAAGAATCGTTCTATGTTCGTTTCCTTTAGACATCGCTATCCCACTATTAGTGAGTAGGTAGCACCGTCGTTGGAGTGTTGAGGGTCAATTCGAAAGGGACGTACGGTCACTAAAGCAATGTTAGGACGCCTTAGCGGTAACCCTAAAGTCTTAGATCATTTGTTTGAGGCAACAATATCTGAGGCAACCGTTTCGAGGTGACTATGATATTTTAGACAAGAGGACGACCTCTAAAACGACCTATACTTAATGATCGTGTACAAAGGCAACCAAGTGCGGTGTACCCTAAGAGTGCGCATGTGCGAGTGTGTTATTTTCAGTTTATTTTTATCTTTGTACATGTAAAGGGTGATCTAATTTGATTTTAAGATTAACATTCAGTCTTGTCATGCATCCCTATTATCAAACATCTAACAGTTATAATTTGCGGAAATAAAATGCGGAATTTTAAATTACAAGGCGTCGGGTATTTACATCGCCAAAGACAAACCCTTTGAAAAATAAAATAAAGCGATAAAAATAATTAAATGTCCTATTTAACTATTACAATCTGGAAGCAGGTACATTAGTATGATGAAAATAAATAAAGCGCGCGGGAAATTAAATCGAGTGCGAATTTTAGGGTTTTGACCCTTTTTGTTAAAGAAGAAATCTTTTTTAGGTTTTTTGTTGTTTTTATTTAAGGAAAAGAAATAAATCCTAAATTAATAACTAAATTAAAATAAATTAATTAAATAAAATAAATTATTTTTGGAGTTTTGATTATTTAGGAAAGAAATTAAAATTATTGAATTAGTGGTTAAATCTAATTAAATCTAATTAGTTAAAATTATTTACAAAAGGAATTAAAGTTTTCTAATTAAAAAACTTAATTAATTAATTAGTGTTTATTAAGAAAAAATAAAAGTTTAAAGTTTGATTGAAAAAAATATTTTTGTGATTTTATTTAATAAAACAGAATTTTGTGATTGGTTAGAAATTAAATAAAATTAAATAAAGTAAATAAAATAACCAAATAGAATATAAAGGGAATGAAGAATTGGGCCTGTTTGGAGGTGTGAGTAACAATTTCTTAAGCCCAATATTGCTGGCCTTTTTGACTTTCTGGGATCCAGTATGCACGCATGGACTTGGCTCATGGTAGACCTTCAGCTTTGGACCACCAGATCTGGCTCTTGGCCATCTGGCATTTGGATGCATGAGGGAGTATGATGGACTGCATATAGGCGCCTGTATGGGAATACCTGAAAAGCAAAATTATTGAGAAAGTGGAGGACCTGGGATTCGAACCCAGGTCCTGAAGGAGATTGCACTAACACGTTTGCCACCATGCTACGTTGATTTGTTTGTTAATATAATACGCAATAATAATGATATAGCAAAGCAAAGTCAATTGGTCAGAAAAAAATAAGAACGCGCGCCATTTTTGAATGGCCCAATGAGCGAGTGACAGCTCTTCATCCCTGTTCTCCCGCTACTGTAATATTGCATGCGGATTTGAATCCGCAGCTAAAAGCGCAACTTATTCCTAAAATCGTCTTCAGGCAATAAAAATGAATTTCAAGGGCATGGTTGTGTTCGTCTCCTTCTCCTGAGTGCAACCATGCCCATCACATGGACCAATTTTACCTGAAATAAGAACCCCTAAAAACAGAACCAAAACCCTAGCTATGGCGTTTCATGGTTACAGTGCATATAAATCAAATTGATTATTGCCAATGGCTTGCAAACAATATGAGGGTCATGAATATGCAGTTATTTCATTCAAATGATGCCAGAATAGACAAAATCGAATTCAAGAACAGAGCTGTGTTACGTGAGACTTACAGTATGTTTGGACGTATGAAAATGCTTGCTTTGGACCCAGGTAGCTTGTGTGAATGGTCAGGAAGCGATTGAGACCACTCTCGTGTCCTGAAACGGCCTCTAACTTGGACTTTGATCTCTCACTTTTTTGTGAATTTTTGCACTTTTGTTCTGCCTCTCTCCACAGTTTCCACCCCTGATTTCGTATTCTCTTGCTTGCTTATCTAATGTGTACTACATTAGGGTAAAAAACATGGACCAAATCTCTCCATATCAATGCACATGAATGTGATTTGATCTCCATTAAAAACTTTCCAAATTTGATTTGATTTGGATCTTTTTGCACATGATTTGATTTTATATGAATTTGATGATGATGATTGCTGAATGTGGAGCCTGAAATAGCCAAGAGATCATGAGTTATCAATGCCCTGGATTTTCTATGATTTTATTTGATTTAAAATGAATAAATTCAATTAAAAATCAAATTAAATAATAAAAATGAAATATGGAAACATGGTTGAAGCTAGGGCACGTGGGCAATGATGCAAATTCAAATCAAGTGGAAAAGAATGGGCCCATTTGGCAAAATTTGAAGTTTTGGGGATAGTTGACTTTTGGCAATTTTGCAAAAAAGTCCAACTTCAACAATGCATAACTTCTTCAATTTTGAACTTTTGGAAGTGTTATTGGACTTTTTAGGAATCTTGAGATGTCCTCTAACCAACCCTTTTTGTCTCATATCATTTTTATATTCCATGCTCAAGTTATAAGCTTTGGAAAAAAAGGTGTTTTTGCTTACTTTCAAAAATGACCTATAATGTCCAAATTCATAACTTCTCGTGAGTGCATTTCTTGATCTTGGGGTATGAAGATGGATTGTAGGAAATTGCATCCTCTTAAAAATGAGCTTTGGTGGGGTCATTTCTCATAAAGTATGAGAAAGTTATGCTTGGTCAAAGTTGAGTTGACTTTTCCTATAAAACCCTAATTTAGCAACTTTTGAGTCTTGATGAATTTTGAGCAATCCCTGATGAATCATGATCAACCCTTGATCAGATGATGAAATATCCTTCAAAATTCTAATGTTGGCAAAAAATATTGATGTTTGATTGTTTATATGTCACAATTGACTTTTGCCCTAGCATAGTCGATTTTTGGACCTTTTGAGCAATTGACTAAGCAAACTTCCTCTGCAAGGCTTGAAACTTGACATGGATGATATTTAGAACATATTAGGACATTAGGGAGAACTTGAGGTCATTTGGAATCAAGGATCTTGATACAACACAAAACCCTAATTTGGGGTTGACTGCCTTAGGAGATAGCTTGTCTGACCAACTCTTGAGCTGCCTTGAGCCACTTGGAGATTTTTCTTGCAATGTCTTAAGGGATATGAGAGGGAAAATTTTGGGGTACAACAGATGCTATGATATATTCTCTTTCTACTTTTAGTGAAAGTTGGTAGGTCACCATCAGTGAAAATTGGTGATTGTTCTCTTTCTACCTTCAATGAAAGTTGGTAGGTCATCGGTAGTGAACGTCGATGATTGTTATCTTTTTTATACCCTCAGTGAATGTTGGTAGTTCATTGTCAGTGAACAATGATGCTATGATATATTCTCTTTCTACCTTCATTGAAATTTGGTAGGTCACCGTCAGTGAAAGTTGGTGATTGTTCTCTTTCTACCTGAAGTGAAAGTTGGTAGGTCATCGACTTGAACGTCGATGATTGTCATCTTTTTTCTACCCTCAGTGAACGTTGGTAGTTCATCATCAGTGAACGGTGATTCTATGATATATTCTCTTTCTACCTTTAGTGAAAGTTGGTAGTTCACCATTAGCGAAAGTTGGTGATTGTTATCTTTTTGCTACCCTCAGTGAATGTTGGTAGTTCATCGTCAGTGAATGGTGATGCTATGATATATTTTCTCTTACTACCTTCAGTGAAAGTTGGTAGTTCACCATCAGTGAAAGTTGGTGACTGTTATCTTTTTGCTACCCTCAGTGAAAGTTGGTAGTTCATCGTCAGTGAACGGCGGTGCTATGATATTTCTTTTCCTTCTACCTTCAGTGAAAGTTGGTAGGTCACCTTCAGTTAACGTTGGTGGTGTTTTTTTCTTTCCTCTTTCTACCCTCGGTGAACGTTGGTAGCTTCACCTTCAGTAGAAGTGGGTGTATCATTTGACTTTTTATCATCCTCTATAAGTCGGGTCTTTTGATTCACCAGTGATTTATTTTCCTGGTCGGGTTTCTCTCTTGTTTCTTTATTTTGTTACATCCCCAGTGGTGTTTTGCATCCCTTTGATGTTGTCTATGTGCATTCATATTCATAAGCATTGCATGGCATCTTAGAGCCAAAAATAGGGTTTGTTTTTTATTTAAGTATCTTTGATCGCGTCGACACGAAGATTTTTAACCTTCATATCTCTGGATAGAAGAAACTTAAATAAGGGCAGCTGTTGTACCCCAATTTTTGCCCCTAAGATCCCTTCATCATACCATATTCATTCAATTACAACAAGATCACATTAGGGCTTTTGGTCCTCATCCCTATCTTTAGTTTTGCTCTTTGAGGAATCACCAAGCATCTTGACTTGTTTTATTTTGTGATCATGGATATTTTGTCTTGATTTTCTTTCTAACTAATAAAATGCAATGTTGGATGGTCTTACTTGTTAATAATGTAGGTAAAGGCAATGTGGCTTAGAAAATTGATCCATGGGTTCATGAGTTTATTTCCATGTCCTAGTCAATAAAGTTTGAGAACTAGAAACCTCAGCATTGAAGTTTTTTTGGAAGAAATGGCATGGCAAGGTTTATTTTGGGTTCATCACATTTCAAAGTTATCAAATTGATTCAAAGGTACGAGGGGTTGATGGAAGAAGTTGTCATGATTGGACAAGGTCTTGTTCCCATTGATCACAAGTGCATGTTTCTCTAAATTCTCAAGATATGGAAGTGGTTTTTATGGCTATGAGTTATCATTATCATCCTCAATAAATTCTATTTACAAATCAAGAGTGTTGGTACAAGAAGGTTGGTCAAAATTGTCAAAGTTCCTCAAAGCATTTTATTGGTCTAGGAGCTAGGGTTTTGAACTTCAAAGAAGTATATATTGTTCATCTTTTGGTATTTTTGAGTGATTTCAAAGACATCCTTCTCTTCAAAGGGTTATTAACAAATCACTTCAAAAGTTTCAAGGATTTTTCATGTGGAAGAAACTTGATGATGAAGAAAGATTACAAGTCCTCTAAATGAACCCTCATTTTCTCATGTTTGACTTAAAATGATCACAACTTGGTCAATTTTTATCACCTTGAGTCCACTCTTTTTCCATAATGATCTTGAGTATATGAAATTTATTCTTTCTTTTATGTGCAAAGTGAGAAAATAGATAAAAGATACCCTAATGATGCCAAAGATTATAGGTCATTTGATGATTTTTTTCCAACTTCAACAATTCATAGCTCTCTCAATTTTTGGAGATTTTGAATGGTTCAAGTTTCAAAGTGTCACTTAAGAGGTCTATTTCATTCCATATTTTTTGGTCAAGAGCAAATTCCAAGTGGAAGGCCATGTTTAGATGCAAAACATTATAGGTCACTTTTGAAGAAAAAATTGAAATATTTCTAAGCATGGAAAGTCAACCCTTTTTCCCCAACTTTGACTCAATGCAACTTTCAGCTCAAGAATCCATTTAACTCCATTCTTTTTCCATTGCAAAGCTTGTAACCTTATCTTTCTAAAGCATCAAGAATCATGTCCTAAGACCCCTTGAGCTGAAAATGCCATTGTTTTGAAATCGGTAGCTTGAAACTGAAGTTTCATCACAAGTCAGATTTTGAAATCTTTGTTTTGGCTTCTAATCACAAGTTTCCCATGCGTTTTTGCTTCTAATCATGTTTAGCAACTTTCCAAACATGTTTAGCATTATGAAACACACGATTTGGCTGAGTTTTGATGCTAAACAAGTCACACTTTGTTCATGCTGCAGACCTCCCCCGATTTCCCTCCAAACCTCATCATTTCACACGCTTGAGAATCCCATTAATTCTCCTATAAATAGAGGGTCATCCCTCATTAATTTCCTCAAGCTTGAATAGCCAAAATCACCCTGCCAAACTTCCTCCATAACTCAATTTTCTGTAACTTCGTAATCAGTGTTCAAGCCTTTTTTAATCCAATTTTTCTATCAATTCACCTTCCTTGATCTTCCCTGAAGCTAACCATACAATTACCTTCAAGAATTGTGCCCTATATTGCTCCATAGAAGTCCAGTTTTAGAGCTCTGCAACTCAACTTCAATAGGTAGATTTCTCCATCAATTCTTCAAAACTTTATTATCACTGTGATGCTCTCATTGCCCTGGTTCTAGTCGCAACACTTGCCTTTATCTGGAAACATGTTTTGACCATGAAATCTCAAATCCCTTTTCAAAACTTTCCTTCCAAATTGCTTGAGCTACAGTTTATATAAATTTGTCGCGAAGGTGTGGTTGTCTTCGTCTTGAAGAGACGAAGCGAATAACATAGGTCTGAGCTTCTAATTTTACAGTTTGAGAGACATGTAATTCATGTTGGCTGGAGGTTGAAGATGACCAATGTGCCATCTTCCAACCAATGAAGGCGCGCCACTTGTTTTTTTGAATTTCTGATTTAATAAGTGATCCAGTGTTTTATTCACTAATGACCATGATATGCACAGCGCACCATATCCATTGGATTTGATTATAAACGCGTTTTGACTCTCATCCATTGGTCCACATCTTTTTAGTTTTTATTTTATTTTCTGATTTTTATATTTAATTATTTTAAACTTCAAAAAATCATAGAAAATCCATTTTTAGTCCAAAAAATCTGAAAAATTATGAAAAATATTTTTGATTATTCTCTTTCTGATTTTTATTTTTTCACAATTTTATTTTGTGTTTTGATAATTTTTATAAATTTTCACTTTATTTGAATTTTTTAAATGTTAAAAAATACTTTTATGCATTTTTAACTTCTGAAAAAATTATGGAATGATCCAATGATATTGTGACAAATATTTGGTGACCTCATTTATTTTTTATTTCTGACTTTGTTATTTTTTATCATTTTTGGTTTATTTTATCTATTTCTTTTAATTTTTAAAAATAGTTTCTGACTTTAAAAAATTACCAAAAAATTTGTAAAAATATTTGAGTCCTTTTCTTATTTTTTTATGGTCTTACTTATTATGTCTTGATTAATTTGAACATAGTTGATATTTTTCTCTTTTATTCCTATTTTAAAACATTTTAAAACATTTTTTAATGTGTATATTAAATGTAATATTATTTTGTGATTATTTTCTGGTTGATCTTGGGTTGAATTATTTATTATGAACTTTGTTAACATCATTGGATCCACGGTGTTAAGTCTAACTCCATAAAATGGATGAATGATTTTACTAATAGTTTAATTAAAGTTTAATTCAAATGTGGTTTGTATTCTTTCCCACCCCTCTTCATCTCATCTCTTTCTTATTGGACTAAGTGTTATTGGAGCATGATCTCTATATCATGTCTCAAAATAAATGGTTCATAGATTGTTATTGACCGGCCTCAAAATAGGTGCGACTTCTATATAAGTCCACTTACGATTGCTTAACATAGCTCTAAGTTTTGTCCCGATTCGAATAAATGATCATTCGTGGCCCAAACCTTTGTTTGCAAGCCCAAGTATGTTAATTTCATCCCTTTGATCCAATAACTTTGAGATTCATTGTGTGGAGGCTTTTGTTCTACCAATCCTCTAATGGATCTACAACACTTTTGGTCAACGCGGATGAGTTAAACATTGTTGATCATTAAATGGTACTTGTGAGGATTCCAAATGGATGATATACTTGACAAAAAACAAATGTAACTTGTTGTGTGGAGGCTTTGGTTCTATCAATCCTCTAATGAGTTCCAAATGCAAGTTTCAAGATGGTCATCCAACTAACCACTAATTATTAATTTGTTTCATTTTATGATTTTATTTTTTAACGCTTTATGTACCATTTACTTTAAGCATTACATTTCATGTATTTGTATTTTGATCACTTGAGCATTTATATCCTTATTATCTTTGTTTTGCTCACTTGAGCCTTTATTTTCTTTTTCAAGTCACCTAATAATCAACATGAACCCTAAAAAAGGCTTTAATGATACTTGGACTACTTGGTTACTATCCTTGGCATTATGGAGCATTGGACTTCTTAGACTTAGCATTAGAAACCTTGGCCTATACTGGAGACCTTGTGACCTTAACTGATATTTTGTCTGGAGTTCTTGAGGTTTACCTCAAGATATTGGGTTGTTTGTTTGTTTTTGTGTGCAGGTTATTGTGATTACATTCTTTGTCTGTAATCTGGAATTCACCCGTATACAACCATTACTCTGCCAAATTTTTTGTGAAGACTTAATACATTTGAAGTTTGGTTCTCAAGAGGTCTAGTATTTTTGCTTGTTTGGGTTCAATCCAAAGAATGGGAATTACATTTTGACTCATAATGTCAAGTATTGGCTTCTTGTTGGTTAAATGGTTCTCATCCCTAGCTTTTACCTTATGTTTTAGGATAGTCTCTTCTTCTCCTCCCATCTTCATTAATTTCAAAAATATTCTTCCTCCTTTTGAAAACTCTTCTTATTTTGAAACTTGAACCATTTTCATAATAAACTTGGACTTATGTCCATGCATTTTCAAAAACCTTTTCATAAATAAACTTCAATCAATTTAATAATACCTTGACTTTTTTTTTTGTGAGAAGATTAAAGTAAATCAATCTCATTTTAAACCATTTTTGCCACTTTGGTTTTTTTTTATATTTTTAAAACCTTTCTCAAAAGATTAGACTCTTGTCAATCCTTGTAGTGATGCGAACAACTATACTTCTACAATATGTAGTGAAGAGAGATATTTTCCACTTGGGTGTTGAGTGAGGCATTGTTGATTTTAAAGTCCAAGCCATATCCTCCACTTTGAGATGATGCAAATTCTCTTTTCTCATGATTGTGGGTAGTAAGTATGTTTTACACACGGACAATGACGATGATGTCTTATCTCGTAAAATCAACCAACGCAGTTATGTTTTAAATTTTTTAAAGGTGAACTACGTGTACCCTGATCCCCTATTGCACGAAAGGTGGTACGTAGGAACTAAAGGTTCGCAACCGCGGTGGGTGCAAAAATTATTTAAAAATATATATACTTCTTTTCTCACCTCCACCATCTATTTTTTCTTACAACATTTTATAGCCAAAATATACATATTTTTACAAAGGGGTTCCTGTGGAGTACCGTAGATGTTTAGGGTGCTAATACTTCCCTTTGCATAACCAACCCCCTTACCTTGAATCTGTCCACTCTCTTTTGGGTTACTCACTCTTTTCCCATTCCTTTATAAATAATAAAGCATGGTGGCAATTTTTATTTTGATCTGTATAAGTCTAGTCAATCTAATGAGTTAGTCTTAAACATTTCTACCGCTACACAACCAAAGCGGGGATACCCTAGAGGTGCATATGTGCATATGTGTTCAATTCAGTTATTTTTTGTCTTTTTATTAGGTTAGCTAACGTTTTAATTTATAGTCTTATCGTACAATGTTAGTTACTAACAGTTAATATTGCAAAATAATAAAGCGGTAAATGTGCGGGAAATAAAATGCAGAAAAAATTAAATCCTAAACTATTACACGACTTTGGGAGAGTTACATCAAAAAGAGTGCAAAAAAATAAAATGCGAAATTTTAAATCTAAATTATTACATCCCAAAATTAGTTACAATATTTACAAAATGCGAGAATAAAAATAAACACGCGCGAAATAAATATTACGTCTAAAAAAAACTAAAAAAAGTTTTAGTAAACAAAAATCTTTTTTTTGGTTTTGTTAAGAAAATAATTAACTCTAAATTTAGTTTTAAGAAAATAAATATTGAATGATTTAAGAACTAAAACTAAGTCTATTATATATTTTTTAAATTAAAATGAACCTAAATTTAATTGATTTTAAAATTAATAAAATAAATTTGAAATAATTAATCTAATTAAATTACAAAATTTTAAAAATGATTTAAGAAATAAAACTAAGTCTATTTTTTTTATTAAGAAAAGAATTTGAATTAAATTAAACTATGTCTAGTTAATTTTAAATTGATAAAAAAGTCAAGATAATTAAATTAATTAATTTACAAACTTAAAAAAATAAACCTAAGTCTAATTATTATTATTATTATTATTATTATTATTTAAAATAAATAAATATAAAATAAATAAATAAGTCAAAAGAAAAAAAGTTGGGCCAGACGTCAGAAATAAACAAGGGGTGTGTTGTTAAAAAAACACTGGGCCCAATAGATAGCCCAGGTATCCTGAGATCCCGTGGAGGAAGCTTCTGAGCGTCCATGGTGGTCCACGCATTTGGGATGTCTTAGATTTGGCCTCATCATTATCCATTGGCTAGAGCTGGAGGGCGTATGGTAAGCGCTTGAAAGGCAAAGTACTGGATCTGCAGTCAACAAACGTTAAATAAACAAAATGCTGGACATGGGATTCGAATCCAGGTCCCTTCCCTCATAAGCGCGCTTCTTACCAACTGAGCTGGATGTTTAAGTTGTTATACCAAACACAACAAAAGAATATAATGCAAAGAAAACAATGATAAAAATAAAATAAAAATGCGCGCGTGGATTTGAATTGCCCAGTGAGGGGCTGCCACGCATTCATCTCCTACCTCCCTCCGTCGTCTTAGGTAGAAATACCTATAGCGACAGATTTTTGCCCGTCACTACAAAACCTGCACGTGAAACAAGCACAAAACGCAAAATAAATTCACTTTGAGGCCATGGGTTGATTGCTCTCAACCTCCTGAGTAAGATGGTATCCTTGGTTGGTTATAATTTTGTGTATTTTAAGAAACCCCAATTTTGAGCTTAGAACCCTAGCAATGGTGACGTACGACTCCTGTACCAAAACTGCAATCCAACTATGCCAAAAGCTTGTAAATACTCAAATAAACAAAAATGCATGGTCAAATCATATTGATATCACATGAATTGTACAAATCGGAATTTAAAAAAATGACAAACCATGAGAGTTGGTTGGATCGTATCGTGGCGTTTTAGGACTTGGTGATGGTTGGAAAAGTCCCTGGGAAAGAGTTAGATGGAACGCGTCTGAGCCTTTGTTTTGGATCAAAACCACCTACAATTTGAAATTTAGTTTTATAACTTTGGAATTTTTGAATGAAATGTGCAGCAATTCTTTAGGCTTTTTGTGCATCCTTTGAGCTGGCCAATGTGTTGTTCTTATAGTATGGAAGAAGGAGACACCATTGAATGTGAAAGATTATGGCCATAACTCATGTTTTCCAACAAGAATCCAACCAATTCAAGGGCTTCCAAATTTGTAAAAACATGCCTTATATTTGCTTGGATGAACCTGGTCACTTGTGTACGAAATCTTGGGCCTCTAAGCAAGCCAAGACATTAGCCCACATGCCTAAGCCCATTTCCAAATATTTTATACAATTTATTTTATATTTACTTGAAATAAATTAAAATAAATATGTAAAAAATAGGTAGAAAATACAAGTCCATGCAAAAATAAGATTAGAGGTCCTCTATGACCTTAGGAAGATATTTGAATCTTAAAAAGTTAGGTCATTGACCCAAAAATTCAAATTTGCTCAATGTACCAATCTTGAAATTTCCAAAATTTGCCCAACTTGGGAAAGCCATAACTTGCTCAATTTTTATCTCATGATGATGATCATGTTCTTTTTGGAAATCCCAAGATGTCTACTTCAATCCCTTTTTTGATCAATTTTGCATTTGAAGATGTTATCTTGATGTAAAATGTCTTGGAAAAAAGTGGCTTTTGTTGACTTTCTAAAAATGACTTGTAATGTATGAACTTGTATCTTTCAGATGGTGCATTTCTTGAACTTGAGATCTGAAAAGAAGTTGTAGGGCACTGAATTCTCTTCAAAATTATATTTGGTTGGAAAATTTCTGATAAAGTATGAGAAAGTTATGCTTGGTCAAAGTTTGGTTGACTTTTCTTATAGAAACCCTAATTTTCCATTTTTGACTTTTGATGGGTTAGGAGAATTTCTTGAGGAATCATTATCAACACTTGATCAAATGATGGATATCACTTCAAAATGTTGACGTTGACCAAAAATATTGAAGTTTGACTTTACATGAGCCACAATTGTCTTTTGACCTAGCATAGTTGATTTTCAAGCATTTGAGTAATTGACTGAGTAAACTTGTTATGCAAGGCATGAAATTTGGCATGGATGATCTTGAAGACATATTAGGACCATGGGAAGCATTTGAGACCACTGGAGTTTAACCATCTTGATGAAAATTGAAACCCTGGTTGGGGGTTCATTGCCTTAGGAGGAAAATTGTCTGGTCAAATCTTAGTCAAGCTAGGGCAAGTTGGGAGCCTCTAGGAGTATGTCTTGTGTGAAAATGGGAGGGAAAATTTTGGGGTACAACAGAGTGCAACACATAAGAGTTCCCCTTCTATTCATGGTGCGATTGTGAAGAGAATGCAAGATATCTCCAAGCAAAGTAGGCACCGGGTTACGAGATAGAAAAACTTTGAATGAATTCACATCTATGAGTTGGTCCGGGTTAGGAAACAGTACCATCCCATAGATTAGAACAGCCACCACTTCTTTAAAATCTTGCAAATACATAGCCTCCCAAAATTGGTGAGCCTTCTCAAATAGAAACATGGCTAGAAATCCTTTAACACCACTTCTTGTTTCCCAATTTTCCATAATGTCGGACCATTGCAAATGTAAAGCTCGAGCAATCACCTCGTGTCTTAGTTCTCTCTCAATATTGGTGAAGGGTAATTGATCAAGAATAGGCACTCCTAAGAGTTGAGAAAACTCCTTCATAGTAGACAGTAGTTGGTAATCAGGAAATGTAAAACAATGGTGCTTAGGATCAAAGAATTGGAAAAGCACATGTACCATATCCTCTTCAAAATTTGTGGTAACCAAGTTGATGAGACGACCTTACTTCTTGGTGAATGGAGAATCATTGGGAACCCTTGATGCGAATTCCTTAATTTGAGGAGGAATTTTCACAAGGTTGATTCAGGTGGTGTGTCTTCATGCGGAAGCCATGTCCTACAAAATAGCATAAAGATAAATCCCAAAGTCCTTGAAATGGTTAGTGCAAATACAATGGTATGATGTCATGATGTTATGTACAAGTAAACACATACACACAAATCAAACAAGTCCTTAGGTTTAGGCTTGCATGAGGTTTCATTGGTAAGTACCCTCTTGAAGTTTAATTGGTTCAACATGTCCTAGAAAGTAATCAGGTTCTAGGGAATCTTAATATCATTGATCTTTCTTCATTGGGCATTATTTCAGCGCAAGCCTCTTTATTGGCGACCGAAATATCCCAAAAGTCCGATCTCAATGAGCGTAGTGTCGAGTATCAACCAACTTCGGACTGCACCAAATCCGGCTACCTCACTATTTCCTAATGGCCAAGTTGCTCAATTAAAGGTTCTAAGGTTAGTTAGTGCTTCACGACACCACACAACAGCCCTATATTCTCCTTAATTCTCCATAAGGGATACTGGTACCCACAAATGTGTCACACTAACATAGCTATTATCTCAACCATATCGGTCTACACCAAATAGTCTCCATAATTTTACTATTTACCTAATGATGCTCCCAGACCTTGGTAGACGATCAATACAAACCCAAACAAGGACCCATAAATGTAAATCAAACAAATCAAATAATGAAAGCATTTTAAAGATGATCTAACTCTAAGGTAACCCCACTTTTAAGTTACTCCCCAGCAGAGTCGCCAGTTCTGTAATATAGTGGGAGAACTGACTTGGTTGTTTTGCGTTTGATTACAATTGTTGCGGATAGCAAGATTCACCATCGACTTTTCTTTTATCCCATAAAGGAAAGGGTGAAAAGAACAGGAAAGACCTTTTGAGAATTTTCTTAAGTTCGGGGGGTAGGTTATGAAAAAGGGAAGGTGCTAGCACCCTTTTCATCCGTAGTTATCTACGGGCTCTTAGTTGCTAGTTCACTTTGAAATTATTTGTTTGAAATGTGTTTGTGATTGTTTTTGAAAGTATTTTTGAAAAGTGCCTTCATTTAAGCGAACTTTGTAATGATTCTAGTCTCTATAAGAATGTATACAAAGTGTTGACTCTTGAAAATATTTCATGTTGGAAAGTTTTGGTGTGTTTTTGAAAGATGTTTTGAAGAATGATTATGATCAAGCAACTATGAATATTCTACCTACTCAAAAGTCTTTATTCATTTCCTCCTCCTTTAGATATTACTATCTTACCATTGATTGATAAGAAACCCTATCATTGGGTGTGAAGGGACGGGTGTGGGTCATCGTATAGTCATAAAATGCAATGTTGTGAGATACCTTATCATTTTCTTAAGGGTCTAAGATCATTTTGAAGGCAACATTCGAAGCGTCATCAAGGGCCTATGATCTTGTATTTTTGATTGTTTTTGCTAAGGTGTCTCACATGCATAACATGACCATTTTCTCAAGGTAACAAGTGGAGTTAACCCTAGAGGTGCAAGTGTGCAAGTGTTTATTTTTCATGCATTGTTTTGTCTTGGATTAGGAGTGTCTAGGGATTGATTTTAGTCTTGCCATGCAAACTCTAATTACTAGCATTGATATTGAAAGCGATAAATTGCATAAATGTAAAGTTTTATGCTATTACATCATTTGGGAATGAGAGATACAAATTTACAAATGGGGTAAGACAAATAATTTAAACCTAAGTTACTAGTACAACCATATAGAATTGACAAGAATGTACAAGAAATGAATAAATGTACAAGAAAGTAAATGGAAATTGATTTTTTTTATTAGTATTCTTTGTATTAAAAGGTTTTGACCTAATTAAATTAAAAGGGAAAAATTAATTAAGTTAAGAAAATTTAAATCTAAATTAACTAAGAAAAGAAATTGATTTGATCAAAAGAAGCATTTTTAAGGATTTTATAGAAAATGGGTTTGATTTAATTAAGCTAGTACAAAAGGTTAATTAAGTAAAAGAAACCTAAGTTCTAAACTAATTTTAATGAAAAAATAATAAACCTAAATCTAATAATTTATTTAATTTTAAGAAAAGAAAATGAATTTAATAAGAAAATGTTTTGGTCTTTTTTAGTCTAAAAGAAATAAGATAAAAATTGCTAAATACCTAAATAAATAAATAAATGAAAATATTTTTTGGTATTTTTAATTAGTAAAAATAATAAGAATAATATTAATAATAATAATAAAATAAAGAAAAGGAAAATAAAATTATAATTATAAAATAAAGTCAGGGGGCAAAATGATCTGGGGTGTTTAGGAGTAAAATAGTAATGACTTTGTTTTAAGGCCCAAAAGGATTTTTTTTGTAAGTCAGAAATAAACACAAACAAAATAAAATAAATGGGTTGCACAGTTATGAGTGAATAGGGGGGTCATGTTGAGTAAAAATGACAAAGCCCAATGGTTCAGGGCCTAGGCACGCTAGCTGTTTGACAAAAATGAAGAAAATGTTAGAAAAACAAAAACAAAAGGGTAGCGTTGGGGCTCGAACCCAGGCCCTTAGCAATAATACGTGCGCACTCTACCACTGGAGTGGCTATACATCTGTTAAATTGAACAAAACCATAAATATAGATTACAAATCCATTCCTAGGCCTGCACTTCATCTTCTTCCTCGCGCCATGTTTGAACCTGTATCTTTCTTATTTCTTAACAAAAATTGAAATTGTAAACATGAAAGTTTCTCCATTTTTCCTCACGATTCCAGAAATTTATATAACTTAAAATATAAATCAAAGATGAGCAAGAATTTTGTTGGCCCTAATTTGAACCTTAATTTTTCCAAAAAATTCCAAACTCAAAATTCTCTAAGCTCATACAATATAAAATAAAACTATGGACATGGTTAGCTTCGGGGAAATGATGTCTACATTTTTTCTTTGAAAATGGAAACCTAAAAATGCCTATATGAGGAGTCTGAAAATCAGAAAACTTACCTTGTAAGTAGGGATCGTGTTTTAAGTTAGAGCAACTTTCAAGGTGTTGTGATGATCTGTTTAGCTTTCCTAGACCCCCCTGAGTGTGTTGCAAACCTTACTTTGCTTCGTGGATGGCTGAAACTCTCTACTCAAGTCAAGTTGCAAGCTTGAGTTTTGAAAATGGTGAATGGTGCAAAGGGAGTTACAGTCCAAAAACAAGGGTCTGGATCACTTTGATTCGATGTATATTAAGTGTTTGGATGGTTAAAACTCAATACGCACGAGTGGATTTGGAGATGACTATGTGAAGCTCAAAACTGTTAAGTTATGGCAGATTTTGAGTTGCAGAGTGCTTGGGATTGTTTAAGGGTGCTTGAGCTTGTGTGTTTGCTTGCAAATAACTTGTATAGTTATAAGCAAAAGGTATTAGGGTTTGAAGTTGACATATCTGTGAGATATAGAGTTATGGCTATGTTACTTGATTTTGAAGAAAAGTGGAAAATAAGTTTTAATGTGTTGTACAAGCATGGTATGAGTTGGTAGAAGGTTCTAGCCATGTTGCTTTTGGTTTTTGACTTTTCTTGTGTTCAGATGAAATAAGTTAGGAGCTTCATGCATTGACTTTGTGATTAAAGTCACTTTTCCAAAATGGAAGTGTGAACTTTGTTCCATTAATGGAATAATCACTTGGACAATGACTCAAACACTTGGATCATAGCTCAAATAGTTGTGTAATCTTCTGATTATGGATATATTTAGAGGTTAGAAGCCTGTAAAGCAAGATTTATGCTGCATGAGCTTGAAATTTGAGTTCTTGTACATCACAAAATGACCTATAATTCAAGAATGAAACCCTAACTTCATCTCTCTGATTCTCTTAGATCAAGCATGATCTCAATGAGTTATTAGACATTTTGGAAAGCTTGTAACATCCTATACAACCTTTATGTTGGGCATTTTTGAATAATCAACTTGGATCCATGTGAAAAGTTGCCATGAAGTTGGTACCAAAAATCTGCCTAACTAGGGCAAAATTTCACTAAGTGTTTAAGAAAGAGCGTATGCCTTTATGAACTCATAACTTAAAATCCAAGAATTTATAGAAAATGTTATGCCCTAAAATTATTTATATCTCATTGAGATCTACAAATTTCATGTTGGAAGTTTTTTATGAATCATCTTGCATCTTGGTGAAAAATTGGGATGAAGTTATGAAATAATCATGTTTTTAAACACTTAGAAAAAATTTCTAAGTTTTAGAAATTTTGAATTTTCAATATGAAATTTGACTTTTTGATTTCTTGATGATAAAGTCTCATATTTTTGTATGTATTGATGACTTGTGACCTTTGAAACTCAATATTGATCAAAAAGTCAAAGTTTTGACTTTATAGTATACAATTGACTGTTCATTAATTTACTGAAATTCATTTGTCAATCCAATGATCTTGAGAAGTGATTTGAACTATGAAATTAGGTCAAGATAATTCATTTGAATCCTTGACATCATGTTTCAAACCAATAAGTCGCATATTAGGTCAAAAGTCAAAAATCAAGCCTTCTTAGTCAAAACCCTAATTTTGACAATTTTGCCCTTTTGGTGGTTTGATTAATTTTCTTGGGGAATTGTGATACCAACTTAATTAATTGATACATATGAGTTAAAAATGTTGATATGGGCCAAAAATATTGAAGTTTGACTGTAATTTAGCCATAATTGACTTTTTACCCAATATAGTTGATTTTAGGTCATCTGATCAATTGACTGAGCACACTTGAACTGCAAGGCTTGAAATTTGACATGAGCAATCTTGAAGGTCCATAATGATCCATGAAAGTCATTTGAGACATTAAAATTTCAATTGCCCTTATGAAAACTTAAACCCTAATTTTGGAGGTATCAGTGTTGAGGAGATATCTTGACCTAGTCAATCCTTGTGCAAGCTTGAGTCATTGGAGATCTTGTGTGAAATATCTTGAGAAATGAGAGAGAAAATTTTGGGGTGAAACATAAAGCGTCTTACAAGTTTCCTTCTATGATTGTACGATGACTCACGCTTTCCCTAACATCCAATGATAGGGCTTCCTACTAAGTAATGGTAGGATAGCACTATCTAAAGGAGGAGGAAAAGAACAAAGACCATTGAGTAGGCAGATCGCTCGTAATCTCTTGCTCACAAAATAAAACAATTTCCACACTTCAAACTTTCAAAACAAACTACATTCAAAAGGCTTTATAAACACTCTTGAGGACTGATACAAGGGTTATTATAAAGTAAATTGCCTTACATTGGCATCTTCAAAACACTTTTCACAAAACAAAACTTTCTTTCAATAAATATTTTCAAAATAAACATTTTGTATACATTCTCAACGATATGAGAATCATTACAAAATTGATGCATTTAGACATTTTCAAAATATTTTCAAACATACGCAAACACAAAGCATTATTTCAAAGTGACCTAGCAATTAAGAGCCTGTATATAACTACGGATGAAAACGATGCTAACACCTTCCCTTTTCATAACCTACCCCCCGAACTCAAGAAAGTTCTCAAAAGGACTTTCATGTTCTTTCCTTTATTGGATAAAAGAAAATTCGATGGCAACTCTTGATATCCGCAACATTTGATATAAAACGCAAAACAAAAGTCTGTTCTCCCACCATATTACACCTTCATAGTTAACCATGCTTCAATTAGGACTTTTTAAGGTTGTAACACGGTCGTGGGTCATGGTTTAAGAAGCAAAGGATATAAGGCTCAAATTTATTTTAACCCACCCCATTCTCCTTGATGTTCTCTAATCATAAGTTCAATTAATCCAACAGATATGTTCAGTCTTTAAGAGAATTTTCGTAGTTGTAGTGATGATGATAAGCATTGATAAAGATCCAAGCACCGATGAAAAGCATGGATAAGATCCAAGAATTGATAAGATCCAAGAATTGATGATAAGCCTTGATGATTCTTGAGGTGGAAGTCATAAGATTGTTCTCCAATTTATTTGTTTTCAATCCCTTATTTTTGCATAGACCGATTCTTTTGAATTTTCCAGTCCATCGGAATGCTCTAACTTTTGCGTAAGTCAAAATTTTGATTTTCTTTGACTTAGCAGGATTTTTTTAAATTTTTATTTTTTACTTTTTGATTTTGAACATTTGTGACTGCCATGCTAATTATTGTAAGTTTCGTCTTTATCGTTTCCTCGATCTTGAATGATGTATTGAGGAAGAAGACGTTGCGGACTTTATCTTCATCGATTCCCCATTCTTGGATTATGGATGAGAGGAAAAGGATGTTCTTGAACCCTTGCTTAGATTGTTTCCTCAATCCTGAATGATGTATCGAGGAAGAAGATATGCTTGATCTTTCACTTAGATGCACTTGATTCTCCCAAGATTTGAATGCACCATTGAATTAATTGAGATCTACCCTGCCCCTGGTTGAAATTAAGGTTTTTTTAGAAAATAGATTAAAACTCCAACTCTTGGCTCGAGGGGGTTGACTATAGATTAACTCCTTATTTCTCCACTGTTTAGGAATTGAAACAATGTCTTACATCGTCAGCTCGGTCTTACCCTTGAAAATATAGTTTAGCAAAATTCAGTTATTTAGTTTTCATCATTATCCCTCAAAGTTTGTTAAAGTTGTGAAATGGAAGATGGAAGTGAATAGTTGATATTTATGGAAAGTGATGTAAGAGTGAAACGAATGGATTGATTTCAAAAACATGCATGCTTATTTTATTTGAATCACTAGTAAAAATATACAAATTTACACCAAATACAACTTAGAAACTTGGAAACTAAAATTTGAAATTGATAAAATATAATGATCCTGTGGAAGAGCTTATTTTTTGATCCACTTGAATCTAGGATATCTCCTTGATGATCTTGGACTTGCCAGAGTAGGGGGTTACCCTTATCTTTTCTTTTGTGGGGCATACCAATTTTGTTGAGAGGGCAATTGTTGATACTGTTGTTTTTGAATCACCAGCGATAATTGCCTCTGAGGCGTTGTGTAGGCCTTGGACTTGTATGAAGAAGGGCTTCCTTCTATCCTTAACAAGATTTGTAGGACCATGCTCACCGGTTGACTTTCTCCTTCAATAACTTAGGAATTTCTTGAGTTCCGTCACAGCTTTCTTGAAGCATGCTTGGAATTTGTTCTTTGAGTATTGGGCAATCTTGCTAGCTGGATTGATAGCGACCGAGGGAGAAGGTGTAAATGCATGAAATGTGAATGTATGAATGTACGAAATTGCATGGGTATGCAAAAAATTTTTTTTGGCTTTTGAGGGTATGCTAAAAATTTCATGGAGACGTAACAACATGCAGACATATGATAAGGATAGACCTAAGCACACCTTATACGAGTTTAGGGATAGAAAACCCCTACAAGCTATGGACTATGACACGAACGGAAGCCCTTCGAGTGATAGTTAAAATAAAACCCCTACAGGCTAGGGATTATGATTTACAGAGAGACACCTTACTGGCTAGAGATTATGATATAGAGAAGAAAAACCCTACATGTAATAGATAGAAGATCCCTTGCAGGTTTACAGATGGTGACAATACATCCTTAGTAGATAGGTCCTTAGTTTCGTCCTACGGATATTCTACCCTCTCCATAAGGCGGCTTCCTTAAGGGTATTATGGATAACACTAGAGGGAAAAGCACAAGGGTCTCCCTTAAACGGAGCCTCATTGTAGCCCAGAACTTTTGTCTCTAAAGTCGTACAAGGTATCGCCGTGAAATTTTGGTTTAGGGTTATACAAAGAGTCATATGTTTCATTTCAAAGTCCTAACCCTCAAAAGTCTAGCTCTTGAGACATATTCCTTTTTTGGAATTCCACCGACTCTAGGAAAAGTCATCACAAAAACTCATAGGGATAAAATATACCCTTGGTCAATAGACGAACCTTCTTTCTAACATTTTGAATTTTTTAATTTAAAATCCCACCACAAATAAATAAAATGATAAACAATGTAACAATAAATAAATAGATAAATAAATAAATAAATAAAACAAATATAGAAACAACACCAAAAACCCTAAACCCAAAAAGGAGAGGCTTCTAAACCCTAGGGTTGAGTTTCCCCAACAGAGTCGCCAGATGTAATAACCGACAAAAAATATATAGTCGCCACCATTAATTTTTATCCTAATACGGGAATATAACGGAATAACCTTAATTGATGATACACAGATTCTAAGTTCTTGACTCACTAGAGACGAAGGAAATGTGTTAGGCACCCTTCATCTAGGATTTAGGTTTAAAGTTTAGGAATAGGGTTTTAATTTTTTTAGTTAGGGGACTCGCCACGATTTTTAAGTCGTATGCCTATGTATCCTCTTATGAGGAATCGGAGTCCTAATTTGTAGTTTCTAGTGTTGTTGGTGTCTTTTTCTAGTATTTCTTAGAATTGATTTCGAATTATCCTTGAACCTTGTCTGGATTGTAAGTTGAGTGATCGTAAACGCACTTCGCAGTTAATTTTGAAAGTAATTGTATTTAATCTTTTTTCAAAAATGTCATGATTTTTATTATGTTAGTAGAAAAATGGTTTGGTCATTGGTTAGCTATTTTAAGTTTTTCATTGATAAAGAGTATGGTAGTACACAGAGCGGGGTGAGGATATTAACGGTCCAAGTTTAGAAATTGAACTTGATCCATTTATGCACAGGGGTGTAAAATTAAGACTATGTGGTGTATTAAAAGAAAATCTGGATCCAAAGATTTTTTGAGCCCAAATTGACTGAGGGGTGTATTTTGACACATGGGAGTCAAATATGAGGGTCTGGCAAGTGAGGGCCCAAGTTCAGATATTGAACTGAGCCCAAAATACATATGGGGTGTAAACTTAGTTTAGTAGTAAAACAAAGGGCTGTGTAAGTAGTAAGGACCCAAGTTCAGAAATTGAACTTGACCCAATTAAGCAGCGGAGTTTAGTAATATGTTTGTAAAATATTAAATTAATTAATTGAGAAAAAGTTGTTTGTATTTTTAATGATGTTTTAGTAATAACCTAAATTAAACAGTTAGTATTAATAAAACATAAGAGCATATTTTTTATATTAATAATTAAAATTAATCTAGTAAGAATAAGAGAGAAATTAAAATCTAAGTTAGAATAGGTGTGTTAATAGAAAAGTATAAACTAGGGCCCAAGAGCCTATATCATAAAAACAAATCTAGTTACAAACCTTAAGAATATAGAAATTAAAATAAGACAATTATTAAAACAATAATCTATATAACCATAAAAAAGAAATAAAATTATGTGTGTTTAATAGGGAAAAATAAAAAGAGAGAATTGTCAGAGAGAAAACGTGGAGATGGTAAGGAAAATCAATTTTTCAATTCTTCTTGGCCAAACAAAACCTCGACCTTTTCCAATTCAATCATAATATCTCCTTTTCATGTGAACCCACATGCTTATCTTTTTATATTCACATAGCAACATCCTTTCTCTTAACATAACACAAAACAAGTTTCTCCTCTTTCTTAACCAAATCAAATTTTCTCTCTTTGAACAACAACACCCAAAATCTCATCTTTCTCTTTTATAAAATGAATATTGTTTTAATAAAATACAACATAGAAATTTGATATTGACAAAAGAGAAAAATACCGTGTGATTCCTTTTTACTGACAGCGACAGTGATTTACGAGTGGCGGTGCTTTGATGCTTTTTCGACGGATCTCGCAATGGCGATGGTGAACAAGGTGGTGTGGCAGGCGAGTGCTTCGTGTCGGCGTGTGTGTTTGTTGGATCTTTTCGACTTGATTCAACAGTAATAAGTCTTTATTAAGTTGTTTATTAGTAGATTTGATGGGGGAAAAATTATATTGTATCATTAATGCATCCTGAAGGCGACAACAACAACTATGGAAACCTGTGTGTAGAGGTTATGTGTGATAATTTTAGAAATTTTGCTCTTCAATTGTGAGAAAAATTTTAAGTGTTTTGTTCTGAATCCTAAAATAATTGTTGATAGGATTGTTGATGGAGACTTCAGGGTTTCTTTATTGTTGTTCTTCGATGTGAAGAGTAATAACTTTTAGGAGAACTCTAGTGAGTTTGTTGATGAAAAATAGTGTGAAAGAGTGACCTATTTATAGTGATAATTAGGTCAACAAATTAAGAAATAAAGTTAATTTACAAATCAAAATTTTCTTGGTCACCAAGCTAACCAATCATAAAATGAATATGGCACAAATTGACACTGATTAACCAATAAAAAATAATTAAAAATAAAAGAAATATTTTTGGTATTTATTATAGTTTTTTGCATTCAATTTGGTAAAAAGTGCATAAAATAAAATAAATAATTTTTTTAAAAAAATACATTAATTAAAAAGTACAAAAACAATATTTAAATAAGAAAAAATTTCTTTTTATGATTTTTTTAATATAAATGGAAATAAAATTAGTAACATATAAATAGAAAAATATGTAATATCACCAAATGAGATTCTAACCCATGACCTTATGTTTGCAAGCTTTATTCCTTTACAATTGTGCTATGTTGCTTATTTGAAATAAAAACTCAATTGAAAGTATATGAAGACGAGTAAGTATTAGTTTTTTTTTTTTAAATTACAAATAAATTATTATATATATTTTTAAATAAATAAAATAATTTAAAAATGAATATTTATAAAAACCAAAAAATGTTAGTGTAAACGAACCAAAAGAATTTTAAAACCTAATTCTGAAAATGATTTTGTCTGTAGCACTGAGACGAACAAATTTGGTGTATGACAAATATATACTGGTTTTGTCAATATTATTAAAAGTTCATAATAATTCAAATGCATGTTATAAGTTTCTGGGAGTTAATTTGAGATTACTGCTTTAAAAATAAGTACTTTTAAAAAGCAAAAACTGGTTTTATCGTGACTGTAACCGGTTATAAGTTTTGGCATAACTGATTACGGTAGGCCAATTCAATTATGTTTTAAGTGTTTGTCGTAGGCGTAACCGATTACGGGGTTTTACGTAACCGGTTACAAACCCGTGTTTTGGGTTTTTTTATCATATTTTTAAGTTTTTTTGAATCCCAACAGTTTTGTTTAACTTGTATAAATAGTCTCAATGTGTAATATGAATACTAATGCAAATTTCTCTTCTCACCCTCAATTACTCTCTCTCTCTCTCTCTCTCTCTCTCTCTCTCTCTCTCTCTCTCTTATTTTCCCACTTTATCTTCCCCACAATCACTAAAATCTCAATTAATCCAATTGAATATTCTAACATTTGGTATTAAGAGTTCTGCTTCTGATCCACAATCTGTTGTGCAAAGATGACTACCGTCTCCAATTATCGAGTCCTCCTAATCTTTTAATCCTTAATTCCAAGAATTAGGATAAATGGTGCAATCAAATTAATGTGTTATTTGGCTATCAAGATGTTCTTGAAGTGGTCAACAATGAAATTACTCCTCTTGTTGCAGAGGCATAAAAGGTTGCACACAAAGAAGAGAAGAAGAAATACTACAAGACGATGTTCTTGATCTATTTTTGCATCGATAAATATAACTTTGAAAAAGTTGGTGATTGTGATTCGGCAAAGCAAGCATGGGAGATCTTGAAGAAATCTTATAAAGGGGATGATAAAGCAAAAGTGGTGAGGTTACGAATTCATAAGCGACAATTTTAATTGGTTCAAATGGAGGAGAAGGAAACAACTAACAAATGTGTAACACATATTACGCGTTAGGTGAATCAAATCAAATCTTGTGGAGAAACTGTTTCTGAGCAGAATGTTGTATTGAAAATATTGTATTCTTTGACACAAAGATTTGACAACATTCTAGTGGCGATTGAAGAGTCGAAGGATCTTATGATGTGGAGTGTAATACGGTGGGAGAACTGACTTGGGTGTTTTGCATTTTATCGTAATTGTTGTAGATAGTAAGAGTCGCCATCGAATTTTCTTTTATCCAATAAAGTAAATGGTGAAAAGAACAGAAAAGACCTTTTGAGAATTTTCTTAAGTTCGGGGGGTAGGTTATGAAAAGGGAAGGTGTTAACACCCTTTTCATCCGTAGTTATCTACGGGCTCTTAGTTGCTAGCTCACTTTGAAATGCTTTGTTTGAAATGTGTTTGTGATTTTTTTTTTAAAGTATTTTTGAAAGTGCCTTCATTTAGGCGAACTTTGTAATGATTATCGTCTCTATAAGAATGTATATAAAGTGTTGACTTTTGAAAATATTTCATGGCAAAGTGTTGGTTTGTTTGAAAGATGTTTGAAAATGGTTGTGAGCAAGCAACTGTGAACGTTCTACCTACTCAAAAAGTCTTAGTTTTCCTCCTCTTTTAGATATTGCTATCTTACCATTGATTGATAAGAATCCCTATCATTGGATGTGAAGGGAAGGGTGTGGGTCATCGTATAGTCATAGAAGGAAACATTCTAGGATACCTTTGCAATTTTTCATAAGGGTATAAGATCGTTTTACTGAAGGAAACATCGAAGGGTCATTGAGGGACTACAATATTATATTCGAGGGTCATTGCTAAAGTATCCCACGTTCGAGGGACATGATTGTTTTTCTAAAGGCAACAAGTGAGATTAACCCTAGAGGTGCAAGTGTGCAAAGTGTTTGTTTTCATGCATTTTTGTCTTGAGATTAGGGTTCTCTATTGTTTTATTTTTATTCTTGTCGTACACACCCTAATTACTAGCAATAATATTGAAAGAGATAAATTGTGGAAATTTAAAGTTCTACGCTATTACATCTTTTTTTGGGATGTGGGATACACATTTACAAATGGGGAATGAAAGAAATTAAAAACCTAATTACTATTACAACCATATTGAATAATGAATAAAAATATAAATATAAAGAAAATATAAAGATAATGTAAAAAAAATTGTTTTAAAAAAAACTTTTATGTATTGACACATGCACTTATGCATTGGCTCATATCTGTTTCTTATTCTTGAAAGTCAAAACCAACTCAGTATGAGTTGATACATAAAGGTTTGCGTTGGATCATAACCTGTTTTGCATCGACACATGCACTTATGCATCAATACATATCATTTCTTTGCTCCTGGAAATCAAAATCAACTCAGTATGAGCCGACATATAATGGTTTGCATCGACTCATTTTTGTTTTGTATCAAATCATTCGTGTTTTGTATCGACTCATAACCTGTTTTGTGCTTAATATGTGTCGACTCATAGAGATATGTATGGACTCATACTGCTGTTTTTTACTTCTAACATTTTTCTGCTGCATATATGAGTCAGTTCTCAACACATGGTTAGTGAAAATGAAAAGTAAACATATGGTTAGCTTCAGGGAAATGATATCCAAATTTTATCTTCACAAATGAACCACTAATGATGCTTGTATGAAGAGTTCAAAGTCAAGAAAACTTACCTTAAAACTGAAATTTGTGTTTTGATTTGAAGTTGTTGTATTGTATTGGAGAGGTCAAGTGGCTGTTTTTGAGTTTGGAGAATGGTGGTAGTGATGTTACAGAAGTTGCTCTTGTGTTTGAACAACTTCTATATGATGTATATGAAGTATATGGATGATTTGTTTAGGGGAAACTTGCATGCTTTTGGAGACTCAAAGGGTTTGGACTTCAAAGCTCAAAGATGGAGGTTTTTATGGATAATTCTGGTTTTTAGAGTATAAGGGGGGTTTGAGGATTTTTTTAATACACAAGAATCTGACCTCTTTCTCTTTCAAGTGCTCCCTCTATTTATAGTCAAGAGGTTTGGGAACAAGAGCTGATTATGTTTGCAAGACAACATGTTATGGTTTGGTTGGGATGCAAATATCAAACTATATCAATTCTCCATAGTCCCAAGATGAAGTACCAAAGTTGATGATATAGAGGGGGATACTTTCCATGATTTATGGTGGAGTAAAATCAGAAGTAAACAAGGTATGGGCTCAAGACAAATTTTGTACCAACAAGCTTGCTTTTCAAGAATATCAATGGTAACTTTTTACCTTAAATGGCAAGTTATTTCAATAATGGCTTACATCTCTTGGATAATGGTCCTAGATTTTGTGTAAACATTAAATTATGGATATATTTACAAGTAAGAAGGCCTGTAACATAAGATTATGTAGCATAGCATGTAGATTGGATCATGTGTTCTTCACCAAAAAGACTTGTAATTCAAGGATGGATGCCCAACTTCATGCCCTTGAATCTCCTGGAAAGCTTGAAACATCCTCTATAACTTTAATGTTTGCCATTTTGACAAAATCATCTTGGAACTATGTGAAAAAATGCCAAGAAGTTGGGATAAAATCCTGACCAAAATCTGTTGAAAATTTCTCTAAGTGTTGATAAAAATGTCATGACTTCAGGAATTTATAACTCAGAATCCAAGAACTTTTAGGACTTGATCAGTAAATAAAATTTGTAGATATAATCAAGACCTACAACTTTCATGTTGAAAGTTTTCTTTGAATCATCTTGCATCTTGGTGAAAGAATGTCATGAAGTAGTGAAATTATCATGTACAAAAACACTTGGGAAAATTTTCTAAGTCTTGAAAAGTTTTACTTTTCTCATTGACTTTTGACTTTCTTGATTTATTGATGATCAAGCTTCATATTTTTGAATATCTTGATGAATTGTGATCTTTTAAACTCAAATTTAATCAAAAACTTAAAGTTTGACTTTTTGGTGTACATTTGACTTTTTCATCAGTTGATCAAATTTCATCTATCAATCCAATGATCTTGAGAAATGTTTTGAGCCATGAAATTATGTAAGAATGTTATATTTTAATCCTTTAGTTTGTACTTTAAGCCATTAGATCATGTATTAAGTCAAAAGTCAAGACTCAGGCATTCTCAATCAAAACCCTAATTTTGACCATTTTGCCATTTTGGTAAATTGAGTGCTTTGAACATTTTTATTGAGGAATTGTAATCTAAACTTGATAAATTGATGAATAGGACTTTAAGATGTTTGTGTTGGCCAAAAATCATGAATTTTGACGGTAGGTTGACCACAGTTGACTTTTTACCCAATACAGCTGATTTTTAGTCATTTGGTCAATTGGCTGAGCAGTTTTATGATCCAAGACTTGAAACTTGACATGAGCAATCTTAAAGGTCCCTAATGATCCATGAAAGTAATTTGAAATATTAGAAGTCTAATTGTCCTTGTGCAAACTCAAACCCTAATTTGAAGTATCAGTGTTGAGGAGATGGCTTGACCTAGTCGATACTTGTGCGAGCTTGAGCTTTTGAAGATCTTTGTGAGAAATGTATTTGAGAAAAGAGAGGGAAAATTTTGGGGTACAACAACTGCCCCTGATCAATATTCTTAAATCTGAAGAGTTAGATTTGCGGGTCCGCCATTCGTGACTTGAAGGTGGAAGATAATTGAACACTAGAGTGCCCAGAAATTTGCACTCGCTTGTGCATGAAGTGAACTGCTTGTTGATCATCGGGAATGGGCTTAGAGATGTCATTTAGAGAGATGATGGAGAGTTGTCGGTGATGGTCTTATAGATGCTATCTGTTGTACCTCAAAATTTGCCCTCCCATATTCTTCAAAGTTTTGACAAGCATCACCTCAAATGGTTCAAAGTCTACTCAAAGGCTACACAGTCAAGCACCCTCCTAAGCCAGTCAAATTAGGGTTTTGGTTCTTGCAAGGAAGTTGAGGTTTTCAAGGGCTCAATCAAGTCACATGTGCCCATATACATTGTCAAGCACCTACATGTCAAGTTTCAAGGCTCACAAGGTCAAGTTGCACAGTCAAAAACCCTAATTGCTTCACAATCAACTGCAGGGGCAAAATGGTCATTTGGCAGTCAAAAGTCAAAAATTTTGGTCAACATCTTATTTTGAAGCCACAATCATCATTTGGTCAAGTCTTGACCATGATTCCACAAGAATGGCTCAAAAAATCATCAAGATGCAAAAGTTTCCATTTTTGGATAGTTGAAAAGTCAACTGTAACTTGACCAAGGCATAACGTTTTCATGGTTCATCAGAAAAATCCAATCCAATGCTCATTTTGAAGGGGAGGACATTTCCTACAACTCATATTCACATTCCAAGTCCAAGAAATGCTCTCACAAAAAGTTATCAATTTCAACATTATAGGTCATTTTTAAAAGTCAATAAAAAGGCATTTTAAGTCAAAGACCATAACTTGATATTGGTAAATCAAAATGACATGGGACTAAAGGCATTGGTTATAGGACTTCAAGACCTTTCGAAAATGTCCAAGAACATGTTCATATGATCAAAATTGATCAAGATATGCATTGGAGAAGTTGGGAAATTTTTGTGAAATGGCAAAAGTCAACTATCCTTGAAACTTCAATTTTGACAAAAGGGCCCACTTTTTTCCATTCAGCCTTGTCATGCCACCCACGTGTCCCATGATTAATTTCAAGATTAAACATTAATTTTTCTATTTTATTTAATTTTTATTGATTTAATCCATTTTAAATCCATAAAATTCAAATAAAATCAAAAAAATTAATTAAAGGGGATCTTTGTGGTTTGAATGACCTTTATATGCCATTTACTAGCTTCCAAATTCGTGCAAGCTATTTTTTGTACACAAAATTTTGAATTTGTGCCAAGATGTCCAGATACATGTAAGCATGGAAAGGGAAAGTTTTGAAAATTTTGGAAGCTTTTTAATTTGTTGGATTTTGGTTTGAAAGCATGGCTTTATGGCTTGGATTCTTGCCTTATTTCTTTGTACCCTCCATCTCCTCTATAAATACAAGCCATGAGAAAGCATTACAAAAAAATACACACAACCTAGAGAACGCCCCAAAATTGCAAAAATTTCCTTGAAGTTGTCAAGCTCGAAAGACCTGATCTAGCCAGATTCAACTACTTCCAAGCACTCCATCAACATCCCAGGTCCCCCAAATGCTTATTTCTATTTTTCCATAACATGTTCCTGTGCAGGTTTCACAAAGGCTTTCCACCATGTGCATCAAACGATCATGCGCCAAGTGGCCTTAAAGATCAATCCAGGGGCTATGAGATGCTGGATACCATGCTCCAAGTCAAAGCACGTGCAGGCAATTCCTAAAGTCAATAAAGGCTTAAGCTTATTGGGCCATATTGCTTCCTCAAACCCTCATTCCTGGCCCAAACCCCCCTTGGGTTTGCTTTTTCTTTTTTTATTTTGTCATTTTATTTTTTTATTTGCTTTATTTTATTTCTTATTCTTTTTTTTATTAACAATTAACCAATTAATATTTTTTTTAAAAAAACAAAAAGAACTAATATCATTACTTTATTAATTTCATTTAAGTAATTATTTTGTAAATAAATATTCATAAATTGATATAGCTTTAATTAGGCAATTTTAACTCTTTTTTAAATAACTAAAATAAATTTAGAATTAAGTTTTTATTAACTTTTAATTTTATTTCTTTTTATTTTATTTCATTAAAAAACATAAAAACACAAAAAATATTTTCTTTTAATAAATTAATTAATTAGTAATTAGGCTTTATTTAATTAATTTCATTTAATCATAAAAAGACAAAAAAATTCATTTCTTTTCTTAAAAGGGTCAAAACCCTTAAGGCATTCCCGATTAATTTTTATTCGCGCGCATTTATTTTATTTTGATTATTATGTAATTGCTTCCAAGAATGTAATAGTTAAATAGGAACTTTACCGCTTTATTTACTATTTCTCGCACTTTATTTTCAAAAACGGGTTTTTGTCTTTGGCGATGTATAGACCCGCGCCTTGTAATAGTTAGATTTATCTTTCGGCAATTTACTTTTTCGCACTCCTAACTGTTAACAATGCATGAAAGAATGTATGTAAATAAAATCAATCCGTAGCTCACAAATAACATGCAAAGACAAAACATTAACTGAAAAACAACACACCAAGCACATGCCACTCCTAGGGTACGCCTCACTGGTTGCCTCGAACGTGGTCATCAAGTATAGGGTGTCTTAGAGGTCGCCCTTCAGTCCAAAAGATCCAGTTGCCTCGAAACGGTTGCCTAGGATAAAAGGATCTAAGACATTAGGGTTACTTCTAAGGTGTCCTACCATTGCTTCGGTGACCACATTGTCCCTTAATCGAATTGACCCGAACACCTCCAACGATGGTACTACCTACCTCTCAATGGTGGGATAGCACTATCTAAAGGACTCTTACACAACTTAATTCCTTAGAGTAGGTAGATTCTCTTAAGTACTTGCTCTTTTCAAAAACAAACAAAATACTTTTCACACCTTACACTTTCAAAAAGTTTTCAAACAATACTTCATACACTCTTGAGGACTGATACAAGAGTTACCTAGAAGTTTTTCAAACGAACTTTTTCAAAACCCACACACACTTGAAAAGCAAACAAATTTTGAAAACATAAGAGCAAGTACCTAAGAGCCCATGGATAACCATGGATAGAAAGGGTGCTAACACCTTCCCTTTCTATAAATCTACCTCCCGAACCGAGAGACATTCTCAATAAGGAATTTTGCTGTGCTTTTGTCCTTTCCATGTTGGAGAAAATAAAAGACGATGGCGACTCTTGCTTACCGCGACATATGCGATCCAGCTTACAAAAACAGTCAGTTCTATTTCCACCGATCCCAGAACTGGCGACTCTGCTGGGGATACTAAAAGTGAGGTGTACCTTAGGATTAGATCATACTTGTGTTTTCAATTGCTTTGCTTTGATTGCTTTATATTTGTGGGCTTTGCATCGGAGTTTCATAGATCCTAACCCGGATATGGGGATACCCTTTTAGGTAGCATAAGCTGTGAGGGACCTGTCCGGCGTAGACCGACACGGGTGAAGCAGTGGCTACATTGGTGTGGCACCTTGGTCTGTACCGATATCCCTTGTGTTACAACGAGGAGAATATGGGTCTTTTGAGGAGTCATTAAGCACCAACCGACCTTAGAACCCTAATGTGACCCAACTTGGCCATAGAACAGTAGCAGTATGCTACACTCATTAAGGCTAAACTCTCGCGATGGTTCTGGCCGCAAGAAAAGATTGTGATGCTGGAGTTATGACCGATTGAGGGTAGTCGATGATATTGAGATCCTCTAGAACCCGGTTACTATTTTCTAGGACAGGTCTTAACCAATGAAACTGAAAGAGGGTAGTACCTAAACTTCATGCTGGCCTAAACTCTAAGGGCTCTCTGTGTGACTTGTGTGCCTTTAAACTTGAATTACTTGCATGTACTTGTTATCTGACAACACGGGTTCCTTGCAGGTTTTGTTTGCAGTCCTTAATCTGGACTCATAACAGGGCTTACTTACATCACTCCACGCATAGCATAACATCATACCATCATACCATTGCATACATCCTGCATAAGGACTAATCCATTTCAAGGATCTCAAGGGTCTGTGATGCAGGTCATGATGAATCAAAATGTCTAGCAAGGGGCAAAAGGGGATTTATTTTCCTCTAGCCAAGGTTGATAACTTGAGTCAGGGGCTATGACCCACTCGATATGGTGAGCCTTGACTCTTGAAGAAGGACTCTCAACAATATGCAGTGCCTTCCATCAAGCTACAAAATGCAAATGCTAACGATTTTCTTGTTTACCCCACGAGATCCTTGAAAACATTGCATGCATATCATACATATCATTATATTACAGATACCCTTGTTACAGGTCACTTACCATCTCCGCTGTTTATTTCAGCAATGGCTTCCCAACAAGATAACCAGAGTCTTCATGCTCAAGAGACTCAGTTCAGGGAGATCTTCCTAAGCCTATCCAAGGGGCAGGAAGAGTTGAGGACACTCCTCATGGGGAATTTGGCCAAGAAAAGTCCCGAAGATGATAAGGACGAACGGCTGAAACGTATGCAAGCTGAGGTAGATACAATGAGAACCCAGATGCTGGGGCAAATGGCTCTCATCCAAGGCTTAGCTCGGGAGCAAGAAGAGTTGAGGACCATGATCAGTCAGCTTCATCAAGACAGATACAACATGAAGCAACCAGTCCAAGTCAGGGACCAGGTCATTGATCAGCTTCCAAGAGGACAAGAGTCTGGTATGGTGAAGAATAGACCTCTCCAAATTGCTACCACTTCACAGGTCCAACCACAACCTCGCCCAGAGCAACAGGTTGATCAGAGTAAGCCAAACAAGCCCAGGAGGCAATTCACCCAGCTCAACGTGTCGTTGTTTCAAGCTTTACAACACCTGTTGAGATTGAATCTGATTACACTAAGAGCTCCTCCCCGAAATCCCAACATCTCTGCTCCTAACTATCATCCCAACAAAAGATGTGCATACCACTCTGACAGTCCTGGACACGACACTGCCGACTGCTGGGCTCTGAAGAACAAGGTCCAGGACCTGATTAATGAAGGAGCAGTGGATTTCACCCAAGAGGGTCAGGCTGAGTTCTTCTACCATCCCTGCAGGATTCACCATTTGAAGTGACAAGTCCTGAGATGAGAAGACTTTTTGTCCATTAGAATTTTCAAGTTGTAATTTTCTTTTGATTGTTCAAACAATTATCATATCAAACTCTATTATTTCATCAATGCATTACACGTGTCTGTTTTGAAGTATTTGTGTTCTCCATATTCAAAATGGCTTTTATTTTTTCTTGATGTTCAACTCTCGATTGAAAATTCTAAAGCCTCTTGAGGGAGGATGACGAAAACGATACCACAATCTACAGTATGCTTTTGAACAGACCCCGCTGATGAGGTACAAGCATTGTTTCAATTCCTAAACACTGGAGTTATAAGGAAGATAATCCCTCGTCAACCCCTTCGAGCCAAAGAAGTAGGAGTTTTTCTTTTCGAAAATTAAAAACCCTTAATCATAACCTGGGGGCAGGGTAGTTTTCTCAGTTGATCCAGGTGCACAACGAATGGCACCAAAGAAGTCCTTACAAAGCAAAAGACAGTGATGGTCCTGAATAATCATAAAGACAGACAGTCATAATCTCTCAAACTAAAAGCCCAGTAATTCAAAACCTATGAAGGAGACTTGCAAAACTGGGGCATCCCGCTAACTGTAATTACAAAAAGAAACAGTTCAGGCAAAAAACAGGGATAATGAAAAAAAAAGAGGTCCTACAAACCCTCAACACAAAAGGAAATGACTGCCTATTCAAAATAAACTATCAATGTCCAAACCATCACTGGAACATCAGAGCAAAGACTCAAACAAGGTCTAACGCACGATCAGCTGAGTTTAGGTTTGAAGAACATCACGAAGAGCGGGTGGGTACAATTACATTTTGAGCCTTATCCTTTGTTTCTTAAACTGTGAACCAGGCCACGTTACAACCCTTAAAAGTCCTAGCTGAAGCATGGGTTGGTTCGAAAGCATACTGTTACGAAAGGTATCCTGACTCCTTAAGGTTTGCCATAAAATCCTGAGTTGACATCGCATTTTACAAAATTTGCTTGTTTTACTGAAAAATGCATTTTCAAAATCTTCGTAACAGACATGAGCTTTGCATTTTAATATAACATTGCTTGCATATGACTATTTGTTTGAACAGCATAGAAGTTCGCACGACGAATGTCTAATGAACAAAAGCACCTCCAATCAAGGGGCATGGCATGATCATTGTCCATCATCTGGGGCAGTTAAGTCAAGATTCGGAGAATCTCTCAAAAGGTCAACCAGCTTGGGACAAATCTCCATCTGGATCACTTGGGGCATTGGACATGAGTTCCAGCTACGAATCTTGCCTGATCAAACATCTTCTGGTCGCATGGCAACACAACAACAGGGGCAACTCCCTATATTTTGAGAGCGTGGACATAGTCGGAAAAAAATACTACGCATAATCAAAGACCCGCTAGGTTGACACGCCTAGGCAAAAAAAGGGCTTCCCGGCGAACCAAAAGGGTTCGGGCAAAATAAGGGATGAAATGAAAAATCTGTACACCCGGCAGGTCGAAAACCTGAAAAGGCGGCTTGGGCAAAAATGGGTATCCCGGTGGACTGAAAACCCGAAAGGGCGGTCCAGGCAAAAGTTAGGGATCAAAAGCGTACGACTATGTTCCGTCATCTCGTCACTTGCCTACCAAAAGAAGATTTGTCAAAACGGTAGTTATCAAGACCTCCACAGGTATCTTCTCCCACAGAAACTGGGGCAATAAGAATTGTCTAAGCAATCTAGTTGCTCTATCCACCAAGGTACCAAGGTAGGTTCGGCTGAAGAACGACCAGGATACCTTCACTCCCCGTCGAGTAAAACAAGATTCAACAATTCTCCTCAAGCAGAGTTGGTCTCCAATCAGCCCTAACAAGGCACCGTATCTCCAACAAGTCAGCGATACTCTTCCCAAGCAGAGTTAATCTACTGTCAGCCTTAAGGAAGATGGGTATCCCCAGAAGATCTCAATATTCCCCAGCGGAGTATATAGATGTTCCTAAGCAAGCATCCCCGGCAGTCTTAATATAAGATTGTTCCCCGGCAGAATACCAGACACCCCAGTGGAGCCACTTCCCTAATACAGTCCAAAGTTTCCCCAGGAGAGTTGAATTATCCTCCCCAGTAGATTCTGGAAGCTTATCCCCAGTAGATTCTGGAAGCTTATCCCCTGCGGAGCACGAACGCGTCTCCCCGGCTTTATTCAAAGGTTATTCTTCACCAGAGCTTATAACTGGGTTATCCTCAGCTAATTGCCACGGAAAGATCGTCCTCGGCGAAGCTCTTCCTATCCCCCAGCGGAGTTCATCAAATCTTCCAACATAACATATCAACGGTATCCCCAGCGGAGTTATCATCAATTTCAAAACCTCAGCGAAGTATCTCTTCCCACAGAGTATTCCCCACAGAGTAATCTCTCCAACAAGTTTATTACCCCAACGAAGTCATCTTCTCCTACCGGTTTATTCTTGCAACCATTATCCCCAGCGGAAACGAAGAACTCCACTCTTCAAACATCAAGCCCAGGATTCAATAAACTCCCGGCATCCGTCAAGGATTTATTTTCCTAGACGAGAATACATTCATAAACATCGCATTGTCATGATACATGCATATACACATCATACAATCTCATTTTATGTTGAGAACATCATCGCTTGATCCATATCATGCATTGCATGTGACTAACCTTACCTTTCAGGGAGGATACAGTTAAATGATCAGCTATGTCAAAGAAGACAGATACAGTCGAAAGAGACCAATCCAGTCAAAGAATACAGATTCAGTCCAAAAAAAAAAGACAAGTCCAGCTAAATCCCAAAGGTTTTTCTGATGCTCATCCAGTCAAAGAAGACAAGTCCAGCTAAATCCCAAAGGTTTTTCTGATGCTCATCCAGTCAAAGAAGACAAGTCCAGTTAAAATTAATTCCTAAAGTCATTAAAGACAACCCGTCAGTATAGACACCCGTCAGTATAGACACCCGTCATTGAAGACATCTCGTCATTGAAGACTACCCGTCATTGAAGACAACCCGTTATTGAAGACAACTCGTCATTGAAGACAACCCGTCATTGAAGACAACTCGTCATTGAAGACAACCCGTCATTGAAGACAACCTGTCATTGAAGACAACTCGTCATTGAAGACAACCCGTCATTGAAGACAACTTTTCATTGAAGACAACCCGTCATTGAAGATAACTCGTCATTGAAGACAACTCGTCATTGAAGACAACTCGTCATTGAAGACAACCCGTCATTGAAGACAACTCGTCATTGAAGATAACTCGTCATTGAAGACAACCCTTCATTGAAGACAATCCGTCATTAAAGACAACTCATCATTGAAGACAACTCGTCATTGAAGACAACCCGTCATTGAAGACAACTCGTCATTGAAGACAACCCGTCATTAAAGACAACTCGTCATTGAAGACAACCCGTCATTGAAGACAACTCGTCATTGAAGACAACTCGTCATTGAAGACAACCCGTCATTGAAGACAACTCGTCATTGAAGACAACTCGTCATTGAAGACAACTCGTCATTGAAGACAACCCGTCATTGAAGACAACCCGTCATTGAAGACAACCCGTCATTGAAGACAACCCGTCATTGAAGACAAATCGTAATTGAAGACAACCCGTCATTGAAGACAACCCGTCATTGAAGACAACTCGTTATTGAAGACAACTCATCATTGAAGACAACCCTTCATTGAAGACAACTCGTCATTGAAGACAACTCGTCATTGAAGACAACTCGTCATTGAAGACAACTCGTCATTGAAGACAACCCGTCATTGAAGACAACTCGTCATTGAAGACAACCCGTCATTGAAGACAACTCGTCATTGAATACGACCCGTCATTGAAGACAACTCGTCATTGAAGACGACTCGTCATTGAAGACAACACGTCATTGAAGATCACTCGTCGTTAAAGAAAACCCGTCTATGAAGACAACCCGTCCAAAGAGACAACTCGTCAAGAAAGACAAAACCTCCTCTGGTTCAGTTAAATCCTAAAGATTTTTCTGAGATAACCTGTCAGTAGAGACAACCCATCAACCTTTTGAAGTTCCAGATTCGATACCTGTATTTAGCCAGGGCATGTCTGGGAGCGACTGAGTGAAGATCAACCCCTGTAGCAGGCCAGGTAATTATCTTTCTTTCTCAGGTACGCAAGTTCTCGCTAAGGAATCTCTTACGCGACTGACACCTAGATGGCATCTATAAGCCCATCTCCACAACTATCCATCACAGTTCCAAATGGCATCTATAAGCCCATTCCCGACAAGGTTCTGTCACATCTCCAGATGGCATCTATAAGCCCATCCTCCTATCCACCATCTCTCCAAATGGCATCTGTAAGCCCATTTCTGCCATCACACTGCTGATACTCTACTATGTGAGTGAAAATTTCTGGGCACTCTAGTGTTCAATCATCTTCCACCCTCGGATCACGAAAGGCACACAAGCCAATCTACATCCTCAGGTCAAAGAAGATTGAACAAGGGCAACTGTTGTACCCCAAAATTTTCCCACCCATATTCTTCAAAGTTTTGACAAGCATCACCTCAAATTGTTCAAAGTCTACTCAAAGGCTACACAGTCAAGCACCCTCCTAAGCCAGTCAAATTAGGGTTTTGGTTCTTGCAAGTAAGTTGAGGTTTTCAAGGGCTCAATCAAGTCACATGTGCCCATATACATTATCAAGCACCTACATGTCAAGTTTCAAGGCTCACAAGGTCAAGTTGCACAGTCAAAAACCCTAATTGCTTCACAATCAACTACAGAGGCAAAATGGTCATTTGGCAGTCAAAAGTCAAACATTTTGGTCAACATCTTATTTTGAAGCCACAATCATCATTTGGTCAAGTCTTGACCATGATTCCACAAGAATGGCTCAAAAAATCATCAAGATGCAAAAGTTTCCATTTTTGGACAGCTGAAAAGTCAACTGTAACTTGACCAAGGCATAACGTTTTCATGGTTCATCAGAAAAATCCCATCCAATGCTCATTTTGAAGGGGAGGACATTTCCTACAACTCATATTCACATTCCAATTCCAAGAAATGCTCTCACAAAAAGTTATCAATTTCAACATTATAGGTCATTTTTAAAAGTCAACAAAAAGGCATTTTAAGTCAAAGACCATAACTGGATATTGGTAAATCAAAATGACATAGGACCAAAGGCATTGGTTAGAGGACTTCAAGACCTTTCCAAAATGTCCAAGAAAATGTTCATATGATCAAAATTGAGCAAGATATACATTGGAGAAGTTGGGAAATTTTTGTGAAATGGCAAAAGTCAACTATCCTTGAAACTTCAATTTTTGACAAAAGGGCCCACTTTTTTCCACTTGATTCAGCCTTGTCATGCCACCCACGTGTCCCATGAATAATTTCAAGATTAAACATTAATTTTTCTATTTTATTTAATTTTTATTGATTTAATCCATTTTAAATCCATAAAATTCAAATAAAATCAAAAAAATAATTAAAGGGGATCTTTGTGGTTTGAATGACTGTTTAACGCTGGTTCGCGAAATGTCACGGAAGCAAGAGTCGCCACCGTCTTTTATTTTCTCCAACATGGACAGGACAAAAGCACAGCAAAATTCCTTATGAGATAGTTTCTCGGTTCGGGAGGTAGATTTATAGAAAGGGAAGGTGTTAGCACCCTTTCTATCCATGGTTATCCATGGGCTCTTAGATACTTGCTCGTTTGTGTTTTCAAAAGATTTGCTTTTCAAGTGTGAGTGGGTTTGAAAAAGTTCCGTTTAAAATTTCAGAATGACTCTTGTATCAGTCCTCAAGAGTGTTTGAAAAATTGTTTTGAAAGCTTTTTGAAAAGTGTCAGTGTGAAAAGAGTTTTGATTTGTTTTTGAATAGAGCAAGTATCTATGAGTCATCTACCTACCCTAAGGAATTAGGCTGTGTAAATGTCCTTAAGGTAGTGCCATCCCACCATTGAGAGGTAGGTAGCACCACCGTTGGAGGTGTTCGGGTCAATTCGTTTGTAGGGACAGTGTGGTCACCAGAGCAACAGTAGGACACCTTAGAAGCTACCCTTATGCCATTGATCCTTTTTTAATCGAGGCAACCGTTTCGAGGCAACTGGATCATGGACATAAGGACTTACTAAAACGTCCTATACTCGACGACCACGTTTCGAAGGTAAGGCAACAGGTGAGGCGTACCCTAGAAGTGGTGTGTGAATTTGTGTGTTGTTTTCATGTCAATATTTATCTTTGATCAGGGCATTGGTGAGCTACGAGTTATTTTTAATTAGCCATACATTCTTCCATGCAATTAGAATTTAAAAGTGCGGAAATTTAAATGCGGAAAGTAAAATCCTACGCTATTACAAGGCGCGGGTCTATACATCGCCAAATTACAAAGACCCGTTTGTTAAAAAATGCGGAAAGTAAAAGACCTAATTACTATTACAAGCCTTGAGCAGTTACATAATATTCGAAAGGAAAATAAATGCGCGAAAAGAAATTAGAATCGAATGTCCGAGGGTTTTGACCCTTTTAGAATTAAATTGAAATTAAAGACTTGATTAATTATTTAATAAAAGAAAGAAATTATTTTTATGTTTTTTTGTATTTATGAAAATAAAGAAAATTAAAATCAAGAGAAACCCTAATTCTAAGTTATTTTAGTTATTAAGAAAATATTAAAGTTTAACCTAATTTACTAATTAATTAATGTACATGTTTATTTACAAAATATTTAGTAATTAATAATAATAATAAGGAGAGAAAATTATTTATTAAAAAAAAGATGAAAAGATCAAAACCCTAATTCTACCTATTTTAATTTATTTAAGAAAAGATTAAAATTTTAACCCTAAATTAAACTAAATTAATTATTAAAGTTTATTTACAAAATAAATTAAAGGTGAAATAATAATAATTAAATATATTGTATTTTTTTAATTTTCTGTTTTTATTATGAAAAATTATTTTATGGAATTTAAAGAAAACAATTATAAAAAAAAACAATTAAAAGAATTAAAATTGAAAAGAAAATAAGAATTAAAAAATGCAAACCAGGGGGTGTCAGGCCCCAAAGGGAGGTTTGTTTGAAGCAGATTTGGCCCATCAGCATAGGCCTTTCTTGACTTTTCAGGATCGTGTGCACGCTTGTTTGACTGGACCACCATGGATCTCATTCAATGGCCCTTGGATTGATCATCAGGGGCGCGTGGCAAGACTGAGCGTGAGCGTGTATGGTGAGCCTCTGGGTGAACGCTTCACTTGAACACATTAAGATAAAAATCATGAAATATGTGGGGGACCTGGGAATCGAACCCAGGTCCCAGCGTTTACCAAACCATATTCCCACCATCTGAGCCAATGCACGCGTTTGTATATGTAATGGAAAACAAATAATATAATAAAACAATAAAAGTTAGTGGTATAACACAAAAGAGCGCGCCAAATGTTTGAATTGTCCAATAGCACCAAGCCACGCATGCGTCTTCTCCATTTGCCTGCAATTACATGAAACAAATAGCGGGGGTTTTAAACCCCCACAAACTGCAAACTATGAAAATAGCGATTAGAACATGGACAAATATAAAAAGGGCGCGAGGTATTGGTTTGCTTCGTCTTGATACCACGAATTCAATGGCATAGGTTTTAAGGTCTAATTTTTCCATATGAGGAAAACCCCAATTTTTGAGTCCTGAAACCCTAGATATCCTTCCATGGCGAATTTCGTTTCAAGGCATATTGATGAAATTAAACCATACAGAAAGCTTTGCCTGAGTGCTGTGAACATAAAACAATCAACCAACTGTATTAATAATGCATGAATCGTGATATGGAATTCAAGAAATTTTGGAAAACCGTGTGATCTGTGTTCTATGATTCTTGGCACGTTTTGATTGATTCTTGATTGCAAAAGCTTCCTTGATGGTCCAGCAATGTGTTGGAATAGATTTTAGGCTTTGAAACGTGCAGTAACTAGGATTTCAGTTTCCAAGTTTTTGATGAAATTTTGCAAATTGGTATCCAGATTCTGAGCAGTTTTTCGTGTCTTTTTGAATAGGGTTGAGTTGTGCCTTTGTATCTGAAGGGAATTAGGTCAAGAAAACAAGCCCAAGGTCCATCCATTTATGATTTCAATATTTGATTTTTCCTATATCTTTTTCAATCTTTTTGCCATGAAAACCATGCCAATTATGGAAGATTTGGTCTTGTTGATTGATGCACGAAATCCTTAGCATGTGATGAACCTATTTGCTGCACAAAAAAGATTTAAAAACATGATTTGATATTTTTCTCATATTTAAAACTAATTAAATGAATTAATAATAATAAAAACTTAATTAATTAATTAAAAATAAGAAAATAAATCCCTTTGAGCTTAATGGGTCGTGCATATGCTTTGGGTAATGATTCATGGAAGAATTTGAGGCCCATTAGCATTTTTGAAGCTTTTGAAGCAAAGTTGACTTTTCAAAATTCCCAAAAATTTCCCAACTTCTCCAAGGCATATCTTGCTCAATTTTGAAGCTATGATCATGTTCTTAGACACTTTGGAAAGGTCTTGAAGTCCTCTAACCAATGCCTTTGGTCCCATGTCATTTTGATTTACCAATCTCAAGTTATGGTCTTTGACTTAAAGTGCCTTTTTGTTGACTTTTGAAAATGACCTATAATATTGAAATTGATAACTTTTTGTGAGAGCATTTATTGGACTTGAAGTGTGAAGATGAGTTGTAGGAAATGTCATCCTCTTAAAAATGAGCTTTGGATGGAATTTTTCTGACAAACCATGAGGAAGTTATGCCCTGGTCAATTTGCAGTTGACTTTTCCAACTGTCCAAAAATAGAAACTTTTGCATCTTGAGACTTTTTGAGCCATGCTTTGAGAATCATGATCAAGAATTGATCAAATGATGTTTGTGGCTTCAAAATAAGATGTTGACCAAAAATTTTGACTTTTGACTGCCAAATGACCATTTTGCCCCTGTAGTTGACTGTGAAGCATTTAGGGTTTTTGACTGTGCAATTTGATGTTGTGAGTCTTGAAACTTGGCATATGGATGCTTGACAATGTATGTAGGCATATGGGACTTGATTGGACCCTTGAAAACTTCAATTTCTTTGCCAGAACCAAAACCCTAATTTTGACTGTGTTGTGAGGCAATTGGACTGTGCAATCCTTGAGGGATTTTGAACCATGCTCTTGGCAACTCTTGAAGAATATGGGAGGGTAAATTTTGGGGTACAACAGTTGCCCCTGTTCAATCTTCTTAGACCTGAGGATGTAGATTGGCTGGCGTGCCTTTCGTAATCCGAAGGTGGAAGATGATTGAACACTAGAGTGCCCAGAAATTTGCACTCACATAGTAGAGTGTTAGCAGTGTGATGGCATGAATGGGCTTACCGATGCCATTTGGAAACTGTAGTGGATAGGAGGATGGGCTTATAGATGCCATCTGGAAGTTGGACAGTACCTTGTCGGGAATGGGCTTATTGATGCCATTTGGAGACTGTTGGTATGTGGATGGGCTTATAGATGCCATCTAGGTGTCGATCGCGTAAGAGATTCCTTAGCGAGAACTCGCATACCTGAGAAAAGAAAAATAATTACCTGGTCTATTACAGGAGTTGGTCTTCAAACTCTTTATGTAGATGTGCCCTGACTGGATGCAGGTATCGAATCTTCAATCAATTACTCACAGATGTGCCCTGGCTAGATACAGGAATCGAATCTTAAAACTCTTCATGTAGATGTGCCCTGGCCAGATACAGGTATCGAGTCTACAATCAGTTACTCACAGATGTGCCCTGGCTAGATACAGGAATCGAATCTGGGAATAGTCGTCAATAGGTACACCCTGGCAAGATACAGGAATCAGATCTTCAAACTCTTCAGACGTGCCCTGGCAGGATACAGGAATCGAGTCTGGAATTAGTCGTCAACAGATACACCCTAGCAAGATACAGGAATCGGATCTTCGAACTCTTCAGACGTGCCCTGGCAGGATACAGGAATCGAGTCTGGAATATAGTCGTCGACAGATACACCCATGCAAGATACAGGAATCAGATCTTCGAACTCTTCAGACGTGCCCTGGCAAGATACAGGAATCGAGTCTGGAATATAGTCGTCAACAGATACACCCTGGAAAGATACAGGAATCGGATCTTCAAACTCTTCAGACGTGCCCTGGCAGGATACAGGAATCGAGTCTGGAATTTAGTCGTCAACAGATACACCCTGGCAAGATACAGGAATCGGATCTTCGAACTCTTCAGACGTGCCCTGGCAAGATACAGGAATCGAGTCTGGAATATAGTCGTCAACAGATACACCCTGGCAAGAGACAGGAATCGGATCTTCAAACTCTTCAGACGTTCCCTGGCAGGATACAGGAATCGAGTCTGGAATATAGTCGTCAACAGATACACCCTGGCAAGATACAGGAATCAGATCTTCAAACTCTCCAGACGTGCCCTGGCAGGATACAGGAATCGAGTCTGGAATATAGTCGTCAACAGATACACCCTAGTAAGATACAGGAATCGGATCTTCAAACTCTTCAGACGTGCCCTGGCAGGATCCTGGAATCGAGTCTGGAATATGTAGTCGTCAACAGATACACCCTGGCAAGATACAGGAATCGGATCTTCAAACTCTTCAGACGTGCCCTGGAAAGATACAGGAATCGAGTCTGGAATTAGTCGTCAACAGATACACCCTGGCAAGATACAGGAATCGGATCTTCGAACTCTTCAGACGTGCCCTGGCAAGATACAGGAATCGAGTCTGGAATTAGTCGTCAACAGATACACCCTGGCAAGATACAGGAATCGGATCTTCGAACTCTTCAGACATGCCCTGGCAAGATACAGGAATCGAGTCTGGAATATAGTCGTCAACTGATACACCCTGGCAAGATACAGGAATCGGATCTTCGAACTCTTCAGACGTGCCCTGGCAAGATACAGGAATCGAGTCTGGAATTAGTCGTCAACAGATACACCCTGGAAAGATACAGGAATCGGATCTTCGAACTCTTCAGACGTGCCCTGGCAAGATACAGGAATCGAGTCTGGAATTAGTCGTCAACAGATACACCCTGGCAAGATACAGGAATCGGATCTTCGAACTTTTCAGACGTGCCCTGGCAAGATACAAGAATCGAGTCTGGAATATAGTCGTCAACAGATACACCCTGGCAAGATACAGGAATCGGATCTTCGAACTCTTCAGACGTGCCCTGGCAAGATACAGGAATCGAGTCTGGAATATAGTCCTCAACAGATACACCCTGGCAAGATACAAGAATTGGATCTTTAGTTGCGACCGTTGATAGTAATCGTCTTTGTACTGACCTTTGTCCCGAAAAAGACAAAACGTTAATTGTATGCGATGTCATGATGTATGGCATGCGTGATGTTCTCAAAATGAGATTGTATGTTCATGATGCGTATGTGCATGCTATAATGTATGAATATGTGATGTTTAGGAAATGTGTTTTCGTCTAGGAAAATAAATCCTTGACGGGTGCCGGGAAGTTGACTCCTGGGCTGATGTTGAAGAATAGTATTCTTTGCTTCCGCTGGGGATGATGGTTGCAAGAATACTGGTAGGAGAAGATGACTCCGTTAGGGAATAAACTTAGCGAATAAATTACTTTACGGGGAGTGAACTCTGTGGGGAAAGAGAGGTACTTTGCTGAAGTCGATGATAACTCCACTGGGGATACCATTATTGAGCTATGTTGAAGGAATTGATGAACTTCGCTGGGGGATAGGAAGACTTCGTCAGGGATGATCTTTCCATGACAATTGGCCGAGGATAACCCAGTTATATCCTGGTGGGGAAATAACCTTTGAATAAAGCCGGGAGACGCGTTCATGTTCTGCGGGTGACAAGCTTCCGGAATCTACTGGGGATAAGCTTTAAGACCTGCTGGGGATATGGATTCCACTTTCCTGGGGCAACTTTCGGACTGGACTCTCCTGGGGAAATTTTGAATTGTACTGGGGAAGCGGCTCCGCTGGAGTGTTTGGTAAACCGCCGAGGAACAATCTTAGATCAAGACTGCCGGGGATGCTTGTTAAGAATGTTTGCATACTCCGCTGGGGAATATTGAGACCTGCTGGGGGTACCCAATTTCCTTAAGGTTGCCAGTGAACTAACTCTGCTTGGGGAGAGTATCGCTGACTTGCTGGAGATATTGTGCCTTGTTAGGGCTGATGGGAGACCAAACTGCTTGGGAGAGATTTGTTGATTCTTGGCTCACTCTCTGGGGAATTAAGATATCTTGGTTACATTCTTCAGCCGAACTTACCTTGGTACCTTGGTGGACAGGGCAATTAGATCGCTTTAGACAACTCATTATTGCCCCTGTTTCTGATGTTACCTGTAATTAATCCTTTGCTTCACATGCAAATATTTATGAGTTAGAAATTATTGTCAAATGCATATATCAAAATTTGAACATTGGACGTTCTTCGCAAAACAAAACAGAAAAAGGAAAAACAATTGGCAATTGATCTGAAAAGTGAACTTGTATTGATTTTGAATTTGCCTGTAAATAAGCGTTTATGTACAAGAGGCTGACGTCCTAGTAAGAGAATGCCGCCGAACGATAGAGTTTATACAATTTTGTGAAAAGGGAAAACAAAACAGCTATGTGAAAAGAATAATCCCACTGGGTTCCAACTCTGCTATCGCCTTTATATCTTCGAGCGTCTCATCACTTGGCTGCTCGGTTGAAGATGAAGCTGATTGATCGATGCCGTCTGAACCTGATGTTGATACCGGATTCTGGATGCAAGGTGATCCAATGAGACATAGTATTACGCTTTAATCCCTAACTTTTGCCTGGACCGCCCTTTCGGGTTTTCAGTCCACCAGGATACCCATTTTTGCCCAAGCCGCCTTTTCAGGTTTTCGACTTACCGGGTGTACAGATTTTTTCATTTCATCCCTCATTTTGCCCGAACCCCTTTGGTTCGCCGGGAAGCCCTAATTTTTGCCTAGGTATGTCAACCTAGCGGGTCTTTTATCATGCGTAGTATCTTTTTACTATGTCTGCATTGGCGGGGTGAGGAAGGTCGTCACCATCTATGGTGGTTAGGATCATGGCTCCTCCTGAGAACACATGTTTAACCACAAATGGCCCTTCGTATGTAGGGGTCCATTTGCCCCTGGGATCACTTTGAGGAAGGATGATGCGTTTGATTACCAGGTCCCCAACTTGATACTCTTGTGGTCTGACTTTCTTGTTAAACGCCCTGATCATCCGTTTTTGGTACGTCTGACCATGACAAATAGCAATGAGTCTCTTTTCGTCAATTAAGTTTAATTGATCAAGTCGAGTCTGGATCCAGTCATCTTCACTCAGATTTGCATCCTTCATTATCCGGAGAGAGGGTATCTGCACTTCAATCGGTAAGACTGCCTTCATGCCGTAGACCAAAGAAAAGGGAGTTGCCCCGGTTGACGTTCTTGCTGAGGTACGGTACCCATGAAGAGCAAACGGTAACATCTCGTGCCAATCTTTATAGGTCACTGTCATCTTCTGCACAATCTTCTTGATATTATTATTAGCTGCTTCGACAACCCCATTCATCTTCGGCCGGTAAGGAGAAGAGTTGTGATGCTGTATCTTGAATTGCTCGCAGAGCTCAGTGATCATCTTGTTATTGAGATTGGTACCGTTGTCCGTAATGATCCTTTCTGGGACGCCGTATCGACAGATCAGATTATGCCGAATGAACAGTGCCACGACGTTCTTGGTTACTGTAGCATAGGAAGCTGCTTCAACCCACTTTGTAAAGTAATCAATCGCTACCAGGATGAAGCGATGCCCGTTGGATGTCGTAGGTTTAATCTCGCCGATCATATCAATGCCCCACATTGCGAAAGGCCAAGGTGCAGTCAAGACATTCAGAGGAACCGGAGGAACGTGCACCTTATCTGCATATATCTGGCACTTATGACATGTCCGAGAATGTTGGTAACAGTCGGCTTCCATTGTGGACCAGAAATATCCTGCCTGAAGGATCTTCTTTGCCATGGTGTGTCCACTGGAATGTGTTCCGAAGGTACCTTCATGCAGCTCTGCCATGATCCTTTCTGCTTCAGTCTTATCCACACAACACAGTAAGGTCGAATCATGGTTTCGCTTGTACAGAATGTCGTTGCTAAGGAAGAACTTTGCAGTGAACCTTCTCAGAAACTTTTTGTCATTGACCGATGCACCTTCAGGGTATTCTTGAGCTTCCAAATACCTCTTCACCTCATGATACCAGGGTTTTTCAGTTACTGTCTCAGCCTCAAGATCACAACAGTATGCAGGTTCGTCCAGTTTCCAGATAATGATCCGGGGAGCCTCATTGTCCCACTTGACTTTGAACATAGAAGACATCGTAGCCAGCGCGTCTGCCAACTGATTCTCCTCTCTTGGGAAATGTTCAAACGTTATCTCTGTGAAATGGGGGGTCAATGTCAACACACATTCTCTGTAAGGAATAAGATTTGGATGTTTCGTATCCCACTCGCCTTTGATCTGATTGATCACGAGAGCGGAATCTCCGAAGACACTCAGAAACTTGATCCTTAAGTTAATCGCAGCTTGAAGACCCATGATACATGCCTCATACTCCGCCATGTTGTTGGTGCAGTTGAAACATAGCCGGGCGGTGAGTGGAGTATGAGTGCCTTGAGGGGATATGATCACAGCGCTGATACCGTTACCCAAAGCGTTGGAGGCTCCATCAAAGTGCATAGACCATCAGGATCCTTCCTCAGGTCCTTCATCCGGTCCAGGTACTTCACAATCAGTCACTATCATGATGCTCTCGTCAGGAAATTCAAAGTTCATTGACTGGTAGTCGTCCACTGCCCGATGCGCCAAATGGTCTGCCAATACACTTCCTTTGATAGCTTTCTGAGTCGTGTACTAGATGTCGTATTCTGTCAAGATCATTTTCCATCTTGCTATTCTTCCAGACAGAGCAGGATTTTCGAATATGTACTTTATTGGATCCATTTTTGAAATCAACAGAGTAGTATGAGTCAGCATATACTGTCTCAGCCGACGAGCAGCCCATACCAAAGCGCAGCAAGTTTTCTCGAGCAGTGAGTATCGGGTCTCACAGTCGGTAAACTTTTTGCTAAGGTAATAAATGGCATGCTCTTTTCGGCCAGACTCGTCATGCTGCCCCAGCACACACCCCATTGAGCTGTCAAGCACTGTCAAGTATAGTATTAGAGGTCTCCCTTCCACTGGTGGCATAAGGATGGGTGGTTCTTGGAGATACTCTTTGATTCTGTCAAAAGCGGCTTGACATTCATCGTTCCAACATACTACCTGATCTTTCTTCAGCAGCTTGAAGATTGGTTCACAAGTAGCAGTTAGGTGCGAGATGAACCAGGCAATATAATTCAGACGTCTTAGAAAGCCTCTGACTTCTTTCTCTGTCTTAGGAACTGTCATCTCTTGTATGGCCTTAACCTTGGAAGGGTCCACTTGAATACCTTTGTCGCTCACGACGAAGCCTAGCAACTTTCCAGATCTTACCCCAAATGTGCACTTGTTCGGGTTCAACCTCAGCTTGTATAACTTCAGACGGTCAAACAGCTTTTGCAGATGGTCAAGGTGCTCCTCCTCAGTTTAAGACCTTGCAATCATATCGTCGACATACACTTCAATCTCATGATGGATCATGTCATGAAATAAAGCAACCATGGCACGTTGGTAGGTTGCCCCAGCATTTTTCAGTCCAAAAATGGCATGACCTTGTAACAGAAGGTGCCCCACTGAGTAACAAAGGTAGTCTTTTCCATATCTTCAGGAGCCATCTTGATCTGATTATAACCTGAAAAGCCATCCATGAAGGAGAACACCTTGTGCTGAGCCGTATTGTCAACCAGAACGTCGATGTGAGGTAGAGGGAAGTCATCTTTGGGGCTGGCCCTGTTTAAATCCCTGTAATCAACACACATTCTGACCTTACCATCTTTCTTTGGCACTGGAACCACGTTGGCAACCCACTGAGGGTAAGAAGTCACTGCTAGAAAACCGGCATCGAATTGTTTCATAACCTCAGCTTTGATCTTCTCGGACATTTCTGGACGCATACGGCGGACCTTTTGTTTAACCGGAGGGCATTCTTCCTTAGTAGGCAAGTGATGGACCACAATGTCAGTATCCAACCCAGGCATGTCTTCGTAGGACCAGACGAAGATTTCCACATAATCATGCAACATCTGAATCAACCGTTGTTTTACGCTAAGCTCCAGATTGGCACCAATCTTAACTTCCTTTCTCTCTGTCTCAGTACCCAGATTTACCGTTTCCACTGGCTCTTCATGTGGCTGAATGGCCCTCTCTTCCTGGAGTAACAGTCTTGCAAGCTCACCAGGCACTTCGCAATCATCTTCACCTTCGTCTTCGGCTAAGTTGATCGGATTTTCGAAGTCATAACTGGCAGTAGCAGAGTCGTTACCAGTGAGATCCAGAGTGGATTGAGACCTGTATGAGTGAGTGTGTGTAAATATAGCTGTTTTGCAATATATAAAGAAGGAAAGAAAGAAAGGGAGCACAAGATTTGAAATGCGAAAAACGTCCAATGTCTTTATTCATGATATATGGAAATGACAAGTAATAATCCCTCACAAATGAAGCCAACGGTGCCCCGGGTAAGACACCGGGCCATAAAGTTTCAGTTTATTGTTTATTACAAATTAAAAACAAAGGAATTCATTACTGCATAACAAAAGTAACAGGTATGTGATCTTTTGCGGTCCAATTGTTCAGTCCACCGTCAGTCGTCGGGTAAATCCAGCTATCAAACTCTGATTCCTCCGTATCGCCTTCAATAACATTCACTCCCGGGTTGGTGATGAACACGGGAGGTCTTCCGATCCTTGCTTTGCGCACAGCCCTCTGAGCCTCTTTCTCAATTACAGCCCGGGCGTCCTTTAAGGAAGCCATCTTCAAAGGAGAGCCCTCTTCAGTCACTGCTTCTGCTGCTGCCAATGTTTGAGGTACCTCTTCAAAATGTTGAAAGAGGGTTTCATTAAACTCCCCGTCCATTTCAATATACCGGAATGAATTCAGATGACTAACCATGTATTCTTCCCCCCCCCCCCTGCACAGTAACAATCTTCCCTCTGACAGGGTACTTGAGCTTCTGGTGTAGAGTGGAGGTCACTGCCCCAACTTTGTGAATCCAGGGTCGACCCAGCAAACAGGAATAAGATGGACGAATGTCCATCACATAGAACGTTGAATCGAAGACTTGAGAACCAACCCGAATCGGAATGTCCACTTCACCATGCACCATCCTCTTCGACCCGTCAAAGGCTCGGACAATGATGTTACTAGGCTTCAACTCCAGGCCCTCACAATCCAACCGGTCTAAGGCCTTCTTGGGCAACACATTCAGGGAAGAACCGGTGTCCACCAACACGTGTGCAAGAGTAGTGCCCCTGCATTCAATGGAGACATGCAGGGCATCATTGTGGTTCTTTCCCTTAGCGGTAAGATCAGCATCCGAGAAACCCAAACCATTGTCAGCTGTCAAATTGGCCACACAGTCAGTGAATTGATCTGCGGATGTCTCTTGTGGCACATGGGCCGTCTTCAGAAATGAAATCATGGCCTTGGCATGGGCCTCTGAGCACAGCAGCAATGATAGCATGGAGATCTTGGAGGGGGTATGCCCCAGTTGTTCAACGACGTTGAAGTCACTCTTCTTGATTATCTTAAGAATTTCCTCCATCTCTTGCTGGGAGGCTTCAACATTGACAGTCTTTGGTGCCTCCATCCGGGCAGGCTCATCATCAATCCCTTTGCCCCGAGTGTTAGATGACTCGGCAGCAGGGGTAGAAACTGGATCAGAAGTGGAGACATGCGCACTTGCAGGTGTAATTATAAGAGGTCTTCGGATAACTGGTGGCGCAATGTCAGGCGAGAAGAGCCTGCCACTGCGAGTAACTTTAGCGGGACCAGTGATGTTACTGATACCGGTGCTGGTGTTGAACTCCTGCTTCACTCCAAGCACATACACATCTGCCCCATAGTGCCATGGGACAGCCTTGTCAGATTCATAGGGGAGGGGCCCCGGAACAGTAATAATGATGGGTGCAACAGACATGATTTTGACTGGCTTCCTCGGGGGAGCCTTGGTAGGATTGTTGAAAATTGTGACGACAGATACTTCTTCAACAGGAACAAAAGGAGTAGCAGTCTTCTTGAACAAAATTTCTTTGCTATCCATCAGGCTTTGGATGCCTGACTTCAGCAACGGACAACCAGCAGGGGAAACGGCACACAAAAGGCAACCCTTGCTACAACCCGGAAATAAACCGGCCAGCAACAGGTTCCTCTTAACAGTCAGTAGAGGGGTGGCAACATCATCCACAAAAACGGCATACAGGTCTTCCTCAATGGCATTTACTCCATGCTGGGGCATAGGAGCAGTCACAACGTTGGGCCTCTCGGGTGCCTCAAACTGTATTTCCTTCGCATCAATAAGGTCTTGAACCTTATTTCTCAGGGGCCAACAATCATCAGTAGAATGTCCCGGGCTATCAGAGTGATAAGCACAACGGCCATTGGGATTATATTTGGGGGAGGTTGTGTTCACCACCTTCGGAGCCTCTCTGACGGTCACCAAGTTGGTTGATAGCAGTTGTGGCAAGATCTGTGACAAGGTCATACTCAGCCGAGTGTATTCTCTTTTGGGTCTCTCACCCCTTGGTTGGTTGGGTTGCCGAGGAGCGGAAGCATGCTTTGCAATCACCACTGCATTGACAGCTTGGCGGCACTCTGGTTTGTTCTGCCTTCTAGGCCCATACACAACACTGGCTTCCTTTTTAAAAGGTTTCTTCTCAGAACTTGAGGACGCACCCTTCTGAATTTTACCTGATTTCATACCAGCCTCTATCCTTTCCCCAGTCAGAATGAGATCTGTGAACCCTGCAGATGAATTACCAATGAGATGATTGAAGAAGGCCCAGATAGGGTCCCCAAGAACATGTCCACTAATTCACGGTCAGTTAATGGTGGCTGCACCCTGCCAGCCAGGTCCCTCCACTTCTGCGCATACTCTTTAAAACCTTCTCCCGATCCTAGCGACATACCCTGGAGTTGGGTACGCGTAGGAGCGAGGTCGGTATTATACTGATACTGCTTGTAAAAAGCAGTAGCCAACTCCTCCCAGTTATGAACCTTGGTTCCATCCAGTTGAAAGAACCATTCGAGATGAGTCCCTGAAAGACTCTCCTGGAAGAAGTGGATCCACAAGTTCTTGTCCATAGTGTATGGTTGGATCTTCCGCATATAAGATCTGAGATGTAGCTTAGGGCAGGACGCCCCGTCATACTTTGCGAAAGATGGTGCTTTGAACTTGTGTGGGATGACCACACCAGAAGATAGACCCAAGTCTCCGAAATCCAAACCAGGCACTTGTTGAATTTCCATGACATTCAGACGGTCTTCCAACTGCTTGTACTTGTCTTCAGCTGGAGGATACTGCTCCTCATTGAAATCAGTCTCGTTGTCAGAGACCACCGGACTAGGAACCCTTCCCCCCTGGGGACTGCCTTTTCCTACAGAAGAACCAGCTTGATCAACCTCATTCTGCAGTGTATTACCAAACCTCCGGCCAGTGTTGAATAGTACAGTTCTCTTCTTCTTCTTCTTGACCAGCAGAGCCTTCAACTCCTCTTGACCTTGGGCCAAACTCATGATTAGCTCTTGGAACTGGGCGTTCTGAGCCTGAAGGGCCTTGATGGACTGCTCAGTAGACGATTCAGGGTTCATGATGCTGAAATAAACTGCGAAGAACATTAAGCAACCTGAAAAGAAGAGTACCTGTGATGCATATGATGAATGGAATGTGTGATCGGTGGATTTGGAACTGACTGTTTTAACGCTGGTTCGCAAAATGTCGCGGAAGCAAGAGTCGCCACCGTCTTTTATTTTCTCCAAATGGAAAGGACAAAAGCACAGAAAAATTCCTTATAGAGATTGCTCTCGGTTCGGGAGGTAGATTATAGAAAGGGAAGGTGTTAGCACCCTTTCTATCCATGGTTATCCATGGGCTCTTAGATACTTGCTCATTTGTGTTTTCAAAAATGGTTTGTTTGCTTTTCAATTGTGGGTTTTAAAAAAGTTTCTTTGAAAATTCCAGTTCGACTCTTGTGTCAGAGTGTTTGAAAAATTGCTTTGAAAGCTTTTGAAAAGTGTCGGTGTGAAAAGATTTTTGTTTGTTTTTGAAGAGAGCAAGTATCTATGAGAACCTACCTACCCTAAGGAATTTGTCTGTGTAAATGTCCTTTAAAGTAGTGCCATCCCACCATTGAGAGGTAGGTAGCACCACCGTTGGAGGTGTTCGGGTCAATTCGAGGTTCGGGACATGGTGATCACCAGAGCAATGGGAAGACACCTTAGAAGCTACCCTCATGCCAGGTTCCCGGATCATGAGGACTTACTAAGACATCCTCTACTCGACGATCACCTTTCGAAGGCAAGGCAACAGTGAGGCGTACCCTAGGGGTGGTGTGTGCGATTTGTGTGTCGTTTTCATTTGTATTTATCTGGTCATGTTCATTGGTGTTCTACGCTTGATTTTATTTAAGGCCATTCATTCTTGCATGCTTTGATTAACAGTTATAATGTTGCGAGGAAAAGTAAATCTAAAGCTATTACAAATGGCGCGGGTCCACATCGCCAAAATTAAACCGGACCCGATTTGACAAAAAATAAATAAAGAATTAAAAAGTGCGAGAAGTAAATGTTACAAAGCTTCGGGAGAGATACATGATTATTTAAGCAAAGAATAAAAATAAATATGCGAAATTAAATCGAAACGAGGGCGTTGGACCCTTTTGCAAAAATTAAATTAATAAGGAATTAAAATTAAAATTAAAAGAAAGATGTTTTTGGTATTTTAGTATTTTTATGATTTAATAGAAAAAATTAATTAAAATTTAAAATTGAATGCAAACCCTAATTCTAGTAGCTTTTAAATTTGTTATAAAAATATGTTGAACTTTGACCTAATTTAAACCTAAATTATTTTCATGCAAATTTAATTACAAAAATAATAAAAAATAAAATAAATAAGTATTGTTATGAAAAAGAAAAATTAAAAGGAATAAAATATTTATTAAACCTAATTCTATATTTTTTATATTTTTATCATGAAAAGAATTAAAATTGCAACCTAAATTAAAACTAAATTTATTTACATACAATTTGTTTATAAAAATAATTAAATTATTTATTATATTTTTTCCATCTTTTCTGATTTTTATGAGGTTTTTGTATTTGGTAAAAAAAAATAATTAATTAAGTTAAAACAATAAAGAAAATAAAATAACAAATAAAACATAAAAAAAAAATTTGCAAACCAGGGGGGTGGAAGTCCCAAATATGGAGGTTTGATTGTGAAATTCTGGCCCAATAACCTTGATCCATTTGACCTTTCCATGCAGCGTGCACATGCGTTGACCATGGTATATGATGTGCCTTCAATTTTGCACCTTTGGATTGCTTCTGATGGACGCGTGGCTGGCTTGATGATGAGGGACTATGATGGTTCTCAGTATGGTGCCTGCATATGATAATGGATTGAAAAATAATATTGAGAGAACATAGACCTGGGGTTCGAACCGAGGTCACTAGCATCACCAGTTAACACTTGTGCCACTGAGCCATTACTACGCATTTTGATATATAATAAGCAAATAAATATAATAAAGGAAAACAATCCCTTAATGCATCCAGCGCGCGAATTTTTGAATTGGCCTATCCCCTCTTGCCACGACTCTATCTTCTTCGTTTTCCTGAAAACATAAAGTATTAGGCCACGGTTTCTTATGCGTTTCAGAATGGGTCTTTTGGGAAAATAGCGATTAGGCTATCCTTGAACATAAATTAGGCGCGAGGGCATGTTTAGGATCGTCCAGGTCTGCTGAATACAATGGTGGTGGCCTTGAGTCTTAATTTTTCCTCGTTTGAAAACCCCCAATTCCAACCTCTGAAAACCCTAGAAAATAAACATGGCAAAATCGCGTATAGCACAGAAAAAAGCAATTGAATATATGGGTTAGCTTCAAAACATCATAATGAACATGAATCAATGAATAAATTTCACAAATAATGCATGGAATATGATATACGATTATGAATTTTCTTTGATGCAGTTCGTGTTCAATATACCAATTCTTGGAGTTCTGATGGTGGTTTCTGATTGGAATGTGTTCAGGAACTTTCAAGGAAGCTAATGGAATAGGTCTTGTGCTTTGAATCGACCTAAAAAGTGCTTTTCAGTTTTTGAGTTTTTAGAGAATTTTTCAAGTTTGCAATGGCTCTTTAGCGCAGCTTTTCTGTGTATTGTGATTAGGTTTATGGTCAGGCATATGTAGTGAATGTATTAGGTTAACAAAATTCAATCAAATCTCTTGTAATCATTGATTTTGAATATTTGATTTCTTAAGACTTTTCCATATCTTTTCCATGTGTTCTTGTATCAATTAAGATCAAATCACCCCCAATCTTTCCTTATTGACTTAGGCACGAAATCTTGAGGCTGAAATGTGTACAAAAAGATTTGAAAACTTAGGTTAGTATTTTTCCTATATTTAATTTGATTTAAATGAATTAATATAAATAATAATTCAAATAAATAAATAAAAAATGAGAAAATACTTCCCTTTGGGCCAAGTGGTCGTGCACATGCTTGGAATGATGAATCATGGAAGAAAAATGGGCCCATTAGCATTTTTAGGTCATTTGAAGTAGTGTTGACTTTTCAAAATATCCAAAAATTTCCCAACTTCCACAAGGCATAACTTGCTCAATTTTTAAGCTTTTCTCATGTTCTTGGATATTTTGGAAAGGTATTTGAGTCCTCTAACCAATGTCTTTGGTCCCATGTCATTTTGATTTACCAATCTCAAGTTATGGCCTTTGACTTAAAGTCCCTTTTTGTTGACTTTTGAAAATGACCTATAATGTTGAAATTGATAACTTTTTGTGAGAGCATTTCTTGGACTTGAAGTATGAAGATGAGTTGTAGGAAATGTCTTTCTCTTCAAAATGAGCTTTGGATGGAATTTTTCTGATAATCCATGTGAAAGTTATGCCCTGGTCAATTTCAGTTGACTTTTTCAACTGTCCAAATAAGGAAACTTTTGCATCTTGATGATTTTCTGAGCCAAATTTTGAGAATCATGATCAAGAATTGATCAAATGATGTTTGTGGCTTCAAAATGATATGTTGACCAAAAATTTGAACTTTTGACTGTCAAATGACCATTTTGCCCCTACAGTTGACTGTTGAGCAATTAGGGTTTTGACTGTGCAATTTTGTGCTGAATGCCTTGAAACTTGATATGAGGATACTTGACCATATTTGTAGGCATATGAGACTTGATTGGACCTTTGATAACTTCCTTTTCTTGATCAGAACACAAACCCTAGTTTTGACTGTGTAGGAGATCTTTGCACTGTGCAACCCTTGGGGAATTTTGCAGCTTGACTTGGCAATTTCTTGGAGAATATGGGAGGGCAAATTTTGGGGTACAACAGTTGCCCCTGTTCAATCTTCTTAGACCTGAGGATGCAGATTGGCTTACGTGCCTTTCGTAATCCGAGGGTAGAAGATGATTGGACACTAGAGTGCCCAGAAATTTGCGCTCACATGTTAGCGGTGTGATGGGGGAATGGGCTTATAGATGCCATTTGGTGATTGCTGGATAGGATGATGGGCTTATAGATTCCATCTGGATGTTGATCGCGTAAGAGATTCCTTAGCGAGAACCTGCATACCTGCAAAAGAAAAAATGAGTACCTGACACGTTGCAGGAGCTGATTTTAGATGCTTGGTGTAGATATGTCCTGACTGGTTGCAGGAGTTGAGTCTGGAGCTTCAAACGGCGATGAATGAGCCAGGGATGGTTACTACCTTAGTATGAACGGTAAGAGAACCTTGGGTGACTTTAACTTCAACAACGCTCGTTGAGAAAAATCTTGGGTGTCTTCTACTGGGATAAGAATCAGAGAGATCTTAGGGTAGTTCTGACTGAACCAGAGGAGGCCTTTGACTGGATAAGCATCAGGAAAATCTTGGGGTCGATTTAACTGAACTGGACAAGGTCTTGAAATATCTTCAACTGGATAAGCATCAGGGAGATCTTAGGGTCGATCTGACTGAACCAGAGAAGGCCTCTGACTGGATAAGCATCAAGAAAATCTTAGGGTCGATTTAACTGAACCGGACAAGGTCTTGGAATATCTTCAACTGGATAAGCATCAGGGAGATCTTAGGGTCGATCTGAATGAACCAGAGAAGGCCTTTGACTGGATAAGCATCAGGAAAATCTTAGGGTTGATTTAACTGAACCGGTCTAGGTCTTGAAATATCTTCAACTGGATAGGCATCAGGGAGATCTTAGGGTCAATCTGACTGAACCAGAGAAGGCCTTTGACTGGATAAGCATCACGAAAATCTTAGGGTCGATTTAACTGAACCGGACAAGGTCTTGGAATATCTTCAACTGGATAAGCATCAGGGAGATCTTAGGGTCGATCTGTCTGAACCAGAGAAGGCCTTTGACTGGATAAGAATCAGGAAAATCTTAGGGTCGATTTAACAGAACCGGTCTAGGTCTTGAAAGATGGTTGAGAATTTAACTGAATCTTTCCTGAAAGGTAAAAGTCAGTCATATGCAATGCATGACATGGATCAAGCAATGATGTTCTCAACATAAATGAGATTCGTATGATATGATGCGTCTATGCATGCTATAATGATGTATGTGATGTTTTATGTATGCTTTTGTCTAGGAAAGTGAATCCTTGACAGGTGTCGGGACGTCGTATCCTGGGCTGATGTTGAAGAATAGATTTTGCTTCCGCTGGGGATGATAGCTTGCAAGAATACCGGTAGGAGAAGATGACTCCGTTGCGGAATAAACTTGGCGAATGGAAGATTATGCGGGGAGAAAAGATACTCTAGCGACTATGCTGGGAAGCAATACTCTGTGGGAAGAGGGATGCTTTGCTGAATTGTTGATAATAGTTTGCTGGGGATAGGAAGACTTTGTCGACGACGCTCTTTCCGTGGCTTTTGGCTGAGGATAACCCAGTTATATCCTGTTAAGGAAATAACTCTTTAAATCAAGCCGGACGACGCGCTCGTGCTCTGCGAGGATAAGCTTCCAGAATCTACTGGGGATAAGCTTACTGCTTGGGGATATGAATTCCAGCTTTCCTGGGGAAACTGGATTGGACTCTTATGGGAAGTTTTGATATGCCGCGGGGAAGTGATTCCTTTGAATGTTGATATACCGCCGGGGAACAATCTTTAGACCAAGACTGCCGGGGATGCTTGTTAAGAATATATGCTGCTGGGGAAGTATTGAGATCTATGGGATGATGCTCAATTTCTTTGAGATTTGATAATTTTGCTTGGAGAAGAATGCGCTGTTTTGCTGAACCACTCTCTGGGGATTTAATATGTACTTGGTCGTGTTCTTTAGCTGAACCTACCTTGGTACCTTGGAGGATAGAGCAATTAGACTACTTAGACAACTCTTTTATTGCCCCTGTTTCTAGTGTCACTTGCAATTAATTCCTTTGTTTCGTATGCAAATATTTATGAGTTAGCAGACTATTGTCAATGCATATATCACAAATTGAACCTTGGACGTTCTTCGCAAAACAAAACAGAAAAAGAAAAACACTTGGCACGTTTAACTGAAAATATATTTGTATTGATTTTTGAATGGCCTGAAAATAGGCGTTTTGTATACAAGAGGCTGACGTCCTAGTAAGAGAAACGTCACCGAACAAAAGAGTTTATACAACTTTTGTACAAAAGAAAATAAAACAGCTGTGTGAAATGAATGATCCACTGGGTTTCAACTCTGCTATTGCCTTTATAACTCCGAGCGTCTCATCACTTGATGACCTTGGTTGAAGGTGAAGCTGACTGATCGATGCCGTCTGAACTTGATATAGATACCGGATTCTGGATGCAAAGTGATCAATGAGACATAGTATTACGCTTTTATCCCTAATTTTTGCCTGGACCGCCCTTTCGGGTTTTCAGTCCACCGGGATACCCATTTTTGCTCAAGCCGCCTTTTCAGGTTTTCGACTTGCCGGGTGTACATATTTTTCATTTCATCCCTTCATTTTGCCCGAACCCTTTTGGTTCGACGGGAAGCCCTAATTTTTGCCTAGGCATGTCAGCCTAGTGGGTCTTTTTTTCATGCATAGTATTTTTTAACTATGTCTGCATTGGCGGGGTGAGGAAGGTCGTCACCATCCATATTGGTTAATATCATGGCTCCTCCTGAGAACACATGCTTAACCACAAATGGCCCTTCGTACGTAGGGGTCCATTTGCCCCTTGGATCACTCTGGGGAAGGATGATTCGCTTGATTACCAGATCCCCGACTTAATATTCCTGTGGTCTGACCTTTTTGTTAAATGCCCTGATCATTCGTTTCTGGTACGTCTGACCATGACAGATAGCAGCAAGTCTCTTTTCATCAATGAGGTTGAGCTGATCAAGTCGTGTCTGGATCCAATCATCTTCGTTCAGATTTGCATCCTTCATTATCCGGAGAGAGGGAATTTGTACTTCGATCGGTAAGACTGCCTCCATGCCATAAACCAGAGAGAAAGGAGTTGCCCCGGTTGACGTCCTAGCTGAGGTATGGTACCCATGTAGAGCGAACGGTAACATTTCGTGCCAATATTTATAAGTCACTGTCATCTTCTGCACGATCTTCTTGATGTTCTTATTTGCTGCTTCTACATCCCCATTCATCTTCGGTCTGTAAGGAGAAGAATTGTGGTGCTGTATCTTGAACTGTTCGCAGAGCTCAGCGATCACCTTATTGTTCAGATTGGTACCGTTGTCTGTAATAATCCGCTCAGGGACGCCGTACCGGCAGATCAGGTTGTGCCGAATGAACCGTGCCACAACAGTCTTGGTTACCGTAGCATAGGATGCTGCCTCAACCCACTTTGTAAAATAATCATTCGCCACTAGGATGAAGCGATGTCCATTGGATGCCGTAGGTTTAATCTCACCAATCATGTCTATGCCCCACATTGCAAATGGCCAAGGCGCAGTCAGAACATTCAGGGGAACTGGAGGAACATGCACCTTGTCTGCATAAATCTGGCACTTGTGGCATGTCCTGGAGTGTTGGTAGCAGTCAGCTTCCATTGTGGACCAGTAATATCCTGCCCGTAGGATCTTCTTAGCCATAGTGTGTCCACTGGAATGTGTACCAAAGGTCCCTTCATGTAGCTCTTCCATGATTCTTTCCGCTTCAGTCTTATCCACACAACGCAGTAAGGTTGAATCATGGTTTCGCTTGTACAAGATGCCGTTGCTAAGGAAGAACTTGGCTGCAAACCTCCTCAGGAATTTCTTATCGTTTATAGAGGCACCTTCAGGGTACTCCTGAGTTTCCAGATATCTCTTCACTTTGTGGTACCAAGGCTTCTCAGTCACCAATTCAGTTTCGAGATCACAACAGTATGCCGGTTCGTCCAGTTTCCAGATGATGATCCGGGGAGCCTCATTATCCCATTTGACCTTGAACATTGAAGACATTGTAGCTAACGCGTCCGCTAGCTGATTCTCTTCTCTTGGAAAGTGTTCAAAGGTTATCTCTGTGAAGTGGGGGATCAGGGTCAACACACATTCTCTGTAAGGAATCAGGTTGGGATGTTTCGTATCCCACTCTCCTTTGATCTGATTGATCACAAGAGCGGAATCTCCGAAGACACTTAGAAATTTGATCCTTAGGTCGATCGCAGCTTGAAGACCCATGATGCACGCCTCATACTCCGCCATGTTGTTGGTACAGTTGAAACACAGTCGGGCAGTGAGTGGAGTATGAGTACCCTGTGGTGATATGATGATGGCGCCGATACCGTTTCCCAAAGCATTGGAGGCTCCGTCAAAGTGCATAGACCATCGGGATCCTGGTTCAGGTCCTTCATCCGGTCCAGGTACTTCACAATCTGTTACTATCATGATGCTTTCGTCCGGAAACTCGAAGTTCATTGACTGATAGTCATCTACAGCTTGATGTGCTAAGTGGTCTGCCAATACACTTCCCTTGATGGCTTTCTGGGTTGTATATTGAATGTCATATTCCGTCAAGATCATTTGCCATCTTGCAATTCTCCCAGACAGAGCAGGCTTTTCGAATATGTACTTTATAGGATCCATCTTTGAGATCAACAAGGTAGTGTGAGTCAGCATATACTGTCTCAGCCGGCGAGCAGCCCATACCAAAGCGCAGCAAGTTTTCTCAAGCAGTGAGTATCGGGTCTCACAGTCGGTAAACTTTTTGCTAAGGTAATAAATGGCGTGCTCTTTTCGGCCAGACTCGTCATGCTGCCCCAGCACACACCCCATTGAATTGTCAAGCACTGTCAGATATAATGTCAGAGGTCTCCCTTCAACCGGTGGCATAAGGATAGGTGGTTTTTGGAGATACTCTTTGATTCTGTCAAAAGCAGCCTGACATTCATCGTTCCAACGTACTACCTGATCTTTCTTCAGCAGCTTGAAGATCGGCTCACAAGTAGCAGTCAGATGTGAGATGAATCGAGCGATGTAGTTCAGGCGTCCTAAAAAGCCTATGACTTCCTTCTCTGTCTTAGGAACCGGCATCTCTTGAATAGCTTTGACCTTAGCAGGGTCCACTTGAATACCTTTATCACTGACCACGAAGCCTAGCAACTTCCCAGATCTTACCCCGAAGGTGCACTTGTTCGGGTTCAATCTCAGCTTGTACAGTTTCAACCGGTCAAACAACTTCTGCAGATGATCTAGGTGCTCTTCCTCAGTCTGGGACCTAGCGATCATGTCGTCAACATACACTTCTATCTCATGATGGATCATGTCATGAAATAAAGCAACCATGGCACGTTGGTAGGTTGCCCCAGCGTTCTTTAATCCGAATGGCATGACCTTGTAACAGAAGGTGCCCCACTGTGTAACAAATGTAGTCTTTTCCATGTCTTCAGGTGCCATCTTGATCTGATTGTAACCTGAAAAGCCATCCATGAAAGAGAATACCTTGTGCTGAGCTGTATTATCAACAAGGACATCAATGTGAGGTAAGGGGAAGTCATCTTTGGGGCTGGCCCTGTTCAGATCCCTGTAGTCGACACACATTCTGACCTTACCGTCCTTCTTAGGTACCGGCACCACATTAGCGACCCACTGAGGGTAAGAAGTCACTGCAAGGAACCCAGCATCAAACTGTTTCATAACCTCGGCCTTAATCTTCTCGGACATCTCTGGACGCATCCGACGGACTTTTTGCTTAACTGGAGGGCAGTCTTCCTTAGTTGGCAAGTGATGGACCACAATATCGGTATCCAACCCGGGCATGTCTTCGTAGGACCAAGCAAAGATCTCCATATAATCATGTAACATCTTGGTTAACCGTTGCTTCACGCTGAGCTCTAGGTTGGCACCAATCTTTACCTCTCTCCTGTCTGTCTCAGTACCCAAGTTTATTGTTTCCACTGGCTCTTCATGGGGTTGAATTGCCCTCTCTTCCTGAAGCAACAGTCTTGCAAGCTCGCCAGGCACTTCGCAATCATCTTCACCTTCGTCTTCGGCTAAGTTGATCGGATTTTCGAAGTCATAATTGGCAGTAGCAGAGTTGTTATCAGTGAGATCCAGAGTGGATTGAAACCTGTATGAGTGAGTGTGTGTGTAAATACAGCTGTTTTGAAAATTATGTAAAGGAAAAAAACAGAAAAGGAGCACAATATTTGCAATGCGAAAAATACGTCCAAGATTTTCATTCATGATATATGAAATGACAGTTTGTATGCCCTCACAAATAGAACCACGGTGCCTCGGGTAAGACACCGGGCCATAGAGTTTATCATTGTTTATTACAAAATAACGAAACAAAGAAATTTATTACTTAGTAACAAGAGAAACAAATAAGTTGTCCTTTGCGCTCCAATTGTTAAGTCCACTGTCGGTTGCCGGGTAGATCCAGCTATCAAACTCAGCATCGTCCACTTCGTCTTCGTCCCCAATAGCATGTACTCCATGAGCAGGCAGGGGAGCTGTCACCACATTAGGCTTGTCAGATGCCTCAAACTGTACCTCCTGGGCATCAATAAGGTCCTGCAGCTTATTCTTTAACGCCCAACAGTCATCAGTAGAATGCCCCGGGCTATCTGAATGGTAGGCACAACGAGCATTCGGGTTATATTTGGGGGATGCAGTATTTGGAAACTTCGGCGCCTCCCTGACAGTCACCAAATTGGTGGATAGCAACTGTGGCAGGATCTGCGACAAAGTCATGCTTAAGCGGGTGAATTCTCTCCGGGGCCTTTCAAATTTCTGAGGATTGTTTGGCCGGGGAGCGGCAGCAAGCTTAGCAATCATTACCGCACTGACAGATTGGCGGTGCTCATGTCTCTCTGATTTCCTGGAACCATATACGGCACTAGACTCCTTCTTGAAGGGTTTCTTCTCAGAACTAGATGATGCACCCTTCGGAATTTTTCCAGATTTTAACCCAGCTTCAATCCTCTCTCCAGTCAGAATCAAATCAGTGAAACCAGTAGAAGAATTCCCAATGAGATGGTTGAAAAATGGCCCAGATAGGGTCCCCAAGAACATGTCTACCAACTCCCGATCAGTCAATGGTGGCTGCACCCTGCCAGCCAGGTCTCTCCATTTCTGAGCGTACTCCTTAAAACCTTCGCTTGCACCTAACGACATACCCTGGAGTTGGGTACGTGTGGGGGCAAGGTCGGCATTATATTGATACTGCTTATAGAAAGAAGTAGCCAACTCCTCCCAGTTACGAACCTTGGTCCCATCCAGCTGATAGAACCATTCGAGATGAGTCCCTGAAAGACTCTCCTGGAAGAAGTGGATCCATAAATTCTTATCCGCAGAGTACGGCTGAATTTTCCGAACATAGGACCTTAGATGCAGCTTGGGACAAGACGCCCCGTCGTACTTAGAGAAGGATGGTGCTTTGAACTTGTGGGGGATGATCACACCAGTTGACAAACCCAGATCTCCGAAATCCAGCCCAGGTACCTGTTGAACCTCCATAGCCTTCAACCTATCCTCCAGTTGCTTATATCTGTCGTCTGCAGGAGGGTACTGCTCTTCATCAAAATCTGTCTCGTTGTCGGAGACTACCGGACTAGGGACCTTTACTTCTGCCTGAGAAGGACTCTTGCCAACAGAAGAACCAGCCTCTTCATGCTGCAGAGTATTTCCAAACCTTCGGCCCGAGTTGAACAGAACAGTTCTCCTCTTCTTCTTCTTCTCCTTCTTCAGGAGCATAGCCTTCAGTTCTTCTTGGCCTTGAGCTAGACCCTTGATTAATTCTTGAAACTGCGCATTCTGCGCCTGAAGAGCCTTGATTGATGTCTCAGTTGATGCAGATTCGGGATTCATGATGCTGAAATAAACAGCGAAGAACTGTAAGCAACCTGAAAAGGGAAAAACCTGCTATGCACATGATGTATGAAATGCGTATGCAATGCATTCAGGGATTCGAAAGTTCAAATTTGTTGTAGACAAAAAGGAACACACGTTATCATTAAAGAAATCATTGTTTAATACATCAAAGCCTCATGGGCAAAAGTACAAAGATCAAATCAATCCCAAAATACACTGCGCATCCTCTTTGGAGCTATGTAAGTGTTGAGATTCCTCTCCTCATGCAACAGGCGGGTGAGTTCCAAGACCTTCTTTTCACTGGCATGTAGACTGGTCTCAAGAGAATTCCTTTCCTCCTTAAGCTGGATCCAGCTCTTCTGCATCTCTTCCCAGGATGTGGGCATATCAGGGTGCTGAATAGTATGGGATGTTTCTCCTTCCAAGACTGGTTCTTTGATCACTGGGAGCATGTAAGGATAAGGCATTACTAATTTCTGGGAGCGGGCTCGTACCCACTTGAGATAAGGTTCCAACTGGATGGAATTCCTATGCCCCAGTGTCTTGCTGTCTATCCTACTTGGCATCCTCCAGGCTCTGATGAATCTCTGGCGAAGTCCTTGAGTATCGTTGTCGAAGTCAAAGACTATGTCAGGAATTAACATGTCATGAGGACCATCCTTCCGAGCATAACCAAACTGTCTCCAAGCCAGGCATGGGCTATAAGTAATACCTCCTCTGATTCCAAGTAAAGGAACATTAGGGTACTCTCCGCAACGATCGATGATAGTGACATCTTCTCTGGACCTAGGGCACCAATGTATATCTGCATGTGTAAGAGTCATCAACTGTTGTGACCATCTCAAACCCCGCTCATTCTTCAAGACTGATTGTGGAAGGTGCGAAATAAACCACCTTCCCAGGAGAGGAGTGCAACACATAAGGACACCTCTTTTTCTCATGGTTCGAGTGTAACATGAGTGAAGGATATCCCCCAGCAACGTAGGTATAGGATTCCTGGACATAAAGATCTGGACAGCACTGATATCTATAAGCTGATCTGGGTTAGGGAACAACACCAAACCATAGACAAGGAGGGCCACAATCTCTTCAAAAGCTTGCAAGTCAAGGGAGTTCCAACATTCATGGGCCTTTTCAAAAAGAAACCTGGCTAAGAACCCTTTGATACCACTTCTAACTTCCCAATGTCCCTTGAGGTCAGATGACTGTAGGTGCAAGGCTTTAGCAATCTCTTCAAGCTTAGGTTCCTTTTCTGTACCGTTGAAGGGTAGCTGATCAAGGATAGGGATCTTCAGGAGCCGGGAGAACTCCTCCAATGTAGGTACCAACTGATAGTCCAAGAAGGTGAAACAGTGATGCAGAGGGTCAAAGAATTGGAACAGGACCTTGATCATATCTTCCTCAATGTTGGTGTTGACCAAGCTGATGAGGCTTCCATGCCTTTCACTGAATGATGAGTTCTCGGGAATCCTGGATATAAGCTCCTTAAGCTGAGGAGGGATCCTTACAAGACTGACTTGAATTGTCTTTCTACGAACAGTTTCCATGTCCTACAAAACAAGAACAAAGATGAAAATTCGAACCCCTGAAATGGTTAGTCAATGCATATGATGCTGGATGATGTCATGATGCTATGATTAAGCACACCACAGATATTTACAAAGACAAACATGTAAGGCACACAAGGCACACAAGACAAGCCCTTAAGGTTTAAGGCCAGCATGGGGTCTGGGTAGTACCCTCTTGGAGTTGGTGGGTTCAACCTGTTCTAATCAAAGTAACCGGGTTCTAAGGTTCCCAATATCACGGGATTGCTTTCATTGTTCATCGTTTCGATTTAGCCACTGATCTGGCGACCGAAATATTCCAGGAAAGCAACCCTCAATTGAGCGTAGTATCGAGTATCAACCAACCTCGGACTGCACCAAAGTCAGTTATCTCACTACCCTAAAGAGGCCAAGATAGTTCAATTAAGGTTCCTAAGGTCTGTTGATGCTTCACGACACCACGCGGAGGCCCCGTACTCTCCTTGACTGAACTCAAGGGTTACCGGTACACACCAAAGTGCCACATCAACGTAGCAGACTGTTTCAACCATGTCGGTATACCCCGCACAGTTCCCTCACAGCCTTGTTGCTACTTTCTAAGAAAGGTATCCCCAGATCCGGGTTAGGATCTATAGAACTCCCAAGCAACCCACAATAATAAAGCAAGCAAAGAAGACAATTGAAAACATAGTTATGACCTAGCCCTAAGGTATACCTCACAAAAATAATAAAAAATAAAATAAATAAGTATTGTTATGAAAAAGAAAAATTAAAAGGAATAAAATATTTATTAAACCTAATTCTATATTTTTTATATTTTTATCATGAAAAGAATTAAAATTGCAACCTAAATTAAAACTAAATTTATTTACATACAATTTGTTTATAAAAATAATTAAATTATTTATTATATTTTTTCCATCTTTTCTGATTTTTATGAGGTTTTTGTATTTGGTAAAAAAAAATAATTAATTAAGTTAAAACAATAAAGAAAATAAAATAACAAATAAAACATAAAAAAAAAAATTTGCAAACCAGGGGGGTGGAAGTCCCAAATATGGAGGTTTGATTGTGAAATTCTGGCCCAATAACCTTGATCCATTTGACCTTTCCATGCAGCGTGCACATGCGTTGACCATGGTATATGATGTGCCTTCAATTTTGCACCTTTGGATTGCTTCTGATGGACGCGTGGCTGGCTTGATGATGAGGGACTATGATGGTTCTCAGTATGGTGCCTGCATATGATAATGGATTGAAAAATAATATTGAGAGAACATAGACCTGGGGTTCGAACCCAGGTCACTAGCATCACCAGTTAACACCTGTGCCACTGAGCCATTACTACGCATTTTGATATATAATAAGCAAATAAATATAATAAAGGAAAACAATCCCTTAATGCATCCAGCGCGCGAATTTTTGAATTGGCCCATCCCCTCTTGCCACGACTCTATCTTCTTCGTTTTCCTGAAAACATAAAGTATTAGGCCACGGTTTCTTATGCGTTTCAGAATGGGTCTTTTGGGAAAATAGCGATTAGGCTATCCTTGAACATAAATTAGGCGCGAGGGCATGTTTAGGATCGTCCAGGTCTGCTGAATACAATGGTGGTGGCCTTGAGTCTTAATTTTTCCTCGTTTGAAAACCCCCAATTCCAACCTCTGAAAACCCTAGAAAATAAACATGGCAAAATCGCGTATAGCACAGAAAAAAGCAATTGAATATATGGGTTAGCTTCAAAACATCATAATGAACATGAATCAATGAATAAATTTCACAAATAATGCATGGAATATGATATACGATTATGAATTTTCTTTGATGCAGTTCGTGTTCAATATACCAATTCTTGGAGTTCTGATGGTGGTTTCTGATTGGAATGTGTTCAGGAACTTTCAAGGAAGCTAATGGAATAGGTCTTGTGCTTTGAATCGACCTAAAAAGTGCTTTTCAGTTTTTGAGTTTTTAGAGAATTTTTCAAGTTTGCAATGGCTCTTTAGCGCAGCTTTTCTGTGTATTGTGATTAGGTTTATGGTCAGGCATATGTAGTGAATGTATTAGGTTAACAAAATTCAATCAAATCTCTTGTAATCATTGATTTTGAATATTTGATTTCTTAAGATTTTTCCATATCTTTTCCATGTGTTCTTGTATCAATTAAGATCAAATCACCCCCAATCTTTCCTTATTGACTTAGGCACGAAATCTTGAGGCTAAAATGTGTACAAAAAGATTTGAAAACTTAGGTTAGTATTTTTCCTATATTTAATTTGATTTAAATGAATTAATATAAATAATAATTCAAATAAATAAATAAAAAATGAGAAAATACTTCCCTTTGGGCCAAGTGGTCGTTCACATGCTTGGAATGATGAATCATGGAAGAAAAATGGGCCCATTAGCATTTTTAGGTCATTTGAAGTAGTGTTGACTTTTCAAAATATCCAAAAATTTCCCAACTTCCACAAGGCATAACTTGCTCAATTTTTAAGATTTTCTCATGTTCTTGGACATTTTGGAAAGGTCTTTGAGTCCTATAACCAATGTCTTTGGTCCCATTTCATTTTGATTTACCAATCTCAAGTTATGGCCTTTGACTTAAAGTCCCTTTTTGTTGACTTTTGAAAATGACCTATAATGTTGAAATTGATAACTTTTTGTGAGAGCATTTCTTGGACTTGAAGTATGAAGATGAGTTGTAGGAAATGTCTTTCTCTTCAAAATGAGCTTTGGATGGAATTTTTCTGATAATCCATGTGAAAGTTATGCCCTGGTCAATTTCAGTTGACTTTTTCAACTGTCCAAATAAGGAAACTTTTGCATCTTGATGATTTTCTGAGCCAAATTTTGAGAATCATGATCAAGCATTGATCAAATGATGTTTGTGGCTTCAAAATGATATGTTGACCAAAAATTTGAACTTTTGACTGTCAAATGACCATTTTGCCCCTACAGTTGACTGTTGAGCAATTAGGGTTTTGACTGTGCAATTTTGTGCTGAATGCCTTGAAACTTGATATGAGGATACTTGACCATATTTGTAGGCATATGAGACTTGATTGGACCTTTGATAACTTCCTTTTCTTGATCAGAACACAAACCCTAGTTTTGACTGTGTAGGAGATCTTTGCACTGTGCAACCCTTGGGGAATTTTGCAGCTTGACTTGGCAATTTCTTGGAGAATATGGGAGGGCAAATTTTGGGGTACAATAGAATGCGTATGATTTATGTTTTCAAAGACAATCGGGAATCAACTTTGTAAACAAAAAGGAACACACTTCATTAGATTCAACTTTGAAATTCAAATTGTTCAACAGATCGCCCTTAGGCGTTACATAAAATGGAAATACTGAAAAGGGAAATAAAAACTGTAAAAGAATATCCAAAGTTCATCATTGATCCCATGGTCTCCTCTTCTCAGTATGGATGTAGTCATTCAAGGCCCGCTCGTTCTCCAACTGCTTTGTCAGCTTCTGGATCTTCAATTCCTGCTCGTTGAACTTTTCCCGATAAGAATCCCGTTCTTCTCGCAGTTGCGCCCAAGACCTCTTTAGTGTATCAATATCAATAGGTATCTGAGGAGGGAGAACAGTTGGAGGAACCCCATCTCTATCAGGATACTCAAGAATGATGGGTCTGACAGCTTCGTACGGCATACCTAACTTCTGAGCACGGATGCGGACCCATTTGTAGTAGGCTTCCATAGGTAGAGAAGTCTTTGGTCCCAATTCTTGTGGGTCAGCTTTGTGAATTCTGTCCCAAGCCTTGATGAACCTACGACGCAGCTCGTCACTATCTACCTGAAACTCAAAACTGATGTGAGACACCAACATCTCATGAGGCCCTGCTCTTCTGGCTCTTCCAAACTGACGGAGGGCTAGACATGGATTATAAGAGATTCCTCCTTGGGTACCAATCAAAGGGACATTAGGATATTCTCCGCAACAATCAATAACAGCTACCTCATCCAAACCTCTGAGAGTCCAAGTGATGTCATTATCAGTGAGAGACATTAACCTATGAGCCCAACCTCTTCCTTCTTTGTTCTTCATCACGAACTTAAGGAGGTGCGAAATAAACCACCTCACTAACAAAGGAATACAACACCACAGAGTTCCTCGTCTTCGGGCAATACGAGCATAAAGTTATTGCAGAATATCACCCAAGAGAGTGGGTACAGGGTTCCGAGACATGAAGATCCTTATGGCAGTGACGTTAATGAAGTTATCAGGATTAGGAAACAAACTAGACCATAGATTAAGAGAGCCAGAATGTCTTCGTACGCCCTAAAGTCCAGGTCATTCCAGAAACTGTTAGCCTTACCAATCAGAAACTTGGCCAAGAAACCCTTAACTTTGCTTCTAGTCACCCAGTTGTCCATTACCTCCTTGTGGGTCAAAGGAAGAGCTGCAGCAATCTCCTCAAGCCTAAGGGTCTTTTCCCAACCAGTGTAGGGAGTCTGATCCAAGATAGGGATACCAAGAAAATCAGAGAACTCTTCCAGGGTAGGGACCAGCTGGAAGTCTTGAAAGGTGAAGCAGTTGTACAAGGGATCATAAAACTGTGTCAGGACACTCATCAGTTGTTGGTCCCATTTTGCAGTGACTAAACTGAGAAGAGAACCATGCCTCTGGATGAAGGAAGTAGTATTTGGAATTCTGCTAACCAATTCTTCAAGCAACTCAGGTGGGTGGACAAAGTTGAACCGGATAGTATTCCTTCGCATAGGCATCATGATGTCCTACAAAACAGAGCAAAGGTGAAACCCTCTTGTCTTTGAAATGGTCAGTCCTTATGCAGGATGCATGCAATGTTTATGATGGCATGATGTTATGATAAAGCACACCACAAATATTCATAAAGGCAAACATGATAAGGCACACAAGTCACACAAGACAAGCCCTTAGAGTTTAGGCCAGCATGGGGTCTAGGTATTACCCTCTTTCAGTTTGTTGGTTAAGACCTGTCCTATCAGAAGTAATCGGGTTCTAGAGGATCCCAATATCACTGACTACCCTCAATCGGTCATAACTCCAGCATCGCAATCTTTTCTTGCGGCCAGAACCATCACGAGAGTTTAGCCTCAATGGGCGTAGCATACTGCTACTGTTCTATTGGCCAAGTTGGGTCATTTAAGGTTCTAAGGTCGGTTGGTGCTTAATGACTCCTCAGAAGACCCATATTCTCCTCGTTGCGACACAAGGGATATCGGTACAGACCAAGGCGCCACACCAACGTAGCCACTGCTTCACCCATGTCGGTCTACGCCGGACAGGTCCCTCACAGCTTATGCTACCTAACAGGGTATCCCCAGATCCGGGTTAGGATATATGTAACTCCGATGCAGCCCACAATAATAAAGCAAACAAACACAGCAATTGAAAACACAAGTGATCTTAGTCCTAAGGTACACCTCACTTTATAAGTATCCCCAGCAGAGTCTCCAGTTCTGGGATCAGTGTATTTAGAACTGACTGTTTAATGTTGGTTCGCGAAATGTCGCGGAAGCAAGAGTCGCCACCGTCTTTTATTTTCTCCAACATGGACAGGATAAAAGCACAGCAAAGTTCCTTATGAGATAGTTTCTCGGTTCGGGAGGTAGATTTATAGAAAGGGAAGATGTTAGCACCCTTTCTATCCATGGTTATCCATGGGCTCTTATATACTTGCTCATTTGTGTTTTCAAAAGATTTTCTTTTCAAGTGTGAGTGGGTTTGAAAAAGTTTTGTTTAAAATTTCAGAATGACTCTTGTATCAGTCCTCAAGAGTGTTTGAAAAATTGTTTTGAAAGCTTTTTGAAAAGTGTCGGTGTGAAAAGAGTTTTGATTTGTTTTTGAATAGAGCAAGTATCTATGAGTCATCTACCTACCCTAAGGAATTAGGCTGTGTAAATGTCCTTAAGGTAGTGCCATCCCACCATTGAGAGGTAGGTAGCACCACCGTTGGAGGTGTTCGGGTCAATTCGTTTGTAGGGACAGTGTGGTCACCAGAGCAACAGTAGGACACCTTAGAAGCTACCCTTATGCCATTGATCCTTTTTTAATCGAGGCAACCGTTTCGAGGCAACTGGATCATGGACATAAGGACTTACTAAAACGTCCTATACTCGACGACCACGTTTCGAAGGTAAGGCAACAGGTGAGGCGTACCCTAGAAGTGGTGTGTGAATTTGTGTGTTGTTTTCATGTCAATATTTATCTTTGATCAGGGCATTGGTGAGCTACGAGTTATTTTTAATTAGCCATACATTCTTCCATGCAATTAGAATTTAAAAGTGTGGAAATTTAAATGCGGAAAGTAAAATCCTACGCTATTACAAGGCGCGGGTCTATACATCGCCAAATTACAAAGACCCGTTTGTTAAAAAATGCGGAAAGTAAAAGACCTAATTACTATTACAAGCCTTGAGCAGTTACATAATATTCGAAAGGAAAATAAATGCGCGAAAAGAAATTAGAATCGAATGTCCGAGGGTTTTGACCCTTTTAGAATTAAATTGAAATTAAAGACTTGATTAATTATTTAATAAAAGAAAGAAATTATTTTTATGTTTTTTTGTATTTATGAAAATAAAGAAAATTAAAATCAAGAGAAACCCTAATTCTAAGTTATTTTAGTTATTAAGAAAATATTAAAGTTTAACCTAATTTACTAATTAATTAATGTACATGTTTATTTACAAAATATTTAGTAATTAATAATAATAATAAGGAGAGAAAATTATTTATTAAAAAAAAGATGAAAAGATCAAAACCCTAATTCTACCTATTTTAATTTATTTAAGAAAAGATTAAAATTTTAACCCTAAATTAAACTAAATTAATTATTAAAGTTTATTTACAAAATAAATTAAAGGTGAAATAATAATAATTAAATATATTGTATTTTTTTAATTTTCTGTTTTTATTATGAAAAATTATTTTATGGAATTTAAAGAAAACAATTAAAAAAAACAATTAAAAGAATTAAAATTGAAAAGAAAATAAGAATTAAAAAATGCAAACCAGGGGGTGTCAGGCCCCAAAGGGAGGTTTGTTTGAAGCAGATTTGGCCCATCAGCATAGGCCTTTCTTGACTTTTCAGGATCGTGTGCACGCTTGTTTGACTGGACCACCATGGATCTCATTCAATGGCCCTTGGATTGATCATCCGGTGCGCGTGGCAAGACTGAGCGTGAGCGTGTATGGTGAGCCTCTGGGTGAACGCTGCACTTGAACACATTAAGATAAAAATCATGAAATATGTGGGGGACCTGGGAATCGAACCCAGGTCCCAGCGTTTACCAAACCATATTCCCACCATCTGAGCCAATGCACGCGTTTGTATATGTAATGGAAAACAAATAATATAATAAAACAATAAAAGTTAGTGGTATAACACAAAAGAGCGCGCCAAATGTTTGAATTGTCCAATAGCACCAAGCCACACATGCGTCTTCTCCATTTACCTGCAATTACATGAAACAAATAGCGGGGGTTTTAAACCCCCACAAACTGCAAACTATGAAAATAACGATTAGAACATGGACAAATATAAAAAGGGCGCGAGGTATTGGTTTGCTTCGTCTTGATACCACGAATTTAATGGCATAGGTTTTAAGGTCTAATTTTTCCATATGAGGAAAGCCCCAATTTTTGAGTCCTGAAACCCTAGATATCCTTCCATGGCGAATTTCGTTTCAAGGCATATTGATGAAATTGAACCATACAGAAAGCTTTGCCTGAGTGCTGTGAACATAAAACAATGAACCAACTGTATTAATAATGCATGAATCGTGATATGGAATTCAAGAAATTTTGGCAAACCGTGTGATCTGTGTTCTATGATTCTTGGCACGTTTTGATTGATTATTGATTGCAAAAGCTTCCTTGATGGTCCAGCAATGTGTTGGAATAGATTTTAGGCTTTGAAACATGCAGTAACTAGGATTTCAGTTTCCAAGTTTTTGATGAAATTTTGCAAATTGGTATCCAGCTTCTGAGCAGTTTTTCGTGTCTTTTTGAATATGGTTGAGTTGTGCCTTTGTATCTGAAGGGAATTAGGTCAAAAAAACAATCCCAAGGTCCATCCATTTATGATTTCAATATTTGATTTTTCCTATATCTTTTTCAATCTTTTTGCCATGAAAACCATGCCAATTATGGAAGATTTGGTCTTGTTGATTGATGCACGAAATCCTTAGCATGTGATGAACCTATTTGCTGCACAAAAAAGATTTAAAAACATGATTTGATATTTTTCTCATATTTAAAACTAATTAAATGAATTAATAATAATAAAAACTCAATTAATTAATTAAAAATAAGAAAATAAATCCCTTTGAGCTTAATGGGTCGTGCATATGCTTTGGGTAATGATTCATGGAAGAATTTGAGGCCCATTAGCATTTTTGAAGCTTTTGAAGCAAAGTTGACTTTTCAAAATTCCCAAAAATTTCCCAACTTCTCCAAGGCATATCTTGCTCAATTTTGAAGTTATGATCATGTTCTTGGACATTTTGGAAAGGTCTTGAAGTCCTATAACCAATGCCTTTGGTCCCATGTCATTTTGATTACCAATCTCAAGTTATGGTCTTTGACTTAAAGTGCCTTTTTGTTGACTTTTGAAAATGACCTATAATGTTGAAATTGATAACTTTTTGTGAGAGCATTTCTTGGACTTGAAGTGTGAAGATGAGTTGTAGGAAATGTCATCCTCTTCAAAATGAGCTTTGGATGGAATTTTTATGATAAACCATGAGGAAGTTATGCCCTGGTCAATTTGCAGTTGACTTTTCCAACTGTCCAAAAATAGAAACTTTTGCATCTTGAGACTTTTTGAGCCATGCTTTGAGAATCATGATCAAGAATTGATCAAATGATGTTTGTGGCTTCAAAATAAGATGTTGACCAAAAATTTTGACTTTTGACTGCCAAATGATCATTTTGCCCCTGCAGTTGACTGTGAAGCATTTAAGGTTTTTGACTGTGCATTTGATGCTGTGAGTCTTGAAACTTGGCATATGGATGCTTGACAATGTATGTGGGTATATGGGACTTGATTGGACCCTTGAAAACTTCAATTTCTTTGCCAGAACCAAAACCCTAATTTTGACTGTGTTAGGAGGCAATTGGACTGTGTAATCCTTGAGGGATTTTGAACCATGCTCTTGGCAACTCTATAAGTATCCCCAGCAGAGTCTCCAGTTCTGTGATACGGTGGGAGAACTGACTTGAGGTTTTGCGTTTGTATTCGCACTTGTTCGGTTTAGCAAGAGTCGCCACCGACTTTTTATTTTATCCTAAAGGAAAGGTTAAAAAGCACAGGAAAACCTTTTGAGATGTTTCGTGGGTTCGGGGGGTAGATTATGAAAAGGGAAGGTATTAGCACCCTTTTCATCCATGGTTATCCATGGGCTCTTAGTTACTTGTTTTAGATCACTTGCCTTGATTTTCAATTATTTGAAATGGTGTATGTGTGTGTGTTTTGAAAATGTTTTGAAGAAGACGCCTTGTCTAGGCAACCGTTGTAATGACTCGTGTTTGAGTGTTTACAAAGGTGTATATCTTTTCGAAAAGATGTTTCAAATGTTTTTGAAAGTTTGTTTTGAAAGTGTTTGTGGAGTGTGGTTTTGAAAAGTAGGCAAGTGTTTTTTTGCAAGTTGAATCAAGTAACTAAGAGTTTGTCTACCCTATTGTACTCAAAGGTTTTTTATCATGTTTTAACCCTTTTAACAATTTTTTCCACCATTGTATTTGGTGGACAATCTTGCGTTAGGATGTTTAACAGGACAGGCGCGGGTCATCGTATGGACCATGAATGCAATGGTGCCAAGTGTCTTTGGTAATTTTGCTTGAAGGGACTATGATCATTTTGATTAGGCAACTTTCGAAAACGTCATCGAGGGACTATGATCATTTGATTCATTTTGTTTTGCCAAAGAAACTTAACGTGCAGGCATGGCCCATTTTAGAAGGCAACAAGCCGGATTATTCTAGGGGTGCAAGTGTGAATTGTGTATTGATTTCATGTATTTGTCTTGTATTAGGTTATCTAGCGTTTGATTTTATGTACATACAAACCCTAGGTCTAACCATGGTATATTTAAAAGCGATAAATTGCGGGAATTTAAAGTCTACGCTATTACAAATAAGTATCCGGGAGTGGGGGTACAAATTTTTACAAATGGGGATGAGACTTAATAGGAGAGTAGTGTCCAAATAAATTTACAACCAAATCGAATCAATCGTAATGTAAAAAATGTATCAAATGTACAAGATAAGCAAATGTATAAGAGCAATGTGAAATGTGTCAATATATTTGTGTAAGTGTATGATTATTTACAAGTACGAAATGTATTTATTAAGTATTGTTATATTATCTTTTTGATTTTTGTTAATTATGTACAGACGAAGGTTTTAAGAAAAGAGAAAGAAAATGTTTATGTATTATTTTTCATGTATTAATATTAATGTATTTTAATTAGTAATTTTATGTACAAAGTTTTTAACTAAAAAGACGTTTTAATTTTAAGAAAATCAATATTTATGCATTTAGTTAATATTTTCTTATGTAAACTAAAAAAGCTTTAATAAAACAAAATGTTTAAACCTAAAGAAATCTAATATCCACATATTTTGAGTATAATAAAAAAGTCTGGTTAGTAAAATTTAATATAGAGAAAGGTATTAAATAAAAAGAAGAAAGGATTGAAATGGGCTAAAGAAGGTTTGGGCCCAATCAAAAACGCATCAGGCTAAGTCAGGGGGGGGGGGGGGTACACACCTGAGTTGTAATGGGCTTAAGGCTGATGAAAGGGGCAAGGCCCACTTTGCTTCACAAATGTTTTAGGGTTTCAGTGTGCTTTGTGTCATTCTGGATTAGGGTTAGGCAATACACTTGAGCGGCACTGTTCACTTCGTTTCTATCCTCTTCATCTTCTCAAGCCGGACATGGCTTACTGACGCCCCTCCCTCCTTGTTTCCAGGCGCCGTTCCCTCTCTCCATTCCCCATGGTCACGCAGGCGGCGACGTTTGTAAGGTAATGATCTAAATGCTTATGTTTTTAGGGTTTCCAGTTTGTACACGTTTTTTACTCCTTGATAAATTCTAATCTCTGAACATTATCATTGTTATGTAAGGTGTGAAGGAAAAAAAGTAGAAAAGTTATACCTTTGTTGTCTTTTGAAAATGGAGGAGAGAGCTGGAGGAGGCTCCTAGGGTGGCCGGACGGAGAACGCGATGCTGACTTACTCTTGGTGTAACACCTGGTACCTTTGTTTTGCTTCTTTAGGGTTTCATGATGAACTTCTGAAAACCTTGTATAATCACTTTTTTCCTCTTCTTATGTTGGCTTCTGTATGCTTGGTATGCTGCCTATTGCTTGCTTGCTCGTTTGACCTTTTCAATGATGCTTATCTGAGATGCTTCTTTTCTTCTTCTCTTGTTAGCCTCTGTTGCTTCTGTGTGCCCTGAGATGCTTATTTTCTCCTTCTCTTGTTAGCCTCTGTTGCTTGTATGTTGATATGCTGAGATTGATTTGAATATTGTTTATTGCTTTGTTGGCCCTGAGTATGATAGTGTTGATGTTGTTGCACCCTATGATGAAAGTTTTCTGAGGGTTTGGTTGGTGGTTTGAATGCTTAGGCTTATGGTACTGGTTCAAGGCTTATGGTTTAGGCTTGGACAAGTTGTTTGGTATAGCTTTGATGCAGGAACGAAGCTTTGGCTTGATAGGCTTGTGATTTTGTTTAAGGCTCAAGCAGGTTTTAGGCTTAGTGTGTTTACAGGCTTGGCTTCTGATGCTTGACCAGGTTTAGGCCTTTTGTTTGATGTTCTGGTTTGACAGGTTGAGCTTGGCTTTGATGTTATGTGAAAGTTCAAGGCAGGCTTGTCTTTGAATGCAGGTTTAAGGTTTGTTGTGAGGTTTGGAGGCAGCTTGGCAGTTCAGCCAGGTTTTATGCTTAGGCTTGTGTTGAAAACCTGTTTAAGCTTCAGTTTGAGGCTCTTTTTTGATGCAAGTTTAGAGGCTTTGGCTTTTAATGTTACAGTTTTGTTTGTCTTTCTCTTCTTTTTGTTCTTTCTGCCTCTTTTTCTTCTGCTGGTATATCTTTTCTTTTATCTTTCTCAGCCTAAGCCCTGTAAGCCTATTTCTTTTTCTCTTTTTCTCTCTCTCTTTACAGATTAAAGCATATTATATTGCTTATGTACTATTTTCTGAAAAAGCAAATGGCCTTGAAAATGATGAAATTGAACCTTGCTTGCATTAGTTGGTTTATTCTGCATAATCCCTGCTTTCCTGCATACTTTGTTGATAACATCTTGTACTTTGATATCTTTCCATATCCTTTTAGACAGCTTTTGATATCTTTGGCTTTGGGCAGCTCTAGTTGACTTTGGATTTTGTAGTTTGTTTGGCAATTTTGAAATTATGCAGTAGGTTTGACAATCTTTGAAATTGTGCAATTTGTATACTTTGTGCATTCATACTTTATTTGCAAGCATTTTTATCCCTCTTTGTGAACCGGGAGAAATCTCGTGATTTGCAGAGAGGGCAAACTGATTCCGGCCAGTTTCTTTTAATGATGAATTTTAACTGTGTATGCTCTTTTATTTATTTTATCTGCGTTGACTTTTTCTTTTCTTTGTTTTTGCAGGTGAAGATAATTGAGCAAAGGAGCAATGGATAAAAGATGAAGACTTAGGAATTTTTAGGATAGTTTTATTTCAAATTTAATCATTTGTAAAATTATTATTGTAAACAAAAATGTAAATAAATTTACCGTTGTTCAAATAATAATTTGTAACAAAACAATTAAAGATGAATAAATAAAAATCCTTTTTGATCAACTAATTCCCTTTTTTTTAGCTGTCTATTTAATTACTTATAAATTCTTAAATTATAATAAATGGAAATAAATTCCAATTATCCTAACTTAGAATAAATAAACAATTAATAAATACTGTGGTTAATCAATAATAAATCCGGCGTTTCAAAAATCCAAAGCAATGCACAGTCAATCACAACAACTGCCCAAATGTCCTTTCCTTTTACTGATTAAATCCAAACACTGCAAACTCAAATCAAATGCCTCAGTCCATATCTCATAATAACTTGAAAAGCACTGTAGAATTAAATCTTTCTGAGAAATATGCGCACAAACCCTAGTTCTTGATTAAATACCAAAGAAGCGTTCGCCTGATCAAAACTTGAGCCAAAATCAGCCAAACCCTAATAATCTGCTTGAACTGTTCCAGAGCCATGAAAACCCTAATTTGGATAGAATGATAAGAAAAAGTCTGTTTGACTGATTCTTATGCCAATCTGAAAAATCAGGAAAAGCCCGAAGCTGTGATTTCTTGTGGAAAAAAATACGAGGGCAAATTTTGGGGTACAACAGTTGCCCCTGTTCAATCTTCTTGAACCTGAAGAGTTAGATTGGCAAGTTTGCCTTTCGTGACTCGAAGGTAAAAGGAGATTGGACACTAGAGTGCCCAAAAATTTGCACTCGGTGATGTGATGGTAGAGGGAATGGGCTTAAAGATGCCATTCGGTGATGGGCTTAAAGATGCCATCTGGTGATGTGACATAAACTTGTCGGGAATGGGCTTATAGATGCCATTTGGAATTGTGTGTCGATCGCATAAGAGGTTCCTTAGCGAGAACTTGAGTACTTGAGAAAGAAAGATAATTTCCTGGCCTGTTACAGGGGTTGATCTTCAAACTCTTCATGCAGATATGCCCTGGCTAGATACAGGTATCGAATCTACAATCAAATGCTCACAGATATGCCCTGGCTAGATACAGGTATCGAATCTACAATCAAATGCTCACAGATATGCCCTGGCTAGATACAGGTATCGAATATGAATTTGTCGTCTACAGATATGCCTTGGCTGGATACAGGTGTCGAATCTGGAAATTGTCGTCTACAGATATACCCTGGCTGGATACAGGTATCGAATTTGGAAATTGTCGTCTACAGATATGCCCTGGCTGGATACAGGTATCAAATCTGGAAATTATCGTCTACAGATATGCCCTGGCTGGATACAAGTATCGAATCTACAAACTCTTCGTGCAGATATGCCCTGGCTGGATACAGGCGTCGAATCCACAATCAATCGCTCACAGATATGCCCTGGCTAGATACAGGAATCGAATCTGGAATTGGTCGTCTACAGATATGCCCTGGCTAGATACAGGTATCGAATCTGGAATTGTCGTCTACAGATATGCCCTGGCTGGATACAGGTATCGAATCTGAAATTGTCGTCTACAGATATGCCCTGGCTGGATACAGGTATCGAATCTCTAAACTCTTCATGCAGATATGCCCTGGCTGGATACAGGTGTCGAATCCACAATCAATCGCTCACAGATATGCCCTGGCTAAATACAGGAATCGAATCTGGAATTGCGATAGTTGATAGTAATCATCTTTGGATTGACCTTTTCCTGAAAAGGCGAAACATTAGTTGTATGCAATGTCATGATGTATGAGGTCATGATGTTTTCAAGAATAAATGAGATTGTGTGATATGATGTGTATATGCATGCGTCATGGTGTATGATAATGTGATGAATGTATATGAATGTGTTTTCGTCTAGGAAAATAAATCCTTGACGAATGCCGGGAGTTTGTTGAATCCTGGGCTGATGTTGAAGAGTAGAGTTCTTTTGCTTCCGCTGGGGATGATGGTTACAAGAATAAACCGGTAGGAGAAGATGACTCCGTTGGGGAATAAACTTGTTGGAGAGATTACTCTACGGGGAATTACTCTGTGGGAAGAGATACTTTGCTGAGATTTTGATGAGAGCTCCGCTGGGGATTCCACTGATAAGTTATGTTGGGGAATTTGATGAACTCCGCTGGGGATAAAAAGAATCTTGACTGCTGTCGGGGAAAGTGAATTCTTGACTGCTGCAGGGGAAGGCAAGAATCTTTTGATTGTTGAAAGTGAGAAATCCTGGGACCGCTGTTGGGGAATCCGGAGCTTGGGTTGTATGCCAATCTACTGGGGATTCTTGTCTTGAGGAGATCTTCATTGGAGAATATTCGAATATTCTGTGGGAATCTGAAAATGAGAGTCTTCATTCTGCTTGGGGATTGATAGTTGGAAGTTTTAGCTCCGCTGGGGATTGACAATTTTGGCTCCACTGGGGATTTTGAAACTTGACTCTGAGGGGAGTTAGCTTCTGGAAGGTTCTCTGGCTGGGGAAGTCGAGAATCTTTTGAGTTTTGAGAAGGAACCAGTGTAGGGTCTCCTGATGATGAGTCCGTGTAAAACTGCATCCGTGTTTGAAGAGGAACCGGTGTAGGGTTTCCTGATGATGAGTTCGTGTAAACCTGCATCTGGTTTTTGAGAAGGAACCGGTGTAGGGTTGCTTCACGATGAGTCCGTGTAGAACTACATTTTCCAACAGGTCATGAAGGAATTGTCGAACACTTTTGACATTCGGATGCCCCAAGTGGTGATGAAATAGACTCTTTATGTAGATAATTTCCTGGCTTGTTACAGGTGTTGATCCACAATCAGTCGTTCACAGATATTTTCCTGGCTTGTTACAGGTGTTGATCTGGAACTTAAGAAATGTTGGTCGAGGAGATACTGTCCTGGCTTGTTACAGGTGTTGATCTCTGACCTGAGAAAGAAAGATAGTTTTTCTGGCTTGTTACAGGTGTTGATCTTCAATCTCTTCATGTAGATGATTTCCTGGCTTGTTACAGGTGTTAATCCATAATCAGTCGTCCACAGATATTTTCCTGGCTCGTTACAGGTGTTGATCTGGAACTTAAGAAAGGTGACAGAATGGAAACCGCGTCTGGAGCACATCTGGACCGTATCTTCCAACAGGTGATGAAGGAGTTGTTGAACACTTTTGACATTCGAATGCCCCAAGTGATGATGAAGATAATTTCCTGGCTTGTTACAGGTGTTAATCCACAATCAGTCGTCCAAAGATATTTTCCTGGCTTGTTACAGGTGTTGATCTGGAACTTAAGAAAGGTGACAGAATGGCAACCGTGTCTGGAGCACATCTGGACCGTATCTGCCAATAGATGATGAAGGAAATGTTGAACACTTTTGACATTCGAATGCCCCAAGTGGTGATGTAGATAATTTCCTGGCTTGTTACAGGTGTTAATCCACAATCAGTCGTCCACAGATATTTTCCTGGCTTGTTACAGGTGTTGATCTGGAACTTAAGAAAGGTGACAGAATGTCAACCGTGTCTGGAGCACATCTGGACCGTATCTTCCAACAGGTGATGAAGGAAATGTTGAACACTTTTGACATTCGAATGCCCTAAGTGGTGATGTAGAGACTCTTTATGTAGATAATTTCCTGGCTTGTTACAGGTGTTGATCCACAATCAATCGTTCATAGATATTTTCCTGGCTTGTTACAGGTGTTGATCTGGAACTTAAGAAATGTTGGTCGAGGAGATACTGTCCTGGCTTGTTACAGGTGTTGATCTCTGACCTGAGAAAGAAAGATAGTTTTTCTGGCTTGTTACAGGTGTTGATCTTCAATCTCCTCATGTAGATGATTTCCTGGCTTGTTACAGGTGTTAATCCACAATCAGTCGTCCACAGATATTTTCCTGGCTTGTTACAGGTGTTGATCTGGAACTTAAGAAAGGTGACAGAATGGCAACCGTGTCTGGAGCACATCTGGACCGTATCTTCCAACAGGTGATGAAGGAATTGTTGAACACTTTTGACATTCGAATGCCCCAAGTGGTGATGAAGGAGACTTTCCCCAGGTTACTCTGCAATTGAGAGATTTCGTTGAAATCTTGACTGGGCTGCCCCAGGTTAACTGAACTTTGAAAGATCTGTTGAAACCTTGACTGGACTGCCCCAGGTTAACTGAACTTTGAAAGATCTGCTGAAACCTTGATTGGACTGCCCCAGGTTAATTGGATGGTGACATGTCATGCCCCTTGTTGATAGGAGACTTGTCGTTGGAAGTGTCATCCTTTTGAAGTGATTTTGTTCATTGAGAGAGTTTTCGTTCCTCCGAACATTCGCTGTATGAATTTCTTCGCTGTCAAACAAATAACCAAATGCAAACAGTGATATTCAAACAATGCAAAGTTTATGTTTGTCTCAAAGTTTTGAAAAATGCGTTTTTTAGCAGAAAACTTTTTATAAGACAAACCAACACAAGATTTTAGAGCAAAGCCTTACAGGAGTCAGGATACCTTTTGTAACAGTATGCTTTCGAACTAACCCATGCTTCAATTAGGACTTTTGAAGGGTTGTTACGTGGCTTGGTTCACGGTTTAAGAAACAAAGGAGAAAGGCTCAAAGCGTATTTGTACCCACCCGTTCTTCGTGATGTTCTTCAATCCTAAGCTCAGTTAATTGTGCGTCGCACTCTATTCGGGTTTGGAACAACTTTTGAGTGATGGTTCACCAGTTGTGTTTGGGAGGCAGTCATCATCTACTTTTTTTTCTTTTGCAACATTTTTTCATGTTGCTGAGGATTTGCAATGACCTCTCTATTTTGATTTTGATTTGTTATCCCTAACTTTTGCCTGACTGTCCCTGTTTTCGAGATTACAGTCAGCGGGATGCCCCAGCTTTCTTAAGCCTCCTTTACAGGTTTTGACTTAGTGGGATTTTCTCTTTTGAGAGATTGACTGCCTATGTGATAGGGAACCATCACTGTCTTTTGATTCCAGAGGAATGCTCTCTTTTTTTTGACGTCGTTCGTTGTGTTACGAACTGAGAGTTTGTGACTTCAATTCGCACTTTTTTTGAATTTACTGAGAGACTACCCTGCCCCAGGTTTATATCAAAGGTTTTGATTTGTGTAGAACAGAAAACTCCTACTTCTTTGGCTCGAAGGGGTTGACTAGGGATTATCTTCCTTATAACTCCAGTGTTTGGGAATTGAAAGAAATGCCTGTACATCATCAGTAAGGTCTGTTCAGAAGCATACTGTATGAGATTATGGTATTGTTTCGTCATCCTCCCTCTAAAGGCTTGCAGCTTTTTATCAAGAGTCAAATATCATAAAGAAAGTGTTGTACCCCAAAATTTGCCCTCCCTTTCTTCAGGAAACCATCTTGGATTTTCAAAGTCCCTCTGAAACAAATCCAAGTCCTGAGTTATCCCTTTGCCCAAGCAAGCCGCTTACAAGAGCAAGATGATCTCACGAACTCCAGAAACAACACTTTGATCTTGAAAAAAAAAATCAAATTCTAAATGCTTCTCTAAAATAAGTGTTTTTTTAGAAAAAATCAGCGCTTCAGAACTTCTGAACCCATTCCAGATGAAGACGGTCAGAAGTTGCAAGCTTGGCTCAGCGTGGTCGGAAGTTGGCTCTTCAGCAGCTACATCAGTTCAATCAGAAGTTGTAGACGTGGTTCAGAATGTAAGTCTCAAACAAAGCATGCTCCTTCAGCAGTTACACAAGCTCAGTCAGAATTTGCTAAAGGAATGCAAGAGAAGCAGGAAAGTCTGAAGGCTCCTTCAGAACAGGTTGAAATCAGAAGATGAAAGGTCAGAGGAATGAGTGTTATACTGATACAGAATCTCTAAGTCCAGATTGTCCAGAAGTAAATCCAAGGAACGTACCAGAAAACTAGGAGAATCTCCAGAGCTTACTAAGGCAACAGGTAGCCAAGGCCAGAGCATGGTTTACGCTGCTGATTCAACGCTGGTTTTCATTACCAGAACGTTGGTATTGACAGGTCTTGTCACCATTTAATGCCCATTAATGCTTCCAACCACTCCTGAGCATTCACGTGTGGCTTAGAAAATGCTTTTGCACAGATTCTGGCATGGCCCTTCACGCCACCGCCCACTTCAGGGGTCACTTCTCCCCAATCTACGCCTGCTGCTGCAACCTAGGCTGAAAGCTAGCTGTTATCACAACTTCCCAGGAATTTATGTCAAAGAACAAATTCAAACTCTGTTGGCGCCTTAAATGTTCAAGGCATCCACAAGAATTTTGCCTATAAATAGAGAGCTTTCACCACTGCAAAAGACGTTCAAGAAAAAAACAGAAACAGAAATTGCTAAGAGAGAAATAAAACTCCTAGCAACACAGCATTCTGAAACTCTGCCAAAATCTCCAGCTTTGTTTCATAACTTTAAGTTTCTCACCTTCAACTTCATCAAATATCCAGCTCTTTTCTGTAAACCAAAAACACTCTTTCCAAACTTCTGACCCTATACACGTATACACCTTTACTTCCCCTTTTCAAAATCTGTCCAGAACACCACCAGAATCAAAAGCTAAAACTTTCGCTCACCAACTTTCCAAACAGTCAGGTAAGCACCTGCTAACCCTCACCACACTGTTAAGCATCATCAGCTGTGCATATTCAAGTAACATAATGTAAATATTCATGTTATTGCTGTTCTGAGGATTTTCATACCTCAGAACGTTCTGAGCCAGTATAGGACTTGCCTGCGACCTTGGTGATTCTGACCTCTGAAACATTTTTGCTATTTTGCTGGATCTGTTCCAAATATGTTTCCTGTTTTGTGGAGTAACAACAGGATTGCAGATGTTCTGATTAGTACAGGAAAAAGCCAAGTGCTGACTTTGACGTTAGCACATCTGAAGCCTGTTCTGCTGTCGATGATATCAGAACCTCTGAGAATTATTGCCTTTCAGCAGAATCAGAACTTCTGGTTTCTCCACTAACAAACTTCTGTCTTGCAGCGCAGGGAAATCAGAACTTCTGATTTCCCCACTAACAAGGTTCTGTTTTGCAGGTTCTAGAGTCAGAAGTTCTGACTCATCCAGTTTCACCAACAGGTTGATCATCTGGCAGCGGATCTGGGTCAGAACTTCTGATGGCCTCCCAACAGCGCGCGGGCTCCCTCTCTCTCTCTATATATCTTGTTTTCCGCTATTTTCTTTTTTGTCTATTTTTCTCGTTGAACCCCCCATGTACAAATGTGTATCCCCCTCCCCTAATTGTTGTAATAGCGTAGGATTTTACATTTCCGCTTCTTATTGCTAGTAATTAGGACGTGTATGACAAGATAAAATCAATGAAATAGAAAAACCTAATTCAAAGAAAAACTCTTGTATGCAACAAAACACACTTGCACACTAACACCCCTAGGTCACTCCACTTGTTGCCTTTCAAAATTGGGCCATATTGTATGTTGAACTTCTTTGGGCAAAGCAAACAATTTGAATGATCATAGTCCCTCGATAAAACTTTTCAAAACAAACAAAAATAAATGATCAAGTCCCTTAAAGAAATTGCCCAAAGACATTTAACGTCGTTGCAATTATGGTCTAAACGATGACCCGCGCCCGTCCCTTTCACATCCTAACATAAGGTTGTCCACCAAATACAATGGTGGAACAAACTTGTTAAAAGGGTTAAAACATAGCAATAATCTTTTGAGAAATTTAGGAGTAGATAACCTCTTAGTTACTTGAATCAAACTTGCAAACTAAAAACACTTGCCTAATTTCAAAATCACACATCACTACACTTTCAAAACAACTTTCAAAAACAAATGAAAACCTTTTCAAAAGACATACATCTTTATATACATCCCCACATGGATCATTACAAAGGTTGCCACCACATTGGCCTCTTTTCAAAACATTTTCAAACCCACACACTCAAGCACCATTTAAAACAATTGAGAACAAAAGGCAAGTGATCTAAGCAAGTAACTAAGAGCCCATGGATAACCATGGATAGAAAGGGTGCTAATACCTTCCCTTTCTATAATCTACTCCCCGAACCCAAGAAAACATCTCAAAAGGTTTTTGCTGTGCTTTTTAACCTTTCCTTAGGATAAAATAAAAAGTCGGTGGCGACTCTTGCTCAACCGAAACATTTGCGAAAACAAACGCAAAACCTCAAGTCAGTTCTCCCACCGTATCACAGAACTGGCGACTCTTCTGGGGAAAACTTATAAAGTGGAGTAACCTTAGGGTTTATATCACTTTTGTCTTCAATTGTTTGCTTTGTTTGCTTTTTTATTTGTGGGCTTTGCATCGGAGTTTCATAGATCCTAACCCGGATCTGGGGAAATACCCTTTTTAGGTAGCATAATCTGTGAGGGACCTGTCCGGCGTAGACCGACATGGGTGAAGCAGTGACTACGTTGGTGCGGCATCTTAGTCTGTACCTATATCCCTTGTGTTGCAACGGGGAGAATATAGGTCTTCTAAGGGGTCATTAAGCACCAACCAACCTTAGAACCCTAAATTGACCCACTTGGCTATTAGGACAGTAGCAGTATGCTACACTCATTGAGGCTAAACTCTCGAGATGGTTCTGGCCGCGAGAAAAGATTGCGATGCTGGAGTTATGACCGATTGAGGGTAGCCAATGATTTGAGATCCTCTAGAACCCGGTTACTTTTGATAGGATAGGTTTTAACCAACAAAACCAAAAGAGGGTAATACCTGAAACTCATGCTGGCCTGAAACCTAAGGGTGTCTTGTGTGACTTGTGTGCCTTATTTACCTATGTGAATACTTGTGGTGTGCTTCATCATAGAATCATGCCATCATACCATTGCATGCATCCTGTATAAAAGGCTAACCCATTTCAAAGACAAAAAAGGTTTCATCTTTGCTCTGTTTTGTAGGACATCATGATGCCCGTGCGTAGGAATACTGTCCGGCTCAACTTTGTTCAACCACCAGTGTTACTCAAGGATTTGGTTGGTAGGATTCCAAACACTTCTTCCTTCATCAACAGACATGGTTCTCTCCTTGGCTTGGTCACTGCAAAATGGGACCAACAACTGATAAGTGTTCTGACCCAGTTTTATGACCCTCTGTACCATTGTTTCACCTTTCAAGACTTCCAGCTGGTTCCTACCCTGGAAGAATTTTCTTATTTGCTTGGGATCCCTGTCTTGGAACAAACTTCATTCACTGGTTTGGAAAAGACTCCTAGGCCTGAAGAGATTGCTGCAATTCTCCCCTTGACCAAAGAAGAGGTATTGTCCAACTGGGAAACTAGAAATGGGATCAAGGGCTTTTTGGTCAAATTTCTGGTTGGCAAGGCTAATGATTTCTGGAATGACTTGGACTTCAAGGCATATGAAGATATTCTGGCTCTTTTGATCTATGGACTGGTATTGTTTCCCAACCCTGACACCTTTATCAGTATCCATGTCATAAGGATCTTCATGTCTCGGAATCCGGTACCCACTCTTTTGGGTGATATTCTACAACAACTCTATGCTCGTACTGCTCGAAAACGGGGAACTCCGTGGTGTTGTGCTCCTTTGCTAGTAAGGTGGTTTATTTCGCACCTTCCTAAGTTCGTGCTGAAAAATGAAGAAGGAAAAGGTTGGGCTCAGAGGTTAATGTCTCTCACTGATAATGACATCACCTGGACTCTCAGAGGTTTGGATGAGGTAGCTGTTATTGACCGTTGCGGAGAATACCCTAATGTTCCGTTGATTGGTATCCAAGGAGGAATCTCTTACAGTCCGTGTTTAGCTCTCCGTCAGTTTGGAAGAGCCAGAGGAGATGGGCCTCATGAAATGCTGGTTCATCACTTCCATTTTGAGTTTCAGGCAGACAGCGACAAACTACGCCAGGGATTCATTAGAGTCTGGGACAGAATCCACAAAGCCAGCCCACATGAGTTGGGACCAAAAACTTCTCTGCCATTGAAGCCCTATTGCAAATGGGTCCGCATCCGTGCTCAAAGGTTAGGTATGCCCTACGAAGCTGTTAGACTTCTCATTCTTGAATCTCCTGTTGAAGATGGGGTTCCTCCAATTGTCCTCCCGCCTCAGATACCTACTGATTTTGACACCATGAAGAGATCTTGGGCGCAGCTAAAGAAAGAACGGGATTTCTATCGGGAGAAATTCAACGAGCAGGAACGGAAGATCCAGAGGCTGACTAAGCAATTGGAGGAAGAACGGGTCCTGAACAACTACATCAGCACTGAAAAGAGGAGGCCATGGGAGCATTGATGAGCTTTGGATGTTTCCTTTTATAGTTTATTTCCTTTCAGTATCTTTCATTCCTGTAAAGCCTAAGGGCAAATTGTTGAACAATTGAAAATTTTAATCTAATGAAGTGTGTTTCCCTTTTTGTCTACAAAGTTGAATCTTGTTTGTCTTTGAAGACATAAAACATACGCATTCTATTGCACCATATGCATAGCAGGTACCCTATTTCACAGGTTGCTTAATCTCCTTCGCTGTTTATTTTGAACAGTCATCATGAATCCAGACTCATCCAGTGAGCAAGCAATCAAGGCCCTTCAGGCCCAAAATGCACAGTTTCAAGAGATGGTCCTAAGCCTAGCCCAAGGTCAGCAAGAGTTGAAGACTCTACTCCTGAAGAAGAAGAAGAAAAAGAGGACTGCGTTGTTCAACACCGGACGCAGATTTGGGAACACACTCCATAATGAAGCTGATCCAACTACTTCTTCTGCTGAGAAAAACAGTCCCCAAGGGGGAGGAGCTCCTAGTCCCGCAGTCTCCGACAATGAGACGGACTATAACGACGAACAATACCCACCTGCTGCTGACAGATACAAGCAATTGGAGGACCGCTTGAGCGCCATGGAAATTCAGAATGTGCCGGGGTTGGATTTCGGAGATTTGGGGTTATCTTCTGGGGTAGTAATTCCACACAAGTTTAAGGCGCCTGCCTTCGCCAAGTATGATGGGGTCTCCTGCCCAAAGCTACATCTGAGGTCGTACGTAAGGAAAATCCAACCTTACACGGCGGACAAGAACCTCTGGATTCACTTCTTCCAAGATAGCCTCTCGGGGTCACAGCTTGAATGGTTCTACCAATTGGATGGAGCTAGCATCCGACACTGGGAAGATTTGGCAACCGCATTCTACAGACAATACCAATACAATTCTGATCTCGCTCCTACGCGTACCCAACTTCAGGGTATGTCCCTAGGAACGGGTGAAGGGTTCAAAGAGTACGCTCAAAAATGGAGAGATTTGGCTGGCAGGGTGCAGCCTCCATTGACTGATCGTGAGCTGGTTGACATGTTTCTAGGGACGTTGTCTGGTCCGTTTTTCAATCATTTGGTTGGTAACTCCTCCGCTGGGTTTACAGATTTGATATTGACAGGAGAAAGAATTGAAGCCGGCATCAGGTCAGGCAAGATACAAAAGGCTGCCTCCACAAGTGCTGAGAAGAGGCCGTTTAAGAAAGAAGCAAGTGTCGTCTACGGTCCTAGACGACAAGTCAAGCCCGAAAGTCGCCAAGCCGTCAATGCTTTGGTCATCTCAAAACCTGTTGCTGCACCCCAGCAGTACAATCAACAAAGAAGCGAAAGGCCCAAGAGGCAGTATACCCGACTGAGTATGACCTTATCTCAAATATTACCCCAACTGTTATCCACCAACCTGGTGACCCTCAAAGAAGCTCCTAAGGTCGTCAACACTGCGTCTCCTAAGTATAACCCAAATGCCCGGTGTGCTTATCATTCTGATAGTCCCGGGCACACTACTGATGATTGTTGGGCCTTGAGGAACAAAGTGCAAGATCTGATTGACGCAAAGGAAATTCAGTTTGAAGCACCGGAAAGACCAAATGTTGTAACTGCTCCTATGCCCCAGCATAGAGTAAATGCCATTGAAGAAGAAATGTATGCTGTTTCGGTAAATGAAGTTGTTACCCCTCTGAAGACTGTCAAGAAGAACCTACTGCGGGCCGGTTTATTTCCGGGTTGCAGTGAAGGTTGCCTGTTCTGTGCTGTTTCCCTATCTGGTTGTCCCTTGCTGAGGTTAGGCGTCCAAAGCCTAATGGATAGCAAGGAGATTCTATTCAAGAAGTCTGTTGTTCAGTTGGTTCCGGTAAAAGAAGTTTCTGTGGTTACCATCTTCAATAATCCACTCAAGGCTCTCCCGAAGAAGCCTGTTCAAATCATGACTGTCGCACCTGTGATTATTACTGTTCCGGGGCCTCTCCCCTACGTGTCTGATAAAGCTGTCCCCTGGCATTATGGGGCAGACATATATATGAATGGAATCAAACAAGAATTCGACACTGGCGCCAGTATCTGCGATATCACTGGTCCAGCCAAGGTCACCCGCAGTGGCAGGCTCTTCTCGCCTGACATTGCACCGCCCGCTATTCGAAAACCCCTCCTTATAACACCTACAAGTTTACCTGTTCCTGCTACTGATCAAGTTGTTTCCCCTGCCGCCGAGTCATCTAATGCTCGGGGCAAAGAGATTGAAGAGGAGCCTGCCCGGATGGAGGCACCAATACCTATAAATGCTGAGGCCTCCCAAAAAGAAGTGGAAGAGATCCTGAAAATAATAAAGAAAAGTGATTTCAATGTTGTCGAACAGCTGGGGCATACGCCCTCCAAGATCTCCATGCTCTCCTTATTGCTATGCTCCGAGGCCCATGCTAAAGCCTTGATTTCATTTCTCAAGACGGCCCATGTGCCGCAGGAGACGTCTGCAGTCCAGTTCACTGATTGCGTAGCAAATCTGACAGCAGACAATGGCTTGGGCTTTTCAGATGCTGACCTGACTGCGAAGGGAAGAGACCACAATGATGCCCTGCATGTCTCTATCGAATGCAGGGGCACTACTCTGGCGCATGTATTGGTGGATACTGGTTCCTCCTTGAATGTCCTGCCGAAGAAGGCTTTAGACCGTTTAGATTATGAAGGCCTAGAACTGAAACCCAGCAATATCATCGTCAGGGCCTTTGACGGATCAAAAAGGATGGTTCATGGAGAGGTTGATATCCCTATTCGTGTGGGCTCTCAAGTGTTTGACTCTACTTTTTATGTAATGGATATACGTCCATCGTACTCTTGTCTACTGGGTCGACCTTGGATCCATAAAGCTGGGGCAGTGACCTCCACCTTGCACCAGAAGCTGAAGTACCCTGTCAGGGGGAAGATCGTCACTGTGCAAGGAGAAGAGGAGTATATGGTGAGCCATTTGAATTCCTTCAGATACATTGAGATGGATGGGGAGTTTATTGAAACCCCCTTTCAGCATTTCGAGGAGGTGCATCCAATTTCAGCAGCGGCAGAAACAGCGGTCGAAGAGAATGTTTCCTTGAAGATGGCTTCCCTAAGGGATGCCCGGGCTGTGGTTCAGAAAGGAAATTGTGCAAACTGGGGTCAGCTTCCTGACTTCACTCAGAAGAACGACAAGTTTGGGCTGGGCTTTACTGTAGAGGCTCAGAGGGCTGTGCGCAAGGAGAAGATCAGAAAGGCTCCGGTGTTTATCTCCAGCTCAAGGGTGAATGCTATTGAGGAGGATGTAGAGGAAGCAGAGTTTGACAGTTGGATCTACCCAACTACCAGCGACGAACCAAGCAACTGGACGGCAAAGGATTTTACCCCTATCACATTTGTCACGCAGTAACTAATTTCTTTTGATTTCCAATTTGTAACAAACAAATTGTTAAAACTTTGTTGGCTCGGTGTCCTACCCGGGGCATCGTAGCTCCATTTGTGAGGGCTTTTTGTATGACATTTTCATATATCATCAATCAAAACATTGGACGTTTGTTGCATTTCAAATCTTGTGCTCTTTTCCTTTCTGTGTTATATATATTGCAAAACAGCTATATTTACACACACTCACTTATACAGGTTTCAATCCACTCTGGATCTCACTGGTAACAGCTCTGCTACCGCCAGTTATGACTTCGAAAATCCGATCAACTTGGCCGAAGACGAAGGTGAAGATGATTGCGAAGTGCCTGGTGAACTCGCAATACTGCTACTCCAGGAAGAGAGAGCTATTCAGCCACATGAAGAGCTGGTGGAAACAATTAATCTGGGTACTGAGACATATAGGAAAGAGGTCAAGATTGGTGCCAATCTAGAGCTCAGCGTGAAGCAACGATTGATCCAGATGCTACAAGATTACATGGAGATTTTTGCTTGGTCCTATGAAGATATGCCAGGTTTGGATGCCGACATTGTAGTTCACCATCTGCCAACCAAGGAAGATTGCCCTCCGGTAAAGCAAAAAGTCCGACGGATGCGTCCAGAGATGTCTGAAAAGATCAAGGCCGAGGTTATGAAACAGTTTGATGCCGGGTTCCTTGCAGTGACTTCTTACCCTCAGTGGGTTGCCAATGTGGTGCCAGTGCCGAAGAAGGACGGTAAAGTCAGAATGTGTGTTGACTACAGGGATCTGAACAGGGCCAGCCCCAAGGATGACTTCCCCCTACCTCACATTGATGTCCTAGTCGACAATACAGCTCAACACAAGGTGTTCTCCTTCATGGATGGTTTTTCAGGGTATAATCAGATCAAGATAGCTCCGGAAGATATGGAGAAGACTACCTTTGTAACTCAGTGGGGCACCTTCTGTTATAAGGTCATGCCATTCGGATTGAAAAATGTTGGGGCAACCTATCAACGTGCCATGGTTGCTTTATTCCATGATATGATCCATCATGAGATTGAGGTATACGTTGATGACATGATTGCAAGGTCTCAAACTGAGGAGGAGCACCTTGATCATCTAAGGAAGTTGTTTGACCGACTCAAGTTGTACAAGCTGAGATTGAATCCCAACAAATGCACCTTTGGGGTAAGATCCGGAAAATTGTTAGGTTTCATTGTAAGTGATAAAGGTATTCAGGTGGACCCTGTCAAGGTAAAAGCCATACAAGAGATGCCGACTCCAAGAACAGAGAAAGAAGTCAGAGGCTTCCTAGGACGACTGAATTACATTGCCCGCTTCATCTCACATCTGACTGCTACTTGTGAACCAATCTTCAAATTACTGAAGAAAGATCAAGTAGTACGCTGGAACGATGAATGCCAGGCCGCCTTTGAAAGGATAAAGGAATATCTCCAAGAGCCACCCATTCTTATGCCACCGGTGGAAGGAAGACCTCTGATATTATACTTGACAGTGCTTGACAATTCAATGGGGTGTGTGCAGGGGCAGCATGACGAGTCTGGCCGAAAAGAGCACGCTATTTATTACTTGAGCAAAAAGTTTACCGACTGTGAGTCTCGTTACTCACTGCTTGAGAAAACTTGCTGCGCTCTTGTATGGGCTGCTCGCCGGCTGAGACAGTATATGCTGACTCACACTACTTTATTGATTTCAAAGATGGATCCCATCAAGTACATATTTGAAAAGCCCGCTCTGTTTGGAAGAATAGCGAGATGGCAAATGATCTTGACAGAATATGACCTCCAGTATACAACTCAGAAAGCAATTAAGGGAAGTGTACTGGCAGATCATTTGGCACACCAACCTGTGGACGATTACCAATCATTAAACTTTGATTTTCCGGACGAAGACATCATGGTGGTAACTGAGTGTGAAGTACCTGGACCGGATGAAGGACCTGAGGAAGGATCCCGATGGTCTATGCATTTTGATGGAGCCTCCAACGCTTTGGGTAACGGCGTCGGCACTGTAATCATATCTCCCAAAGGAACTCATACTCCCTTCACCGCCCGATTATGTTTCAGCTGCACCAACAACATGGCAGAATACGAGGCATGTATCATGGGTTTACAAGCTGCAATCGACCTGAGGATCAAGTTTCTAAATGTCTTCGGAGATTCCGCTCTCGTGATCAATCAGATCAAAGGCGAGTGGGATACGAAACACCCGAATCGTATTCCTTACAAGGAGTATGTGTCGACCTTGCTTCCCCACTTTGAAGAGATAACTTTCGAACACTTCCCTAGAGAGGAGAATCAGCTAGCGGACGCCCTAGCCACGATGTCTTCAATGTTCAAAGTTAAATGGGACAATGAGGCTCCCCGAATCATTATCTGGAAGTTGGATGAACCGGCATACTGCTGCGAGCTCGAGGCTGAGAAGGTTATTGAAAAACCCTGGTATCATGAGGTGAAGAGGTACTTGGAAGCTCAGGAATACCCTGAAGGTGCATCTGTCAATGATAAGAAGTTCATGAGGAGGTTTGCTGCAAAATTCTTCCTCAGCAACGGCATTCTCTACAAACGGAATCATGATTCAACTCTGCTACGTTGTGTGGATAAGGCTGAAGCAGAGAAAATTATGATAGAACTGCATGAAGGTACATTTGGAACACATTCCAGTGGACACACCATGGCTAAGAAAATCCTTCGGGCAGGATATTTCTGGTCCACAATGGAAGCCGATTGTTACCAACACTCCCGAACTTGTCATAAATGCCAGATCTATGCTGACAAGGTGCATATCCCTCCAGTTCCTTTGAATGTCCTGACGGCGCCTTGGCCTTTTGCAATGTGGGGCATCGATATGATCGGTGAGATCCGACCGACGGCATCCAATGGGCATCGCTTCATCTTGGTGGCAATCGACTACTTCACGAAGTGGGTTGAGGCAGCTTCCTACGCCACAGTAACCAAGAGCGTCGTGGCACGTTTCATCCGGCATAGTCTGATCTGTCGGTACGGCGTCCCGGAAAGGATCATTACGGACAATGGTACCAATCTCAATAACAAGATGATTACTGAACTCTGCGAACAATTCAAAATACAGCACCATAACTCTTCTCCTTACCGACCGAAGATGAATGGGGCTGTAGAGGCAGCTAATAAGAATATCAAGAAAATTGTGCAGAAGATGACAGTGACCTATAAAGATTGGCACGAGATGTTACCGTTCGCTCTTCATGGGTACCGTACCTCAGCAAGGACGTCAACCGGGGCAACTCCCTTCTCTTTGGTCTATGGCATGGAGGCAGTCTTGCCAATTGAAGTCCAGATACCCTCTCTCCGAATAATGAAGGATGCGGACTTGAATGAAGATGATTGGATCCAGACTCGACTTGATCAATTAAATCTGATTGACGAAAAGAGGCTCACTGTTGTCTGTCATGGTCAAACGTATCAAAAACGGATGATCAGAGCATTTAACAAGAGAGTCAGACCACAAGAGTATCAAGTTGGGGACCTGGTAATCAAACGCATCATCCTTCCTCAAAGTGATCCCCGGGGAAAATGGACCCCTACATACGAAGGGCCATTTGTGGTTAAACGTGTGTTCTCAGGAGGAGCCATGATCCTAACCACCATGGATGGTGACGACCTTCCTCACCCCGCCAATGCAGACATAGTGAAAAAATACTACGCATGAATAAAAGACCCGCTAGGCTGACATACCTAGGCAAAAATAAGGGCTTCCTGGCGAACCAAAAGGGTTCGGGCAAAAATAAGGGATGAAATGAATAAAAATCTGTACACCCGGCAAGTCGAAAACCTGAAAAGGCGGCTTGGGCAAAAATGGGTATCCCGGTGGACTGAAAACCCGAAAGGGCGGTCCAGGCAAAAGTTAGGGACAAAAGCGTAACACTATGTCTCATTGGATCACTTCGTATCCGGAATTCGGCATCAACTATCTGGCTCCAGGTTTCGGCATTGACCAATCAGCTTCACCTTCAACTAGGTAGCAAAGCGATGAGACGTTCGAAGACATAAAGGCGATAGCAGAGTTGGAACCCAGTGGGATTGTTCACATAGCTGTTTTGTTTCCTTTTTTCAAATTGTAAACTCTATGTTATTTGGCGGCATCCTCTTACTAGAATGTCAGCCTCTTGTACAAAAACGCCTATTCACAGGCAAAGTTTAAATCAATACAAATTCACTTGTCCATACAAACTACCATTGTTTTCCTTTTTTCTGTTTTGTCTTGTGAAGAACGTCCAATGTTCATTTTTGATATATGCATTTGACATTAAATTGCTGATTCATAAATGTTTACATATAAAACAAGAGATTGATTACAGGTGACATCAGAAACAGGGGCAATGTGGAGTTGTCTGATGAAGTCTGGTTGTTTTGTCCGTCAAGGTGCCAAGGTAGATTCGACTGAAGAATGTGACCAAATCATCTCAACTCCCCGCAGGGTAAAACAAGATTCAGTAATACTTTCCCCAAGCGGAGTTGACTCTCCGACAATCCTGAAAAGGCACAACATTCCCCGGTAGGTCTTGAAGCTCATCCCCAGTAAATTCTGGAAGCTTATCCCCTGCAGAGTACGGACGTCTCTCCCGAGTTTTATTTAGAGTTATTTCCTCACAAGGACTTATAACTGGGTTATCCTCAGCTAAAAACCACGGAAGACCGCCCTCGGCAAAGTTCCTTCAATCCCCGGCGGAGTTTATCATCATTATCCCCAGCGAAATCCATCGTTAAAGTCCCCAGCAGGCCTCTTATCAAAACTTCGGCCAAGTATCTCTTCCACAGAGCAACTCCCCAGCCGTTCGTCAAGGATTTTATTTTCCTAAGACCAAATTACATTCATAAACATTTCACATTTTCATACATCTTGCTTACATATGTTATAAAGCGCATACAACACCATCTCATGTTGAACATCATGACATCATGCATATCATACATCATGACATTGCATACAACTTACGTTTTTTGCCTTTTCAGGAAAAAGACAATCCCAAAAACAACTACCTTCAACTGTCACAATTCCAGATTCGATACCTGTATCTAGCCAGGGCACATCTGAGAGCGATCAGTTTCCAGACTCGATTCCTGTATCTAGCCAGGGCACGTTTGAAGAGTTCGAAGATTCGATTCCTGTATCCAGCCAGGGCATATCTAGCAACTATCGCAACGCCAGATTCGATTCCTGTATCCAGCCAGGGCATATCTGTTAACGACCATTTCCAGACTCGATTCCTGTATCTAGCCAGGGCACGTCTGAAGAGTTCGAAGATTCGACTCCTGTATCCAGCCAGGGCACATCTATCAACTACAACATCTCCAGATTCGATTCCTGTATCCAGCCAGGGCATATCTGTTGACCACGTTTCCAGATTCGATTCCTGTATCCAGCCAGGCCACATCTATTGACGACTATTTCCAGATTCGACTCCTGTATCCAGCCAGGGCACATCTGTGAGCAACCGATTGTAGATTCGATACCTGTATCTAGCCAGGGCACATCTGCATAAGGAGATTGAAGATCAAACACCTGTAACAAGCCAGGAAAACATCCGTCTCTCTCAAATACACAAGTTCTCGCTAAGGAATCTCTTATGCGATCGACACTTCTAAATGGCATCTATAAGCCCATTCCCGACAAGGTTCTGTCACGTCTCCAGATGGCATCTATAAGCCCATCCTCCTACCAGCAGTCGCCGAATGGCATCTGTAAGCCCATTCTCAGATGGCATCTCTAAGCCCATCCCCCGACAAAAATTCTATCGCACCAGATGGCATCTCTAAGCCCATCACCAAATGGCATCTTTAAGCCCATTCCCGACGAAGATCTGTCACATCTCCAGATGGCATCTATAAGCCCATCTCCCTAGCCACCACCTCTCTGAATGGCATCTAAAAGCCCATTCCCGCCATCACATTGCTGATACTCTACTATGCGAGTGCAAATTTCCGGGCACTCTGGTGTCCAATCTCCTTTTACCTTCGAGTCGCGAAAGGCAAACTTGCCAATCTAACTCTTCAGGTTCAAGAAGATTGAACAGGGGCAACTGTTGTACCCCAAAATTTGCCCTCCCTTTCTTCAGGAAACCATCTTGGATTTTCAAAGTCCCTCTGAAACAAATCCAAGTCCTGAGTTATCCCTTTGCCCAAGCAAGCCGCTTACAAGAGCAAGATGATCTCACGAACTCCAGAAACAACACTTTGATCTTGAAAAAAAAAATCAAATTCTAAATGCTTCTCTAAAATAAGTGTTTTTTTAGAAAAAATCAGCGCTTCAGAACTTCTGAACCCATTCCAGATGAAGACGGTCAGAAGTTGCAAGCTTGGCTCAGCGTGGTCGGAAGTTGGCTCTTCAGCAGCTACATCAGTTCAATCAGAAGTTGTAGACGTGGTTCAGAATGTAAGTCTCAAACAAAGCATGCTCCTTCAGCAATTACACAAGCTCAGTCAGAATTTGCTAAAGGAATGCAAGAGAAGCAGGAAAGTCTGAAGGCTCCTTCAGAACAGGTTGAAATCAGAAGATGAAAGGTCAGAGGAATGAGTGTTATACTGATACAGAATCTCTAAGTCCAGATTGTCCAGAAGTAAATCCAAGGAACGTACCAGAAAACTAGGAGAATCTCCAGAGCTTACTAAGGCAACAGGTAGCCAAGGCCAGAGCATGGTTTACGCTGCTGATTCAACGCTGGTTTTCATTACCAGAACGTTGGTATTGACAGGTCTTGTCACCATTTAATGCCCATTAATGCTTCCAACCACTCCTGAGCATTCACGTGTGGCTTGGAAAATGCTTTTGCACAGATTCTGGCATGGCCCTTCACGCCACCGCCCACTTCAGGGGTCACTTCTCCCCAATCTACGCCTGCTGCTGCAACCTAGGCTGAAAGCTAGCTGTTATCACAACTTCCCAGGAATTTCTGTCAAAGAACAAATTCAAACTCTGTTGGCGCCTTAAATGTTCAAGGCATCCACAAGAATTTTGCCTATAAATAGAGAGCTTTCACCACTGCAAAAGACGTTCAAGAAAAAAACAGAAACATAAATTGCTAAGAGAGAAATAAAACTCCTAGCAACACAGCATTCTGAAACTCTGCCAAAATCTCCAGCTTTGTTTCATAACTTTAAGTTTCTCACCTTCAACTTCATCAAATATCCAGCTCTTTTCTGTAAACCAAAAACACTCTTTCCAAACTTCTGACCCTATACACGTATACACCTTTACTTCCCCTTTTCAAAATCTGTCCAGAACACCACCAGAATCAAAAGCTAAAACTTTCGCTCACCAACTTTCCAAACAGTCAGGTAAGCACCTGCTAACCCTCACCACACTGTTAAGCATCATCAGCTGTGCATATTCAAGTAACATAATGTAAATATTCATGTTATTGCTGTTCTGAGGATTTTCATACCTCAGAACGTTCTGAGCCAGTATAGGACTTGCCTGCGACCTTGGTGATTCTGACCTCTGAAACATTTTTGCTATTTTGCTGGATCTGTTCCAAATATGTTTCCTGTTTTGTGGAGTAACAACAGGATTGCAGATGTTCTGATTAGTACAGGAAAAAGCCAAGTGCTGACTTTGACGTTAGCACATCTGAAGCATGTTCTGCTATCGATGATATTAGAACCTCTGAGAATTATTGCCTTTTAGCAGAATCAGAACTTCTGGTTTCTCCACTAACAAACTTCTGTCTTGCAGCGCAGGGAAATCAGAACTTCTGATTTCCCCACTAACAAGGTTCTGTTTTGCAGGTTCTAAAGTCAAAAGTTCTGACTCATCCAGTTTCACCAACAGGTTGATCATCTGGCAGCGGATCTGGGTCAGAACTTCTGATGGCCTCCCAACAGCGCGCGGGCTCCCTCTCTCTCTATATATATCTTGTTTTCCGCTATTTTCTTTTTTGTCTATTTTTCTCGTTGAACCCCCCATGTACAAATGTGTATCCCCCTCCCCTAATTGTTGTAATAGCGTAGGATTTTACATTTCCGCTTCTTATTGCTAGTAATTAGGACGTGTATGACAAGATAAAATCAATGAAATAGAAAAACCTAATTCAAAGAAAAACTCTTGTATGCAACAAAACACACTTGCACACTAACACCCCTAGGTCACTCCACTTGTTGCCTTTCAAAATTGGGCCATATTGTATGTTGAACTTCTTTGGGCAAAGCAAACAATTTGAATGATCATAGTCCCTCGATAAAACTTTTCAAAACAAACAAAAATAAATGATCAAGTCCCTTAAAGAAATTGCCCAAAGACATTTAACGCCGTTGCAATTATGGTCTAAACGATGACCCGCGCCCGTCTCTTTCACATCCTAACATAAGGTTGTCCACCAAATACAATGGTGGAACAAACTTGTTAAAAGGGTTAAAACATAGCAATAATCTTTTGAGAAATTTAGGAGTAGATAACCTCTTAGTTACTTGAATCAAACTTGCAAACTAAAAACACTTGCCTAATTTCAAAATCACACATCACTACACTTTCAAAACAACTTTCAAAAACAAATGAAAACCTTTTCAAAAGACATACATCTTTGTATACATCCCCACATGGATCATTACAAAGGTTGCCACCACATTGGCCTCTTTTCAAAACATTTTCAAACCCACACACTCAAGCACCATTTAAAACAATTGAGAACAAAAGGCAAGTGATCTAAGCAAGTAACTAAGAGCCCATGGATAACCATGGATAGAAAGGGTGCTAATACCTTCCCTTTCTATAATCTACTCCCCGAACCCAAGAAAACATCTCAAAAGGTTTTTGCTGTGCTTTTTAACCTTTCCTTAGGATAAAATAAAAAGTCGGTGGCGACTCTTGCTCAACCGAAACATTTGCGAAAACAAACGCAAAACCTCAAGTCAGTTCTCCCACCGTATCACAGAAAGCATAAGAGTAGTGAAAATGAATGGATGAATTCAAGACAAACATATGCAATGCATTAATGAAACAGAGTTTAACAGATAATTGTTTGAATGACAAAAGAAATTACAACTTTGAAAATTCAAATGAAGCAAAAGTCTTTCAGTTTGAGCTTTGTCACTTCAGGTGGAGAAACCCTTAACGGAAGATTTTCATCTCGCCGTCTGGCATGAACCTCAGTACTCCAATGTCAATCAGATCTTGAATCTTGTTCTTCAAGGCCCAACAGTCGTCGGTGTCATGTCCCGGGCTGTAGGAGTGGTAAACACAAAATGCATCGGGATGATAGTTAGGAGCGGAGGTATTGGGCTTCCGAATAGGATCCCTTAAAGCAGTCAGATTGACCTCTAACAAGCGCTCCAGTATCAGAGATGACAGTATGTCGGTCTCCGTGAACTGTCTTCCCGACGTATTTTGATTACGCCGATTACCCCGTTGACGCTGGCGAGGTTGTTAATGGGCTTGTGACCCTGAAGCAAGCAAGGGAGCCTTCCCTTTGTCTTCTTAGCTGGAGGGGGGTTGAATGGTGACTTGCTCCTCAACCTCAGATGTTTTCCCCAGTTGGTTGTTCCGAAGCAGCTGGTTGACGAGAACTCTGAGTTCCTCCTGTCTTTGAGACAAGTCCTGGATGAGGGCCATCTGGCCCACTAGTTGTCCCATCACTTGGATTCTCAATGTTGCCAAATCAAACTGTAGTTCCCCCAGCTGATCACTCCTTGCATTGTTTGAAGTCTCCTGGACCAAGCCCTTTGTGAGGAGAGCTTTCATTTCTTCTTGCCCCAGAGACAGGTTCAAGAACATTTCCTGCAGCTGAGCAGTCTGGTCCTGGATATCCTTGACAGTCCTTTCTAGAGCCATCTCTTACTGAAATAAACAGTAGGAGAGTAAGGAAACCTGAAAAAGGAAAAATCGTTAAGATGCAATGCATGATATGTGGATGCATGCTTTCAAGGATCTCTTGGGGTAAACACAAGAGAATGTTAGAGGTTGAACTTTGATCTTTGATTGAAGAACTTTGCATCGGTGGATGTCTTTCCACGAGAATCAAGCTCACCATGTCAAGTGGGTCATAGCCCCTGATTCAAGTTGTTGCACTTGATCTTTGATGGCATTTGCTTAGAGGAGACCCCTCTTGCCCTTTGGTAGACGTCTGGTTCAATGTAACCCTGCATCAAAAGAACCCTCGAGATCCTTGAAATGGTTTATTGAAAATGCTATGGTATGATGTTATGATGTTATGTTCATGTATGCAAGTAAGTAACTGTATATACAGACAAACATATTCACACAAAGCAAACAAGTCCTTAGGTTTAGGCTTGCATGGGGTTGTAGGTAAGTACCCTCTTTCAGTTTCGTTGGTTAAGACCTGTCATATCAAAAGTAATCGGGTTCTAGAGGATCTCAATATCACTGACTACCCTCAATCGGTCATAACTCCAGCATCGTAATCTTTTCTTGCGGCCAAAACCATCGCGAGAGTTTAGCCTCAATGAGTGTAGCATACTACTACCGTTCTATGGCCAAGTTGGGTCAATTTAGGGTTCTAAGGTCGGTTGGTGCTTAATGACTCCTTAGAAGACCCATATTCTCCTCGTTTCAACACAAGGGATATCGGTACAGACCAAGGTGTCACACCAACGTAACCACTGCTTCACCCATGTCGGTATACGCCGGACAGGTCCCTCACAGCTTATGCTACCTAAAGGGTATTCCCCCAGATCGGGTTAGAATCTATGAAACTCTGATGCAAAGCCCACAAATATAAAAGCAAACAAAGCAAGAAATTGAAAACAAAAGGTGATCTAAACCCTAAGGTAACCCCACTTTTAAGAAATTCCCCAGCAGAGTCGCCAGTTCTGTGATACGGTGGGAGAACTGACTTGAGGTTTTGCGTTTTGTATTCGCACTTGTTCGGTTTAGCAAGAGTCGCCACCGACTTTTTATTTTATCCTAAAGGAAAGGTTAAAAAGCACAGGAAAAACCTTTTGAGATGTTTTGTGGGTTCGGGGGGTAGATTATGAAAAGGGAAGGTATTAACACCCTTTTCATCCATGGTTATCCATGGGCTCTTAGTTACTTGTTTTAGATCACTTGCCTTGATTTTCAATTGTTTGAAATGGTGTGTGTGTGTGTGTGTGTGTGTTTTGAAAATGTTTTGAAGAAGACGCCTTGTCTAGGCAACCGTTGTAATGACTCGTGTTTGAGTGTTTACAAAGGTGTATATCTTTTCAAAAAGATGTTTCAAATGTTTTTGAAAGTTTGTTTTGAAAGTGTTTGTGGAGTGTGGTTTTGAAAAGTAGGCAAGTGTTTTTTTGCAAGTTGAATCAAGTAACTAAGAGTTTGTCTACCCTATTGTACTCAAAGGTTTTTTCTCATGTTTTAACCCTTTTAACAATTTTGTTCCACCATTGTATTTGGTGGACAATCTTGCGTTAGGATGTTTAACGGGACAGGCGCGGGTCATCGTATGGACCATGAATCCAATGGTGCCAAGTGTCTTTGGAAATTTTGCTTGAAGCGACTATGATCATTTTGATTAGGCAACTTTCGAAAACGTCATCGAGGGAATATGATCATTTGATTCATTTTGTTTTGCCAAAGAAACTTAACGTGCAGGCATGGCCCATTTTGGAAGGCAACAAGCGGGATTACCCTAGGGGTGCAAGTGTGAATTGTGTATTGATTTCATGTATTTGTCTTGTATTAGGTTATCTAGCGTTTGATTTTATGTACATACAAACCCTAGGTCTAACCATGGTATATTTAAAAGCGATAAATTACGGGAATTTAAAGTCTACGCTATTACAAATAAGTATCCAGGAGTGGGGGTACAAATGTTTACAAATGAGGATGAGACTTAATAGGAGAGTAGTGTCCAAATAAATTTACAACCAAATCGAATCGATCGTAATGTAAAAAATGTATCAAATGTACAAGATAAGAAAATGTATAAGAGCAATGTGAAATGTGTCAATGTATTTGTGTAAGTGTATGATTATTTACAATTACGAAATGTATTTATTAAGTATTGTTATCTTCTCTTTTTGATTTTTGTTAATTATGTACAGACGAAGGTTTTAAGAAAAGAGAAAGAAAATGTTTATGTATTATTTTTCATGTATTAATATTAATGTATTTTAATTAGTAATTTTATGTACAAAGTTTTAACTAAAAAGACGTTTTAATTTTAAGAAAATCAATATTTATGCATTTAGTTAATATTTTCTTATGTAAACTAAAAAAGCTTTATTAAAACAAAATGTTTAAACCTAAAGAAATCTAATATCCACATATTTTGAGTATAATAAAAAAAGTATGGTTAGTAAAATTTAATGTAGAGAAAGGTATTAAATAAAAAGAAGAAAGGATTGAAATGGGCTAAAGAAGGTTTGGGCCCAATCAAAAACGCATCAGGCTAAGTCAGGGGGGGGGGGTACACGCCTGAGTTGTAATGGGCTTAAGGCTGATGAAAGAGGCAAGGCCCACTTTGCTTCACAAATGTTTTAGGGTTTCAGTGTGCTTATTGTCATTCTGGATTAGGGTTAGGAAATACACTTGAGCGGCGCCGTTCACTTTGTTTCTATCCTCTTCATCTTCTCAAGCCGGACATGGCTTACTAATACCCCTCCGTCCTCGTTGCCAGGCGCCGTTCCCTCTCTCCATTCCCCATGGTCACACAGGCGGCGACGTTTGTAAGGTAATGATCTAAATGCTTATGTTTTTAGGGTTTCCAGTTCGTACACGTTTTTTACTCCTTGATAAATTCTAATCTCTGAACATTATCATTGTTATGTAAGGTGTGAAGGAAAAAAAGTAGAAAAGTTATACCTTTGTTGTCTTTTGAAAATGGAGGAGAGAGCTGGAGGAGGCGCCTAGGGTGGCCGGATGGAGAACGCGATGCTGACTTGCTCTTGGTGTAACACCTGGTACCTTTGTTTTGCTTCTTTAGGGTTTCATGATGAACTTCTGAACACCTTGTATAATCACTTTTTTCCTCTTCTTATGTTGGCTTCTGTATGCTTGGTATGATGCCTATTGCTTGCTTGCTCGTTTGACCCTTTCAATGATGCTTATCTGAGATGATTCTTTTCTTCTTCTCTTGTTAGCCTTTGTTGCTTCTGTGTGCCCTGAGATGCTTATTTTCTCCTTCTCTTGTTAGCCTCTGTTGCTTGTATGTTGATATGCTGAGATTGATTTGAATATTGTTTATTGCTTTGTTGGCCCTGAGTATGATAGTGTTGATGTTGTTGCACCCTATGATGAAAGTTTTCTGAGGGTTTTGTTGGTGGTTTGAATGCTTAGGCTTATGGTACTGGTTCAATTCTTATGGTTTAGGCTTGGACAAGTTGTTTGGTATAGCTTTGATGCAGGCACGAAGCTTTGGCTTGATAGGCTTGGGATTTTGTTTAAGGCTCAAGCAGGTTTTAGGCTTAGTGTGTTTACAGGCTTGGCTTCTGATGCTTGACCAGGTTTAGGCCTTTTGTTTTCTGTTCTGATTTGACAGGTTGGGCTTGGCTTTGAGGTTTTGTGAAAGTTCAAGGCAGACTTGTCTTTGAATGCAAGTTTAAGGTTTGTTGTGAGGTTTGGAGGCAGCTTGGCAGTTCATGCAGGTTTTATGCTTAGGCTTGTGTTGAAAACCTGTTTAAGCTTCAGTTTGAGGCTCTTTTTTGATGCAAGTTTAGAGGCTTTGGCTTTTAATGTTACAGTTTTGTTTGTCTTTCTCTTCTTTTTGTTCTTTCTGCCTCTTTTTCTTCTGCTGGTATATCTTTTCTTATATCTTTCTCAGCCTAAGCCCTGTAAGCCTATCTTCTTTTTCTCTTTTTCTCTCTCTCTTTACAGATTAAAGCATATTATATTGCTTATGTACTATTTTCTGAAAAAGCAAATGGCCTTGAAAATGATGAAATTGAACCTTGCTTGCATTAGTTGGTTTATTCTGCATAATCCCTGCTTTCCTGCATACTTTGTTGATAGCATCTTGTACTTTGATATCTTTCCATATCCTTTTGGACAGCTTTTGATATCTTTGGCTTTGGGCAGCTCTAGTTGACTTTGGATTTTGTAGTTTGTTTGGCAATTTTGAAATTATGCAGTAGGTTTGACAATCTTTGAAATTGTGCAATTTGTATACTTTGTGCATTCATACTTTATTTGCAAGCATTTTTATCCCTCTTTGTGAACCGGGAGAAATCTCGTGATTTGCAGAGAGGGCAAATTGATTCCGGCCAGTTTCTTTTAATGATGAATTTTAACTGTGTATGCTCTTTTATTTATTTTATCTGCGTTGACTTTTTCTTTTCTTTGTTTTTGCAGGTGAAGATAATTGAGCAAAGGAGCAATGGATAGAAGATGAAGACTTAGGAATTTTTAGGATAGTTTTATTTCAAATTTAATCATTTGTAAAATTATTATTGTAAACAAAAATGTAAATAAATTTACCGTTGTTCAAATAATAATTTGTAACAAAACAATTAAAGATGAATAAATAAAAATCATTTTTGATCAGTTAATTCCCTTTTTTTTAGCTGTCTATTTAATTACTTATAAATTCTTAAATTATAATAAATGGAAATAAATTCCAATTATCCTAACTTAGAATAAATAAACAATTAATAAATACTGTGTTTAATCAATAATAAATCCGGCAATTCAAAAATCCAAAGCAATGCACAGTCAATCACAACAACTGCCCAAATGTCCTTTCCTTTTACTGATTAAATCCAAACACTGCAAACTCAAATCAAATGCCTCAGTCCATATCTCATAATAACTTGAAAAGCATTGTAGAATTAAATCTTTCTGAGAAATATGCGCACAAACCCTAGTTCTTGATTAAATGCCAAAGAAGCGTTCGCCTCATCAAAACTTGAGCCAAAATCAACCAAACCCTAATAATCTGCTTGAACTGTTCCAGAGCCATGAAAACCCTAATTTGGATAGACTGATAAGAAAAAGTCTGTTTGACTGATTCTTATGCCAATCTGAAAAATCAGGAAAAGCCTGAAGCTGTGATTTCTTGTAGAAAAAAATACGAGGGCAAATTTTGGGGTACAACATCCACCTTTTGTTGAGATTGGCTCAAAAATTGATCAAACAGACTTTTCTTTATCAGTCAATCCAAAATTAGGTTTTCACTGATTTTTGTTGAGATTGGCTAAAGAATTGATCAAGCAGACTTTTCTTTGACGACAAGTCTGGAATTAGGGTTTTTCACTCGTATTTCTCAGAAGAAATTGAATCCACAGTATTTCAATTGACTGTTACATTGTTTTTACGCTTGTCCAAGATTGCTGTTTGTTTCTCGAAACCTAAACATCTGGGCTAGGAGCTGAAGCTTTTTTATTGAAACTTTGAAGCATTGGTTTAATCAGTGAAGTGAAAGGTGTATGGATGTTTGTTTGTTTAAACTGTACAAAGCATGTGTTTAATTGGAATGCCAGGCGTATTATGGTTAATGCAAGGTTGCGAGACTGCAAAGTTTGTTGATTATTTATTTTATCTGAGTTAAAATTATTGGTATGCATTTCCAGTTGTTTTAATTTAAGAGATTTTAAATAATTAAATAGGCAGTGCAAAAGAAAGAATGAAATATTTGACAGTAAAGAATTCTTAGTTGACAAAAACTTTTTATTTATTTCAAATATCGTTACAAATGTTATTCGAATATTGTAAATTTATTTACAGTGTTTACAATAATATTTATTACAATAAATGAAAAGAAAATCTAAAGCCTAAGTCTCTTGAAATCTTCTATTTTATACTGCTTCTTCCATTATCCAACTGGTATTTACCTGCAAAGACAAAAAAGAAATCAGTACAGTTAAATTGAAAAGCATTTTCAAGCAGATAAATATAAAGTCATCATTAAAGCTTGTTGGCCAGAATCAGATTGTTTTTTGGTTTCATCATGTTTTACTCGTCCTCTTTGCAAATCACAAGAAGATTTCTCTTCTTGGTTCACAAAGAGGAAAGTAAAATAATTTGCAAAGCATACAATCAAATTAAATGCAAAGATACAAGGCAGAAGGCTGCACAAAAAGAAGGCACAAAGCTGCACACAATGTCAAACTGAACTGCCAAACTAAGTTTCAAAAAAGCAAACTAAGTTGCAAAACTGTCAAACAGGTACACAAGCTGTCAAAAAGCATACAATATGGAAAGTACAATGAAGAGGTAAACCAAGATACAAGCAAGAAGGCTTGTCATTATTCATCATCACATTCTGGCCAAAAACAAGCTTTTCAGATTAAAAAATATATTAAGCAAAAGATGCTTTTATGGAGAGAGAAAGAGAGTGAAGTAAAAGGTTTGCAGTTTTGGCAGGCTTAAAGGATAAGAATAAATAGAACAGGGTAAGCAGTTCAAGAGGGGGAGATAGCACAAAAAGACCATAAGCATAAGCCTACTACCAGAACCACAAACTGCAAGTTATCATAACCTACAAAACTGCTTGTAACATAAGAATAACCAGGCACAACAAACCTTCAAGCAAACCTGCCTTCCCAATACAAAATCATACAAGCTTGCATAACCTGCGAAACTGCTTGTAAAAACAAGCAAGTTTAACACAAGCCTTCAAACATGTTATAACCTGCATAACCAATTCAAACTTGCCCATATACTGCAAGTAGCAAACCTGCCTCAAAAAACGATTCAAACAGGCCTTCAACAAGCAAACTAACAGAAGCAAGCTTGTTTCAAAACTTGCAAAAACTCAGAAACCATCCAAGCCTACTCAAACTCAGAAAGCAAGCTAATAATAAAACCTTCCTTACCAAATAAACTTATTCAAACCTGTTCAAACACAAACCTTCAAGCAAGCCAAACTCAGTAACCCGCCATAACTACAAACACAACCTAACCTCATCAACCATCGAAAAAAGTTCGAAACAGAAGCTTTCAGAATAAAGTTTCATCATCACACAGTCAAGCTAACAACAAGCCCTTATTCAGAAAACACATGTTCATCATTAAATAAATAGGGTACCCAAAAGAAGAAGAGAGAACTCAGAAGCAAGGGTTTTCAGAAATAACATTCATCATCAAACAAACAATTCAAGAGAAGTCAAAAGATACGAAGTACCAGATAAGCGTCATCACGCTCCTCCCTCCTCCGGCCACCTGAGAGCGCCGCCGTTCCAATCCTCCATCGCCTCTCCAGAAACAAAAACCCCAAAGGTATGGTTTTCTTTTTCTATATCATCATATCATGAATATCAAAGATTAATTTTTGTAAGCAATAAAGTTCAAGAAAACCAAACACGTAAAACTGTGGAGGAACCCTAAAACACATTTAGAACGAAAAATATACCTTTCGAACAACTGCCTCGTACCGTTGTGGAGAGGAGAGGGATGGAGTTGGCGCTCTGGTGGCTGAAAGGTTGAAGGGACGGTCAGAAGCTCATGTTTGAGAAACGAAGAGGAAGAAGATGAGAGAAGGAGCGACGCCGTTGTACAAAGCAAACCCTAACTCTGAATGAACAAACACAAACCCTAAAAAAAGCTGTATGTTTCAAATGGGCCTTCGCCCAACAAAACTCAGGAAGCCCAAATTTCTTTCAGCGCCTGCACCCCCTTTAATCTAATTCTGTTTCTTTTATTTGGGTCAAATGCATTCCTTAAGCCCATTTAACTTTTTTTTAATGTTTTGAAAACCAATACTTTTTTATTATCACCTTATTTTCATTTTTTCTATAACCTAATTCTTTTTCTCCCCTTTTGTTAAATAAGGATAAGATATTAAATTTTGTATAAAATGTTCTTAATAGTTTCTTAAAACAATTATTACACTTAAAGTACATATACAATAAGCTTTAACTAAAAAATGATTTTTTCTTTTCTTTAAAACTTTTGTTTATAACATTAACCAAAATACAATAAATAATAATTATACTTAATCCTTTTAGGTTAGAATTTTTATTTGATCATTTGTAAATAAATACACGCATCTCATACTTCTTTGATTTCCATTATCTTACACTTTGTCATATTTTTTATATTTGAATTGCATCGATTCAATTTGGTTGTAACCCATAATATTTGGGACATTATTCTGATGAGACTCATCCCCATTTGTAAATAATTTGTACCCCCATCACCGGATACTCTTTTGTAATATCTTAGAATTTAATTCTCGCACTTTATGCTTTTTAAATATGCCATGATTAGAGATTAGGGTTTGTATGCGAAGATTCAAAATCAATCGCTAGATAACCTAATACAAGATAAATGCATGAAAATCAATACACAATCCACACTTACACCTCTAGGGTAACCTCGCTTGTTGCCTCGGAAAATGAAATCATGTCCCTCGAGTATGAGACACTCTAGCAAATGTCCCTTCGATAAACAAAGATCATTAGTCCCTCGACGACCCTCGATGTTGCCTTCAATAAAACGATCTCGTCCCTTACAAAATTTCTAGAGCGTCTCACAAGTTACCTTCAATGATTGTATACAATGACCCGCACCTGTCCCGTTTAACATCCTAACGCAAGATTGTTCATCAAACACAATGGTGAAACAACACTGTTAAAAGGGTTAAAAATATAAGAAAAAATCTTTGAGTAAAATAGGGTAGACAAACTCTTAGTTACTTGATCAAAAAACTTGCAAAACATCCTTGCCATTTTTCAAAACACACTCCACAACACAACTTCAAAAACAACTTTCAAAACATTGAATTATCTTTTCAAAAAGAAACACACATTTGTATATATTCAAACAAGAATCATTACAAAGGTTGCCTAGAAAAGGCATCTTTTTTCAAAACATTTTCAAAACTGCACACACCAAGCACCATTTCAAACAATTGAAAAGCAAAGGCAAGTGATCTAAAACAAGTCACTAAGAGCCCATGGATAACCATGGATGAAAAGGGTGCTAGCACCTTCCCTTTTCATAATCTACCCCCCGAACCCAAGAAAACATCTCAAAGGTCTTTCCTGTGCTTTTTGGCCTTTCCTTAGGATAAAATAAAAAGTCGGTGGCGACTCTTGCTAAACCGAACAAGTGCGAAAACAAACACAAAGTCTCAAGTCAGTTCTCTCACCATATCACAGAACTGGCGACTCTGCTGGGGATCTTTCTAAAAGTGGGGTTACCTTAGGGTTTTAGATCACCTTTACATGCTTACCTTGATTGATTTGATTGCTTTACTTTTTTCCTTGTTTGGGTTTGTTTTAAATCCTACACCCGGATTTGGGGACACCTTTTTAGGTAAGTAGCAATAAACTGTGAGGGAACTGTGAGGGGTATACCGACATGGTTGAAACAGTAGCTACGTTGATGTGGCACTTTGGTTGGTATCGATAACCCTTGAGTTGAATCAAGGAGAGTACGGGGCCGCCGCGTGGGGTCGTGAAGCATAAATTAACTTTAGAACCTTACTTGACCATCTTGGCCTTTTCAGGGGTAGTGAGATGACCGACTTTGGTACAGTCCGAAGTTGGTAGATACTCGATACTACACTCATTGAGGATTGTTTTCTTGGAATATTTTGGTCGCCAGTTAAGTGGCTAAACCAAAACAATGAACACAGAAAATAATCCAGTGATATTGAGCTCCTTAGAACCCGGTTTCTATTTTAGGACATGTTGAGCCAACTAACTTCAAGAGGGTACTTACCTACAAACCCCATGCAAGCCTAAACCTAAGGACTTGTCTGCTTTGTGTGAATATGATTACCTGTATATACACTTGCTTACTTTTGCATACATGTACATAACATCATAACATCATACCATAGCATTTTCAATAACCATTTCAAGGATCTCGAGGGTCTTTTGATGCAGGGTCACGTTGAACCAGACGTCTACCAAAGGGCAAGAGGTTTCATTTTCCTCTAAACAAACACCGTCAAAGATCAAGTGCAATAACTTGAATCAGGGGCTATGACCCACTTGACATAGGGAGCTCGATTCTCGTGGAAAGATATCCACCAATACAAAGTTCTCCAATCAAAGATGTTGATCAAAGTTCAACCTCTAACATTTTCTTGTGTTTACCCCAAGAGATCCTCGAAAACATTCATCCACATATCATGCATTGTATCATAACAGGTTTTCCTTTTCAGGTTTCCTTATTCTCCTACTGTTTATTTCAGTAGAGATGGCTCTAGAAAGGACTGTCAAAGATATCCAGGATCAAAACACTCAGCTTCAAGAAATGTTCTTGAACTTGTCTCAGGGGCAAGAAGAAGTGAAAGCTCTCCTCACAAGGGGCATGGTCCTAGGGAATTCAGGAAGTGTCAGGAATGATCAGTTGGAAGAGCTGCAGATTGAGCTGGCAATAATGAAGATCCAGATGATGGGACAACTGGTGAGCCATATGGATCTCATTCAAGACCTGGCTCAAAGACAAGAAGAGCTCAGGGTTCTCGTCAACAAGCTGCTTCGAGACAGCCAAGTGGGGCAAACATCTAGGGTTGAAGATAAAGTCATCATTCAACCTCCTTTGAGACAAGAAGACAAGGGAAAGGCTCCCCAACTTGCTTCAGGGTCACAAGCCCAGCCACAACCTCGCCAGCATCAGCGGGGTAATCGGCGTAAGAAAAATACGTCTGGAAGATATTTCTCTAAGACTGACATACCATCATCCCTAATACTGAAACGCCTGTTGGAGGTCAATCTGCTTGCTTTAAGGGATCCTATTCGGAAGCCCAATACCTCTACTCCTAGCTATCACCCCGACGCGTTTTATGTATACCACTCCCATAGTCCTGGACATGACACCGATGACTGTTGGGCTTTCAAAAATAAGATCCAAGACTTGATTGACGAAGGAGTGCTGGAATTCATGCCGGATGGCGAGATGAAAATCTTTCGCTAAGGGTTCTCCACCTGAAATGACAAAGTTCGAACCAAGAGACTTTTGTTCCATTTGAATTTTCAAGTTGTAATTTCTTTTGTTATTCAAACAATTATCTGTTGATGTCAAACTCTGTTTCATTAATGCATTGCATATGTTTGTCTTGAATTCATCCATTCGTTTTCACTATTCTTAAACTATGCTTTCTACTTTCTTTATGACATTTAACTCTTGCAAAAAAATCTACAAGCCTTTAGAGGCAGGATGACGAAACAATACCATAATCTCATACAATATGCTTTTGAACAGACCTTGCTGACGATGTACATGCGTTTCTTTCAAATCCTAAACACTGGAGTTATAAGGAAGATAATCCCTAGTCAACCCCTTCGAGCCAAAGAAGTAGGATTTTTCTGTTTTAAACACAAATTGAAACCTTTGATTTAAACCTGGGGCAGGGTAGTCTCTCAGATAATTCAAAAGATACGCATTGAAGTCGCAAACTCGCAGTTCATAATACAACGAATGACATCAAAAACATTTCCTTTGAAACCAAAAGACAGTGATGGTTCCTTATCTCATAGGAATTCAATCTCTCAAAAGAGAAAAGCCCACTGAGCCAAAACCTATAAAGGAGGCTTAAGAAAGCTGGGGCATCCCGCTGACTGTAATCTCAAAAACAGGAGCAGTCAGGAAAAAATTAGGGATAACGAATCAAAAGAAAAAGGTCATTATAAATCCTCAACAATATGAAAAATGTTGCGAAATTGATGACTGCCTTCCAATAAATTCAACTGGTGTGGACCATCACCAAAATGTCATTCCAAACTCGAATAGAGTTCGACGCAAAATTAAATGAGTTTAGGATTGAAGAACATCACGAAGAGCGGGTGGGTACAAATATACTTTGAGCCTTTATCCTTTGTTTCTTAAACCGTGAATCGAGCCACATTAAAACCCATTAAAAGTCCTAATTGAAGCATGAGTTAGTTCAAAAGCATACTGTTACAAAAGGTATCCTAACTCCTGTAAGGCTTTGCCCTAAATCTTGTGTTGAATTTGTCTTATAAAAAGTTTTCTGTTAAAAAACGCATTTTTCAAAACTTCGAGACAAACATAAACTTTGCATTATTTGAATATCGTTGTTTGCACCTGTTTATTTGTTTGACAGCGAAGAAATTCACAACAGTGAATGATCGGAGGAACGAAAACTCTCTCGGTGAATAAAATCACTTCAAGTGGGATGACACTCCCGTTACAAAAATCTCCTATCAACAAAAGGGGATTTGATATGGTATTGTCCAGTTAACCTGGGGAAGTCCAGTCAAGTTTTCAATAAATCTTTCAAAGTTCAGTGAACCTGGGGCAGTCCAGTCAAGATTTCAAGAAATCTCTCAATTGCAGGTTAACCTGGGACAAATCTCCGTCACCATCACTTGGGGCATTTAAACGTCAATCTCATCAAAGGGTTACGTACAGTCCAAGTTTCTTGGAAGTGCCACAAGCACTTGATACTAGGGGTAGTGATGAAACCTCTCCAAAATCTTTCTGAAAAGAAGTTCAGGCGTCCTCGAGAAGGTTATCAACTCTCTAGCAGACCAGCAGTCATGGGTTTATTTTCCCAACATTTGTCAAGGATTTATTCTCCAAAACAAATCACATTTCAAGTTGAACGGTCGTTCAAAATTTCCTTCATCACCTGCTGGAAGTTACGATCATCATCAAAAAAATCCCTTCATCACCTGTTGGAATTCACAGACGTTAAAAATTTCCTTCATCACCTGTTGGAAGTTACAGCCACCAACAGAATAACGGACAATTGAAGCTCCTAAAAATCTGTTTCTCTCAAGAATGAAGATTCTCATCCTTGAAACCTCGGAAGATTGGTATACTCCCAACCTCCTGACCCTTAACAGAATGAAGATTCTCATTTCCCAAAGTGGTATAACATCTGAATTTCTGGTATTCCCGACAGAGTGAAGATTCTCATTCTTAAAGTGGCATACAACCTAAACCTGAATTTCTTCCAGACAGGAATAAGCTTTTTCCATAATCCTGAGTTTTACTCTCCGACAGGATAACTACTTTTCAACAGTATGGCTATTCCCCACAGAATTATTATTCCCCAAGCAGAACGAAGACTCTCATTCTCAGTACCTCACAAAGTATTCCCCAGTGAAGATCTCCTCAAAACAGGAATCCCCAGTAGATGGGCATACAACCCAAACTCCTGATTTCCCCAACCATAGTCCCAGGACTTATCATTTTCAATGATCAAAGGATTTTCAGTCCCCAGCAGCAGTCAAGGATTTACTTTCCCCGACAGCAGTCAAAGATTTCATCATCTAGGATTTATCTTCTTCAACAAGACAACTACTCAGCTTACATGCACATCCATTACATTCATATATCATAAACATCAATGAAACACAATTCATTACATCATACATATCATGCAACATAATTTTGTGTTTTAGCTAACGTTTTACCCTTTTCAGGATAAGATTAAAAGGCTATCGTTAACAATTATTCAGATACAATATGGATACACCCCAGCCACGGCGGTCATTCTATTACTCATTCATAATTACGAGTCAAAATACAGACTAGATACGCTCCAAACACGGCGGCCCTTCTACCTCTCATTCAGAATCAACTATCAACCACAAGTTCAGATACGCTCCAGACAAGGATGCCATTTTGTCCCTTACACCAACAGCTTGATTCTCCCCAGTGCAATCGCCACGGAAGCCATTATGTCACTTATTTAGATCCCAGTTACAGCTTCAGATACACTCTAGACACGGAAGTCATTCTGCTACTCATACAGACTTCAACTTCTGAAAACAATTTACGGATTCTCCAAACACGGATGTTAATCTATCGCTTGTTCAGATTCAACTTCTGAAAACAGTTTACGGATTCTCCAAACACGGATGTTAATCTATCGCTTGTTCAGATTCAACTTTTGAAAACAGATTACGGACGCTTCCCAACATGGATGTTGATCTATTGCTTATTCAACTTCAAGACTTCTGAAAATAGTTTACAGATTCTCCATATACGGATGTTAATCTATCGCTTGTTCAGATTCAACTTCTGAAAACAGTTTACGAATTCTCCAAAAAAGGATGTTAATCTATCGCTTGTTCAGACTCAAGACTTCTGAAAACAGTTTACGGATTCTCCAAATACGGATGTTAATCTATCGCTTGTTCAGATTCAACTTCTGAAAACAGTTTACGGATTCTCCAAACACGGATGTTAATCTATCGATTGTTCAGATTCAACTTCTGAAAACAGTTTACAGATTCTCCAAATACGGATGTTAATCTATCGCTTGTTCAGATTCAACTTCTGAAAACAGTTTACGGATTCTCCAAACACGGATGTTAATCTATCGCTTGTTCAGATTCAACTTCTGAAAACAGTTTACGGATTCTCCAAACACGAATGTTAATCTATCGCTTGTTCAAATTCAACTTTTGAAAACAGTTTACGGACGCTTCCCAAAATGGATGTTGATATATTTCTTATTCAACTTCAAGACTTCTGAAAACAGTTTACAGATTCTACAAATACGGATGTTAATCTATCGCTTGTTCAGATTCAACTTCTGAAAACAGTTTACGGATTCTCCAAACAAGGATGTTAATCTATCGCTTGTTCAGACTCAAGACTTTTGAAAACAGTTTACGGATTCTCCAAATACGGATGTTAATCTATCGCTTGTTCAGATTCAACTTCTGAAAACAGTTTACAGATTCTCCAAACACGGATGTTAATCTATCGCTTGTTCAGATTCAACTTCTGAAAACAGTTTACGGATTCTCCAAACACGGATTTTAATCTATCGCTTGTTCAGATTCAACTTTTGAAAACAGTTTACGGACGCTTCCCAACATGGATGCTGATCTATTGCTTATTCAACTTCAAGACTTCTGAAAACAGTTTACGGATTCTCCAAATACGGATGTTAATCTATCTCTTGTTCAGACTCAAGACTTATGAAAACAGTTTACAAATTCTCCAAATACGGATGTTAATCTATCGCTTGTTCAGATTCAACTTCTGAAAACAGTTTATAGATTCTCCAAACACGGATGTTAATCTATCGCTTGTTCAGACTCAATACTTCTGAAAACAGTTTACGGATTCTCCAAACACGGATGTTAATCTATCTCTTGTTCAGATTCAACTTCTGAAAACAGTTTACGGATTCTCCAAACACGGATGTTAATCTATCGCTTGTTCAGATTCAACTTTTGAAAACAGTTTACGGATGCTTCCCAACATGGATGTCAATCTATTGCTTATTCAGACCCCCAGCTCAGAGATGTTCCAAAACATGGACACCTTTCTGATACTCACCCACTCACCTACGACATACAGTTCAACAAACATTCTTGGATGGCATCTTTAAGCCCGTCTCCGACAAGATTTTGTCACATCTCCAGATGGCATCTTTAAGCCCATCTCTGACAAGATTCTGTCACATCTCCAGATGACATCTTTAAACCCATCTCCAACAAGATTCTGTCACATCTCCAAATGGAATCTTTTAAGCCCATTCCCTCAACTATGCTTTGACAAGTGCAAATTTTTGGGCACTCTAGTGTCCAATCATCTTTTACCTTCGAGTCGCGAAAGGCAAACTCGCCAATCTAACTCTTCAGGTTCAAGAAGATTGAACAGGGGCAACTGTTATACCCCAAAATTTGCCCTCCCTTTTTCACAAGAAATCACAACTTCAGAGTTTTCCACCTTTTGTTAAGATTGGCTCAAAAATTGATCAAACAGACTTTTCTTTAGCAGTCAATCCAAAATTAGGTTTTTCACTGATTTTTGTTGAGATTGGCTCAAGAATTGATCAAGCAGACTTTTCTTTGACGACAAGTCTGGAATTAGGGTTTTTCATTCATATTTCTCAGAAGAAATTGAATCCACAGTATTTCAATTGACTGTTACATTGTTTTTACGCTTGTTCAAGATTGCTGTTTGTTTCTCGAAACCTAAACATCTGGGCTAGGAGCTAAGGCTTTTTGATTGAAACTTTGAAGCATTGGTTTGATCAGTGAAGTGAAAGGTGTATGGATGTTTGTTTGTTTAAATTGTACAAAGCATGTGTTTAATTGGAATGTCAGGCGTATTGTGGTTAATGCAAGGTTGCGAGACTGCAAAGTTTGTTGATTATTTATTTTATCTGAGTTAAAATTATTGGGATGCATTTCCAGTTGTTTTAATTTAAGAGATTTTAAATAATTAAATAGGCAGTGCAAAAGAAAGAATGAAATATTTGACAGTAAAGAATTCTTAGTTGACAAAAACTTTTTATTTATTTCAAATATCGTTACAAATGTTATTCGAATATTGTAAATTTATTTAGTGTTTACAATAATATTTATTACAATAAATGAAAAGAAAATCTAAAGCCTAAGTCTCTTGAAATCTTCTATCTTCTACTGCTTCTTCCATTATCCAACTGGTATTTACCTGCAAAGACAGAAAAAAGAAATCAGTACAGTTAAATTGAAAAGCATTTTCAAGTAGATAAATATAAAGTCATCATTAAAGCTTGTTGGCCGGAATCAGATTGTTTTTTGGTTTCATCATGTTTTACTCGTCCTCTTTGCAAATCACAAGAAGATTTCTCTTCTTGGTTCACAAAGAGGAAAGTAAAATAATTTTCAAAGCATACAATCAAATTAAATGCAAAGATACAAGGCACAAGGCTGCACACAAAGAAGGCACAAAGCTGCACACAATGTCAAACTGAACTGCCAAACTAAGTTTCAAAAAAGCAAACTAAGTTGCAAAACTGTCAAACAAGTACACAAGCTGTCAAAAAACATACAATATGGAAAGTACAATGCAGAGGTAAACCAAGATACAAGCAAGAAGGCTTGTCATTATTCATCATCACATTCTGGCCAAAAACAAGCTTTTCAGATTAAAAATATATATTAAGCAAAAGATGCTTTTATGGAGAGAGAAAGAGAGTGAAGTAAAGGTTTGCAGTTTTGGCAGGCTTAAAGGATAAGAATAAATAGAACAGGGCAAGCAGTTCAAGAGGGGGGAGATAGCACAAAAAGACCAGAAGCATAAGCCTGCTGCAAGAACCACAAACTGCAAGTTATCATAACCTGCAAAACTGCTTGTAACAGAAGCACAACCAGGAACAACAAACCTTCAAGCAAACCTGCCTTCCCAATACAAAAACATACAAGCTTGCATAACCTACGAAACTGCTTGTAAAAACAAGCAAGCTTAACACAAGCCTTCAAACCTGTTATAACCTGCATAACCAATTCAAACTTGCCCATATACTGCTAGTAGCAAACCTGCCTCAAAAAACGATTCAAACATGCCTTCAACAAGCAAACTAACAGAAGCAAGCTTGTTCCAAAACCTGCAAAAACTCAGAAACCATCCAAGCCTACTCAAACTCAGAAAGCAAGCTAATAATAAAACCTGCCTTACCAAACAAACTTATTCAAACCTGTTCAAACACAAACCTTCAAGCAAGCCAAACTCAGTAACCTGCCATAACATCAAACACAGCCTAACCTCATCAACCATCGAAAACAGTTTGAAACAGAAGCTTTCAGAATAAAGTTTCATCATCACACAGTCAAGCTAACAACAAGCCCTTGTTCAGAAAATACATGTTCATCATTAAATAAATAGGGTACCCAAAAGAAGAAGAGAGAACTCAGAAGCAAGGGTTTTCAGAAATAACGTTCATCATCAAACAAACAATTCAAGAGAAGTCAAAAGATACGAAGTACCAGATAAGCGTCATCACGCTCCTCCCTCCTCCGGCCACCTGAGAGCGCCGTTGTTCCAACCCTCCATCGCCTCTCCAGAAACAAAAACGCCAAAGGTATGGTTTTCTTTTTCTATATCACCATATCATGAATATCAAAGATTAATTTTTGTAAGCAATAACGTTCAAGAAAACCAAACACGCAAAACTGTGGAGGAACCCTAAAACACATTTAGAACGAAAAATATACCTTTCGAACAACTGCCTCGTACCGTCGTGGAGAGGAGAGGGATGGAGTTTGCGCTCTGGTGGCTGAAAGGTTGAAGGGATGGTCAGAAGCTCATGTTTGAGAAACGAAGAGGAAGAAGACGAGAGAAGGAGCGACGCCGCTGTATAAAGCAAACCCTAAATCTGAATGAACAAACACAAACCCTAAAAAAAAGCTGTATGTTTCAAATGGGCCTTCGCCCAACAAAACTCAGGAAGCCCAAATTGCTTTTAGCGCCTGCACCCCCCTTTAATCTAATTTTGTTTCTTTTATTTGGGTCAAATGCATTCCTTAAGCCCATTTAACTTTTTTTTAATGTTTTGAAAACCAATACTTTTTTATTATCACCTTATTTTCATTTTTTCTATAACCTAATTCTTTTTCTTCTCTTTTGTTAAATAAGGATAAGATATTAAATTTTGTATAAAATGTTCTTAATAGTTTCTTAAAACAATTATTACACTTAAAGTACATATACAATAAGCTTTAACTAAAAAATGATTTTTTCTTTTCTTTAAAACTTTTGTTTATAACATTAACCAAAATACAATAAATAATAATTATACTTAATCCTTTTAGGTTAGAATTTTTATTTGATCATTTGTAAATAAATACACGCATCTCATACTTCTTTGATTTCCATTATCTTACACTTTGTCATATTTTTTATATTTGAATTGCGTCGATTCAATTTGGTTGTAACCCATATTATTTGGGACATTATTCTGATGAGACTCATCCCCATTTGTAAATAATTTGTACCCCCATCCCCGGATACTCTTTTGTAATAGCTTAGAATTTAATTCTCGCACTTTATGCTTTTTAAATATGCCATGATTAGAGATTAGGGTTTGTATGCGAAGATTCAAAATCAATCGCTAGATAACCTAATACAAGATAAATGCATGAAAATCAATACACAATTCACACTTACACCTCTAGGGTAACCTCGCTTGTTGCCTCAGAAAATGCAATCATGTCCCTCGAGTATGAGACACTCTAGCAAATGTCCCTTCGATAAACAAAGATCGTTAGTCCCTCGATGACCCTCGATGTTTCCTTTGATAAAACGATCTCGTCCCTTAATTGCTAGAGCGTCTAACAAGTTGCCTTCAATGATTGTATACGATGGCCCGCGCCTGTCCCGTTTAACATCCTAACGCAAGATTGTTCATCAAACACAATGGTGAAACAACGCTGTTAAAAAGGTCAAAAACATAAGAAAAAATCTTTGAGTAAAATAGGGTAGACAAACTCTTAGTTACTTGATCAAAAAACTTGCAAAACATCCTTTCCATTTTTCAAAACACACTCCACAACACAACTTCAAAAACAACTTTCAAAACATTGAGTTATCTTTTCAAAAAGACACACACCTTTGTATATATTCAAACAAGAATCCTTACAAAGGTTACCTAGACAAGGCATCTTTTTTCAAAACATTTTCAAAACCGCACACACCAAGCACCATTTCAAACAATTGAAAAGAAAAGGCAAGTGATCTAAACCAAGTAACTAAGAGCCCATGGATAACCATGGATGAAAAGGGTGTTAGCACCTTCCCTTTTCATAATCTACCCTCCGAACCCAAGAAAACATCTCAAAGGTCTTTCCTGTGCTTTTTGGCCTTTCCTTAGGATAAAATAAAAAGTCGGTGGCAACTCTTGCTAAACCGAACAAGTGCGAAAACAAACGCAATGTCTCAAGTCAGTTCTCCCACCGTATCACAAGAATCAATTCGTGCAAGGCCGATTTGGTTGGAAAAAGATTGAATTTGAGAAAAATTGGAAAGAAATCATATGCCATGAAAGACCAAATCAAATCTTTGAAATGAGCAAGATTGAGGTCAATTTTGTTGACCTAACGTGTTGTATTACATATACAGAAGCAAGGCAAGGCATGAAAAGAGGTTGAGCAGACATGAAAGAGGCAAACAAAACTGAAAATATTAAGAAAAAATGGTGATCCAATTCCAAGTTACAGGCCGTCCCAAGCCATCTTTCCCTTGCCAATCGATTGTTGGACGTATCAGGATCATATTCCAATCATTAGCAAGCCTCTCCAGGTCCTGAAATCCGTTGTAGCAGTCACATGGTTAGCCAAAATTTTCATTTTCGTTTTCATAAATTTATACATCATTTGCACGTTTTGATTGCATATTCTTATTCCTTAACATGTTTGCAAGCTAATCACTATATTCAACTGCGTTTTTGATGATTGTATGACAAACTGCCATGGCTATGGTTTCTTGATTGGTACCAGCCATGGTCATTTATATTGCCTATGGACAATTTTGGAAATACACAGGTTTGTAGCTACAGCGCCATGTCCGTAGGTAAAAGTGTTGTTACCTAAAACAAAGGTTGGAAGGAAGAAGATGGATGCGTGGCACCCCCTGGTTGGGTGATTTGAATTTCGCGTGTTTTGAGTTTCAACATTTTGTTTTCATTATATAATAATTGTTTTCTATCGAATATACAAATAAATCAGATAGCTCAGTTGGCAAGCGTGTAGGGGAAGAGTGCCTAAGGACATGGGTTCGATCCCCAAGTCCCAACCTTTATTCATATTTTTCTTCAACAGATAATCCAGCACGTTGTAAACCAAGGAGCTCACCATGTACCATCAGGATCTGGTCATCCAACTCATCAGCGCTCCAGATCCAATGCCTTTCCTTTGGAGGACCACCATGCGCCCCCAGTCAACGTGAACACTGGATTGGGCGAAGTCAAGCAGGCCTTAGCCATTTGGGCCCAGCAATTCAGACAACACCCCCCATAATTGCTAATACAGGCCCATTATTTCTTCCTTTTTCTTTTAGTTTATTTTAATCTTTCAATATTTATTTTATTTTCTTTAATTCAAAAATTAATTTATTTATTTTCACAAAAAACATAAAATCAATAATTCACAAAAAATTAGGGTTAGTTTTTTATTTTATTATTATCAAAATTAATTTAATTTAGTTTAATCTAGGAAAACCATAATTTGTTTTCAAAAATAAAATAAAATAGAAATTAGGTTAAACCTTTGATTTAATTTCATTTTGCTCTTTTTCTCAAATAAATAAAAATACAAAAAATAGGTTGTAGATTAAATTACTTCATTTTTTTCTTAAAATTAAAATTAATTAGAATTAGGCTTTCTTTTTTAATGATTTCTTTATTTTCTTAAAATAACAAAACATGACAAAAACTTTTTTTAATCAATCGCAATTAGGTTTAAGTCAAGGGTCAAAACCCTAGTTGTCTCGTATTCGATTCATCGCGCGTGTATTATTATTTTTACGATATTGTTGTAACTGTTCATGGTTTGTAATAGTTTAATCTAGGGCTTTTATTTATCGCTTTTTTTGGGGGTTTTTTTTGCTATGTAATTAACCCCTCTCCCCGAAGCCTTGTAATAGCGTAGATTTACTTTCTCGCATTTTAACTCTCACAAATATTTGACTGTTTAGATGAATGCTAATAGGATTGTATGACAAGAATGCATGAAAAATTATTCCAGTTAGAAAACCCTAATGTGCAAAGATAAATAACTGAAACTAATCATTCACACATATCACTCTTAGGGTATACACCCACTTCGGTTGCTTTCGATAAACGATCATTGAGTATAGGGTGTCTTAGTGGTTGCCCTCCTGTCTAACAAAGATCAAATGTCCCATTCGAATGTTGCCTCGAAAATGTTTCCTCGAAAATTTTGCCTCGAATATGATCTTAAGACGTTAGGGTTATTACTAATATATCCTAATATTGCTTTAGTGATCGTACGATCCTTTCGAATTGACCCTTGCAACTCCGACGACTGTGCTACGTATTTCTCAATAGTAGGATAGCGTTGTCTAAAGGAAAAGAGAATATAAACGATCTTTTTTCGAGTAGGTAGATGCTAGTAGGTACTTGCTCAAATCAAAACTCTTCACACTTACACATTTTCAAAACAACTTCGTCACACCTTTGAGGACTGATACAAGGGTTATCACGAAGTCAAACATTTTCAAAAACAAAGCACATACACAAGCAATTTTAAAAAGATGAGCAAGTACCTAAGAGCCCATGGAAAACCATGGATAGAAAGGGTTTTAATACCTTCCCTTTCTATAATCTACCCCCCGTACTCAGAATATCTCAAAAAAAGGATTTTTTCTGTTTTTTTTTCCTTTCCGGTTGGATGAAATAAAAGTAGGTGGAGACTCATTCTTATCGCGACATTTTGTGAACACAAAATGCAAAAGCAAACCAACATTTCAAACAGTCGGTTATGCCACTGTATCACAGAACTGGCGACTCTGCTGGGGACTTAATAAGTGGGGTATACCTTAGGATCTAGTTCATCATAATTGCTTCTCTTGATTGCTTTGATTGATTTACTTTTAAGGGTTTTGTTTGGGAGTTACTATAGATCCTAACCCGGATCTAGGGACACCTTTTAGGTAAGTAGCAATAGACTGTGAGGGAACTGTACAGCGTAGACCGATACGGTTGAAGCAGTAGCTATGTTGATGTGACACATTGGTTGGTACCGGTATGCCTTGCGGAGAAATGAGGAGAATACGGGGACGCTGCATGGTGTCGTTAAGCATCAACTTACCTTAAAACCTTTAATCGCCCAACTTAGCCATTAGAAAGTAGTGAGATAGTCGGCCTCGTTGTAAAGCTGAGAACTAGTTGATACTCGATGCTACACTCATTGAGACCATACTCTCGAGATAGTTCCGGTTGTAAGAAAAGATTGCGTGAGCTGAAACCATGACCGATGGAGGATGGTCAGTGATATTGAGATCCTCTAGAACCCAGTTACTTTTTCCTAGGACAGGTTGAAACCAACTTAACTTCAAGAGGGTACTACCTTTGACCTCATGCAAGCCTTAAACCTAAGGGTTTTATGTGATTTGACTGTGTTTGCAATACCTGTTGTTTGTTATACCTATGGTTTATCATGACATCATGCATCATAAAATGGATTCATGCTTCATTACACTAACCATTTCAAAGACCAAGGGAATTTATCTTTGTTCTGTTTTGCAGATTATGGCTTCCGTGCGCAGAAATACCATCTAAGTCAACTTTGTGCAGATACCTTCCCAACTTAAAGAGATAGCCTCAAGAGTTTCTGAGACTTATATGTTCATTAAGAGACAAGGTCAACTTCTCATCCTGGTTACTTCAAATCTTGATGAGCAGATGATGAGCGTACTATTTTAGTTCTTTGATCTCGTGCGTCATTGCTTCACCTTTCCAGATTACCAGCTGGTACCCACCTTGGAAGAGTTCTCTCATCTATTGGGCATATCCATCCTTGAACAGGTACCCTTCATAGGTATGGAATAAGTTCCTAGACCAGAAGACATTGCCTCAGCTCTGCATTTGAAACGGGCTGATGTGGTATTCAATTGGGAAACACGAAGCGGGGTCGAAGGTTTTCTAGCCAAATTTCTAATAGACCAGGCTCAGCTATTCTGGGATCATTTGGATTTTCAAGCTTTTAAAGATGTCTTGGCTCTCCTTATCTATGGTTTGGTTCTCTTCCCAAATCCGGATTCCTTTGTAGATGTGAATGTTGTCATGATTTTCCTTTCCCGCAACCTTGTGCCTACCTTGATGGGAGATATCTTGCATGCTCTCCACACCCGTACTGTGAGGAGAAGAGGAACTCTTATGTGTTGCATGCCGTTATTGTCGAGGTGTTTTACTTTGCACCTCCCTAAGTATGTGCTGAAGAACGAAGAAGGTTTGGGTTGGTCCTACAGAATAATGCCACTTGCTCATACAGATATTCTTTGGTGTTCCCGGGCTATGGAAGAAACTGCTGTTATTGACTGTTGTGGAGGATACCCTAATGTCCCATTGCTTGGAATCAGGGGGGGTATAACTTACAATCCTTGTCTAGCTTTGTGACAATTTGGTCGTGCTCGGAGAGATGGTCCCCATGAGTTACTTCTCGAGGACATTGTATTCGACTATAAGGAGGACGTTAAGGAGCATCGTCGGAGGTTTATACGAGCTTGGGGCATGGTGAACAGATCTGACCCCCAAGAGTTGGGACCAAAGACTTCCCTTCCTATGCAGCCTTATCTCCAATGGGTCTGAGCTCATGCCCAGAAGCTGGGGATGCCTTATGAGGCCGTATTACCAGTGATTATGGAGCCCACTAATGAAGAAGGAATTCCTTACATAGTTCTATATCCTTACATGCCCACTGATCCTGGGGAGTTGCAGAGGTCTTGGATTCAGCTGAAGAATGAGCGGGACACTTACCGGGAGCAGTACCATGAGAAAGAAAGGAAGGTTTTGAAGCTCACCAGGCAGCTCGAGGAAGAAAGAGTGATCAATGACTACATCAGCATAAAGAGGAAGCGACCATGGGACTTTTGATTTTGCTTTTTTCTAGTTTTAGATTTTGTTTTATTTACTTCTTTGTAACGCCTTAAAGGCATTGTTGAACCTTTCAAAGTTAAGCTAATAAAGTTTTGTTTATTTTTGGTTTACAAATTTAAATCTCCCAAAGTCTTTGAAACCATTACATACACATCCCATTATCATGCACACCATTACAGGTACCATTACAGGTTTCTCATCTTCTTCGCTATTTATTTTAGTAAAAATGTCTTCCGATCAAGCCATCAAAGATCTTCAGGCACAGAACGCCCAATTCTAACAGATGTTCATAAGTCTGACTAAGGGGCAAGAGGATCTGGAGACTCTTATTCTAAAAAAGAAGAAGAAGAAGAAGAAGAAGAAGAAGGTCGGAATTTTGAACATGGGTAGAAGATTCGGAGAAAGGCTGAGACAACCAGCTGATCTGACCTCTTCATCCAAGGACGGGGAGAACCAAGAAAGGGCAAAAGACCCTAGTCCTGCAGTTTCTGATACCGGTACGGATTACGATGATGAGCAATATCCTCCTGTTGAGGATAGGTATAAGCAACTAGAAGACCAGCTGAGTGCTATGGAAAATCAGAAAATACCTGGTTTAGATTTCAGAGAATTGGGGCTGGTATCGGGAGTGGTCATCCCTAATAAGTTCAAAGCTCCGGTTTTCGCCAAGTATGATGGAGTATCCTGTCCAAAACTCCATCTCCGCTCGTATGTCAGAAAGATCTAACCCCACACTGCTGATAGAAATTTGTGGGTGAACTTCTTTCAAGATAGTCTGTCAGGGACTCAGCTTGAATGGTTTTATCAGTTGGAGGGGGCCAGGGTCCGAAACTGGGAAGATCTTGCTGCTACTTTCTACAAGCAGTATCAATACAACTCCGACCTTGCTCCCATTCATACTCAGCTCCAGGGTATGTCCATGGGTGCAGGTGAAGGTTTTAAGGACTATGCTCAAAAGTGGAGAGACTTGGCTGGAAGAGTCCAACCCCCTTTGTCTGATAGGGAGTTGGTTGACATGTTTCTAGGGATGCTATCTGGTCCATTTTTCAATCACTTGATCGGCAACTCGTCATCTGGTTTCACTGAGTTGATTTTTACTGGAGAGAGAGTAGAAGCTGGCATTCGAAGTGGTAAAATACAGAAGGATGTTTTGTCAAGTTCAGCAAAGAAGCCTTTCACCGGTAAGAAGGAAGCTAGTGCAGTCTATAGCCCGAGGTGCCAAAACATATATGAACACCATCAAACGGTGAATGCTGTAGTGATACCAAGACCCGCAGTTGCTCTACAATGCAACAATCAACAAAGGGTGGAAAGACCACAACGGCAGTTTACCCGCATCAACATGACTTTGGCTGAAATTCTGCCTCATCTGTTAAAGTCCAACTTGGCAACCTTGAGAGAGGCTCCCAAGAATCCAAACACTTCTTCTCCCAGATACAATCCCAATGCGCGGTGTGCCTACCATTCTGAGAGTCCAGGCCACGATACAAATGATTGTTGGGCTCTGAGGAATAAAGTACAAGATTTACTGGAAGCTAAGGAGATAGAGTTTGATGCTCTAGAAAAGCCAAATGTTATAACTGCTCCCATGCCCAAACATGGTCGTGGAGTTAATGTTGTGGACACTGATTCATTTGTGACCTCTGTGGAAGAAATCTCCACTCCTCTGATGACGGTAAAGAAGAATTTGTTGTTGGCCAGTTTATTTATGGGTTATGGTGAAGGTTGCCACATGTGTTCAGTTTTGCCTTCCGGTTGCTGTTTGTTGAAGTCAGGTGTTCAGCGCCTGATGGATAATAAAGAAATTTTGTTTGAGAAGACTATGATTCTGTTTGTTCCAAATGAAGATGTTACCATCATAACCATTTCCGCCAATCCTTCCAAGGTTTCCTCGAGAAAAACTGTTAGGGTTACACCTATTCCAAGAATTGCTCTGTTAATCATCACTGTTCCTGGGCCCGTCCCATACACTTCGGATAAGGTTGTCCCTTGGCACTATGGTGTTGATGTGTATTACCATGGTATTAAACAAGACTTAAAGAATGAAGAAGTTGATATTGATGTTGTAGGGTCTAGCAAGGTCACCAGAAATGGAAGACTTTTTTCTCTCGAGATTTCCCCTCTGACTGTCCACAAACCTATTGTCATTCCATCTGCTAGTACATTAACTACTATTCCAGTTCTCAATCCAGTTATCACCCCTGTCGCCGAGCCATTTGGGACTCGGAGCAAAGAAATTATAGGTGAGCCTTCCCGGACGGAGGCACCTAAGAAAATCATTGTAGAAACCTCTAAACAAGAAATAGAGGAAATTTTGAAAATTATCAAGAAGAGCGACTACAACGTAGTCGAGCAGCTGGGGCAGACTCTGTCAAAGATCTCCATGTTGTCCCTGTTGTTGTGTTCTGAAGCCCATGCGAAGGCTTTGATTGAATTTTTCAAGACTGCGCATGTACCGCAGGAAACTTCAGCTGATCAGTTCAAAGATTGTGTGGCCAGCCTGATTGCTGACAATGGGCTGGGTTTTTCAGATAAGGATCTGACACCGAAAGGAAGAAATCATAATGATGCTCTGCATTTCTCGATCGAGTGCAGGGGAACCACTATGGCCCATGTGCTGGTAGGTACCAGGTCCTCATTGAATGTTCTGCCAAAGAAAGCGTTAGACCGTCTGGATTGTGAAGGTTTGATTCTAAAGTCGAGTAACATTGTGGTGAGGGCTTTTGATGGATCAAAAAGAATGGTGCACTGGGAGGTGGATATCCCTGTCAAAGTGGGTTCTTAGACCTTTGGGTCCACCTTCTACGTAATGGATATCAAGCCGTCGTATTCTTGCTTGCTGGGTCATCCTTGGATTCATAAGGATGGGGCGGTGACTTCCACACTCTATCAAATGCTGAAATATTTGGTGAAGGGGAATATTGTTACGGTGCGAGGTAAAGAAGAGTATATGGTGAGTCACCTCAATTCCTTTCGTTACGTAGATATGGACGGGGAATTCATAGAAATTCCTTGTCAGAATTTCGAAGAAGTCCCTCAGGTCTTAGCATCAATTGAAGTTGCTACCGACAAACCTCCGCTGAAGATGGCTTCTCTCAAAGATGACAGGGATGTAGTTGAAGAAGGTGGGTGTACCAATTGGGGTCAGCTCTCTGATTTCACTCACAAAACTGACAAATTTGGTTTGGGCTTTACTACAGGGGCTCAAGGAAAAAAGCACAGAAAAATTCCTTTTTCGAGATATTTCTCGGGTTCGGGGGGTAGATTATAGAAAGGGAAGGTATTAGCACCCTTTCTATCCGTGGTTATCCACGGGCTCTTAGGTACTTGCTCATATTGTTTTCAAAATGGTTTTCTTTGTGCTTGTGGGTTTGAAAAAGTTTTTGTTTTGAAAACTTCGATTCAACTCTTGCTTCTGTCCTCAAGAGCGTATGAATTATTTTTGAAAACTTTGTTCGAAAAGTGTAAGTGTGAAGAGTTTTTGTTTTTTTAAAAGAGCATGTATCTAAGAACCATCTACCTACTCGAAAAAGGAATCGTTCTATGTTATCTTCCTTTAGACAATGCTATCCTACTATTGATGAGTAGGTAACACCGTCGTTGGAGTTTGAGGGTCAATTCGAATGCGGGACTTACGGTCACCAAAGCAATGTTAGGATGCCTTAGCGGTAACCCTAATGTCTTAGATCATTTGTTTTGATTCAACAATATCCGAGGCAACCGTTTCGAGGCAACTATGATCTTTGGACAAGAGGGCGACCTCTAAAACTACCTATACTCAATGACCGCGTACGAAGGCAACCAAGAGGGGTGTACCCTAAGAGTGCGCATGTGCGAGTGTGTCTTTTTCAGTTAATTTTATCTTTGTACATGTTAAGGGTGATCTAAGTTGATTTTAGGTTTAAACATTCAGTCTTGTCATGCATTCCTATTACCAAACATCTAACAGTTATAATTTGCGGGAAATAAATTGCGAAATTTAAATTACAAGGCGTCGGATATTTACATCGCCAAAGACAAACCCTTTTTAAAAATAAATAAAGCGATAAATAAATAAAAAAAGATCCTATTAACTATTACAAACCAGGAACAAATACATTATGATATAAAAGAAAATAAATCGCGTGCGAGAAATTAAATCGAGCGCAAATAGGGTTTTGACCCTTTTTGAGAGAAAGTATCTTTTTTTGTTGTTTTTGAATTAAGAAAGAAACTATCCTAAATTAATTACTAAATTAATAAATTAATTAATTAAATGAAAAAAGTTATTTTTGGGTTTTTGGTATTTTAAGAAATATAAATAAAAATAATTAATGTTAGTAAAAGCCTAATTAAATCTAATTTAATTTTAATTATTAAAAAAGGAACTAAAGTTATTCTAATTAAAACTAAGTTAATTTATTTGGTATTTATTAAAAAAAATAAAAATTAAAAGTTTGATTTGATAAAGAAAACATTTTTGTGGTTTTTATTTTATGAGAAAATAATTTTTGATTGGTTAGAATTAAAACAAAAATAATAAAAACAATTAATAAACAAAATAAGTTAAATAAAAAGAGAGAGAGGTTTGGGCCTAAAAAGGGAGTTTGAGAAGCAAATTTGAGGCTCATTAAACGCTGGCCCTGTTGACCTTTGGTGATCCAGTGAGCATGCTTTGACCAAAGCCTTGGTGGACGTTCTGATCCTGGCCACCAGATTTGGCCTTTGGCCATCTGACCGTTGGATAGATGATAGTGCATGATGCGCTGCATGCTTGGACGTACATGTGATTATCTGAAGAAGGAAAATAACAAAGAAAGTGGGGGACCTAGGATTCGAACCCAGGTCCTGAAAGTGATATGCTCGCACGCTTGCCACTGCACTGCTTTGATTCTATTGTTAGTAAAATACAAAGAAATTATAATATAAACAAAACAAATTGTATGCCAGAAAATAAAAATGCGCGAAAATTAATTTGAATTGGCCAATGGGAGAACGACAGCTCGTCGTCTTCTACCTCCAAATCCTGCAAATATTACCTGCGGATTGGGATCCGCAGCTAAATACGCAAGCTTGCTCTAAAATCTTCCCTAGGCCACATAAATCAATTCCAAAAACATGGCGGAGTTCGTCTTGGCTTCCTGATTAACATTATATCCTTCTTGAGTCCTGATTTTTCCTGAAAAAGAAAGCCCTAAAAACAAACACGCAACCCTAGCTATGGTGTTTTGGGGTTACAGCGCCTATAAACCAAATTGAATAATGCAAAAAGTTTACAAATGTCACGAGGGTTATGAATATGCAAGCAATTTGTTCAAATGATGCAAGAATAATGAATCACGAATTCAAGAACCAAGGTGATTTTCGTGATACTTACAGTGCTTTGTGGTATGTGAGAACGCTTGCTCTTGATCCAGGAAGGTTGAGTGAACACCCAGGAAGTGATTGGGATAGCTTTTGGCTTCTGAAAACGCCTCTTGTTATGATCTCGAATTCAAGCTTTTTACCACTTTTTCAAACTTTTGTTCAGCCTCTTCTTGCAGCCTCCAACCTATATTTCGTGTCCTTTGGCTTCTATATGTATCATGGAATGCATTAGGTCAAGAATCATGAATCCAATCTCTCTAAATCAATGCACCCATATTTGATTTAATTCACTTTTGAAAACATGTCAAATTTGTCAAAAAACCATCTTTTTGCATATGATCTTGTGTGATAAGAATTTGATGATGATATTGATGAGAATCCAAACCTGAAAATAGCAAAAAATCTCATGTAATCAAAGTTTGGGATTTAATTTGATTTAATTTGATTTAAAATGAAATAATTCAATAAAAAATCAAATAAAATAATAAAATTGATAAATGGGCACATGGCTGAAGCTAGGACACGTGGACAATGATGCAAGCTCAAATCAAGTGGAAAAGAATGGGCCCATTTGACAAAATTTGAAGTTTTGGGGATAGTTGACTTTTGGCAATTTTGCAAAAATGCCCAACTTCAACAATGCATAACTTCTTCAATTTTGAACTTTTGGAAGTGTTATTGGACGTTTTAGAAAGCTTTAGATGTCCTCTAACCAACCCTTTTGGTAGAATATCATTTTGATATTCCATGCTCAAGTTATAAGCTTTGGAAAAAAAGGTGTTTTTGTTAACTTTCAAAAATGACCTATAATGTCCAAATTTATAACTTTTTGTGAGTGCATTTTCTGATTTTGGGGTATGAAGATGGATTGTATTAAATTTCATCCTCTTCAAAATGAGCTTTGGATGGGTCATTTCTAATAAAGTATGAGAAAGTTATGCTTGGTCAAAGTTGAGTTGACGTTTCCTGCAAAACCCTAATTTAGCAACTTTTGAGTCTTGATGAATTTTGAGCAATCCATGATGAATCATGATCAACCATTGATAAAATGATGAAATATCCTTCAAAATGAGAATGTTGACAAAAAATCTTGAAGTTTGACTGTTTGTAGGTCACAGTTGACTTTTGCCCTAACACAGTCGATTTTTGGACCCTTTGAGCAATTGACTGACCAAACTTCCTCTGCAAGGCTTGAAATTTGACATGGATGACCTTGAGAGCATATTAGGACATTGGGGAGCACTTGAGATCATTTGGACTCAAAGATCTTGATGCAACACAAAACCCTAATTTGGGATTGACTGCCTTAGGAGATAGCTTGACTGTCCAACTCTTGAGCAATCTTGAGCCACTTGGAGATTTTCTTGCAATGTCTTGAGAAATATGAGAGAGAAAATTTTGGGGTACAACACTACCCAACAACCAACGGTGGACTGAACAATTGGATGGTGAAGGACTTCATACATGTTTCTTTTATTCCACAATAATTTACTTTTGTTTTAAGATTTGTAATAAACAGTTTGAAACTTTACGGCCCGGTGCCTTGCCCGAGGAACCTTGGCTTTGTTTGTGAGGGCTTATTATTTGGAATTTCATATATCATTAATAAAGCATTGGACGTTTCTTGCATTACAAATTTTGCGCTCCTTGTTTTTCTTTTTTGTCTCTCACTTTATCAAAACAACTATTTTTCTTTCACACACTCACGTATCATACTATAGATCCATATCCACTATGGATCCCATTGATAACAACTATGATACTGCCAGTTATGACTTCGAAAATCTGATCAACCAAGTCGAGGACGAAGGTGAGGATCATTGTGAGGTGCCTGGAGAACTTGCTAGACTATTGCAGCAGGAATAAAGGGCCATACAGCCTCATGAAGAGCCAGTTGAGTCAGTGAATTTGGGTACAAAGGAAGACATGAAAGAGGTTAAGATAAGTGAGAATCTGGAGCATAGTGTCGACAACGGTTAATACAGATGCTACACAACTATGTTGAGATCTTCGCCTGGTCCTATGAAGACATGCCTGGTTTGGACATGATATTATGGTACATCGCCTGCCGACTAAAGAACACTGCCCTCCGGTAAAGCAGAAGGTTCACCGTATGCGCCCTGAAATGTCAGAAAATTAAGGCGGAAGTCATGAGACAGTTCGACGCATGGTTCTTAGCTGTCACTTCTTATCCGCAGTGGGTTGCCAACATCGTTCTGGTACCTAAGAAGGACGGTAAGGTACGGATGTGTGTGGACTATAGAGATCTGAGCAGGGCAAGCCCCAAGGATAACTTCTCACTTCCTCATATTGATGTTCTAGTCGACAATACCATACAGCACAAGATCTTCTCCTTCATGGATGGTTTTTCTGGCTACAACCAGATCAAGATGGCTCCTGAGGACATGGAGAAGAGAACCTTCGTCACACTGTGGGACACCTTCTATTACGAGGTAATTCCTTTTGGGTTGAAGAATGATGGGGCAACTTATCAGCGTGCCATGGTTTCTTTGTTCCATGATATGATTCACCACGAGATCAAGGTTTATGTTGATGATATCATAGCCAGGTCCCAGACTGAGGAAGATCACCTTGACCATCTCCAGAAACTGTTTGACAGGTTGAAGACATACAAGCTGAGGTTGAATCCGAACAAGTGTACCTTCGGGGTAAGGTCTGGTAAGCTTATGGGTTTTATTATCGGTAATAAAGGTATTCAGGTGGACCCTGTAAAGGTAAAATCCATACAAGAGATGTCGGTTCCCCGCACAGAAAAAGAAGTTAGAGGTTTCTTGGGACGTCTGAACTACATCGCCAGGTTCATTTCACATCTGACTGCTACTTGTGAGCTAATTTTCAAGCTGCTGAAGAAAGATCAAGTGGTAAAGTGGAATGACGAATGCCAGACCGCTTTCAAAAGAATCAAGGAATACCTTCAAGAACCACCAATTCTGATGCCTCCAGTTGAAGGAAGACCTTTGATATTATACTTGACAGTGTTGGACAATTCGATGGGATGTGTGCTGGGGCAGCATGACGAGTCTGGCTGAAAAGAGCACGCTATTTACTACCTTAGAAAAAAGTTTACCGATTGTGAGACCCGATACTCATTGCTCGAGAAAACTTGCTGCGCTTTGGCATGGGCTACTCGCCGGCTGAGACAGTATATGCTGACTCACACTACCTTATTGATATCAAAGATGGATCCGATCAAGTATATTTTCGAGAAGCTCGCTCTCTCCGGAAGGATAGCAAGATGGCAAATGATCTTAACTGAGTACGACATCCAATACACAACCCAAAAAGAAATTAGGGGAGTGTATTAGCGGATCATTTGGCGCATCAGGCCGTGGATGACTACCAATCCATGAATTTCAAGATCCCGGATGAGAATATCATGTTGGTAACCGACTGCAAAGAACCTGGACCGGATGAGGGATCTGAGGAGGGATCCCGATGGTCTATGTATTTTGATAGAGCCTCGAACGCATTGGGTAATGGCATTGGCGCTGTAATCATATCTCCTGATGGCTGTCATACTCTGTTCACCGCCCGATTATGTTTTAACTGCACCAAAAACATAGCGGAGTATAAAGCATGTATTATGGGTCTTCAAGCTGCTATTGACCTGAGGATTAAGTTCTTGAGTGTATTCGAAGATTCTGATCTGGTGATAAGTCAAATCAAAGGCGAGTGGGATATGAAACATCCAAATCTTATTCCTTACAAGGAGTATGTACTGACATTGCTCCCACACTTTGAGGAGGTAACCTTTGAACATTTCCTAAGAGAGGAGAATCAGTTGGCGGACGCGCTGGCTACCATGTGTTCTATGTTCAAAGTTAGGTGGGACAATGAAGCTCCCCAGATTACCATTGAGAAGTTGGACGAACCTGCACATTGTTATGACATTGAGACCAAAGAAGTGGCAGATAAACCATGGTTTCATGAGGTAAAGAGGTACCTTGAGGCTCAAGAATACCCCGAGGGGGCATCTATTAATGATAAGAAGTTTCTGAGAAGATTCGCTGTGAAGTTCTTCATCAGTAATGGAATCCTCTATAAGCGTAACCATGATTTAACCTTACTGCGGTGTGTAGACAAAAGAAATGCGGAAAGAATCATGGCAGAGTTACATGAAGGTACCTTTAGAACTCATTCCATGGACATAATATGGAAAAGAAAATCCTATGGGCAGGATATTATTGGTCCACTATAGAAGCCAATTATTATCAGCATTCTCGAACATCTTCATAAGTGCCAAGTCTATGTTGATAAGGTGCATGTACCTCCAGTTCCCCTGAATGTGTTGACAGCTCCTTGGCCCTTTGCAATGTGGGGCATCGACATGATCGGCGAGATCAGATTTACTGCGACAAACAGGCATCATTTCATTCTGTTAGCAATTGATTACTTTACGAAGTAGGTTGAGGCAGCTTCCTTTTCTACGATAACCAAGAACATCGTGGCGCGGTTTATCCGACACAATATGATATGTCGCTATGGTGTACCAGAGAGGATTATTACTGACAATGGTACAAATCTCAATAACACCATGATCATTGAGCTCTGCAAACAGTTCAAGATTCAGCATAAAAACTCTTCTCCCTACCAGCCGAAGATGAATGGGGTCGTTGAAGCAGCTAATAAGAACATCAAGAAGATTATGCAGAAGATGGCGGTGACATACAAAGACTGGCATGAGATGTTACAATTCGCTCTTCATGTGTACCATACCTCAGCACGAACGTCGACAGGGGCAACACCCTACTCTCTGGTATATGGCATGGAGGTAGTCCTACCCATCGAAGTCCAGATACCCTCCCTCAGGATTATGAAGGATGCCAGTTTGAACGAAGACGACTGGATCCAGACCCGACTTGATCAGCTGAATCTAATCGACGAGAAGAGACTTACTGCTATCTGTCATGGTTAGACATATCAAAAGTGGATGATCAAGGCTTTTAACAAGAAAGTTAGACGTCAAGAATATCAAGTCGGGGATCTGGTGATCAAACACATCATACTACCGCAAGGTGATCCCAGGGGAAAATGGACCCTCACATACGAAGGGCCATTTATGGTTAAGAACATTTTCTCGGGAGGAGCTATGATTCTAACCACCATGGATGGTAATGACCTTCCTCACCCCGTCAATACAGACATAGTGAAAAGATACTACGCATAATCAAGGACCCGCTAGGTTGACTGGCCTAGGAAAAAATAAGGGCTTCTCGGCGAACAAAAAGGGTTTGAGAAAAAGTAAGGGATGAAAATGAAAAAAACTGTACACCCAGCAAGTCGAAAATCTGAAAAGGCGGCTTGGGCAAAAAAGGGTATCCCGGTGGACTGAAAACCTGAAAGGGAAGTCCATGAAAAAATTAGGGATCAAAGCATAACACTATGTCTCATTGGATCATCTTGCAACCAGACTTTGGTGTCGACTATCAAGCTCAGACGACGCCAATCAATCTGATCCATCTTTGACCAAGTAGCAAAGTGATGAGACGCTTGAAGATATAAAGGCAATAGCAGAGTTGAAACCCGATGGGATTGTTTCACATAGCTGTTTTTCTTTCTTTTACACAAATTGTAATTTCTATCTTTCGGCGGTGTTCTCTTACTAGAACGTTAGCCTCTTTGTACAAAACGCCTATTATAGGCTAACTTCGGAAATCAATACAATTCATTTTCACAAAAAATTTGTTTCTTTTTCTGTTTTGTTTTGCAAGAACGTCCAATGATTCTTTTTTGATATATGCATTTGAAAATGATTGCTGCCCATAAATATTTACATGAGAAACAAAAGACAATTACTCGTAATTCCAGAAACCGGGAAAAACAAGAGGTGCCCAAACCTTACAGTTACTCTACCCATCAGGTACCAGGATATAGCCAGCTTGAGAACATGAGTAGTGATGCATACACTCCTAATAGAGTAAAAGGTATCCGAAGAAAAGGACGTTAGCTTCCCCGAACAGGACATAACTCTCCCTTACTAAAGTTTGCAATCGCAAGTGAGTCAGTAAACTTTTCCCCAAGTAGATCTTATTTCTCTCACAAGCAGAAATTCAATCTCCAACAGAATTCATCATCAGCAGCAATGGTAATTCATCCCCAACTGAGTTGTTTCTCCAAGTCAGCAGATCTGTCAACAAAGTATCTCCTCTCCAACAGAGTTATTCCCCGCAGAGTTATTCTCAGACAGAGTCTCGTCCGGCAGATTATTTACCAGCCAAGGGGAAAATCCCCAGCACAGTCATCTTTGTTCACCATCCCCAATAGAAGTAGAGGAATTATGGTTTTTTATAGCAGTCAGGAATTTATTTTCTAGAACTCAATTTGTTACGTCAGCATCTCATGTTCATACATCATGACATATGCATACATCACATATAACATAGTCTCACTTATTTTGAGAAACGTCACCATACGATGCATCTCATGCATCGCATATAACTAACCCTGTATTTCTTTCAGGGAGGACAATTATTATCAATAATTTCCAACAGGTCCATGATCAACACTCGAAGCTAAACAGAGTAATTATCGGTGCGAAAAAAGAAACCTTACCCAAGTTTCCTCTATAGGTTAACCCAAACTCATTCTGAAGCAACCCTACTATCCAGGTTCCTTCTCACAGCCTTACTATCCAGGCTTTCATCTCGAAGAAACCCTACTATCCAGGTTCCTTCTCACAGCCCTACTATCCAGGCTTTCATCTCGAAGAAACCCTACTATCCAGGTTCCTTCTCACAGCCCTACTATCCAGGCTTTCATCTCAAAGAAACCCTATTATCCAGGTTCCTTCTCATAACCCTACTATCCAGGATTTCATCTCGAAGAAACCCTACTATCCAGGTTCCTTCTCACATCCCTACTATCCAGGTTTTCATCTCGAAGAAACCCTACTATCCAGGTTCCTTCTCACATCCCTACTATCCAGGCTTTCATCTCGAAGAAACCCTACTATCCAGGTTCCTTCTTACAACCCTACTATCCAGGCTTTCATATCGAAGTAACCCTACTATCCAGGTTCCTTCTTACAGCCCTACTATCCCGGCTTTCATATCGAAGAAACCCTACTACCCAGGTTCCTTCTTACAGCCCTACTATCCAGGCTTTCATATTGAAGTAACCCTACTATCCAGGTTCCTACTCACAACCCTATTATCCAGGCTTTCATTTCGAAGTAACCTTACTATCCAGGTTCCTTCTCATAACCTTACTATTTGGGTTCTTCCTCTCCTATCCCCAGACAACAGTCCACAACACTGTAAGACCGGGACCCAATCAAACGCAATTGATTCCATATTTCCTCAATAAGTCGTAGTGCAGCGTATACCCCAACTAAACACACAGTTCACTTCCACTTCCTAAACCGGAATTATTCCCAAGTAGAATAACAGACAAATGAATCTCCTAAAACTCTATTTCTCTCAAGATAGAGACCATCGTTCCCTAGCGGAGTCCTCCTCAGACAACAGGTATACGGGTTCTTGCAAAGGAATCTTTTATGAGATCGACGCTTCCTCGGATGGAATCTTTAAGCCCATCTCCAACAATTCTCTAGCAACTTTCAAATGGCATCTATAAGCCCATTCCCGATATCATAAGTCAAGTATCACTTCATGCGAGCACAAATTTCTGGGCACTCTAGTGTTCAATCATCTTCCACCTTCAGATCACGAAAGGCAGACGAGCCAATCTACATCCTCTGGTTTAAGAAGATTGAACAGGGGCAGCTGTTGTACCCCAAAATTTTCCCTTCCATATTTCTCAATACATGTCAAGTGAGGTCCTCAAATTGCTCAAGGAAGTCTAGAGTTGACCAGACAAACTCTCTCCTAAGGCAGTCTACCTCAAATTAGGGTTTCATTTTGCATCAAGATGCTTGAGTCCAAAGGATCCCAAATTCTCACCATTATCCTAATATGTTCTCAAGATCATCCATGTCAAGTTTCAAGCCTTGCAGAGGAAGTTTGCTTAGTCAATTGCTCAAAGGCCTGAAAAATCGACTGTCTTATGTCAAAAGTCAACTGTGGCCCACATACAGTCAAACCTCAAGATTTTTGGTCAACATCCTAATTTTATAGTATTATTCATCATTTTATCAAGGATTGATCATGATTCATCAAGGATTTCTCACAATTCATCAAAACCCAAAAGTTGCTAAATTAGGGTTTTGCAAGAAAAGTCAGCTCAACTTTGACCAAGCATAAATTTTCATACTTTATCAGAAATGACCCATCCAAAGCTCATTTTGAAGAAGATGCAATTCCCTACAATTCATCTTCAGCTCCCAAGTTCAAAATATGCACTCACAAAAAGATATGAATTTGGACATTATAGATCATTTTGAAAAGTCAACAAAAACACCTTTTGGATCAAAGGTTCATACATGAACATGGAAGACTCAATTGAGATGAGACCAAAAAGGTTGTTTATAGGACATCCTAAGCTTTCTAAAAAGTCCAAGAATACCTCTCTAGGGCAAAAATTGAGAGAGTTATGCATTGGCTAAGTTGACCTTTTTTGCAAAATTGCCAAAAGTCAAATATGCTCAAATTTGCATTGTTTGCTAAATGGGCCCAACTTTTTATGCTTGCACTTCAATGATAACATAGTCCACGACCTATGGGACCCTCCATGCTTTATTTATTCATTTATTTAATTTATTTTTATTTTTATTCATTTAAAATTCAAATAAAATCAAATAAATCTTAATAAATCATATATTGTGTTTTAGGGATGATTTTTGCATTGAAAGAAGATCCTATATGCTGTCAATTGAGAATCAATTCGTGCAAGGCCGATTTGGTTGGGAAAAGATTGAATTTGAGTAAAATTGGAAAGAAATCATATTCCATGAAAGACCAAATCAAATCTTCATAATGAGCAAGATTGAGGTCGTTTTTGTTGACCTAACATGTTGTATTACATATACAGAAGCAAGGCAAGGCATGAAAAGAGGTTGAGTAGACGTGAAAGAGGCAAACAAAACTGAAAAATCTCAAGAAAAAGTGGTGATCCAATTCCGAGTTACAGGCCGTCCCAAGCCATCTTTCCCTTGCCAATCGATTGCTGGACGTCTCAGGATCATATTCCAATCATTAACAAGCCTCTCCAAGTCCTGAAATCCGTTGTAGAAGTCACACAGTTAGCCAAATTTTTCGTTTTCGTTTTCATCAATTTATACATCATTTGCACATTTTGATAGCATATTCTTATTCCTTAACATGTTTGCAAGCTAATCACTATATTCAATTGCGTTTTTGATGATTGTATGACAAACTGCCATGGCTAGGGTTTCTTGTTTAGTTTTAGGGCTTTTTAATACAGGTGAAATTGGATGTTGATGCTGGTACCATGAGACTCATGAGGATGAGACGAGTTGATTAGTACCAGCCATGGTCATTTATATTGCCTATGGAAAATTTTTGAAATACACAGGATTGTAGCTACAGCGCCATGTCCGTAGGTAAAAGTGTTGTTACCTAAAACGACGATTGGAAGGAAGAAGATGGATGCGTGGCACCCCCTGGTTGGGTGATTTGAATTTCGCGCTGTTGTACCCCAAAATTTGCCCTCCCATATTTCTCAAAACATTTCAAGAAAAATTCACAAGTCCAACCTGGCGCGTCATATTCAGGTATTCTTTCGCCAAGATATCTCTGATAACGTATTCTCAAATTCAGGTTCGGCTCAAGAGTCAATTCTTTAAAGAAGGTATCCGAATGTGTGAGTTTTCTCGAAGAAATATGGTGAAAAAGTGTGCTGAAAGTGCACTTTTTACGCGCTAAAAAATTCATAACTTGAAGATCGTGGCTCGTTTTGAACCCGTTCCGGTGGCCAAAATTCCGTCTTGACATTATCTACGTTTTCATCTCTCACGGCTGGAAGCCAATTTCGATCATAAGGTCTTCAAAAATGTGGATTTATCAAGTATTTTCATACAGAAAATTTGTGACAGAAGTTTATTTGCGTCATGTTCAGAAAATCATAACTTGGTCGATTTTCATCGTATCGAGCTGGTTCCGGTGCCAAAATTTCAAAAATTGAGTTGGCTAAATTTTCACAGAAGGTATTGAGTTCAAACGGTATTCAAAAGGCCTTCGTTTTTTGCTCAGAGTGCGTGACACGCTGAAAATCCTGAATGCTGAATATTATTTCATCTGGACCGAAACTTCAAAAATTCATAACTCGGTCAATTTTTATCGGATTGGACTCATATTTTTACACAAGGTTACTGACTCATAGATCTACAACTTTGCTTCAAAAGTCGAGACCAAATTATGCACCGATCAATACCAGTTTTTTATTGAAGAACGTGTCAGAGTCGACACTGAAGCCCACAATAAGTTTGTCTGAGTTGAAACTTCAAAAATTCATAACTAATTCACCGTTTATCTGATTGAGTCAATTTTCGGACAGGAGTTAGTTCTCGATGCCTGCTACATTTTGTTTTCACATTTCAACTTCAAAAAATGCACTTAAGTCCCTGCGATTTAGCCTGGAAAGTGACGAATTCAAGTGAATATTGGAGGCCTAATTGCACATTCAAAGCCCATTTGCTTTACCCTAATTTCCATTATATAATCACCTTCTTTTCACACAAACCAGAGAGGAGGAAAAGAGAGAAAAAACCTTGCCACAACACTGTTGGAATATCAAACTCTTTCAAGAACCCTAAAACCTTGAAATCCTTATTACAAATCCCTCTCTCACTACAAACAAGCCATCACAGTTATAAACCAATACCTCACTACTTCTTCAGTAAGGATAAGACTGACTTGATCTTCATGATCCTAATTTTCCAGTAAGGCATAAAAACATTCAGGTCACTACTTTTCCAGTAAGGGTAAGGTTGATTTGATCTCCATGATCAAAAGGGTATAATCATTCATACATGTCATATTGTGCCTAAACATTAAATTTCTTCATATATTGGCTTTATTTGCATTTTATGATTTTATTTAATGTGTTCGTGAGATTCAACACTGCAGATTTAGACAGGATCCCATGCAGGTTCATTAAGGAACGTTGAGGCCAAATGGCCAAAAGCCAAAAGCCAAATGGCCAAAACAGAACATTTTACACATGACACCAATTCATGGCGAGACAGACATCCTGAGAAGATTAAGGAACGTTGAGGCCAAAACGCAAATGGCCAAAAGCCAAAAGCCAAATGGCCAAAGTAGAACAACTTAGGCATGATGAGGCCAGAACACAAATGGCCAAACCACTCCAATTCACCTCCAAAAAGGGGACAGAAACCCCCCAAGGTATTGTATTTTCTTTCTTTTCCTTATTTTATTTATTTCAATTATTTCTTTTTTTAATTAATTCCTTTAATTTAACTTATTTTCATAAAATATAAAAAATAGTAAAAAACAGAAAAGTCATAAAAATCAAAATATATTTATTTAATTAATATTTTTTGTAAATAAATCTCACTAATTAATTAGATTTAAATCTAGGTTTAATTCAAATATTTTTCTTAATAAATTAAAAATTTGTAGAATTAGGGTTTTAATCAATTTTTATCCTTTTTCTTTTCTTTTCACTAATAATTAATTAATTATTTTTTATAAATCAAATTGCCATTAATTAATTAATTTAATTTTAGGTTTAAATTTTAACATGTTTTTCTTAATAAATAAAAGTTGTAGAATTAGGGTTAATTAGTTAATTTCATTTAATTCACATAAAAAACCATAAATCCAAAAAAATCTCAAAATAATTTCTTTTTTTCATTTTAATTTAATTAATTTAATTTAATTTCATTAAAAAGGGTCCAACGCCCTCGCTTCCAATTTTAATTCCAATCCGCGCATTTTATTTTGCTTCTTATAATATTAATGTAATTCTCCCAAAGCTTTGTAAACTCGGACATTTTATTTCTCGCACTTTACTTCTTTATTTTTTGTCAAATCGGGTCCTGGATTTTAATTTGGCGATGTGGACCCGCGCCTTTGTAATAGTTTAGGAACTTTAATTTCCGCAACTTTTTTAACTGTTAATAATTGCATGTAAGAATGAATGTCTAAATAAAAACAAACGCATAGATCACCTTGACATGAATAAGACAAAATAACTGAACATGACACACAAATCACACACCACCCCTAGGGTACGCCTCACTGTTGCCTTGCCTCGAAAGGTGATCGTCGAGTAGAGGATGTCTTAGTAAGTCCTCATGATTCGGGAACCTGGCATGAGGGTAGCTTCTAAGGTGTCTTCCCATTGCTCTGGTGATCATCATGTCCCGAACCTCGAATTGACCCGAACACCTCCAACGGTGGTGCTACCTACCTCTCAATGGTGGGATGGCACTACTTTAAAGGACATTTACACAGACGAATTCCTTAGGGTAGGTAGACGACTCTAGATACTTGCTCTAATTTCAAAACAAATCCAAAAATACTTTTCACACCGACACTTTTCAAAAAGCTTTCGAAAGCAACTTTTCAAACACTCTTGAGGACTGATACAAGAGTCGAACTGAAATTTTCAAAGAAACTTTTTTAAACCCACAGTTGAAAAGCAAACAAACCATTTTTGAAAACACAAATGAGCAAGTATCTAAGAGCCCATGGATAACCATGGATAGAAAGGGTGCTAACACCTTCCCTTTCTATAACCTACCTCCCGAACCGAGAGCAATCTCTTTAAGGAATTTTTCTGTGCTTTTGTCCTTTCCATTTGGAGAAAATAAAAGACGGTGGCGACTCTTGCTTCCATGACATTTCGCGAACCAGCGTTAAACAGTCAGTTCCAGATCCACCGATCACAGAACTGGCGACTCTGCTGGGGAATTAAAACTTAAAGTGAGGTGTACCTTAGGGTTAGTTCATAACTGTGTTTTCAATTGTATTGACTTGTCTACTTTAAATTTGTGGGTTGCATGGGAGTTACATAGATCCTAACCCGGATCTGGGAATACCCTGTTTAGGTAGCATAAGCTGTGAGGGACCTGTCCGGCGTATACCGACATGGGTGAAGCAGTGGCTACGTTGGTGTGGCACCTTGGTCTGTACCGATATCCCTTGTGTTGCAACGAGGAGAATATGGGTCTTCCAAGGAGTCATTAAGCACCAACAGACCTTAGAACCTTAAATGACACAACTTGGCCATTAGAACAGTAGCAGTACGCTACGCCCATTGAGGCTAAACTCTCGTGATGGTTCTGGCCGCAAGAAAAGATTGCGATGCTGGAGTTATGACCGATTGAGGGTAGTCAATGATATTGGGATCCTCTAAGAACCCGGTTACTTTGATAGGACAGGTATGAACCAACAAACTGAAAGAGGGTAATACCTAGACCTCATGCTGGCCTAAACTCTAAGGGCTCTTTTGTGTGACTTGTGTGCCTTCGTACTTGACTATTTGCATGCTTGTTGTCTAACACTTGAGTTTCCTGCAGGTTTTGTTTATAGTCCTTAATTAGGACTTATAACAGGGTTTATTGAATTCCTTGCAGGTTGTGTTTATAGTCCTTAATTAGGACTCATGACAGGGTTACTGAGTTTACTTGCAGGTTTTGTTTATAGTCCTTAATAAGGACTTGTAACAAAGTTACCCACATCACCCCATGCATACCATAACATCATACCATTGCATACATCCTACATAAGGACTAACCCATTTCAAGGATCTCAAAGGCTTGTGATGCAGGTCATGATGAATCAAACATCTAGCAAGGGGCAAAGAGGATTTATTTTCCTCTAGCCAAAGTTGTTAGAGGCTATGACCCGCTTGATATGGTGAGCTTTGACTCCTGAAGAAGGTTCCCCTAGCCAAGGTTGTTTGGAAAGCAAAATAAGGTTGATGACTTGAGTCAGGGGCTATGACCCACTGGATATGGTGAGCCTTTGACCCTTGGAAGAAAGACTCTCAACAAATATGGAGTTCCTTCAATCAAGCCACCAGTTTCCAATGCTAACAATTTTCTTGTTTACCCTGCGAGGTCCTTGAAAACATTGCATGCATATCATAACACATCATTGCATTACAGGTATCCCTTTTGCAGGTCACTTATCCTTCTCGCTGTTTATTTCAGCCATGGCTTTCCAACCAGATAACCAGGACCTTCTTGCTCAAGAGACTCGGTTCGGGGAAATCCTCCTGAATCTATCCAAGGGGCAGAAAGAGCTAAGGACACTTCTCATGGAGACTTTAGTCAGGAACAGCGCTGAGGATGAACGGCTGAAACATATGCAAGCTGAAGTAGATGCATTGAAAGCCCAGATGCTAGGGCAGGGGACTGCCATTCAAGGGTTAGCTCAAAGACAAGAAGAGCTCGGAGTTCTCATCAACCAACTGCTTCAGAATAACCAACTGGGGCAAACGTCTAAGGGTAAAAAGCCATTCATCATTCAATCATCCTTGCGACAAGGAGATAAGGGGAGAGTTCCTCAAATGGCTTCAGCGCCACAAATTCAGCATCAACCTCACCAGCTTCAGCCAGACAAGCCCAGGAGGCAATTCACCCAGCTCAACATGTCGTTGTTCCAAGCTTTACAACGCCTGTTAAGATTGAACCTAATCACATTAAGGGCTCACCCCCGGAACCAGAACACAACATCTCCTGTCTATGATCCCAATAAAAGATGTGCCTACCACTCTGCCTGTCTAGGACATGATACAAATGAGTGTTGGGCTCTGAGGAACAAGATCCAAGACCTGATTGATGAGGGAGCACTGGAGTTCACACAAGATGGCCAGGTAGAATTTTTCTACCATCCCTCCAAGGCTCACCATTTGAAGTGACAAGCTCTGAGACTAGGAAACTTTTGTTCATTCGAATGTTCAAGTTGTGTTGTTCTTTGATTGTTCAAACATTTACTCATGTTAAACATTGTTATTTCATTAATGCATCGCATATGTCTGTTCTGAAACAATATATTCGTATTCACTAAATGCAAATTATTTTCATGTTTTTTCTGATGTCAACTCTTGATCTAAAATTCTAAGCCTCTTGAGGGAGGATGACGAAAACGATACGGCGATCATTACAGTATGCTTTTGAACAGACCTCGCTGATGAGGTACATGCATTGTTTCAATCCCTAAACACTGGAGTTATAAGGATGATAATCCCTCGTCAACCCATCTGAGCCAAAGAAGTAGGAGTTTTTCTCTTCAAAATTTAAAACCCTTAATCATAACCTGGGGCAGGGTAGTCTCTCAGTTGATCCAAGTGCATAACGAATGGCACCAAAGAGGTCCTTACAAAGCAAAGAAAAACAGTGATGGTTCCAAATAATCAATAAAGAAAGGCAGTCATTATCTCAAAAAATGAAAAACCATTAAGTCAAAACCCATGAAGGAGACTTACAAAACTGGGGCATCCCGCTGACTGTAATTCCAAAAAAAGGAAACAGCTCAGGCAAAAAAACAGGGACAACAAAATCAAAAAGAAAGAGGTCTTAACAAACCCTCAACAAAAAGGAATGTCTGCCTATTCAAAATAAGTTATCAACATCCGAACCATCACCGGAATATCAGGATAAAGACTCAAACAAGGTCTAACGCACGATCAACTGAGTTTAGGTTTGAAGAACATCACGAAGAGCGGGTGGGTACAAATAATTTGAGCCTTTATCCTTTGTTTCTTAAACCGTGAACCAGGCCACGTTATAACCCTTAAAAGTCCTAGCTGAAGCATGGGTTAGTTCGAAAGCATACTGTTACGAAAGGTATCCTGACTCCTTAAGGCTTACGGTAAAATACGGAGTTGACATCACGTTTTACAAACAATCACTTGTTTTATGAAAAGAATGCATTTTCAAAATCTTCAAGACAGACATAAGCTTTGCATTTTTAACATAACTTTGTTTGCATATGACTTTTTGTTTGAACAGCATAGAAGTTCGCACGACGAAGTTTAATGAACAGAAGCACTTCCAATCAAGGGGCATGGCATGAGCATGGTCCATCATCTGGGGCAATCCAATCAAGATTCAGAGAATCACTCAAAGGCCAAATAGCCTGGGGCAAATCTCCGCCTGAGTCACTTGGGGGCATTCCAACAACGAATCTTTCCTGATCAAGCACCTTCTGGTGGCATGACAAAACACTTATAACAGGGGCAACTCCCTGCATTCTAAAAGCATGGACATAGTCGGAAAAAATACTATGCAAAATCAAAGACCCGCTAGGTCGATATACCTAGGCAAAAATAAGGGCTTCCCGGCGAACCAAAAGGGTTCGGGCAAAATGAAGGGATGAAATGAAAAAAATCTGTACACCCGGCAAGTCGAAAACCCGAAAAGGCGGCTTGGGCAAAAATGGGTATCCCAGTGGACTGAAAACCCGAAAGGGCGGTCCAGGCAAAAGTTAGGGATCAAAGCGTACGACTATGTCCTGTCATCTTGTCACCTGCCTACCAAAAGAAGAGTTTGTCCATCAACAACTATCAGCGCCTCACAGGTCTTCCTCCCCCACATCAGAAACAGGGGCAATAAAGAGTTGCCTAAGCGATCTAACTGCTCTGTCCTCCAAGGTACCAAGGTAGGTTCAGCTAAAGAACATAACCAGGCATCTTAATTCCCCAGAGAGTGAGCCAACAAGCAATACACTCTCTCCAAGCTATTATCAAACTTAAGGAAGTCGGGTATCCTCCCGCAGACCTCAACATTCCCCAGCGGCATATATACATTCTTAACAAGCATCCCCGGCAGTCTTGGTCTAAAAGATTGTTCCCCGGCGGTATACCAGCGTTCAGTGGAGTCATCTTCCCGACACAGTTCAAAACTTCCCCAGGAGAGTCCAATCCAGTTTCCCCAGGAAAAATTGGAATCCATTCCCCAAGCAGTAAGCTTATCCCCAGTAGATTCTGGAAGCTTATCCTCGCAGAGCACGAACGCGTCTCCCGGATTTATTCAAAGAGTTATTTCCTTACCAGGATATAACTGGGTTATCCTCAGCCAAAAGCCACGGAAAGAGCGTCCTCGACGAAAGTCTTCTTATCCCCAGCGAAGTCTATTAACGCTTCCAATACAACAAGGGTATCCCCAGCAAGTTATTATCAACAATTCAACAAAGTACCTCGCTCCCCACAGAGTATTGCTTCCCAGCAAGATCGTTAGAGTACTTTTCTCCCCGCAGAGTAACCCATTCGCCAAGTTTATTCCTCAACGGAGTCATCTTCTCCTACCGGTATACTTGCAACTATCTTCCAGCGGAAGCAAAAGCTATTCTCCAAACATCAGCCCAAGAGTGACTTCCCGGCACCCGTCAAGGATTTACTTTCCTAGACGTTCATAAACATCACATTCTCATACATCATTATAGCATGCATGTACGCATCACATCTTACAAAGCTCATTTATGTTGAGAACATCATCGCTTGATCCATATCATGCATTGTATATGACTGACCTTTACCTTTCAGGAAAGATCCAGTTAAAATCTCAATCACATTCAAGACCTAGACCGGTTCAGTTAAATCGACTCCAAAGATTTCTCTGTTTCTTATCCAATCAAAGGCCTTCTCTGGTCCACTTAAATCGACCCCAAACAGATTTTTCTGATAAAGACTTAGTAGAAGTTATCTATGGTTCTCTCCCCGATCCTGCGGAGTTGGTAATCCCAGGCTTCTCTCAATGATTGCTGTTGAAGTTGAAGTTATCCAAGGTTCTCTCAATGTTTGCTGTTGAGGTGGTAATCGCCTATGGTTCTCTCCCCGATCCTGCGGAGTTGGTAATCCCAGGCTTCTCTCAACGATTGCTGTTGAAGTTGAAGTTATCCAAGGTTCTCTCAATGTTTGCTGTTGAGGTGGTAATCGCCTATGGTTCTCTCCCCGATACTGCGGATGTGGTAATCCCAGATTTCGCTCAACGATTGCTGTTGAGGTTGAAGTTATCCCCAGATTCTCTCAATGATTGTTGTTGGGGTATTAATCGTCCAAGGTTCTCTCACCGTTCCTGTTGAGGTAGTAACCATCCCTGGTTCATTCATCACCGTTTGAAGCTCTAGATTCAGCTCCTGTAACCAGTCAGGATATATCTACACAAAAGAGTTTGAAGACCACTCCTGTAACAGGTCAGGTAATCATTTTTCTTCTGCAGGTACGCAAGTTCTCGCTAAGGAATCTCTTACGCGATCGACATCCAGATGGCATCTGTAAGCCCATCCACCTATCCATCATCTCTTAGCATGGCATCTATAAGCCCATCATCCTATCCAACAATCTCCAAATGACATCTATAAGCCCATTCCCATCATCACTGCAACTATGTAAGCGCAAATTTCTGGGCACTCTAGTGTTCAATCATCTTCTACCTTCGGATTACGAAAGGCACGTCAGCCAATCTGCATCCTCAGGTCTAAGAAGATTGAACAGGGGCAACTGTTGTACCCCAAAATTTGCCCTCCCATATTTCTCAAAACATTTCAAGAAAAATTCACAAGTCCAACCTGGCGCGTCATATTCAGGTATTCTTTCGCCAAGATATCTCTGATAACGTATTCTCAAATTCAGGTTCGGCTCAAGAGTCAATTCTTTAAAGAAGGTATCCGAATGTGTGAGTTTTCTCGAAGAAATATGGTGAAAAAGTGTGCTGAAAGTGCACTTTTTACGCGCTAAAAAATTCATAACTTGAAGATCGTGGCTCGTTTTGAACCCGTTCCGGTGGCCAAAATTCCGTCTTGACATTATCTACGTTTTCATCTCTCACGGCTAGAAGCCAATTTCGATCATAAGGTCTTCAAAAATGTGGATTTATCAAGTATTTTCATACAGAAAATTTGTGACAGAAGTTTATTTGCGTCATGTTCAGAAAATCATAATTTGGTCGATTTTCATCGTATCGAGCTGGTTCTGGTGCCAAAATTTCACAAATTGAGTTGGCTACATTTTCACAGAAGGTATTGAGTTAAAACGGTATTCAAAAGGCCTTCGTTTTTTGCTCAGAGTGCGTGACACGCTGAAAATCCTGAATGCTGAATATTATTTCATCTGGACCGAAACTTCAAAAATTCATAACTCGGTCAATTTTTATCGGATTGGACTCATATTTTTACACAAGGTTACTGACTCATAGATCTACAACTTTGCTTCAAAAGTCGAGACCAAATTATGCACCGATCAATACCAGTTTTTTATTGAAGAACGTGTCAGAGTCGACACTGAAGCCCACAATAAGTTTGTCTGAGCTGACACTTCAAAAATTCATAACTAATTCACCGTTTATCCGATTGAGTCGATTTTCGGACAGGAGTTAGTTCTCGATGCCGGCTACATTTTGTTTTCACATTTCAACTTCAAAAAATGCACTTAAGTCCCTGCGATTTAGCCTGGAAAGTGACGAATTCAAGTGAATATTGGAGGCCCAATTGCACATTCAAAGCCCATTTGCTTTACCCTAATTTCCATTATATAATCACCTTCTTTTCACACAAACCAGAGAGGAGGAAAAGAGAGAAAAAACCTTGCCACAACACTGTTGGAATATCAAACTCTTTCAAGAACCCTAAAACCTTGAAATCCTTATTACAAATCCCTCTCTCACTACAAACAAGCCATCACAGTTATAAACCAATACCTCACTACTTCTTCAGTAAGGATAAGACTGACTTGATCTTCATGATCCTAATTTTCCAGTAAGGCATAAAAACATTCAGGTCACTACTTTTCCAGTAAGGGTAAGGTTGATTTGATCTCCATGATCAAAAGGGTATAATCATTCATACATGTCATATTGTGCCTAAACATTAAATTTCTTCATATATTGGCTTTATTTGCATTTTATGATTTTATTTAATGTGTTCGTGAGATTCAACACTGCAGATTTAGACAGGATCCCATGCAGGTTCATTAAGGAACGTTGAGGCCAAATGGCCAAAAGCCAAAAGCCAAATGGCCAAAACAGAACATTTTACACATGACACCAATTCATGGCGAGACAGACATCCTGAGAAGATTAAGGAACGTTGAGGCCAAAACGCAAATGGCCAAAAGCCAAAAGCCAAATGGCCAAAGTATAACAACTTATGCATGATGAGGCCAGAACACAAATGGCCAAATCACTCCAATTCACCTCCAAAAAGGGGACAGAAACCCCCCAAGGTATTGTATTTTCTTTCTTTTCCTTATTTTATTTATTTCAATTATTTCTTTTTTTAATTAATTCCTTTAATTTAACTTATTTTCATAAAATATAAAAAATAGTAAAAAACAGAAAAGTCATAAAAATCAAAATATATTTATTTAATTAATATTTTTTGTAAATAAATCTCACTAATTAATTAGATTTAAATCTAGGTTTAATTCAAATATTTTTCTTAATAAATTAAAAATTTGTAGAATTAGGGTTTTAATTAATTTTTATCCTTTTTCTTTTCTTTTCACTAATAATTAATTATTTATTTTTTATAAATCAAATTGCCATTAATTAATTAATTTAATTTTAGGTTTAAATTTTAACATGTTTTTCTTAATAAATAAAAGTTGTAGAATTAGGGTTAATTAGTTAATTTCATTTAATTCACATAAAAAACCATAAATCCAAAAAAATCTCAAAATAATTTCTTTTTTTCATTTTAATTTAATTAATTTAATTTAATTTCATTAAAAAGGGTCCAACGCCCTCGCTTCCAATTTTAATTCCAATTCGCGCATTTTATTTTGCTTCTTATAATATTAATGTAATTCTCCCAAAGCTTTGTAAACTCGGACATTTTATTTCTCGCACTTTACTTCTTTATTTTTTGTCAAATCGGGTCCTGGATTTTAATTTGGCGATGTGGACCCGCGCCTTTGTAATAGTTTAGGAACTTTAATTTCCGCAACTTTTTTAACTGTTAATAATTGCATGCAAGAATGAATGTCTAAATAAAAACAAACGCATAGATCACCTTGACATGAATAAGACAAAATAACTGAACATGACACACAAATCACACACCACCCCTAGGGTACGCCTCACTGTTGCCTTGCCTCGAAAGGTGATCGTCGAGTAGAGGATGTCTTAGTAAGTCCTCATGATTCGGGAACCTGGCATGAGGGTAGCTTCTAAGGTGTCTTCCCATTGCTCTGGTGATCATCATGTCCCGAACCTCGAATTGACCCGAACACCTCCAACGGTGGTGCTACCTACCTCTCAATGGTGGGATGGCACTACTTTAAAGGACATTTACACAGACGAATTCCTTAGGGTAGGTAGACGACTCTAGATACTTGCTCTAATTTCAAAACAAATCCAAAAATACTTTTCACACCGACACTTTTCAAAAAGCTTTCGAAAGCAACTTTTCAAACACTCTTGAGGACTGATACAAGAGTCGAACTGAAATTTTCAAAGAAACTTTTTTAAACCCACAATTGAAAAGCAAACAAACCATTTTTGAAAACACAAATGAGCAAGTATCTAAGAGCCCATGGATAACCATGGATAGAAAGGGTGCTAACACCTCCCCTTTCTATAACCTACCTCCCGAACCGAGAGCAATCTCTTTAAGGAATTTTTCTGTGCTTTTGTCCTTTCCATTTGGAGAAAATAAAAGACGGTGGCGACTCTTGCTTCCGCGACATTTCGCGAACCAGCGTTAAACAGTCAGTTCCAGATCCACCGATCACACGCGCGTTTTGAGTTTCAGTGTTTTGTTTTCATTATATAATAATTGTTTTCTATTGTATATACAAATAAATCAGATAACTCAGTTGGCAAGCGTGCAGGGGAAGAGTGCCTAAGGACCTGGGTTCGATCCCCAGGTCCCAACCTTTATTCGTATTTTTCTTCAACAGATAATCCAGCGTGTTGCAAACCAAGGAGCTCATCGTGTACCATCAGGATCTGGCCATCCAACTCATCAGCCCTCCAGATCCAATGCCTTTCCTTTGGAGGACCACCATGCGCCCCCAGTCAACATGCACACTGGATTGGGCGAAGTCAAGCAGGCCTTAGCCATTTGGGCCCAGCAATTCAGACATCACCCCCCATAATTGCTAATACAGGTCCATTATTCCTTCCTTTTTCTTTTAGTTTATTTTAATCTTTCAAATTATTTTATTTTCTTTAATTCACAAATTAATTTTTTTTTCACAAAAAACATAAAATCAATAATTCACAAAAAAATAGGGTTAGTTTTTTTATTTTATTATTATCAAAATTAATTTAATTTAGTTTAATTTAGGAAAATCATAATTTATTTTCAAAAATAAAATCAAATAGAAATTAGGTTAAACCTTTGATTTAATTTTTTTTGCTCTTTTTCTCAAATAAATAAAAATACAAAAAATAGGTTGTAGATTAAATCCCTTCATTTTTTTCTTAAAATTAAAATTAATTAGAATTAGGCTTTATTTTTTAATGATTTCTTTATTTTCTTAAAATAACAAAACATGACAAAAACTTTTTTTAATCAATCGCAATTAGGTTTAAGTCAAGGGTCAAAACCCTAGTTGTCTCGTATTCGATTCATCGCGCGTGTATTATTATTTTTACGATATTGTTGTAACTGTTCATGGTTTGTAATAGTTTAATCTAGGGCTTTTATTTATCGCTTTTTCCAGGGGTTTTTTTGGCTATGTAATTAATCCCTCTCCTTGAAGCCTTGTAATAGCGTAGATTTACTTTCTCGCATTTTAATTCTCGCAAATATTTGACTGTTTAGATGAATGCTAATAGGATTATATGACAAGAATGCATGACAATTTAATCCAGTTAGAAAACCCTAATGTGCAAAGATAAATAACTAAAACTAATCATTCGCACATATCACTCTTAGGGTATACTCTCACTTCGGTTGCCTTCGATAAACGATCATTGAGTATAGGGTGTCTTAATGGTTGCCCTCCTATCTAACAAAGATCAAATGTCCCATTCAAATGTTGCCTCAGAAATGTTGCCTCAGAAATGTTTCCTCGAATATGATCTTAAGACTTTAGGGTTATTACTAATGTGTCCTAATATTGCTTTAGTGATCGTACGCCCCTTTTGAATTGACCCTTGCAACTCCGACGACTGTGCTACCTATTTCTCAATAGTATGATAGCGCTGTCTAAAGGAAATGAGAATAGAAACGATCTTTTTTCGAGTAGGTAGATGCTAGTAGGTACTTTCTCAAATCAAAACTCTTCACACTCACACATTTTCAAAACAATTTTCAAAACAACTTCGTCACACCTTTGAGGACTGACACAAGGGTTATCACAAATTCAAACATTTTCAAAAACAAAGCACATACACAAGCAATTTTAAAAAGATGAGCAAGTACCTAAGAGCCCATGGAAAACCATGGATAGAAAGGGGGCTAATACCTTCCCTTTCTATAATCTATCCCCCGTACTCAGAATATCTCGAAAAAGGATTTTTTATGTACTTTTTCCTTTTAGGTTGGATGTAATAAAAGTCGGTGGCGACTCTTGCTTACCGTGACATTTTGTGAACACAAAACGCAAAATGCAAACCAACATTTCAAACAGTCGGTTCTGCCACCGTATCACAGAACTGGCGACTCTGCTGGGGACTTAATAAGTGGGGTATACCTTAGGATATAGTTCATCATAATTGCTTCTCTTGATTGCGTTGATTGCTTTACTTTTAAGGGTTTTGTTTGGGAGTTACTATAGATCCTAACCCGGATATGGGGACACCTTTTAGGTAAGTAGCAATAGATTGTGAGGGAATTGTACAGCGTAGACCGATACAGTTGAAGCAGTAGCTACATTGATGTGACACATTGGTTTGTATCGGTATCCCTTGTGGAGAAATAAGGAGAATACGGGGCTGCTGCGTGGTGTCGTTAAGCATCAATTGACCTTAGAACCTTTAATCTCCCAACTTGGCCATTAGAAAGTAGTGAGATAGTCGGCCTCAGTGTAAAGTTGAGAACTGGTTGATACTCGATGCTACTCATTGAGACCATACTCTCGAGATAGTTCCGGCCGCAAGAAAAGATTGCGTGAGATGAAACCATGACTGATGGAGGATGGTCAGTCATATTGAGATCCTCTAGAACCCGATTACTTTTTCTTAGGACAGGTTGAAACCAACTTAACTTCAAGAGGGTACTACCTTTGACCTCATGCAAGCCTTAAACCTAAGGGTTTTGTCTGATTTGACTGTGTTTTCAACACCTGTTGTTTGTTATACACGTGGTTTATCATGACATCACGCATCATGAAATGGCATCCATGCTTCATTACACTAACCATTTCAAAGACCAAGGGAATTTATCTTTGTTCTGTTTTGCAGATTATGGCTTCCGTGCGCAGAAATACCATCCGAGTCAACTTTGTGCAGATACCTGCCCAACTTAAAGAGCTAGCCTCAAGAGTTTATGAGACTTCTATGTTCATTAAGAGACATGGTCAACTTCTCAGCCTGGTTACTTCAAATCTTGATGAGCAGATGATGAGCGTACTATTTTAGTTCTTTGATCTCGTGCATCATTGCTTCACCTTTCTGGATTACCAGCTGGTACCCACCTTGGAAGAGTTCTCTCATCTATTGGGCATATCCATCCTTGAACAGGTACCCTTCACAGGTATGGAAGAAGTTCCTAGACCAGAAGATATTGCCTCAGCTCTGCATTTGAAACGGGCTGATGTGGTATCCAATTGGGAAACACAAAGCAGGGTCGAAGGTTTTCTAGCCAAATTTCTGATAAACCAGGCTCAGCTATTCTGGGATGATTTGGATTTTCAAGCTTTTGAAGATGTCTTGGCTCTTCTTATCTATGGTTTGGTTCTCTTCCCGAATCCGGATTCCTTTGTAGATGTGAATGATGTCAAGATTTTCCTTACCCGTAACCCTGTGCCTACCTTGCTGGGAGATATCTTGCATGCTCTCCACACCCATACTGTGAGGAGAAGAGGAACTATTATGTGTTGCATGTCGTTGTTGTCGAGGTGGTTTATTTCGCACCTCCCTAAGTCTGTGCTGAAGAACGAAGAAGGTTTGGGTTGGTCCTACAGAATAATGTCGCTTGCTCATACAGATAATCTTTGGTGTTCCCGGGCTATGGAAGACACTTCTGTTATTGACCATTGTGGGGGATACCCTAATGTTCCATTGCTTGGAATCAGGGGGGTATAACTTACAATCCTTGTCTAGCTTTACGACAATTTGGTCGTTCTCGGAGAGATGGTCCCCATGAGTTACTTCTCGAGGACATTGTATTCGACTATAAGGAGGACGTTAAGGAGCATCGCCGAAGGTTTATACGAGCTTGGGGCATGGTGAACAAATCTGACCCCCAAGTGTTGGGACCAAAGACTTCCCTTCTTATGCAGCCTTATCTCCAATGGGTCCGAGCTCGTTCCCAGAAGATGGGGATGCCTTATGAGGCTGTATTACCAGTGATTGTGGAGCCCACTAGTGAAGAAGGCATTCCTTACACAATTCTATATCCTTACATGCCCACTGATCCTGGGGAGTTGTAGAGGTCTTGGATTCAGCTGAAGAATGAGCGGGACACTTAACGGGAGCAGTACCATGAGCAAGAAAGGAAGATTTTGAAGCTCACCAGGCAGCTCGAGGAAGAAATAGTGATCAATAACTACATCAGCACAAAGAGGAAGCGACCATGGGACTTTTGATTTTGCTTTTTTCTAGTTTTAGATTTTGTTTTATTTACTTCTTTGTAACGCCTTAAAGGCATTGTTGAACCTTTCAAAGTTAAGCTAATAAAGTTTTTTTTATTTTTGGTTTACAAATTTAAATCTCCCAAAGTCTTTGAAACCATTACATATGCATCCCATTATCATGCACACCATTACATGTACCATTACAGGTTTCTCATCTTCTTCGCTGTTTATTTCAGTAGAAATGTCTTTCGATTAAGCCATCAAAGATCTTCAGGCACAGAACGCTCAATTCCAACAAATATTCATAAGTCTGGCTAAGGGGCAAGAGGATCTGAAGACTCTTATTCTGAAAGAGAAGAAAAAGAAGAAGAAGGTCGAAATTCTGAACATGGGTAGAAGATTTGGAGAAAGGCTGAGATAACCAGCTGATCTGACCTCCTCATCTAAGGACGGGGAGAACCAAGAAAGGGCAAAGGACTCTAGTCCTGCAGTTTCTGATAACGATACGGATTACGATGATGAGCAATATCCTCCTGCTGAGGATAGGTACAAGCAGTTAGAAGACCGGCTGAGTGCTATGGAAATTCAGAAAATACCTGGTTTGGATTTCGGAGAATTGGGGCTGGTATCGGGAGTGGTCATCCCTCATAAGTTCAAAGCTCTGGTTTTCTCCAAGTATGATGGAGTATCCTGTCCAAAACTCCATCTCCGCTCGTATGTCAGAAAGATCCAACCCCACACTGCTGATAGAAATTTGTGGGTGCACTTCTTTCAAGATAGTCTATCAGGGACTCAGCTTGAATGGTTTTATCAGTTGGAGGGGGCCAGCGTCCGAAACTGGGAAGATCTTGCTGCTACTTTCTACAAGAAGTATCAATATAACACCGACCTTGCTCCCACTCGTATTCAGCTCCAGGGTATGTCCATGGGTGCAGGTGAAGGTTTTAAGGACTATGCTCAAAAGTGGAGAGACTTGGCTGGAAGAGTCCAACCCCCTTTGTCTGATAGGTAGTTGGTTGACATGTTTCTAGGGACGCTATCTGGTCCATTTTTCAATCACTTGATCGACAGCTCGTCATCTGGTTTCACTGAGTTAATTTTGACTAGAGAGAGAGTAGAAGCTGGCATTCGAAGTGGTAAAATACAGAAGGATGTTTCGTCAAGTTCAGCAAAGAAGACTTTCACCAATAAGAAGGAAGCTAGTGCAGTCTATAGCCTGAGGGGCCAAAACAGATTTAAACACCGTCAAACGGTGAATGCTGTAGCGATACCAAGACCTGCAGTTGCTCCACAATGAAACAATAATTGTAGAAACCTCTAAACAAGAAATAGAGGAAATTTTTAAAATTATCAAGAAGAGCGACTACAACGTAGTCGAGCAGCTGGGGCAGACCCCGTCAAAGATCTCCATGTTGTCCCTATTTTTTTGTTTTGAAGCCCATGTGAAGGCTTTGATTGCATTTCTCAAGACTGCGCATGTGCTGCAGGAAACTTCAGCCGATCAGTTCAAAGATTGTATGGCCAGCCTGACCGCTGACAATGGGCTGGGTTTTCAGATACAAATCTGACACCGAAAGGAAGAAATCATAATGATGCTCTGCATGTCTCGATCAAGTGCAGGGGCACCACTATGGCCCATGTGCTGGTAGATACCGGGTCCACATTGAATGTTCTTCCAAAGAAAGCGTTAGACCGTCTAGATTGTGAAGGTTTAATTCTAAAGCCGAGTAACATTATGGTGAGGGCTTTTGATGGATCAAAAAGAATGGTGCACGGGGAGGTGGAAATCCCTGTCAAAGTGGGTTCTCAGACCTTTGGGTCCACCTTCTACGTAATGGATATCAAGCCATTGTATTCTTGCTTGTTGGGTCGTCCTTGGATTCATAAGGCTGGGGCGGTGACTTCCATACTCCATCAAATGCTGAAATATACGGTGAAGGGGAAGATTGTTACGGTGCAAGGTGAAGAAGAGTATATGGTGAGTCACCTCAATTCCTTTCGTTACGTAGAGATGGATGGGCAATTCATATAAACGCCTTATCAGAATTTTGAAGAGGTCTCTCAGGTCTTGGCATCAACTGAAGTTGCTACCGACAAACCTCCGCTAAAGATGGCTTCTCTCAAAGACGCCAGGGCTGTAGTTGAAGAAGGTGGGTGTACCAATTGGGGTCAGCTCCCTGATTTCACTCACAAAACTGACAAATTTGTTTTGGTCTTTACTAAAGGGGCTCAAAGGGCTGTTAGGCGCACACGGATTGAAAGACCTCCTCTACACATCAACAATCGGGGAGTTAACGCAATTGAGGATAGTGAAGAAGATTCAGACATCGATAGCTGGATCTACCCAACAACCAACGGTGGACTGAACAATTGGACGACGAAGGACTTCATACATGTTTCTTTTATTCTGCAGTAATTGACTTTTGTTTTAAGATTTGTAATAAACAGTTTGAAAATTTACGGCCCGAGGCACCTAGGCTTTGTTTGTGAGGGCTTATTATTTAGCATTTCATATATCATTAATAAAGCATTGGACGTTTCTTGCATTACAAATTTTGCGCTCCTTGTTTTTCTTTTCTCTCTCTCACTTTATCAAAACAGTTATTTTTATTACACACACTCACGTATCATACTGCAGATCCATATCCACTATGGATCCCATTGATAACAACTCTGCTACTGCCAGTTATGACTCGAAAATCCGATCAACCAAGCCGAGGACGAAGGTGAGGATGATTGTGAGGTGCCTGGAGAACTTGCTAGACTATTTCAACAGGAAGAAAGGGACATATAGCCTCATGAAGATCCAGTTGAGTCAGTGAATTTCGGTACAGAGGAAGACAGGAAAGAGGTTAAGATAGGTGCGAATCTGGAGCCTAGTGTAAAACAATGGTTAATACAGATGCTACACGGCTATGTTGAGATCTTTTCCTGGTCCTATGAAGACATGCCTGGTTTGGACATTTATATTGTGGTACATCGCCTTCTGACTAAAGAAGACTGCCCTCCAGTAAAGCAGAAGGTTCGCCGTATGCGCCCAGAAATGTTAGAGAAAATTAAGGCGGAAGTCATGAAACAGTTCGACGTAGGGTTCTTAGCTGTCACTTCTTATCTGCGGTGGGTTGCCAACGTTGTTCCGGTACCTAAGAAGGACGGTAAGGTACGGATGTGTGTGGACTATAGAGATATGAACTGGGCAAGCCCCAAGGATGACTTCCCACTTCCTCATATTGATGTTCTAGTCGACAATACCGCACAACACAAGATCTTCTCCTTCATGGATGGTTTTTCTGGCTACAACCAGATCAAGATGGCTCCTAAGGACATGGAGAAGACAACCTTCGTTACACAGTGGGGCACCTTCTGTTACAAGGTAATGCCTTTTGGGTTGAAGAATGTTGGGGAAACTTATCAGCGCGCCATGGTCACTTTGTTCCATGATATGATTCACCATGAGATCGAGGTTTATATTGATGACATGATAGCCAGGTCCCAGACTGAGAAAGAGCACCTTGATCATCTCCAGAAACTGTTTGACAGGTTGAAGACATACAAGCTGAGGTTAAATCCGAACAAGTGTACCTTCGGGGTAAGGTCTGGTAAGCTTCTGGGTTTTTTTGTCGGTAATAAAGGTATTATGGTGGACCCTGCAAAGGTAAAATCCATACAAGAGATACCGGCTCCCCGCATAGAAAAAGAAGTTAGAGCTTTCTCGGGACATCTGAACTACATCGCCAGGTTCATTTCACATCTGACTGCTACTTGTGAGCAAATCTTCAAGCTGCTGAAGAAAGATCAAGTGGTAAAGTGGAATGGAGAATGCCATACCGCTTTCGAAAGAATTAAGGAATACCTTCAAGAACCACCAATTATGATGCCTCCAGTTGAAGGAAGACATTTGATATTATACTTGACAGTGCTGGACAATTTGATGGGGTGTGTGCTGGGGCAGCATGATGAGTCTGGCCGAAAAGAGCATGCTATTTACTACCTTAGCAAAAAGTTTACCGACTGTGAGACCCAAAACTCATTGCTCGAGAAAACTTGATGCGCTTTGGCATGGGCTGCTCGTCGGCTGAGACAGTATATGCTGACTCACACTACCTTATTAATATCAAAGATGGATCCGATCAAGTATATTTTCGAGAAGCCCGCTCTCTCCGGAAGGATAGTAAGTTGGCAGATGATCTTAACTGAGTACGACATCCAATACACAACCCAAAAATCAATCAGGGGGAGTGTATTGGCGGATCATTTGGCGCATCAGGCCATGGATGACTACCAATCCATGAATTCCGAGTTCCCGAATGAGAATACCATGTTGGTTCCCAGATGAGGGGCCTGAGGAGGGATCTCGATGGTCTATGTATTTTGATAGAGCCTCGAATGCATTGGGTAATGGCATTGGCGCTGTAATCATATCTCCTGAGGGCTGTCATACTCCGTTCACCGCCCGATTATGTTTTAACTGCACCAACAACATGGCGGAGTATGAAGCATGTATTATGGGTCTTCCAACTGCTATTAACCTGAGGATTAAGTTCTTGAGTGTATTCGGAGATTCCGCTCTGGTGATAAGTCAAATCAAAGGCGAGTGGGATATGAAACATCCAAATCTTATTCCTTACAAGGAGTATGTACTGACATTGCTCCCACACTTTGAGGAGGTAACCTTTGAACATTTCCCAAGAGAGGAGAATCAGTTGGCGGACGTGCTGGCTACCATGTCTTCTATGTTCAAAGTTAGGTGGGACAATGAAGCTCCCAAGATTACCATTGAGAGGTTGGACGAACCTGCACATTGCTGTGACATTAAGAATGAAGAAGTGGCAGATAAACCCTGGTTTCATGAGGAAAAGAGGTACCTTGAGGCTCAAGAACATCCCGAGGGGGTATCTGTTAATGATAAGAAGTTTCTGAGAATATTCGCTGCGAAGTTCTTCATCAGTAACAGAATCTTGTATAAGTGTAACCATGATTTAACCTTATTGCGGTGTGTAGACAAAAGCTATGCGGAAAGAATCATGGCAGAGTTACATGAAGGTACCTTCAGAACTCATTCTAGTGGACATACTATGGAAAAGAAAATCCTACGAGCAGGATATTATTGGTCCACTATAGAAGCCGATTGTTATCAGCATTCTCGAACCTGTCATAAGTACCAAGTCTATGCTGATAATCTGCATGTACCTCAGGTTCCCCTGAATGTGTTGACAACTCTTGGGCCCTTTACAATGTGGGGAATCGACATGATCGGCGAGACCATACCTACTGCGTCCAATGGGCATCGTTTCATTCTGGTAGCAATTGATTACTTTACGAAGTGGGTTGAGGCGACTTCCTTTGCTACGGTAACCAAGAACATCGTGGCGCGGTTTATCCGACACAATATAATATGTCGCTATGGTGTACCAGAGAGGATTATTACTGACAATGGTACAAATCTTAATAACACCATGATCACCGAGCTCTGCAAACAGTTCAAGATTCAGCATTACAACTCTTCTCCCTACCGGCCGAAGATGAATGGGGTCGTTGAAGAGCTAATAAGAACATCAAGAAGATTGTGCAGAAGATGACAGTGACATACAAAGACTGGCATGAGATGTTACCATTCACTCTTCATGGGTATCGTACCTTAGCACGGACATCGACATGGGAAACACCCTACTCTCTGGTATATGGCATGGAGGCAGTCCTACCCATCAAAGTCCAGATACCCTCCCTCAGGATTATGAAGGATGCAGGTTTGAACGAAGACGACTGGATCCAGACCCGACTTGATCAGCTGAATCTAATCAACGAGAAGAGACTGACTGCTATCTGTCATGGTCAGACGTATCAAAAGCAGATGATCAAGGCTTTTAACAAGAAAGTCAGACGTCAAGAATATCAAGTCGAGGATCTGGTGATCAAACGCATCATACTACCGCAAGGTGATCCCACGGGCAAATGGACCCCCACATACGAAGGGCCATTTGTGGTTAAGAACATTTTCTCGGGAGGACCTATAATTCTAACCACCATGGATGGTGACGACCTTCCTCACCCCGTCAATGCAGACATAGTGAAAAGATACTATGCATAATTAAGGACCCGCTAGGTTGACTGGCCTAGGCAAAAATAAGGGCTTCCCGGTGAACCAAAAGGGTTCGGGCAAAAGTAAGGGATGAAAATAAAAAAAAATTGTACACCCGGAAAGTCGAAAACCTAAAAAGGCGGCTTAGGCAAAAAAGGGTATCCCGGTGGACTGAAAACCCAAAAGGGCAGTCCAGGCAAAAATTAGAAATCGAAGCGTAACACTATGTCTCATTGGATCATCTTGCAACCAGACTTCGGTATCGACTATCAAGCTCAGACGACACCAATCAATCTGATCCATCTTCGACCAAGTAGCAAAGTGATGAGACGCTTGAAGATATAAAGGAAATAGCAGAGTTGAAACCCGATGGGATTGTTTCACATAGTTGTTTTTCTTTATTTTACACAAATTGTAATTTCTATCTTTCGGCGGTGTTCTCTTACTAGAACATTAGCCTCTTTGTACAAAATGCCTATTATAGGTTGTTGTACCCCAAAATTTGCCCTCCCATATTCTTCAAAGATTTGCCAAGTCAAGCCTCAAAATCTCCCCAAGGGTTGCACAGTTCAAGAGCCTCCTAAGCAGTCAAAATTAGGGTTTTGGTTCTGATCAAGAAAATGAAGTTTCCAAAGGTCCAATCAAGTCTCACATGCCTACAAATATGGTCAAGCATCCTCATGTCAAATTTCAAGACTTTCAGCACAAAATTGCACAGTCAAAAACCCTAATTGCACTACAGTCAACTGTAGGGGCAAAATGGTCATTTGACAGTCAAAAGTTCAAATTTTTGGTCAACATATAATTTTGAAGCCACAAACATCATTTGATCAATGCTTGATCATGATTCTCAAAGCTTGGCTCAAAAATCATCAAGATGCAAAAGTTTCCTTATTTGGACAGTTGAAAAAGTCAACTGTAAATTGACCAGGGCATAACTTTCACATGGATTATCAGAAAAATTCCATCCAAAGCTCATTTTGAAGAGAAAGACATTTCCTACAACTCATCTTCATACTTCAAGTCCAAGAAATGCTCTCACAAAAAGTTATCAACTTCAACATTATAGGTCATTTTCAAAAGTCAACAAAAAGGGACTTTAAGTCAAAGGCCATAACTTGAGATTGGTAAATCAAAATGACATGGAACCAAAGGCATTGGTTAGAGGACTCAAAGACCTTTCCAAAATGTCCAAGAACATGAGAAAAGCTTAAAAATTGAGCAAGTTATGCCTTGTGGAAGTTGGGAAATTTTTGGATATTTTGAAAAGTCAACATTGGTTCAAATGACCTAAAATTGCTAATGGGCCCATTTTTCTTCCATAATTCTTCATCCATGGCTTGTGCACGACCACTTGGCCCAAAGGGAAGTTTTTATTCATTTTTTATTTATTTATTTGGATTTTTATTAATAATAATTCATTTAAATTAAAATAAATATATGAAAAATGCTTAACCTAATTTTTTCAATCTTTTTGTGCACATTATATCATCAAGATTTCGTGCCTAGCTAAATATGGAAAGGTTTGGATTGATTGATCATGATTTGTACAAAAAACACATGAAAAAAAGATTGAAAAAGATCTTTGAAAATCAATTTTCAAAAACTATGAATGCAAGAGATTTGGATGATTCTTTTTAACCTAATTCATTACTACATATGCAAGGATCACAACCCTAGTGCCATTACACACGCAGCTGCTCAGAAACCTGAAAACCAAACTTGAAAATTTGGCCAAAAATCTCAATTCTGAAAATACACTTGCAAGGCGATTCAAGCCTCCAAACCTCTCCCATTAGCTTCTTTGAGGATTATAGAACATAACTGAATCATTCCCCAAGCCCCATACTCAAGAAAACGCAAGATCACCATTGAAATTGGTAAAGAAAATTTCTGAATCGGTTTCTGACATTCATGCATTGTTAACGTGTTTTATTGTTATGTTTGTGCTTATAATAAAGTTTGCAAGCTAATCATGTGTTTTAATTGAAGTTTTACGCATTATATGCCAAGATACCATGTTCGTTTTCTAGGGTTTACAGGATTTGAAATTAGGGGTTTTTGAATGAGGAAAAATTAGAACCCCTGAGTACCACCATTGACACGAGCATGTCTGGACGAAGAAGAAGCCACCATCGCGCCTAATTTATGGAGCCCCTGGGGCTATTCGCTATTTTTTCGTATCATGGCTGTGGCAACGCGTGAAAACCGTTGCCTATGTTTTATTATATTTTTCAGGAAAAACACAACGAAGAAGATGACCTCGTGGCGTACGTTGGTTGGCTCTTTTGAAAACTCGCGCGCAAAGTCCACTAACGATTTGGTTTTGTTTTATATTATTTGTTTATTATGTTATATACAAAGCGCGCATCTAGAACGGTTGGCAAGGCATAAGGCTGGTAAAGTGCATGACCTGGGTTCGAGCCCCATGTCTTCCTTATTCCCATGTTATTTTTCAATTAACAATCATGTGCAGGCATAACGTTGTGGATCACCATACGCCCTCCAGATCAAACCATCCACGTGCATATCAGGGTCAATCCAAAGGAATAGATTGGAGGAACACCATACACATGAGTCAACATGCCAGCACGTTTCCTGGAAAAGTCAAACGGACCATGCTTATTGGGCCAGATTTCTCAAGATTATGCCTCCACATTGGGGACTACAACCCCCTAGGTTTGCCATAATATTTTTATTTTATTTTTTATTTGCTTTTAATTATTATTTGTTTAATTAATTATTTTCACAAAATATAAAAAACACACATAAAAATCAGAAAAGAATTAAAATAATAAATATTTTTACTTCTAGTATTTTCATAAATAAATTGCATACTATTAAATTTAGTGTAAATTAGGTTTAATTTTAATACTTTTAATAAAAATCTAAAAAACATAGAGTTAGGTTTAATTAATAATTTTCCATCCTTTTTATTTTTCTTTCATAAATAATTAAAATAATTAGATATTTATTTTCATAATTAAATTTGCATATAAGAATTAGGGTTAATTTAGGTTAAATTCTAATGTTTTCTTAATAAATTAAAATAAAATAGAATTAGGGTTAGCGTTTAATTTCAATTAATTTTTTCTATTAAATCTTAAAATACTAAAAATACCAAAAAAACAAGTTCTTTCTTTTTTTAATCAATTAATTCTATCATTAATTCAATTTTTTTGCAAAAGGGTCCAACGCCCTCGTTCGTAATTTCTTATTCATTCGCATATTTATTTTATTTCGTTTAAATATTTATGTATCTCTCCCAAAGCCGTGTAAATAATTGCTCGCACTTTTAATTCTTTATTTTCTTTTACTTTATTTTCTGTCAAATCGGGTTCGAGAACTTTTGGCGATGTGGACCCGCGCCTTTTGTAATAGCTTAGAATTTACTTTTCCCGCAAATATCTCAACTGTTAAATAATGGCATGAAAGAATGTATGACATAAATATAAACAAGCGTAGAACACCAATAACATGACAAGATAAATGCAAATGAAAACGACACACAAATCGCACACACCACCCCTAGGGTACGCCTCACTGTCGCCTTGCCTCGAAAGGTGATCGTCGAGTAGAGGATGTCTTAGTAAGTCCTCATGATCCGGGAACCTGGCATGAGGGTAGCTTCTAAGGTGTCTTCCCATTGCTCTGGTGATCACCATGTCCCGAACCTCGAATTGACCCGAACACCTCCAACGGTGGTGCTACCTACCTCTCAATGGTGGGATGGCACTACTTTAAAGGACATTTACACAGACGAATTCCTTAGGGTAGGTAGACGACTCTAGATACTTGCTCTACATTTCAAAACAAAACAAAATACTTTTCACACCGACACATTTTCAAAAAGCTTTCGAAAGCAATTTTTCAAACACTCTTGAGGACTGATACAAGAGTCGAACTGGAATTTTCAAAGAAACTTTTTTAAACCCACAGTTGAAAAGCAAACAAACCATTTTGAAAACACAAATGAGCAAGTATCTAAGAGCCCATGGATAACCATGGATAGAAAGGGTGCTAACACCTTCCCTTTCTATAACCTACCTCCCGAACCGAGAGCAATCTCTATAAGGAATTTTTCTGTGCTTTTGTCCTTTCCATTTGGAGAAAATAAAAGATGGTGGCGACTCTTGCTTCCGCGACATTTCGTGAACCAGCGTTAAACAGTCAGTTCCAGATCCACCGATCACAGAACTGGCGACTCTGCTGGGGACAATTTATAAAAGTGAGGTGTACCTTAGGACTAAGATCACTGTGTTTTCAATTGTTTTCCTTGTGTGCTTTAAATTGTGGGTTGCTTGGGAGTTCTATAGATCCTAACCCGGATCTGGGGGATACCTTCTTAGAAAGTAGCAACAAGGCTGTGAGGGAACTGTGCGGGGTATACCGACATGGTTGAAACAGTCTGCTACGTTGATGTGGCACTTTGGTGTGTACCGGTAACCCTTGAGTTCAGTCAAGGAGAGCACGGGGCCTCCGCGTGGTGTCATGAAGCATCAACAGACCTTAGGAACCTTAATTGAACTATCTTGGCCTCTTTAGGGTAGTGAGATAACTGACTTTGGTGCAGTCCGAGGTTGGTTGATACTCGATACTACACCCAATTGAGGGTTGCTTTCCTGGAATATTTCGGTCGCCAGTTCAGTGGCTAAATCGAAACGATGAACAATGAAAGCAATCCCATGATATTGGGAACCTTAGAACCCGGTTACTTTGATAGGACAGGTTGAACCCACCAACTTCAAGAGGGTACTATCCAGACCCCATGCTGGCCTTAAACCCTAAGGGCTTGTCTTGTGTGCCTTGTGTGCCTTACATGTTTGTCTTTGTAGATATTTGTGGTGTGTTTAATCATAGCATCATGACATCATCCAGCATCATATGCATTGACTAACCATTTCAGGGGTTCGAATTTTCATCTTTGTTCTTGTTTTGTAGGATATGGAAACTGCTCGTAGAAAGACAATTCAAGTGAGTCTTGTAAGGATCCCTCCTCAGCTTAAGGAGCTTATATCCAGGATTCCCGAGAACTCTTCATTCAGTGAAAGACATGGAAGTCTCATCAGCTTGGTCAATACCAACATTGAGGAAGACATGATAAAGGTCCTATTCCGATTCTTTGACCCTCTGCATCACTGTTTCACCTTCTTGGACTATCAGTTGGTACCTACATTGGAGGAGTTCTCCCGGCTCCTGAAGATCCCTATCCTTGATCAGCTACCCTTCAACGGTACAGAAAAGGAACCTAAGCTTGAAGAGATTGCTAAAGCCTTGCACCTACAGTCATCTGACCTCAAGGGACATTGGGAAGTTAGAAGTGGTATCAAAGGGTTCTTAGCCAGGTTTCTATTTGAAAAGGCCCATGAATGTTGGAACTCCCTTGACTTGCAAGCTTTTGAAGAAGTTGTGGCCCTCCTTGTCTATGGTTTGGTGTTGTTTCCTAATCCAGATCAGCTTATTGATATCAGTGCTGTCCAGATCTTTATGTCCAGGAATCCTATACCTACGTTGCTGGGGGACATCCTTCACTCATGTTACACTCGAACCATGAGAAAAAGAGGTGTCCTTATGTGTTGCACTCCTCTCCTGGGAAGGTGGTTTATTTCGCACCTTCCACAATCAGTTTTGAAGAATGAGCGGGGTTTGAGATGGTCACAACGGTTGATGACCCTTACACATGCTGACATACATTGGTGTCCTAGGTCCAGAGAAGATGTCACTATCATTGATCGTTGCGGGGAGTACCCTAATGTTCCTTTACTTGGAATCAGAGGAGGTATTACTTACAGCCCATGCCTGGCTTGGAGACAGTTTGGTTACGCTCGGAGGGATGGCCCTCATGACATGTTAATTCCTGGCATAGTTTTTGACTTCGACAACGATACTCAAGGACTTCGCCAGAGATTTATCAGAGCTTGGAGGATGCCAAGTAGGATAGACAGCAAGACCCTGGGGCACAGGAACTCCATCCCGTTGGAACCTTATCTCAAGTGGGTACGAGCCCGCTCCCAGAAGTTGGTAATGCCTTATCCTCATATGCTCCCTGTGATCAAAGAGCCGGTCTTGGAAGGAGAAGTGTCCTACACTATTCAGCACCCTGATATGCCCACATCCTGGGAAGAGATGCAGAAGAGTTGGATCCAGCTTAAGGAGGAAAGGAATTCTCTTGAGACTAGTCTACATGCCAGTGAAAAGAAGGTCTTGGAGCTCACCCGCCTGTTGCATGAGGAGAGGAATCTCAACACTTATATAGCTCCAAAGAGGATGCGTAGCATATTTTGGGATTGATTTGATTTTTGTATTTTGCCCGTGAGGCTTTGATGTACTAAACAGTTATTCCCTTAATGATAACGTGTGTTCCTTTTTTGTCTACAACGAAGTTGAATTTTCGAACCCTTGAATGCATTGCATAAACACATCTCATTCATCATGTGCATAGTAGGTTTTTCCTCTTTTCAGGTTGCTTACAGTTCTTCGCTGTTTATTTCAGCATCATGAATCCTGATTCATCCTCGACTGAGACATCCATCAAGGCTCTTCAGGCACAGAATGCGCAGTTTCAGGAATTAATCAAGGGTTTGGCTCAAGGCCAAGAAGAGCTGAAGGCTATGCTCCTGAAGAAGGAGAAGAAGAAGAAGAGAAGAACTGTTCTGTTCAACTCGGGCCGAAGGTTTGGCAATGCTCTACAGCAGGAAGAGGCTGGTTCTTCTGTTGGCAAGAGTACTCCTCAGGCAGAAGCTAGGGTTCCTAGTCCGGTAGTCTCCGACAACGAGACTGATTTTGATGAAGAGCAGTACCCTCCGGCCGAAGACCGTTACAAGTAGTTGGAGGACAGGTTGAAGGCTATGGAAATACAACAGGTACCTGGGCTGGATTTCGGAGATCTGGGTTTGTCCACTGGTGTGATTATCCCTCACAAGTTCAAAGCACCATCCTTCTCTAAATATGACGGGGCGTCTTGTCCCAAGCTACATCTCAGGTCCTATGTTCGAAAGATTCAACCGTACACGACGGATAAGAATTTGTGGATCCACTTCTTCCAGGAGAGTCTTTCAGGGACTCATCTCGAATGGTTCTATCAGCTGGATGGGACCAATGTTCGTAACTGGGAGGAGTTGGCTACTGCTTTCTATAAGCAGTATCAATATAATGCCGACCTTGCCCCTACACGTACCCAACTCCAGGGTATGTCGTTAGGTTCAAGTGAAGGTTTTAAGGAGTATGCTCAGAAGTGGAGAGACCTGGCTGGCAGGGTACAGCCTCCGTTGACTGATCGGGAGTTGGTAGACATGTTCTTGGGGACCCTATCTGGGCCGTTTTTCAACCATCTTATCGGGAATTCGTCTGCAGGGTTCACTGATTTGATTCTGACTGGAGAGAGAATTGAGGCTGGGTTAAAGTCTGGAAAGATTCCGAAGGGCGCATCATCTAGTTCTGAGAAGAAACCCTTCAAGAAGGAGGCTAGTGCCGTGTATGGTTCCAAAAGATCAGAGAGACCTGAGCGCCACCAATCTGTCAGTGCGGTAATGATTGCTAAGCCTGCTGCCGCTCCCCGGCCGACCAATCCTCAAAGGGCTGAAAGACCCCGGAGAGAGTTTACCCGGTTAAGCATGACTCTATCCCAAATCTTGCCACAGTTGCTCTCAACCAACTTAGTGACTGTCAGAGAGGCACCGAAGTTCCCCAATACTGCATCTCCTAAGTACAACCCAAATGCTCGTTATGCTTACCATTCAGATAGCCCGGGGCATTCTACTGATGACTGTTGGGCATTAAGGAGTAAGGTGCAAGACCTTATCGACGCAAAGGAGATACAGTTTGAAGCGCCCGAGAGGCCGAATGTGGTTAATGCTCCTTTGCCTCAGCATGGGGTAAATGCTGTTGACGAAGGTGTCTATGCTGTTTCTGTGGATGATCTAGCCACTCCTTTGAAGACTGTCAAGAAGAACCTGCTGCTGGCCGGTTTATTTCCGGGTTGCAGTAAGGGTTGCCTGTTCTGTGCTGTGTCCCTATCTGGTTGTCCCTTGCTAAAGTTAGGCATCCAAAGCCTAATGGATAGCAAGGAGATTCTATTTAAGAAGTATGCTGTTCAGTTGGTTCCGGTGGAAGAAGTTTCTGTGGTGACTATCTTCAATAATCCAGTCCCGGCTCTCCCGAAGAAGCCCATTCAAATCATGACTGTTGCACCTGTTGTTATCACTGTTCCGGGGCCCCTGCCCTATGTATCTAATAAAGCTATCCCCTGGCATTATGGGGAAGATGTGTATGTGAATGGGATTAAACAAGAGTTCAACGCTGGTGCCAGCATCTGTGACATCACTGGCCCAGCCAAAGTTACCCGCAGTGGCAGGCTCTTCTCGCCTGACATTGCACCTCCTGCTGCTCGAAGACCGCTTCTCATAACTCCTACAGGTGTACCCGTTCCTATTGCTGACCAAGTTGTTTCTCCTGCTGCCGAGTCATCTAATGCTCGGGGCAAAGGAGTTGAAGTTGAGCCTGCCCAGATGGAGGCACCTATACCTGTAACTGCTGAGGCCTCCCAACAAGAGATGGAGGAGATTCTGAAAATTATAAAGAAGAGTGACTTTAATGTTGTGGAACAGCTGGGGCACACGCCCTCCAAAATCTCCATGCTCTCTTTATTGCTGTGCTCCGAGGCCTATGCTAAGGCCTTAATCTCTTTCCTCAAGACGGCCCATGTGCCACATGAGACCTCCGCAGTCCAGTTCATTGATTGCGTAGCAAATCTGACAGCAGATAATGGCTTGGGTTTCTCAGATGCTGACCTGACTGCAAAAGGAAGAGACCATAATGATGCCCTGCATGTCTCTATTGAATGCAGGGGCACTACTCTGGTACATGTATTGGTGGATACTGGTTCGTCCTTGAATGTGCTGCCCAAGAAGGCTTTGGACCGTCTAGATTGTGAAGGCCTGGAACTGAAACCCAGCAATATCATCGTCAGGGCCTTTGATGGTTCAAAGAGGATGGTTCATGGAGGGGTTGACCTTCCGATTCGTGTAGGCTCTCAAGTGTTTGACTCTACATTTTACGTGATGGATATCCGTCCATCTTACTATTGTCTATTGGGTCGACCTTGGATACATAAGGCTGGGGCAGTGACCTCTACCTTGCACCAGAAGCTGAAATACCCCGTCAGAGGGAAGATCGTCACTGTGCAGGGAGAGGAGGAGTATATGGTAAGCCACCTGAATTCCTTCAGATACATTGAGATGGACGGGGAGTTTATTGAAACCCCCTTTCAGCATTTCGAGGAGGTGCTTCCAATTACAGCAGCACCAGAAACAGCAACGGAAGAAAGTGTTCCTTTGAAGATGGCTTCCCTAAAGGACGCCCGGGCTGTGGTTCAAAAGGGTGAATGTGCTAACTGGGGCAGGCTTCCAGACTTCACACAGAAGACTGATAAATTGGGGCTGGGTTTTACTACAGAGGGTCAGAAAGCTATGAGGAAAGCGAAGATCGGAAGACCTCCTGTGATCATTACAAATCCAGGAGTGAATGCTGTTGGGGAAGACAACGAAGTGGATGAAGCGGAATTCAATAGCTGGATCTACCCGACGACCGAAGGCGGATTGAACAATTGGATTGCTAAGGACCATACTCCTGTTACCTTTGTGACGCAGTAATAAATTTCTTTGTTTTGCTATTTTGTAATAAACAATAAATAAACTCTATGGCCCGGTGTCTTACCCGAGGCACCGTGGTTTCATTTGTGAGGGCATATAAATTGTCATTTCATATATCATGAATGAAAATCTTGGACGTTTTCTCGCATTGCAAATCTTATGCTCCTTTTCTGTCTTTCTTTCCTTTACATATTTTTCAAAACAGCTGTATTTACACACACACTCACTCATACAGGTTTCAATCCACTATGGATCTCACTGATAACAACCCTGCTACTGCCAGTTATGACTTCGAAAATCCGATCAACTTAGCCGAAGACGAAGGTGAAGATGATTGCGAAGTGCCTGGCGAGCTTGCAAGACTGTTACTTCGGGAAGAGAGGGCAATTCAACCCCATGAAGAGCCGGTAGAAACAATAAACCTGGGTACTGAAGAAGACAGGAAAGAGGTAAAGATTGGTGCCAACCTAGAGCTCAGCGTGAAGCAACGGTTGACTAAGATGCTGCATGATTATATGGAGATCTTTGCCTGGTCCTACGAAGACATGCCTGGGTTGGATACCGATATTGTGGTCCATCACTTGCCAACTAAGAAAGACTGCCCTCTAGTTAAGCAAAAGGTCCGTCGGATGCGTCCAGAGATGTCTGAGAAGATTAAGGCCGAGGTTATGAAACAGTTTGACGCTGGGTTTCTTGCAGTGACTTATTACCCTCAATGGGTTGCTAATGTGGTGCCGGTACCTAAGAAGGACGGTAAGGTCAGAATGTGTGTCGACTACAGGGATCTGAACAGGGCCAGCCCCAAGGATGACTTCCCCTTACCTCACATTGATGTTCTTGTTGATAATACAGCTCAGCACAAGGTGTTCTCTTTCATGGATGGCTTTTCAGGTTACAATCAGATCAAGATGGCACCTAAAGACATGGAAAAGACTACATTTGTTACTCAGTGGGGCACCTTCTGTTACAAGGTCATGCCTTTTGGACTAAAGAACGCTAGGGCAACCTACCAACGTGCCATGGTTGCTTTATTTCATGACATGATCCATCATGAGATAGAAGTGTATGTTGACGACATGATCGCAAGGTTCCAGACTGAGGAAGAGCACCTAGATCATCTGCAAAAGTTGTTTGACCGGTTGAAACTATACAAGCTGAGATTGAACCCGAACAAGTGCACCTTCGGGGTAAGATCTGGGAAGTTGCTAGGCTTCGTTGTAAGTGACAAAGGTATTCAAGTGGACCCTGCTAAGGTCAAAGCCATTCAAGAGATGCCAGTTCCCAGGACAGAGAAAGAAGTCAGAGGCTTTTTAGGACGCCTGAATTACATTGCTCGCTTCATCTCACACCTGACTGCTACCTGTGAGCCAATCTTCAAGCTGCTAAAGAAAGATCAGGTAGTACGTTGGAACGATGAATGTCAGGCTGCTTTTGACAGAATCAAAGAGTATCTCCAAGAACCACCCATCCTTATGCCACCGGTTGAAGGGAGACCTCTGATATTATACCTGATAGTACTTGACAACTCAATGGGGTGTGTGCTGGGGAAGCATGACGAGTCTGGCCGAAAAGAGCATGCCATTTATTACCTTAGCAAAAAGTTTACCGACTGTGAGACCCGATACTCACTGCTTGAGAAAACTTGCTGCGCTTTGGTATGGGCTGCTCGCCGGCTGAGACAGTATATGCTGACTCACACTACCTTATTGATCTCAAAGATGGATCCTATAAAGTACATATTCGAAAAGCCTGCTCTGTCTGGGAGAATTGCAAGATGGCAGATGATCTTGACGGAATACGACATTCAGTATACAACCCAGAAAGCCATCAAGGGAAGTGTATTGGCAGACCACTTGGCTCATCAAGCTGTAGATGACTATCAGTCAATGAACTTTGAATTTCCGGATGAAAGCATCATGATAGTGACTGATTGTGAAGTACCTGGACTGGATGAAGGACCTGAACCAGGATCCCGATGGTCTATGCACTTTGACGGAGCCTCCAATGCTTTGGGAAATGGTATCGGCGCCATAATCATATCTCCACAAGGCACTCATACTCCACTCACCGCCCGGCTGTGTTTCAACTGTACCAACAACATGGCGGAGTATGAGGCGTGCATCATGGGTCTTCAAGCTACGATCGATCTAAGGATCAAGTTTCTAAGTGTCTTCGGAGATTCCGCTCTTGTGATCAATCAGATCAAAGGAGAGTGGGATACAAAACACCCAAACCTGATTCCTTACAGAGAATGTGTGTTGACTTTGATCCCCCACTTCACAGAGATAACCTTTGAGCACTTCCTGAGAGAAGAGAATCAGCTGGCGGACGCGTTAGCTACAATGTCTTCAATGTTCAAAGTTAAATGGGATAATGAGGCTCCCCGGATCATCATCTGGAAACTGGACGAACCGGCATACTGTTGTGATCTCGAGACTGAATTGGTGACTGAGAAGCCTTGGTATCATGAAGTAAAGAGATATCTGGAAGCTCAGGAATACCCTGAAGGTGCCTCTGTCAATGATAAGAAGTTCCTGAGAAGGTTCGCAGCCAAGTTCTTCCTTAGCAACGGCATCTTGTACAAGCGAAACCATGATTCAACCTTACTGCGTTGTGTGGATAAGACTGAAGCAGAAAGGATCATGGAAGAGCTACATGAAGGGACCTTTGGTACACATTCCAGTGGGCACACTATGGCTAAGAAAATCCTACGGGCAGGATATTACTGGTCCACAATGGAAGCTGACTGTTACCAACATTCCAGGACATGCCATAAGTGCCAGATTTATGCAGACAAAGTGCATGTTCCCCCGGTTCCCCTGAATGTTCTGACTGCGCCTTGGCCGTTTGCAATGTGGGGCATAGACATGATTGGTGAGATTAAACCTACGACATCTAATGGGCATCGCTTCATCCTGGTAGCGATTGATTACTTCACAAAGTGGGTCGAGGCAGCATCCTATGCTACGGTAACCAAGACTGTGGTAGCACGGTTCATTCGACATAATCTGATCTGTCGGTACGGCGTCCCAGAGAGAATTATTACAGACAACGGTACCAATCTGAATAACAAGATGATCGTTGAGCTCTGCGAGCAGTTCAAGATACAGCACCACAATTCTTCTCCTTACAGACCGAAGATGAATGGGGCTGTAGAAGCAGCAAATAAGAACATCAAGAAAATCGTGCAGAAGATGACAGTGACTTATAAAGACTGGCACGAGATGTTACCGTTCGCTCTACATGGGTACCGTACCTCAGCTAGGACGTCAACCGGGGCAACTCCTTTCTCTTTGGTTTATGGTATGGAGGCAGTCTTGCCGATCGAAGTGCAAATACCCTCTCTCCGGATAATGAAGGATGCAAATCTGAACGAGGATGATTGGATCCAGACACGACTTGATCAGTTAAACCTCATTGATGAAAAGAGACTTGCTGCTATCTGTCATGGTCAGACGTATCAGAAACGGATGATCAGGGCATTTAACAAAAAGGTCAGACTACAGGAATATCAAGTTGGGGATCTGGTAATCAAATGAATCATCCTTTCTCAGAGTGATCCAAGGGGAAAATGGACCCCTACGTACGAAGGGCCATTTGTGGTTAAGCATGTGTTCTCGGGAGGAGCCATGATATTGACCAACATGGATGGTGACGACCTTCCTCACCCCGCCAATGCAGACATAGTAAAAAGATACTACGCATGAAAAAAAGACCCGCTAGGCTGACATGCCTAGGCAAAAATTAGGGCTTCCCGGCGAACCAAAAGGGTTCGGGCAAAATGAAGGGATGAAAATGAAAAAAATCTGTACACCCGGCAAGTCGAAAACCTGAAAAGGCGGCTTGGGCAAAAATGGGTATCCCGGTGGACTGAAAACCCGAAAGGGCGGTCCAGGCAAAAATTAGGGATAAAAGCGTAATACTATGTCTCATTTGATCACTTTGCATCCAGAATCCGGTATTTACATCAAGTTCAGACGGCATCAATCAATCAGCTTCACCTTCAACCAAGGTCATCAAGTGATGAGACGCTCGGAGTTATAAAGGCAATAGCAGAGTTGAAACCCAGTGGGATCATTCAGTTCACACAGCTGTTTTATTTTCTTTTGTACAAATTTGTATAAACTCTTTTGTTCGGCGGCGTTCTCTTACTAGGACGCCAGCCTCTTGTACATAAAACGCCTATTTTCAGGCCATTCAAAATCAATACAAATATACTTTTCAGTGCTAATTTTTTTTCTTTCTCTGTTTTGTTTTGCGAAGAATGTCCAAGGTTCAATTTGTGATATATGCATTGACAATAATTTGCTAACTCATAAATATTTGCATGCGAAACAAAGAATTAATTACAGGTAACATTAGAAACAGGGGCAGTAAAGAGTTGTCTAAGCAATCTAATTGTTCTGTCCTCCAAGGTACCAAGGTAGGTTCAGCTAAAGAACATGACCAGTACATCTTAATTCCCCAGAGAGTAAGTCAGCAGTCAGTGCATTCCTCTCCAAGCAGAGTTATCAATCTTAAGGAAGTTGAGCATTCCCCAACAGCATATATGCATATATTCTTAACAAGCATCCCCGGCAGTCTCGACCTAAAGATTGTTCCCTGGCAATTTATCAAACAATCAAAGGAATCACTTCCCCCTGCAGTCAAAACTTCCCTAGGAAAGTCCAATCTAGTCCCCCAGGAAAGTTGGAATTCATACCCCCAAGCAGTAAGCTTATCCCCAGTAGATTCTGGAAGCTTATCCTCGCAGAGCGCAAACGCGTCGACCGGCTTTATTTAAAGAGTTATTTCCTTAACAGGATATAACTGGGTTATCCTCAGCCAAAAGCCACGGAAAGAGCGTCCCCGACGAAGTTTTCTTATCCCCAGCAAAGTCTATCAGCACTTCCAATATAACAAAATATCCTCAGCAAGTTACTATCAACAATTCAGCGAGATACCTCTCTCCCCACAGAGTATTGCTCCCCAGCAAGATCGTTAGAGTACTTTTCTCCCCGCAGAATCTTCCATTCGCCAAGTTTATTCCTCAACGGAGTCATCTTCTCCTACTGGTATTCTTGCAATTATCATCCCCAGCAGAAGCAAAAGCTTATTCTTCAACATCATCCCAGGATATGACTTCCCGGCATCCGTCAAGGATTCACATTCCTAGACGAAAGCATACATAAGACATCACATACATCATTATAGCATGCATAGACGCATCACATCCTACAAATCTCATTTATGTTGAGAACATCATTGTTTGGTTCATATCATGCATTGCATATGACTGACCTTTACCTTTCAGGAAGGATTCAGCTAAATTCTCAATCATCTTTTAAGACCTAGATCGGTTCAGTTAATCGACTCAAAAGATTTCTTATCCAGTCCAAGGCCTTCTCTAGTCCAGTTAAGTCGACTCCCAACAGATTTTTCTGATGAAGACTCAGTAGAAGTTATTGAGATTATAATTTCCTATGGTTCCCTCCCCGACGGTGCGTGAGGTGATTCCTTTTGAGATTATAATTCCCTATGGTTCCCTCCCCGACGGTGCGTGAGGTGATTCCTTTTGAGATTATAATTCCCTATGGTTCCCTCTCCGACGGTGCGTGAGGTGATAATTCCTTTTGAGATTATAATTTCCTATGGTTCCCTCCCCGACGGTGCGTGAGGTGATAATTCCTTTTGAGATTATAATTTCCTATGGTTCCCTCCCCGACGGTGCGTGAGGTGATAATTCCTTTTGAGATTGTAATTTTCTATGATTCCCTCCCCGACGGTGCGTGAGGTTATGATTTCCTATGGTCCTCTCCCCGACGGTGCGTGAGATGTAATTCCCTTTTAGGTTATAATTTCCTATGGTTCTCTCCCCGACGGTGCGTGAGATGTAATTCCCTTTTAGGTTATAATTTCCTATGGTCCTCTCCCCGACGGTGCGTGAGATGTAATTCCCTTTTAGGTTATAATTTCCTATGGTCCTCTCCCCGACGGTGCGTGAGATGTAATTCCCTTTTAGGTTATAATTTCCTATGGTCCTCTCCCCGACGGTGCGTGAGATGTAATTCCCTTTTAGGTTATAATTTCCTATGGTCCTCTCCCCGACGGTGCGTGAGATGTAATTCCCTTTCAGGTTATGATTTCCTATGGTCCTCTCCCCGACGGTGCGTGAGATGTAATTCCCTTTCAGGTTATAATTTCCTTTGGTCCTCTCCCCGATGGTGCGTGAGATGTAATTCCCTTTCAGGTTATAATTTCCTTTGGTCCTCTCCCCGATGGTGCGTGAGATGTAATTCCCTTTCAGGTTATGATTTCCTATGGTCCTCTCCCCGACGGTGCGTGAGATGTAATTCCCTTTCAGGTTATAATTTCCTTTGGTCCTCTCCCCGACGGTGCGTGAGATGTAATTCCCTTTCAGGTTATAATTTCCTTTGGTCCTCTCCCCGACGGTGCGTGAGATGTAATTCCCTTTCAAGTTATAATTTCCTTTGGTCCTCTCCCCGACGGTGCGTGAGATGTAATTCCCTTTCAGGTTATAATTTCCTTTGGTCCTCTCCCCGACGGTGCGTGAGATGTAATTCCATTTCATGTTATAATTTCCTTTTGTTCTCTCCCCGACGGTGCGTGAGATGTAATTCCCTTTCAGATTATAATTTCCTTTGGTTCTCTTCCCGATACTGCGAAGATGGTAATTCCCACCAAGATTTTCTCAACGAGCATTGTTGAGGTTAAAGTCACCCAAGGTTCTCTTACCGTTCATGCTAAGGTAGTAACCACCCCTGATTCACTCATCATCTTGTGAAGCTCCAGACTCAGCTCCTGTAACCAGTCAGGACACATCTATACAAAGCATCTGAAAACAGCTCCTGCAACATGTCAGGTAATCATTTTCTGTTTTGCAGGTACGCAAGTTCTCGCTAAGGAATCTCTTATGCGATCAACATCCAGATGGCATCTATAAGCCCATCATCCTGTTCACCAATCTCTAAATGGCATCTATAAGCCCATTCCCATCATCACTGCTACTATGTGAGCGCAAATTTCTGGGCACTCTAGTGTTCAATCATCTTCTACCCTCGGATTACGAAAGGCACGTCAGCCAATCTGCATCCTCAGGTCTAAGAAGATTGAACAGGGGCAACTGTTGTACCCCAAAATTTGCCCTCCCATATTCTTCAAAGATTTTCCAAGTCAAGCCTCAAAATCTCCCCAAGGGTTGCACAGTTCAAGAGCCTCCTAAGCAGTCAAAATTAGGGTTTTGGTTCTGATCAAGAAAATGAAGTTTCCAAAGGTCCAATCAAGTCTCACATGCCTACAAATATGGTCAAGCATCCTCATGTCAAATTTCAAGACTTTCAGCACAAAATTGCACAGTCAAAAACCCTAATTGCACTACAGTCAACTGTAGGGGCAAAATGGTCATTTGACAGTCAAAAGTTCAAATTTTTGGTCAACATATCATTTTGAAGCCACAAACATCATTTGATCAATGCTTGATCATGATTCTCAAAGCTTGGCTCAAAAATTATCAAGATGCAAAAGTTTCCTTATTTGGACAGCTGAAAAAGTCAACTGTAAATTGACCAGGGCATAACTTTCACATGGATTATCAGAAAAATTCCATCCAAATCTCATTTTGAAGAGAAAGACATTTCCTACAACTCATCTTCATACTTCAAGTCCAAGAAATGCTCTCACAAAAAGTTATCAATTTCAACATTATAGGTCATTTTCAAAAGTCAACAAAAAGGGACTTTAAGTCAAAGGCCATAACTTAAGAATATCATGTTGGTTCCCAGATGAGGGGCCTGAGGAGGGATCTCGATGGTCTATGTATTTTGATAGAGCCTAGAATGCATTGGGTAATGGAATTGGCGCTGTAATCATATCTCCTGAGGGCTGTCATACTCCGTTCACCGCCCGATTATGTTTTAACTGCACCAACAACACTGCGGAGTATGAAGCATGTATTATGGGTCTTCCAACTGCTATTAACCTGAGGATTAAGTTCTTGAGTGTATTCGGAGATTCCGCTCTGGTGATAAGTCAAATCAAAGGCGAGTGGGATATGAAACATCCAAATCTTATTCCTTACAAGGAGTATGTATTGACATTGCTCCCACACTTTGAGGAGGTAACCTTTGAACATTTCCCAAGAGAGGAGAATCAGTTGGCGGACGTGCTGGCTACCATGTCTTCTATGTTCAAAGTTAGGTGGGACAATGAAGCTCCCAAGATTACCATTGAGAGGTTGGACGAACCTGCACATTGCTGTGACATTAAGAATGAAGAAGTGGCAGATAAACTCTGGTTTCATGAGGAAAAGAGGTACCTTGAGGCTCAAGAACATCCCGAGGGGGTATCTGTTAATGATAAGAAGTTTCTGAGAATATTCGCTGCGAAGTTCTTCATCAGTAACAGAATCTTGTATAAGTGTAACCATGATTTAACCTTATTGCGGTGTGTAGACAAAAGCTATGCGGAAAGAATCATGGCAGAGTTACATGAAGGTACCTTCAGAACTCATTCTAGTGGACATACTATGGAAAAGAAAATCCTACGAGTAGGATATTATTGGTCCACTATGGAAGCCGATTGTTATCAGCATTCTCGAACCTGTCATAAGTGCCAAGTCTATGCTGATAAGCTGCATGTACCTCAGGTTCCCCTGAATGTGTTGACAACTCTTGGGCCCTTTACAATGTGGGGCATCGACATGATCGGCGAGACCAGACCTACTGCGTCCAACGGGCATCGTTTCATTCTGGTAGCAATTGATTACTTTACGAAGTGGGTTGAGGCGGCTTCCTTTGCTACGGTAACCAAGAACATCGTGGCGCGGTTTATCCGACACAATATAATATGTCGCTATGGTGTACCAGAGAGGATTATTACTGACAATGGTACAAATCTTAATAACACCATGATCACCGAGCTCTGCAAACAGTTCAAGATTCAGCATCACAACTCTTCTCCCTACCGGCCGAAGATGAATGGGGTCGTTGAAGAGCTAATAAGAACATCAAGAAGATTGTGCAGAAGATGACAGTGACATACAAAGACTGGCATGAGATGTTACCATTCACTCTTCATGGGTATCGTACCTTAGCACGGACATCGACATGGGAAACACCCTACTCTCTGGTATATGGCATGGAGGCAGTCCTACCCATCAAAGTCCAGATACCCTCCCTCAAGATTATGAAGGATGCAGGTTTGAACGAAGACGACTGGATCCAGACCCGACTTGATCAGCTGAATCTAATCAACGAGAAGAGACTGACTGCTATCTGTCATGGTCAGACGTATCAAAAGCGGATGATCAAGGCTTTTAACAAGAAAGTCAGACGTCAAGAATATCAAGTCGAGGATCTGGTGATCAAACGCATCATACTACCGCAAGGTGATCCCACGGGCAAATGGACCCCCACATACGAAGGGCCATTTGTGGTTAAGAACATTTTCTCGGGAGGACCTATGATTCTAACCACCATGGATGGTGACGACCTTCCTCACCCCGTCAATGCAGACATAGTGAAAAGATACTATGCATAATTAAGGACCCGCTAGGTTGACTGGCCTAGGCAAAAATAAGGGCTTCCCGGTGAACCAAAAGGGTTCGGGCAAAAGTAAGGGATGAAAATAAAAAAAAATTGTACACCCGGAAAGTCGAAAACCTAAAAAGGCGGCTTAGGCAAAAAAGGGTATCCCGGTGGACTGAAAACCCAAAAGGGCAGTCCAGGCAAAAATTAGAAATCGAAGCGTAACACTATGTCTCATTGGATCATCTTGCAACCAGACTTCGGTATCGACTATCAAGATCAGACGACACCAATCAATCTGATCCATCTTCGACCAAGTAGCAAAGTGATGAGACGCTTGAAGATATAAAGGAAATAGCAGAGTTGAAACCCGATGGGATTGTTTCACATAGTTGTTTTTCTTTATTTTACACAAATTGTAATTTCTATCTTTCGGCGGCGTTCTCTTACTAGAACATTAGCCTCTTTGTACAAAATGCCTATTATAGGCTGTTGTACCCCAAAATTTGCCCTCCCATATTCTTCAAAGATTTGCCAAGTCAAGCCTCAAAATCTCCCCAAGGGTTGCACAGTTCAAGAGCCTCCTAAGCAGTCAAAATTAGGGTTTTGGTTCTGATCAAGAAAATGAAGTTTCCAAAGGTCCAATCAAGTCTCACATGCCTACAAATATGGTCAAGCATCCTCATGTCAAATTTCAAGACTTTCAGCACAAAATTGCACAGTCAAAAACCCTAATTGCACTACAGTCAACTGTAGGGGCAAAATGGTCATTTGACAGTCAAAAGTTCAAATTTTTGGTCAACATATCATTTTGAAGCCACAAACATCATTTGATCAATGCTTGATCATGATTCTCAAAGCTTGGCTCAAAAATCATCAAGATGCAAAAGTTTCCTTATTTGGACAGCTGAAAAAGTCAACTGTAAATTGACCAGGGCATAACTTTCACATGGATTATCAGAAAAATTCCATCCAAATCTCATTTTGAAGAGAAAGACATTTCCTACAACTCATCTTCATACTTCAAGTCCAAGAAATGCTCTCACAAAAAGTTATCAACTTCAACATTATAGGTCATTTTCAAAAGTCAACAAAAAGGGACTTTAAGTCAAAGGCCATAACTTGATATTGGTAAATCAAAATGACATGGGACCAAAGGCATTGGTTAGAGGACTCCAAGACCTTTCCAAAATGTCCAAGAACATGAGAAAAGCTTAAAATTTGAGCAAGTTATGCCTTGTGGAAGTTGGGAAATTTTTGGATATTTTGAAAAGTCAACATTGGTTCAAATGACCTAAAATTGCTAATGGGCCCATTTTTCTTCCATAATTCTTCATCCATGGCATGTGCACGACCACTTGGCCCAAAGGGAAGTTTTTGTTCATTTTTTATTTATTTATTTGGATTTTTATTAATAATAATTCATTTAAATTAAAATAAATATATGAAAAATGCTTAACCTAATTTTTTCAATCTTTTTGTGCACATTATATCATCAAGATTTCGTGCCTAGCTAAATATGGAAAGGTTTGGATTGATTGATCATGATTTGTATAAAAAACACATGAAAAAAAGATTGAAAAAGATCTTTGAAAATCAATTTTCAAAAACTATGAATGCAAGAGATTTGGATGATTCTTTTTAACCTAATTCATTACTACATATGCAAGGATCACAACCCTAGTGCCATTACACACGCAGCTGCTCAGAAACCTGAAAACCAAACTTGAAAATTTGGCCAAAAATCTCAATTCTGAAAATACACTTGCAAGGCGATTCAAGCCTCCAAACCTCTCCCATTAGCTTCTTTGAGGATTATAGAACATAACTGAATCATTCCCCAAGCCCCATACTCAAGAAAACGCAAGATCACCATTGAAATTGGTAAAGAAAATTTTTGAATCGGTTTCTGACATTCATGCATTGTTAACGTGTTTTATTGTTATGTTTGTGCTTATAATAAAGTTTGCAAGCTAATCATGTGTTTTAATTGAAGTTTTACGCATTATATGCCAAGATACCATGTTCGTTTTCTAGGGTTTACAGGATTTGAAATTAGGGGTTTTTGAATGAGGAAAAATTAGAACCCCTGAGTACCACCATTGACACGAGCATGTCTGGACGAAGAAGAAGCCACCATCGCGCCTAATTTATGGAGCCCCTGGGGCTATTCGCTATTTTTTCGTATCATGGTTGTGGCAACGCGTGAAAACCGTTGCCTATGTTTTATTATATTTTTCAGGAAAAACACAACAAAGAAGATGACCTCGTGGCGTACGTTGGTTGGCTCTTTTGAAAACTCGCGCGCAAAGTCCACTAACGATTTGGTTTTGTTTTATATTATTTGTTTATTATGTTATATACAAAGCGCGCATCTGGAACGGTTGGCAAGGCATAAGGCTGGTAAAGTGCATGACCTGGGTTCGAGCCCCAGGTCTTCCTTATTCCCATGTTATTTTTCAATTAACAATCATGTGCAGGCATAACGTTGTGGATCACCATACGCCCTCCAGATCAAACCATCCACGTGCATATCAGGGTCAATCCAAAGGCATAGATTGGAGGAACACCATACACATGAGTCAACATGCCAGCACGTTGCCTGGAAAAGTCAAACGGACCATGCTTATTGGGCCAGATTTCTCAAGATTATGCCTCCACATTGGGGACTACAACCCCCTAGGTTTGCCATAATATTTTTATTTTATTTTTTATTTGCTTTTAATTATTATTTGTTTAATTAATTATTTTCACAAAATATAAAAAACACACATAAAAATCAGAAAAGAATTAAAATAATAAATATTTTTACTTCTAGTATTTTCATAAATAAATTGCATACTATTAAATTTAGTGTAAATTAGGTTTAATTTTAATACTTTTAATAAAAATCTAAAAAACATAGAGTTAGGTTTAATTAATAATTTTCCATCCTTTTTATTTTTCTTTCATAAATAATTAAAATAATTAGATATTTATTTTCATAATTAAATTTGCATATAAGAATTAGGGTTAATTTAGGTTAAATTCTAATGTTTTCTTAATAAATTAAAATAAAATAGAATTAGGGTTAGCGTTTAATTTCAATTAATTTTTTCTATTAAATCTTAAAATACTAAAAATACCAAAAAAAACAAGTTCTTTCTTTTTTTAATCAATTAATTCTATCATTAATTCAATTTTTTGCAAAAGGGTCCAACGCCCTCGTTCGTAATTTCTTATTCATTCGCATATTTATTTTATTTCGTTTAAATATTTATGTATCTCTCCCAAAGCCGTGTAAATAATTGCTCGCACTTTTAATTCTTTATTTTCTTTTACTTTATTTTCTGTCAAATCGGGTTCGAGAACTTTTGGCGATGTGGACCCGTGCCTTTTATAATAGCTTAGAATTTACTTTTCCCGCAAATATCTCAACTGTTAAATAATGGCATGAAAGAATGTATGACATAAATATAAACAAGCGTAGAACACCAATAACATGACAAGATAAATGCAAATGAAAACGACACACAAATCGCACACACCACCCCTAGGGTACGCCTCACTGTCGCCTTGCCTCGAAAGGTGATCGTCGAGTAGAGGATGTCTTAGTAAGTCCTCATGATCCGGGAACCTGGCATGAGGGTAGCTTCTAAGGTGTCTTCCCATTGCTCTGGTGATCACCATGTCCCGAACCTCGAATTGACCCGAACACCTCCAACGGTGGTGCTACCTACCTCTCAATGGTGGGATGGCACTACTTTAAAGGACATTTACACAGACGAATTCCTTAGGGTAGGTAGACGACTCTAGATACTTGCTCTACATTTCAAAACAAAACAAAATACTTTTCACACCGACACATTTTCAAAAAGCTTTCGAAAGCAATTTTTCAAACACTCTTGAGGACCGATACAAGAGTCGAACTGGAATTTTCAAAGAAACTTTTTTAAACCCACAGTTGAAAAGCAAACAAACCATTTTGAAAACACAAATGAGCAAGTATCTAAGAGCCCATGGATAACCATGGATAGAAAGGGTGCTAACACCTTCCCTTTCTATAACCTACCTCCCGAACCGAGAGCAATCTCTATAAGGAATTTTTCTGTGCTTTTATCCTTTCCATTTGGAGAAAATAAAAGACGGTGGCGACTCTTGCTTCCGCGACATTTCGCGAACCAGCATTAAACAGTCAGTTCCAGATCCACCGATCACATAAGCCAACTTCAGAAATCAATACAATTCATTTTCACAAAAAAATTGTTTCTTTTTATTTTTTCTATTTTGTTTTGCAAGAACGTCCAATGATTCATTTTTGATATATGCATTTGAAAATGATTGCTGCTCATAAATATTTACATGAGAAACAAAAGACAATTACTCGTAATTCCAGAAACAGGGAAAAACAAGATTTTCCCAAACCTTACAGTTACTCTACCCATCAGGTACTAGGATAGAGCCAGCTTGAGAACATGAGTAGTGATGCATACACTCCTCATAGAGTAAAAGGTATCTGAAGACAAGGATGTTAGCTTCCCCGAACAAGACATAACTCTCCCTTACTAAAGTTCGCAATCGCAAGTGAGTCAGTAAATTTTGCCCCAAGCAGAGTTTATTTCTCTCACAAGCAGAAATTCAATCTCCAACAGAATTCATCATCACTAGCAACGTTAATTCATCCCCAGCTGAGTTGTTTCTCCAAGTCAGCAGATCTATCAACAGAGTATCTCCTCTCCAACAGAGTTATTCCCCGCAGAGTTATCCTCAGATAGAGTCTCGTCCGACAGAATATTTACCAGCCAAGGGGAAAATCCCCAGCACAGTCATCTTTGTTCACCATCCCCAACAGAAGTAGAGGAATTATGGTTTTTTACAGCAGTCAAGAATTTATTTTCCCGAACTTAGTTTGTTCCATCAATATTTCATGTTCATACATCATGACATATGCATACATCACATATAACATAGTCTCACTTATTTTGAGAAACGTCACCATACGATGCATCTCATGCATCGCATATAACTAACCATGTATTTCTTTCAGGGAGGACAGTTATTATCAACAATTTCCAGCAGGTCCATGATCAACACTCGAAGCTAAACAAAGTAATTATCGGTGCGACAAAAGCAACCTTACCCAAGTTCCCTCTACAGTTTCACCCAAACTCATTCCGAAGCAACCCTACTATCCAAGTTCCTCCTCACAGCCCTACTATCCAGGCTTTCATCTCAAAGAAACCCTACTATCCAGGTTCCTTCTCACAGCCCTACTATCATGGCTTTCATCTCGAAGAAACCCTACTATCCAGGTTCCTTCTCACAACAATACTATCCAGGCTATCATCTCGAAGAAACCCTACTATCCAGGTTCCTTCTCACATCCCTTCTATCCAGGATTTCATCTCGAAGAAACCCTACTATCCAGGTTCCTTCTCACAACCCTACTATCCAGGCTTTCATCTCGAAGAAACCCTACTATCCAGGTTCCTTCTCACAGCCCTACTATCCAGGCTTTCATCTCAAAGAAACCCTACTATCCAGGTTCCTTCTTACAGCCCTACTATCCAGGCTTTCATATCAAAGTAACCCTACTATCTAGGTTCCTTCTTACAGCCCTACTGTCCCGGCTTTTATATCGAAGAAACCCTACTACCCAGGTTCCTTCTTACAGCCCTACTATCCAGGCTTTCATATCGAAGAAACCCTACTACCCAGGTTCCTTTTTACAGCCCTACTATCCAGGCTTTCATATCGAAGTAACCCTACTATCAAGGTTCCTTATCATAACCCTATTATCCAGGCTTTCATTTCGAAGTAACCCTACTATCCAGGTTCCTTCTCATAACCATATTATTCGAGTTCTTCCTCTCCTATCCCCAGACAACAGTCCACAACACTGTAAGACCGGGACCCAATCAAATGCAATCGATTCCATATTTCCTCAATAAGTCGCAGTGCAGCGTATACCCCAACTAAACACACAGTTCACTTCCACTTCCTAAACCGGAATTATTCCCAAGTAGAATAACGGACAACTGAATCTCCTAAAACTCTATTTCTCTCAAGACAAAGACCATCGTTCCCCAGTGGAGTCCTCCTCAAACAACAAGTATACGGGTTCTCACAAAGGAATCTTTTATGCGATCGACGCTTCCTCTGATGGCATCTTTAAGCCCATCTCTGACAATTATCTAGAAACTTCCAAATGGCATCTATAAGCCCATTCCCGATATCATAAGTCAAGTATCACTTCATGCGAGTGCAAATTTCTGGGCACTCTAGTGTTCAATCATCTTCCACCTTCAGATCACGAAAGGAAGACGAGCCAATCTACATCCTCATGTTTAATAAGATTAAACAGGGGCAGCTGTTGTACCCTAAAATTTTCCCTCCCATATTTCTCAATACATGTCAAGTGAGGTCCTCAAATTGCTCAAGGAAGTCCAAGAGTTGACCAGACAAACTCTCTCCTAAGGCAGTCTACCACAAATTAGGGTTTCATTTTGAATCAAGAGGCTTGAGTCCAAAGGATCCCAAATGCTCACCATTATTCTAATATGTTCTCAAGATCATCCATGTCAAGTTTCAAGCCTTGCAGAGGAAGTTTGCTCAGTCAATTGCTCAAAGGCCTTAAAATCGATTGTGCTAGGTCAAAAGTTAACTGTGGCCCACATACAGTAAAACCTCAAGATTTTTGGTTAAAATCCTCATTTTGAAGTATTATTCATCATTTGATCAAGGATTGATCATTATTCATCAAGGATTGCTCACAATTCATCAAAACCCAAAAGTTGCTAAATTAGGGTTTTGAAGGAAAAGTCAGCTCAACTTTGACCAAGCATAACTTTCTCATACTTTATCAGAAATGACCCATCCAAAGCTCATTTTGAATAATATGAAATTACCTACAATTAATCTTCAGCTCCCAAGTTCAAAATATGCACTCACAAAAAGATATGAATTTGGACATTATAGGTCATTTTGAAAAGTGAACAAAAACACCTTTTAGATCAAAGGTTCATACATGAACATGGAAGACTCAATTGAGATGAGACCAAAAGGGTTGTTTAGAGGACATCCTAATATTTCTAAAAAGTCCAAGAACACCTCTCTAGGGCCAAAATTGAGAGAGTTATGCATTGGCCAAGTTGACTTTTTTTACAAAATAGCCAAAAGTCAAATATGCTCAAATTTGCATTTTTTGCTAAATAGGCCCAACTTTTTATGCTTGCACTTCAATGATAACATAGTCCACGACCTATGGGATCCTCCATGATTTATTTATTCATTTATTTAATTTATTTTGATTTTTATTCATTTAAAATTCAAATAAAATCAAATAAATCCTAATAAATCATATATTGCGTTTTAGGGATGATTTTTGCATTGAAAGGAGATCCTATATGCTGTCAATTGAGAATTAATTCGTGCAAGGCCGATTTGGTTGGAAAAGATTGAATTTGAGAAAAATTTGAAAGAAATCATATGCCATGAAAGACCAAATCAAATCTTCATAATGAGCAAGATTGAGGTCGTTTTTGTTGACCTAACATGTTGTATTACATATACAGAAGCAAGGCAAGGCATGAAAAGAGGTTGAGAAGACGTGAAAGAGGCAAACAAAACTGAAAAATCTCAAGAAAAAATGGTGATACAATTCCAAGTTACAGGCCGTCCCAAGCCATCTTTCCCTTGCCAATCGATTGCTGGACGTCTCAGGATCATATTCCAATCATTAGCAAGCCTCTCTAAGTCCTGAAATCCGTTGAAGCTGTCACACGGTTAGCCAAAATTTTCATTTTCGTTTTCATCAATTTATACATCATTTGCACGTTTTGATTGCATATTCTTATTCCTTAACATGTTTGCAAGCTAATCACTATATTCAATTTCGTTTTTGATGATTGTATGACAAACTGCCATGGCTAGGGTTTCTTGTTTAGTTTTAGGGCTTTGCAATACAGGTGAAATTGGATGTTGATGCTGGTACCATGAGACTCGTGAGGATGAGACGATTTGATTGTTACCAGCCATGGTCATTTATATTGCCCATGGACAATTTTTGAAATAAACAGGTTTGTAGCTACAGCGACATGTCCGTAGGTAAAAGTATTGTTACCTGAAACGACGGTTGGAAGGAAGAAGATGGATGTGTGGCACCCCCTGGTTGGGTGATTTGAATTTCACGCGTATTGAGTTTCAGCGTTTTGTTTTCATTATCTAATAATTGTTTTCTATTGTATATACAAATAAATCAGATAACTCAGTTGGCAAGCGTGCAGGGGAATAGTGCCTAAGGACTCGGGTTCGATCCCCAGGTCTTAACCTTTATTCGTATTTTTCTTCAACAGATAACCCAGCGCGTTGCAGACCAAGGAGCTCCCCGTGTACCATCAGGATCTGGCCATCCAAATCATCAGGGCTCCAGATCCAATGCCTTTCCTTTGGAGGACTGCCATATGCCCCCAGTCAACATGCACACTGGATTGGGCAAAGTCAAGCAGGCCTTAGCCATTTGGGCCCAGCAATTCAGACAGCACCCCCCATAATTGCTAATATAGGCCCATTATTCCTTCCTTTTTCTTTTAGTTTATTTTAATCTTTCAATATTTATTTTATTTTCTTTAATTCACAAATTAATTTATTTTTTTTCACAAGAAACATAAAATCAATAATTCACAAAAAATTAGGGTTAGTTTTTTTATTTTATTATTATCAAAATTAATTTAATTTAGTTTAATTTAGGAAAATCATAATTTGTTTTCAAAAATAAAATCAAATAGAAATTAGGTTAAACCTTTGATTTAATTTTATTTTTCTCTTTTTCTCAAATAAATAAAAATACAAAAATAGGTTGTAGATTAAATTACTTCATTTTTTTTTCTTCAAATTAAAATTAATTAAAATTAGGCTTTCTTTTTTAATGATTTCTTAATTTTCTTAAAATAACAAAACATGACAAAAAAAATTTTTAACCAATCGCAATTAGGTTTAAGTCAAGGGTTAAAACCCTAGTTATCTCGTATTCGATTCATCGCGTGTGTATTATTATTTTTACGATACTGTTGTAACTGTTCATGGTTTGTAATAGTTTAATCTAGGGCTTTTATTTATCACTTTTCCGGGGGTTTTTTTGGCTATGTAATTAATCCCTCTCCCCAGAGCCTTGTAATAGCGTAGATTTACTTTCTCGCATTTTAATTCTCGTAAATATTTGACTGTTTAGATGAATGCTAATAGGATTGTATGACAAGAATGCATGACAAATTAATCCAGTTAGAAAACCCTAATGTGCAAAGATAAATAACTGAAACTAATCATTCGCACATATCACTCTTAGGGTATACTCTCACTTCGGTTGCCTTCGGTAAACGATCATTAAGTATAGGGTGTCTTAGTGGTTGCCCTCCTGTCTAACAAAGATCAAATGTCCTATTTGAATGTTGCCTCAGAAATGTTGCCTCAGAAATGTTGCCTCGAATATGATCTTAAGACTTTAGGGTTATTACTAATGTGTCCTAATATTGCTTTAGTGATCGTACGTCCCTTTCGAATTGACCCTTACAACTCCGACGACTGTGCTACCTATTTCTCAATAGTAGGATAGCGCTGTCTAAAGGAAACGAGAATAGAAACGATCTTTTTTCGAGTAGGTAGATGCTAGTAGGTACTTGCTCAAATCAAAACTCTTCACACTTACACATTTTCAAAACAATTTTCAAAACAACTTCGTCACACCTTTAAGGACTGATACAAGGGTTATCACAAAGTCAAACATTTTCAAAAACAATGCGCATACACAAGCAATTTTAAAAATATGAGCAAGTACCTAAGAGCCTATGGAAAACCATGGATAGAAAGGGTGATAATACCTTTACTTTCTATAATCTACCCCCCCCCCCCCCCCTCGTACTCAGAATATCTCGAAAAAGGATTTTTTTTCCTGTACTTTTTTCCTTTCCGATTGGATGAAATAAAAGTTTGTGGCGACTCTTGCTTACCGCGACATTTTGCAAACACAAAACACATAACTCAAACCAGCATTTCAAACAGTCGGTTCTGCCACCGTATCACAACCAGCCTCAAAATAGGTGTGACTTCTATGTAAGTCCACTTACGATTGCTTAACATAGCACTAAATTTTGTCCTGATTCGAATAAATGATCTCTCGTGGCCCAAACCTATGTTTGCAAGCCCAAGTATGTTAATTTGATCCCTTTGATCCAATAACTTTGAGATTCATTGTATGGAGGCTTTGGTTCTACCAATCCTCTAATGGATCTACAACACTTTTGGTCAACACGGATCACTTAAACATCGTTGATCATTAAATGGTACTTGTGAGAATTCCAAATGGATGATATACTTGACAAAAAGAAAATGCAAATTTTTGTGTGGAGGCTTTGGTTTTACCAATCCTCTAATGAGTTCCAAATGCAAGTTTCAAGATGGTCATCCAACTAACCACTAATTACTAATAATTGACTTTATCTTGTGTTTTTATTATATTCCCTTTTACTTTATGCAGAATTTACTCTTAGCATTTACATTTCATGCTATTTTCATCTTTTCTCACTTGAGCATTTACTTTCTTGTCATCTTTATTTTGCTCACTTGAGCTTTTCCTTTTCTTTTAAGATACCTAATAATCAACATGAACCAAAAAATGCTTTAATGATACTTGGACTATTTGGTTACTATCCTTGGCATTATGGAGCATTGGACTTCTTGGACATAGAATTATAAACCTTGGCCTATGTTGGAGACCTTGTGACCTTAATTGATATTTTGTCTGGAGCTCTTGAGGTTACCTCAAGACATTGGGTTGTTTGTTTGTTTTGTGTGCAGGTTATTATGATTACATTCTTTGTTTGTAATCTGGAATTCACCCGTATACAACCGTTACTCTGCCCAATTTTTTTTTGTGAAGACTTAATATACTTGAATTTTGGTTCTCAAGAGGTCTAGTATCTTTGCTTGTATGGTTTCAATCCAAAGAATGGGAATTATATCTTGACTCATAATGTCAAGTATTGGCTTCTTGTTGGTTAGATGGTTCGTATCCCTAGCTTTTACCTTATGCTTTAGGATAATCTCTTCTTCTCCTCCCATCTTCTTTAATTTGAAAAATCTTCTCCCTCCTTTTGAAAACCCTTCTTGTTTCTAAACTTGAACCACTTTCATAATAAACTTGGACTTAGGTCCATGCATTTTCAAAACATTTTTTTCATAAATAAACTTCAATCAACTTAATAATACCTTAACATTTTTTGTGAGAAGACTAAAAGTCAATCAATCTCATTTCAAACCATATTTCCCCTTTGGCTTATTTTTTATTTTAAAACCTTTCTCAAAATGTTGGACTCTTGTCAATCCTTGTAGTGATGCAAACAACTATACTTCTACAATATGTAGTAAAGAGAGATATTTTCCACTTGGGTGTTGAGTGAGGCATTGTTGATTTTAAAATCCAAGCCAGATCCTCCACTTTGAGATGATGCAAATTCTCCTTTCTCGTGATTATGGGTAGTAAGTATGTTTTCCACACGGACAATGACGATGATGTCTTATCTCATAAAATTAACCAACACACTTGTGTTTTAAAATTATAAAAGAGGAATTACGTCTACCCTGATCCCCTATTGCATGAAAGGTGGTACATAGGCACTAAAGGTTCGCAACTGCGGCGGGTGCAAAAATCATAAAAAATATATATTTCTTTTCTCACCTCCACCATTTATTTTACATACAACATTTTATAGCCAAAATATACAGATTTTTCAAAGAGGTTCTGCAGAGTACCGTAGATGTTTAGGGTGCTAATACCTTCCCTTTGCATAACCAACCCCCTACCTTTAATCTTTTCCCCCTCTTTTGGGTTACTCTCTCTTTTCCCATTCCTTTGGAAACAATAAAGCGTTGTGGCGATTTTTATTTTGAACTATATATGTCTAGTCAATATAATGTCTTAGTCTTAAACATTTCTACCGCTACAGAAAAAATGGCGACTTCACTGGGGAAAGATTGACATCTTGCTGGTCCATACCTAAATGGGTTGAGCCTATCTTTGTTTATATATGTATATGTGCTATTGTTGTTTATGTATTATATGTTGTATATATATTTATCTGGATTTTCCTAGTTTTCATAGTGCTTGTGATTACTCATAAGTCCTATACCTGGACTTGGGCAAACTTTAAGATAGGACGGGAAGTATAGTCATGTTAACTTTGAGGGAGTAATCCCAAAAAAGGAGGCATGAGATCCCCCACTTAGTGGAGGCCCCTTTGACTGTAGTTTCGTTTACCGGGTAATCGGGAAGACATGCTGCTTTTGACCTGGGAGCCTGCTGAAGTTGAGGACCGTAGAATACCTAACCCATCTTGGACTTTTAGGTGTAGTGTGGAAGTTATGAAGGAGTAATCTGGAAATAGTTGTCACGCGATACTATGCTCGGACGATTTTTTCTTGAGAATATTACTAATTAACGAGTTAATCGGGAAGTTGGTAATATCCGAAGGAAGGATGTAGACTCTGGGAACCTCTAGAACCTTGTTCGGCAGGTGATAACTTTTAGACCATACCTTATGGGTAGTACCTTCGACCTCATGCTCGTGACGTTCAACCTATGAACCCTATATGTGTGATCTTGTGTGTGATTGTTGCATCATGCATCCATGCACTCATAAGCATCTTTAGAAGAAATTTTATTTCAAGGAAATTAAAAGTTGACCATTTGTGAATATCTCGGGTACTTTTTGACCATGGATTCTGGAAAAAGAAAGACTGGAAAATACAGTTTCAAGGATCCCAAGATAGATGAGTTGATCAATCTAATTCCGGAGATTGAGTGTTCTGCGGATTTTCGGAAGAAGTATGGACCCATCATTCTTCTCATGAAGCTCAAGATGAAGGAGGGAATTCTCTCGACCTTGGTCCAGTTCTATGATTCGATGTATTATTGCTTTACTTCCCCGACTATCAGTTGATGCCTACGCTGGAGGAGTATTCTTATATGTTGGATTTACCTATTACTGATCATGTTCCTTTCACCGGTTTGGAGGGTGAGCCAAAATCACATGAGATTGCTGCTTTGATTCATCTGGGGAAGTCTGAGGTTGAAGCCCATATGACTACTAAAGAAGGGATTAGAGGATTACCAGCTTAGTTCTTATTGAAGAAAACTCGTTACTTTGCCAGGATGAAGAGTACAGTCGCTTTTGAGGCCATCTTTGCTCTACTTGCTTACGGGTTGTTCTTATTTCCTAATGTGGACAAGTTTTTTGACGTTAATGCTATCAGGATCTTCATGATTGGAAACCCAGTTCCTACATTGTTGGGAGATGCTTATTACTCTATTCATCTTCAAAATTCTTATCATAGGGGGATGATTATCTATTGTACGCCTTTGTTGTACCGGTGGTTTATCTCTTATATGCCTCAGTCTGATGCTTTTTGGGATGTCAGGAAGGAACCCTGTTGGGCTCCTAAGATCATGGCACTTACTCACTCGGATATTGATTGGTATCATCAAGCTTACATGGATGAAGAGATTGTTTATAGTTGTGGTAGTTTCCCCAATGTACCTCTTCTTGGTACAAAGGGAGGAATTAACTATAACCATGTTCTCGCACGACGACAACTTGGTTATCCGATGAGGGATAAATTAAATAGTATTCATTTGAGTAGTTTCTTCCTGAAGGAGGGAGAAGACCATAAGGAATCTAGGGAGCAGATTGCAAAGGCCTGGTGTCACATTCCTAAGAAGAGTAGGAAAGATTTGGGACCGAGAGAGGTTGCTTCTTTGGAGCCTTATCTTCAGTGGGTCCAAACGAGAGCTATTCAGTTAAAGATGCCATATTCCCGGGAAGCACCTATGCCTGATTTGTTTGTGAAGACCACTCCTCCCTTATTGGATGATGTGGAAGAGCTACAGCTTGCTTTAGCCAGAATGCAGCAGGAAAAGGATGCTTGGAAGAATAAGTGCCAAACTTTAGAGATTTCCTATAGTGCAGATTTGAAGGAGAAGGACGACTTGATTAAGATTCTTGAGAGTCAGGCTGTAGAGACCATGGAGAGGCAAGGGGATTTATTTTCTCCTAAGCCTTATGCTAGTTGCTCACTTCCTGATTCAGGTGATTGGAAGGAGGATGCCACCAGATATGTGGAAGAAAACCAGAGGTTGAAGGCTCAGATCGCCAGGCTTACAGGGAACTGCCAGCGTATCGAGTGATCTCTATCAGCTTTGCTTTTTAGGGTTTTACACTTTACTTTTATCTTGTACTTAGGGTCATTGAAACTTGTAATCCATTTTGAAGTTATTATAATAAAAATTTCCTGTATCTCAAATGTGTTATTACTTTGATATTTGCAATGTGTCTATAAATCTTTAAGTCTCTTGAAATATTAAAAATAAATCATGTGCATTTCATAAAATACATCATATTGCACATATTTCTTGCATTTGTTATGTATATCCAGGTGTCTTACCAAGCTTTTTTACTTCGTTCAGCAAGCTGTCTCACCACTACAACACTCGAGCTAATTTCAGAAGGAAGATGGACAACTTATAACAAGAGAATCGCGATCTGCGCGAGGAGGTTTCTGCTTTGAAGGCCGGTATGGCCAATCTTACTGCTCTGATGGAATCTCTAGTGGCTTCTCAGAATCAGCCACTGAGTGTTCAACCTCAACCAACAAGGATTACTACTGAAGCTTCGGCTGTTCCTGTGTCTACTACTCCAGCTGTTATTCAGAATCGCATGCCTCAAGGTTATCCATGGGGAATTCCAGAGAACTTTGCGCCTGAAAGTTTCAACCTTGGTCCTCAAGAAGCTCCAGTTGTTCAGAATACTGTTACTCCTGCACCTCTTGTGGTGCATGTTGCTCCTGCTGCACCTCCTTCGGTGAATATGGTTCCATTTGTTAATGATGATATGTGTCTCCCTTTTCCTCCACCAAGTGAAGACTTGGGTCTTTATGACAGAATGGATGATTTTCAAGAGCAGTTTGACAAGATGCATAGAGAGATGAAGGCCCTCAGGGGAAAGGAACTATTCGGGCATAATGTGAATGAATTATGCTTGGTCCCGAATGTTAAAATACCTTCGAAGTTTAAGGTCCCAGAATTCAAAAAGTGCAAGGGAAACACTTGCCCTCATGCTCATCTAGTGATGTATGTAAGAAGAATGTATACCCATACTGATGATCAGCGTCTGCTGATTCACTTTTTTCAGGATAGTTTGACCGGTGTTACACTGAAGTGGTATATGAGTTTGGACAGTGTCAATATCCATACTTTCAATGACTTGGGATAAACGTTTATCAGACAATACAAATACAACATGGACATGGCGCCTGTGCGTGATCAACTCAGGGCCATGGTTCAGAAAGACAGGGAATCATTCAAAGAATATGCATAGAGGTGACGTGAGGTATCTGCCCAAGTGATTCCTCCCATGTAAGAGAAGGAGATGACTAAGATTTTCTTGAAGACTTTGGGTGCTTTCTACTATGAGAGTATGATAGCGAGTGCGCCAAGTGACTTTACTGAAATGGTAGGCATGGGTATCCGGTTAGAAGAGGCAGTAAGAGAGGGTCGTTTAAAAAAGGGTGAAAGTTCTGGAAATACAAAGAACCCATCCTATGGGTTTACCAAAAAGAAGGAAGGAGATACAAATTTTGTTATGCAAGAGACGAGGGTTAATCCTCCTAGAAGAAATTATAAGCGTCATCAACAAGTCGCCTCAGTTCCTCCAGTTGTTGGTGTAGCACCAACCACTGTTGCTTATCAGAGATCATCCCAGTAGGGGAATCAAGGGTATAATCAGAGAAGGGAGAGTTATTAACCTATCCATATGAGTTATACAAAGTTACTCCCAACATTAATTCAGAAGAAGTTGGTTCAGACCCGACCACCTCCCGCTGTACCATCACCATTGCGTTGGTACTACAAAGCAACCCAAACATATGATTTTCATTACGGAGCACCAGGGCATAATATTGAGAAATGTTATCCTCTGAAAATTGAGGTGCATAAATTGGTAAAGTCCATTATTCTATCTTTCAAAGATGCGGGCCCAAATGTGAAAGACAAACCTCTGCCCAAGCATGGAGGAGCAAATGATGTGAACATGGTGGTCGGTTGTCCAAGTTACTTCTAGATTTTTTTATATTAATCTGGTTAGAGGAGATTTGGTGAAAATGTATGCAGACCTCTGTGAATTTAGCTACTATATGCATGACCATGCCGGTTGTTCTATTTGCAGCACGGACATACAAGGTTGTGACAAGATAAAGGCTGATTTGCAGGAGATGATGGATGAGGGCCTCATCCACATAACCAGACCTAGGGCAGAGTATGAAGAGGAGGTAAACATGGTTTCTGGATGTCCTGGAGAGTTCAGAATCTTTGATGTTGGATATATGAATGAGGATCTTATACAATTGCATGCTACTTTCTTCCACATGGCTGGTCAGGTGGAACATCATTATGGATCTTGCCGAATTTGCTGTCGGGACTCCCGAGGATGTTTAATTGTGAGAAAAGGTGTTCAGTTGTTGTTGGATAATGGAACCATCAAGGTTACAGGTCAAAGAGATGATTACCATGAAGTTGATGTGATTGAGGTCTGTTTGGCTGAAGAAGAGTCAGATGACGAGTATGCCTCTGCATATGAGTATTTCTCCTCAGATGAGGATTTGATTTCCAGAGACGACTCCATAATGACTGATTGTGTTGAAGAAGGGATAAATGTTATTGTGCCTTTTTTTGGTGCACCTTCCCATTTTGAAGTTGAGTATCATAGCAAGCCAGCTATTACTCCATTGGTGATTAGTTTGTCGAGTCATGTCCCCTACAAGTCAGATAAGGTTGTACCCTACAAATATAATGCTACAATCTTAGAGGATGGTGTGGAAGTTCCCATCCAACCAATTCCTTATGTTGGAAATATTGCCGAGACTAGCAGAATGACCCGCAGTGGTCGTGTATTTGCACTATTTGTTCGTTGGGATGTTAGTACGGGAAAGAAAATTGTTGAAAATGTTGAACCCAAGAAGGAAGTGGGTGAATCTAGTGGAGCTATGCTAGAAAAGGATGTGAATGATATTTTGAAGATGATTAAGATGAGCGACTACAGAATTGTAGATCAGCTACTACAGACTCCTTCAAAAATATCTATCTTGGCTTTACTAATGAACTTCTCTGCTCACAGAGAATATTTGATGAGGATATTGGACAAAGCTTTCGTGGAAAGTGACATGCCTGTAGACCAATTCAGTAGTGTAGTAGGGAACATTACGTCATGTAATAACATGAGTTTCTGCAACAATGAATTTCCAGATGAAGGAAGGAATCACAACTTGGCCCTCCACATCTCTATGAACTGTAAGAACGATTCACTATCCAATATGTTGATTGATAATGGATATGCATTGAACGTTATACCGTAGAGCACTCTTATGAAGTTGAAATATCAAGGAATTCCCATGCGCCCAAGTGGCATTATTGTAAAAGTGTTTGATGGATCAAGGAAATCTGTTATTGGTGAAGTCGACTTGCCTATCCATATAGGCCCACATTTGTTTCAAATTACTTTCCAGGTCATGGATATTGTACCTGCTTATAGCTTCTTGCTGGGACGGCCGTAGATACATGAGCCAGGGGCTGTCACTTTGAATTTACACCAAAAGCTGAAGTTTGTACGTGAAGGAAAAGTGGTAATTATAAATGGAGAACAAGCATTATTGATATCTCATTTGTCCTCTTTCAGCATTGTGGAGGCAGATGAAGCTGTTGTTGGAACCCAGTTCCAAGATTTATCCATTGATAACATAAGGGGAAATGAGAATTCTACGGTTTCCCTTAAGGATGCTCAGCAGGTTATGCGTAATGGTCATAGTGAAGTATGGGGACATATTGTGGATCCACCTGTAAACAAGAATAGAGCTAGCTTAGGGTTCTCTATGAAGAATGATAAAGGTAAGATCATGAAGCTGAAGTCTGCTGCAGGCAAGTATCAAGACATCTTCTGTAGCGGGGGTTATCTTCATCCCACTGTCTCCAGGATTAATGCCATTGTGGAAGATGAAGCATAGTCAGAAATGTCGAATTATGTGACGTACGGAGTTAGGATTCAGAACTGGATCACCATTGATGTTCCATCTTGCATACATGTTTCAAAGTAATTTGTTTTGTTAATCTTTTTGAAAATCTTTCACTCTGCCTAAGGTGAAAGTATTAATATTGTATGGGCTTATCTGTTTGCTGTGACTTTTAAAATCAATAATAAAAGTTGTCTTTGTTTCCCAAATTGTGTTTTTATTTTTTGCTTTTTCTTTGAAAATGGTAATAAAAAAAAACCTTTCAAAATAAATAATAACTGAAATTCAATCTGCATGATCACTGGTTATATGTGTCAGTTTCTAAAAACAATCATAAATCATATGTGCAGATTAATTAAAAAACCCGTTAATACAATGACCCTGCACCCTCTCCCAACTTTGAATGTCCTGTGTATGGGGCCGAAGAAGAAAACTATGATGAGATTCTGGAAGAGGTCTCATGGTTGCTTGAGTGCGAGGAAAATGTCATTCAACCATATAAATATCCATTGGAAGTAATCAATTTGGGTTCAGAAGAAGATCCGAAGGAAGTCAAGATTGGAGCATTGTTGCATCCTAGTGTGAAGAGTAGGTTGATTGAGTTGTTGAAAGAGTATGTGGATATTTTTGCTTGGTCTTATCAAGATATGTCTGGTCTAGATACAGATATTGTAGAGCACCATCTGCCGCTGAAGCCAGAATGTCCGCCAATCAAACAGAAGTTGAGAAGAACTCACCCAGATATGGCAGTGAAGATCAAAGAGGAAGTTCTAAAGCAGATTAATGTTGTTTTTCTTGTGACATCAGTGTACCCTCAGTGGATTTCCAATATTGTCCCAGTATCGAAGAAAGATGGAAAAGTTCGCATGTGCGTAGATTACAAAGATATAAATAAAGCTAGTCTAAAAGATGATTTTCCATTACCACACATTGATATGTTAGTGGATAGCACAAAAAAATCCAAAGTTTTCTCGTTCATGGACGGATTTCCTGGGTATAATCAAATAATAATGGCGCCTGAGGACATGGAAAAAACAACGTTTATCACACCCTGGGGAACATTCTGTTACAGAGTGATGCCCTTCGGGTTGAAGAACACTGGTGAAACGTACCATAGGGCTATGACAAACCTATTCCATAATCTGATGCACAAGAAAATTGAGGTATATGTTGATGATATGATTGCTAAATCCCATACTGAAAAAAGGCATGTAGAAGATTTGTTGAAGTTGTTTCAGCGTTTGAGAAAGTATCGACTCTGCTTGAATCCAAATAAATGTACCTTCGGTGTTCGATCAGGGAAATTGTTGGGTTTCATTGTTAGCCAGAAAGGAATTGAAGTTGACCCTGATAAAGTCAGAGAAATTCAAGAAATGCCAGCGCTGAGAACTGAAAAGCAAGTCAAAGGGTTCCTCGGGCATTTGAATTATATTTCTAGATTCATTTCCCACATGACTGCAACGTGTGAACCGATCTTTAAGTTTTTAAAGAAAGATCAAGGTTGTGTGTGGACAGATGACTGCCAAAGGGAATTTGAAATTGTTAAAGAATATCTGCTTGAACCTCCTATCTTGCTCCCTCCCGTTGAAGGAAGACCATTGATTATGTATCTGACAGTGTTAGATAATTCAATGGGCTGTATTCTGGGACAACAAGATGAAACGTGGAAGAAAGAGTATGCCATTTATCATCTTAGTAAAAAATTTACTGATTATGAATCACGGTATTCCATGCTGGAAAAGACATGTTATGCTATGGCCTGGGCGGCAAAATGTTTTCGGCAGTATATGTTGAATCACACTACTTGGTTAATCTCCAAAATGGATCTAATCAAGTACATTTTTGAAAAGCCTGCTCTTACTGGGAGAACTACCCGCTGGAAGATACTGTTATCTGAATATGACATCGAATACTGCACTCAAAATGATATTAAAATCAGCAAGTTAGAAGATTATCTTGCTCACCAACCAGTTGATGATTATCAGTTTGTGAAGTATGATTTCCCCGATGAGGATGTGATGTTTCTGAAAGTGAAATATTGTGATGAACCATTTCCTGAGGAAGGTCCTGCTCCTGAATCTCTTTGGAGTATGATATTTGATGGAGCTCTGAATGCTTATGGTAAAGGAATTGGTGTTGTGATTGTCACTCCACATGGATCACACATTCCTTTTACTGCAAGGTTGACATTTGATTGTACTAATAATATGGCAGAATATGAGGCTTGCATCATGGGTCTCGAGGAAGCTATTGATCTCAGAATTAAAATTCTAGATGTGTATGGCAATTCAGCTTTGGTAATAAATCGGATTAAAGGAGAGTGGGATACTCGTCACCCCGGCTTGATCCCTTACAAAGATTATGCTAGAAGATTGTTACCCTTCTTTAATAAAGTTAAATTCCTTCACATCCCTAGAGATGAAAATCAAATGGAAGATGCTCTGGAAACTTTGGCTTCTATGTATCAAGTGAATACTTGGAATAATATACCTCGAATTATGGTTCGGCGACTGGATAGGCCCGCTCATATGTTTACAACAGAAGAGGTAGAAGATGAGAAACCTTGGTATTATGATATCTAGCATTTTCTTCAGACTCAGGAATACCTGATTGGTGCATCGAATAAAGATAAAAAGATATTGAGAAGATTGGATGGCAGTTTCTTCCTCAGTGAAAATGTGTTGTACAAGAGAAATTAGGACATGGTCCCGCTTTGATGCATGGATAGACACGAAGTAGACATGTTGATGCATGAGGTTCATGAAGGCTCATTTGGCACTCACGCCAATGGACATTCAATGGCTAGAAAGATGCTAAGGGAATGTTACTATTGGCTGATAATGGAATCTGATTGTTACAAATTTGAAAAGAAGTGTCATAAATGCAAGATTTATGCGGACAAGGTTTATGTTCCTCTGACACTTCTCAATGTTATTTCTTCCGTGTGGCCCTTCTCTATGTGGGGTATTGACATGATTGGGATGATAGAACCCAAAGCTTCGAATGGACACCGTTTTATCTTGGTAGCAATTGATTACTTCACCAAATGGGTGAAAGCTGCCTCATATGCTAACGTTACCAAGCGGGTGGTTGTGAGCTTCATTAAGAATAATCTTATATGTCGGTATGGTATGCCGAGCAGAATTATAACCGATAATGGCTCAAATCTGAACAACAAGATGATTACAGAACTTTGTGAGAAATTCAAGATTGTACATCATAACTCATCTCCGTACAGGCCAAAGATGAATGGGGTTATTGAAGATGCTAATAATAATATTAAGAAGATCATCCAGAAGATTGTTGTTACTTATAAAAGATTGGCATGAAATGCTCCCTTTTGCTTTGCATGGATATCAAACATATGTCTGCACTTCAACAGAAGCAACCCCATTCTCCCTTGTGTATGGAATGGAAGCGGTACTCCTAATCGAGATTGAGATTCCCTCTTTGTGTGTGATAATGGAAACCAAGTTGTCAGAGGCTGAATGGGTCCAGAACAGGTTTGACCAATTGAATTTGATCGAAGAGAAGAGAATGACGGATTTGTGTCATGGGCAGTTATACCAGAAGAGAATGAAGAAAGCTTTTGATAAGAAGGTCAAACCTCATGAAATGAGAGAAGGCGACCTCGTGCTCAGGAAGATCATGTCTTTTAACGCTGATTCTAGGGGCAAGTGGACTCCCAATTTTGAAGGCCCATATGTTGTCAAGAAATCCTTCTCTGGTGGCGCATTAATTCTTGAAACTATGGATGGCGAGGAGTTCCCATGTCCCATGAACACTGATGCAGTCAAGAAATACTTCGCCTAAAGAAATGAAAGAACAGCTCGCTAAGTTGAAAACCCGAAAGGGCGGCTTAGGCAAAAAAGAGAGTCTCGGTAGACCGAAAACCCGAAAGGGTGGTCTAGGCAAAAATTAGAGACATAAATAGAATAAATTTCCCACTAAGTTGAAAACCCGCAAGGGCAGCTTACGCAAAATTTAGGGACTTTCTTGGAAAGTAACTACATCAGACAAGACTTGATCATTGAAGCAACAATCTTCTTGGATCCTTACCATACTTCAACAGAAGCTGCTGCTCGGGATTTCAAAAGTTGTTAGAGGGGATACTGGTCATTGTGTCTCAATGTATCTTTTCCATTATATATTACCATTTTCCAAACTTTGTAATCATCCATGGAGTCTCGCCATTCACAAACTACCATTCTATCAATGAAATTTGAGCTTTTACCCAATTCTTTGTATTTCTTATTTTATTTAGCTTGCAAAGACTCTATTTATTATTGATAATAATTTTCAAAGCGAAAAGATTAAATAACAAAATTGTTTTTCAAAAAGAATTTACAATTTACTTTTACTTTAGATTTTGTGATTCAAGAGGAAAACAAAAGTGGTGATCCCAGGAAGGGACGAACTCCATTACTTTTGAGAAGTTTTGTTTCCCCCAGGAAGGTTTTCTTAGGACGTTTTCGTTGTATTGGGTTCGTGACTCCAGTGTCCCCAGTCAAGTCTTGGTTCATTTTTCTTCTTTTCTGAGTTTGCATGATATGAAGACTCAACCCAATATTTCTCCAATGAAGGTTTCACTTATTTAATATAAGTCCTTTCTCCCCAGAGAAGTTGGTATAATAATTACTCTCGAAGAGCACGTATCTTCGGTTTCCCAATGAAGAATGTTTATTGGTTTCCCCTCGATGATGTGGTGTTGACCTCCCCAATGAAGTCGGCACGAAGTCCCCAATAAATGTCTTGATGATGAAGCATTATCTCCCATAGTGAAGTATGTATGTTTTTCTCCTTTAAAGTGTGCTAGAATTCCCCAGTGAATGTTTTGACGATTTGGTTTCCATCTGCCTTATTCGAAATCAGTTTTGCAAATCTCCAATAGAAGTTCTACATTTGAAAATATTCATTTCCCCATTGAAGTCTGAGTGCTACTCCCTGGTGAATCCTGGAGAAGGATGTTATATCCCTGTATCTATACTGTTTTATCGCTATATTATGTTTTTCCCCAAGAAAGTTAAGCCATGCAGTAGGACTTTGTTTCTGCAGTTGGTGCTTATTTTCTTTTGGGATGATCATCTTGAATGTGATTTGGCCGAGTGTTGTGGGGGCTCGAGTTGGTTTTGTTTGTTTATTCCCGGTATTATATATTTGTTTTGTCATCATATACATAATAACACTTGTACATTCATACATACATCATACATAAGTTAAATTTAGCAAATCATTGCTCATTCACATTCTTTAATATTTTGTTGACATATTACCCTATTTTGCAGAGATGTGTTATCCTCTCCCAATAGAGTGTCAAACATAAGCAGAAAGTGTATATTCTTTCAATTTCCACACTGAGTTATCCCTTATGGAAGATTTTTACTTTAGCCTCCCTACACAGCACTTTTTCTGAACGATTTGGGTTTCCCTCTTGAGTTTATTTCTTAAATAATGTATTTTGGTAGACCGTTTTACTCCAGTTTATTTCTGGATTGAATCTTTGTTTCCCAGCAATATTATTACTTTGGATTTCTGCAAGCTTCAACTTTTGGTTTGAGAATATGCATTTATTTAGCACGAGAAGACTTTATCTCCCCAGCAGGAATATGTCAGAATTTCCCCAGGAAGTCATATCTCTTTCCCCAGGAAGCCATATTGTTTTCCCCAGGAAGTCATTTTACAATTCTCCATAACAGCAAGTAGCAGGTCCCTTTATTTGAGCGACTTGTATTTCCCCATAAAAGTCGACGTTACTTTTTTTTTGCTATCTTCTCTATGAGTGGATAGTTTGCAGTTCGTTGTTAAATTACTCCAGTGGATAGTTAGTCGTTCAATATATTAGAGACAGTTCGTTAAGAAATCTTTGTAAGTGGTAGTATCTTTATTTGAGACAGCTTATACATTACCCTTTCCAGACAGAATGCCTTGGTTAAAGAAGAAGTTGAGACCCGTTCCAGGTGAAACGCCAGAATTTTGGGAGGAAACTTGTTATCTTTTTGCTACCCTCAGTGAACGTTGGTATTTCATCATTAGTGAACGACGATGCGATGATATTTTCTATTTCTACCTTCAGTGAAAGTTGGTAGGTCACCATCAGTGAAAGTTGGTGATTATTATCTTTTTGCTACCCTTAGTGAACGTTGGTAGTTCATCGTTAGTGAACGACGATGCTATGATATTTTCTCTTTCTACCTTCAGTGAAAGTTGGTAGGTCACCTTCAGTGAAAGTTGGTGATTGTTATCTTTTTTATACCTTCAGTGAATGTTGGTAGTTCATCGTCAGTGAAGGAGATGTTATGATATATTCTCTTTCTACCTTCAGTGAAAGTTGGTAGGTCACCATTAGTGAAAGTTGGTGATTGTTATCTTTTTGCTACCTTTAGTGAATGATGGTAGTTCATCATTAGTGAACAGCGATGCTATAATATTTTCTCTTTCTACCTTCAGTGAAAGTTGGTAGGTCACCATCAGTTAAAGTTGGTGATTGTTATCTTTTTGCTACCCTCAGTGAACGTTGGTAGTTCATCGTCAGTGAACGGAGGTGCTATGATAGTTCTTTTCCTTCTACCCTCAGTAAACCTTGGTATCTCACTATCATTAAACGTCGGCGTTGTTACTTCTTTCCTCTTTCTACCTTAAGTGAACGTTGGTAGTTTCGCATTCGGTAAAAGTTGGTGTATCCTTTGACTTTTTATCATCGTCTATGAGTCGGGTCTTTTGATCCACCAGTGATTTATTTCCTTGTTCGGGTTTCTCTTTTATTTCTTTATTTCCTTTGTTACATCCCCAGTGGTGTTTTGCGTCCCTTTGAAGTTGTTCATGTGCATTCATATTCATAAACATTGCATGGAATCTTAGAGCCAAAAATAGGGTTTGTTTTATATTTAAGTATCTTCGGTCGCGTCGACACGAAGATTTTTACCCTTCATATCTCCGGATAGAAGAAAATTAAATAAGGGAAGTTTTTGTACCCAAATTTTTTCCCCTAAGATCCCTTCATCATACCATGTTGATTCAATCACAACAAGATCACATTATGGCTTTTGGTTCTCCTCCCTATCTTTAGCTTTGCTCTTTGAGGAATCACCAAGCACTTTGACTTGTTTTCTTTTGTGATCATGAATGTTTTGTCTTGATTTTCCTTTTAATTAATAAAATACAATGTTGGTTTGTCTTACTTTTTAATAATGTAGGTAAGGGAAATATGGCTTAGCAAGTTGATCCATGGGTTCATGAGTTTATTTCCATGCCCTAGTCAATAAAGCTTGAGAACTTCAAACCTCACCATTGAAGTTGTTTTGGAAGAAATGGCATGGCAAGGTTTATTTTGGTTCATAACATTTCAAAGTTATCAAATTGATTCAAAAGAAGAAGGGGTTGATGGAAGAAGTTATCATGGTTGGACAAGGTCTTGTTCCCATTGATCACAAGTGCATATTTCTCTCAATTCTCAAGATATGGAAGTGGTTTTTGTGGCTATTAGTTCTCATTATCACCCTCAACAACTACTATTTACAAAGCAAGAGTTTTGGTACAAGAAGGTTGTTCAAAATTTTCAAAGTTCCTCAAAGCATTTTCTTGATCTAGGAGCTAGGGTTTTGAACTTCAAAGAAGTATATCTTGCTCATATTTTGGTATTTTGAGTGATTCCAAAAACATCCTTCTCTTCAAAGGGTTATTAACAAACCAAGATGCTAACAAAGTTCTCCAAGGATGTCGGCAAGATGATATGTTAGGAAATAATAATCTAACATCCATAGTCAAAAGAATCATGGCACGAAGTGGAGTAAATATTGGCATGCAAAGGCCAAATTCTACATCCCTTTTGTCTGAATACATTCAGCAAACTGAGTTACCTAGGGGGTAGAAAGTTCCAAAATTCACAAAGTTTTCTGGTGACACCAGTGAGTCAACCATAGAACATATTGCTAGGTACATTACAGAATCAGGGGATATAGCAAACAATGAGAATCTAAGGATTAAGTATTTCCCTAGTTTACTAACCAAAAATGCTTTTACTTGGTTTACTACTCTTGCAGCAAACTCTATCTATGATTGGACTCGCTTAGAGAGATTATTTCATGAACAATTTTATATAAGTCAAACCAAAATCAGCCTGAGTGAATTGGCAAATGTTAAGCGCAAATTCAGCGAGCCTATAGATGATTATCTTAACAGGTTCTGTCTGTTGAAAGCAAGATATTTCACACAAGTGCCTGAACACGAGTTGGTCGAAATGGCAGCAAGAGGATTGTATTTCTCTATAAGGAAGAAGTTAGATCCCTAGTATCTGAGAGATATGGCATAACTGGCTGGCAGGGTTCGATAGGTGGAGCGTTTAAAGATCGAAAAAGAAAGGGCTAAAAAAAGCCACAAGAAAGAAAGAGTGGCTTATATCGAAGCTTGCTCATATGAAAGAGACGTCGAAGATGATTTTTCAGAGTTTGAAGAACACGAGATAGATCTTGCACAGTTAAAGCAAGGACTACCATATCCTTGAAAAGTGCTAACGTCTGCGAACGGGAAAAATCTCGTCGAACCAGAAAGGAATGACAAATTCCCAAAGGAAATGTATACTTTCGACATCACCAAGTGCGATGAAATCTTTAATTTGTTAGTAAAAGATGGCCAGATGATAGTGCCTAAAATTCCTCCGTTAGAACAACGGAAGAAAAGGGGCTTTTGTAAGTATCATAATTTCTTAGGCCATAAAACCTCACAATGCTATCTTTTCATGAATTTGATACAGAGTGCTATCAAGGAAGGAAGGCTAAAGTTTGGAGAGAAGCCCAAGAACCTGATGAAGGTCGACATAGTTCCTCTTCATATTGCTGAGACAAACTTTGCGGAGCCTGTAGATATCAACATGGTTGAAGCTATCGAAATTGAAGAAGGTCAACTCAACGCATACAAGGTATCTGAAGATACTCAGGGGATAAAGACAGTGGAGGGTCTCATGTGCCAGGAAGAAGGAAATGCTACTAATGGCAATGCCAAAGTTGCTGGCGAGGCTAAGACTACTGAGGGTCTCATGGGCCAGGAAGAAGGCAATGTTGTTGATGGCAATGCCAAAATTGTTGGCAAGGCTAAGACTACTGAGGGTCTTATAGACAGATTCGAATAGCTTGAGATTGCTGAAGGTCCCAAGTTCGAAGTAAACATGGTGGATCTGGACCAATTATCCTCGGAAATGGCGGAGATCGAAAGACTTTTGAAGATGGAGAATGATAGGATGCGTACTGGGCACCAAAAAGTAAGCCTGGTTGAGTATCTTTTTAATTGCCATACGAAGAATCATGAGGGACTAGTGTGCCCTAGGTGCAGCATAATGAATGATCGAGGCGCTGCGGAAACATACCATGAAGTGTACCAAGAGAGGGCTGGAAACAACTGGAGGAGTGATAAAGAGTTGTTGCCATACCCAAAAATTGGAGAAAGCTTGATGGGTTTTCTGGTTCGCTGTCATAAGACAGGATCAGAAGTCTTAATGTGCCCATGGTGTAGCGTTGTTTATGATAGAAATGCAGCTAAAGAATTTGAGAGAATTTCGTATGCTCAATGCTGGAATAATCAAAAGAATAGCAGAGGGAGGTATGTAACCAATGCAAAAGGAATTCCGAAAAGGGAAGATATCCCACACCCCTAAGTGAATCGACAAGTCACCTTCAATCCACCTGCCAACATCCCAACAGAAAAATGGTTGAAGTCTAGTCAAATAAAGGGGGGAGGAAAAGGAAAAGGGAATTGGAAAAGTTTCAGGGAAGGTGGCAGATCAGCATGGGAATATCGAAGGCAGTTCCAGTAAAAGAAGCAACGAGCCTATGTGTTTGAGAACTATAAAGGAAAAAATCCAATGACCAGGTCCCAATGGCGAAGATACCAGAGGACCAAGAAGGATCAAAGAGAACTCACAAGCAACGAAGTAGGGGAATCAAGTACGAATCAGGCTTCGTCTGGTGCACCTAGCGAAAAGAAGTCCCCAACACAAAGGAGGCTTTTTTCCCCCAAGAAGATGGAGGTGTTTGTTGAAAGGACTATAGGGGAGCCAACTAATGAAGAACCAACTAATGATGAGGACATTCTTACTGACAACTTCGACTTAGATGGGGAGTCCTCTTTGAATATCAACTGCAATGTAGTTTCTGTACTACCACATGTATATGACCAAGTGACAGAGATAGAAAATTCTGAAGAAGCAAATGAATTAGAAATGGTGAAGCACAAGCCTATGTGCTATTATGTTATGAATAACAGAGCAGTCGAAGAACAGAATGTGTTTTTTGAAAGACCAGACCAATGTATGAAGAATCACTTGAAGCCTTTATTTATTAGAGGAAAGATTGAACAAGTAGGGATCAACAAAGTGATGATAAACGGGGGTGCTGCTGTCAACCTAATGCCTCAGTTCTTATTGAAAAGGATAGGTATGTATGATACAAATATAAAACCCCATAATATGGTATTATCTAACTACGAAGGGAAGATTGGTCATACTCTCGGTGTAGTTCAAGTTGATCTCATTGTAGGAACCATTACAAGGCCAACTATGTTCATGGTCATAGCGGCCAAGATAAATTACAACTTACTTTTGGGTCGTGAGTGGATTCATGGAATAGGCGATGTTCCCTCCTCAATCCACCAGTGTGTGGCAATCTGGAGAGAAGAAGGAATTGTATAAAACATCGAAGCTGACCAAAGTTATTATATGGCGGAGGTGAATCAAGTTGATCGAAGGAATTTTGATCAAAATCTGGCTAATATAGGGCCTCGTAGTGCTGCAGATGGCGTATATGCGCTAAACAACATAGATATGTATTTTCTGACCCTACATCCAAGGCATGGAGTTTGCTGGGATAGGGAGATTCTATGGCAAAAAGATGATGCACTTGGACTCCCAATAATACGGCCTACGGGCTGGGATGATGAAGATAGTGATCATGTCTGAGTCCTCCTTCTTCAAAAAGATTTTGGCCTATTTGACTGAAAACAAATTAAAATCGGCTTTGGAAGCCTAAGTAAAGATTATGGCTATGGAGGCCAATGAAGAAGCAAATCATACAAAAGGACCTGGGGTGTTCTTCAGACCAAAAACCCCCGACGAAGAGAAATTCGTCAAAGAAAAAGACCAAAGGTTGGACGTTATATATGATGATGGGCCTTTGGGATTCGATAAGGATCCAGTGGCGTCGAACATGAAGATGATAGCACAGGACCCTCTTGAAGAAGTGGATCTAGGAGATGGGACTGTAAAAAGACCCACGTATGTTAGTTCAAAGCTTAGTCCAGGAGTAAAAGTAGAAGTGATCCAGTTTCTAAATGAGTACAAAGATTGTTTCGCCTGGGACTACGACGAAATGCCCGGTTTGAGCAGGGACTTGGTTGAATTGAAGCTGCCTATAAAGGATGGCAAGAAGCCCATCAAGCAGACGCCAAGAAGATTCGTACCAGAGATTCTCTTGAAGATAAAGGAAGAAATCGAAAGACTTATGCGCTGTAAGTTCATTCGGACCACAAGGATACAATCAGATTTTTATTGCTGAAGAGGATGTGCCAAAGACAGCATTTCGCTGCCCTGGGGCAATAGGCACCTATGAATGGGTGGTTATGCCATTTGGTTTAAAAAATGCTGGGGAAACTTATCAAAGAGAAATGAACTCTATATTCCATGATCTCATTGAGACTTTCATGCAGGTCTATATCAATGATATAGTAGTAAAATCTATATCAGGATCTAGTCATTTGGATCACCTTCGCCAGTCATTCGAAAGAATGAGAAAACATGGCCTAAAAATAAATCCCCTTAAATTTGAATTCTTTGTGTAGACTGGTGACTTTCTTGGCTTCGTGGTCCATAAGAAAGGCATAGAAATCAACCAAAACAAAATGAAGGCAATAATGGAAGCTAAAGCGCCATCGACGAAGAAAGAGTTGCAATCGCTTTTGGGAAAGATAAACTTTTTGCGAAGATTTATATCAAACCTAAGTGGTCGAACTCAAGCTATCTCTCCACTCTTGCGGCTGAAGTTAGGAGACTTCGCTTGGAATGCAGAACATCAAGAGGCATTCGAGAAAATCAAACAGTACTTGGTGCATCCACCTATTCGGTCGCCTCCTCGAAGAGACAAGTGCATGAGGTTATACATATTTGTGTCAGATAAAACTATAGGAAGCATGCTGGCTCAAGAAGATGAAAATGGCGTTGAAAGGGAAATTTACTACTTAAGTAGAGTACTGAATGACACAGAGAATAGATATGGTACAATAGAAAAACTATGTCTTTGATTGTACTTCTCATGTACCAAATTGAAATATTATATAAAGCCAGTCGATGTTTATGTTTCTTCATATTTTGATGTTATTAAGCATATGTTGTCTAAACCAATTTTATATAGTCGAATTGGTAAATGGGCATTGGCTCTAACAAAGTACTCTTTGACTTTCATGCCTTTATAAGCAATGAAGGGGAAAGTAGTCTTTGATTTCATTGTCAACCATGCATTGGTCGAAGCATCCCAGAATCTTGTGGAGTTAGAACCATGGAAATTGTTCTTTGGTGGTTCTACACATAAGGAAGGAAGTGGAGTTGGAATTCTGATTATTTCTCCAGATAAAATTCCAAAAAAAACTTAAGTACAAAATAGAAGGACCCCCTTGTTCAAACAATGAGGTAGAATATGAAGCATTGATAGCAGGACTTGAAGCTTTATTGGAATTGGGGGCAACTAGAGTCGAAATAATGGGTGACTCTGAATTAGTAATCAAACAAATTACTAAAGAATACAAGTGCATAAAAGAAAACTTGATATTTTACTTCGTGATAGCAAACATGTTGCTTTGAAAGTTTGAATATGTAGATATCAAGCACATCCCCAGGTTAAAGAATTAAGAAGCAAATGATTTGGCTCAGATCGCCTCAGGATATAAAGTATCAAAAGAAAGATTGGAAGAGTTGATCGAAGTACATGGCAGGGTACTAACTACTAAACTTTCTCTAGCAGATTTAAAAAATGCAAGTCTAGGTTATGCAAACGAGGTACATTTCGAAATACTAGCCATAAATAGCCTAGCAGACACAGATTTGAGAAGTCCAATAATAAGTTATTTGAAATATCCAAAAGCAAATACTGAAAGAAAGGTAAAATATTGTGCCTTGAGTTATGTGCTAATAGGAAACGAATTGTTTAAGAAAACTCCAGAAGGAGTCTTTTTGAAATGCTTAGAAGAAAGTGAAGCTTATTTAGCACTAGCAAACGTGCATAGTGGGGCATGTGGATCACATCGAGCAGGTCACAAGATGAAGTGGCTTTTGTTTCGATATGGCATGTATTGGCCTACAATTTTAAAAGATTGTATAGATTTTGCCAAAGGATTCCAAGAGTGCCAGATTCATGCAGGAATTCAGCATGCACCTACAAGTGAACTACATTCAATTGTAAAGCCATGGCCTTTTAGAGGTTGGGCATTGGATTTGATTGGCGAAATTAGACCATCATCTTCAAAAAATCAGAAATACATTTTAGTGGGAATATATTATTTCACAAAATGGATAGAGGCGATACATTTGGTGAATATTGACCAAGAAAGCATCATCGAATTCACCTAGAGGCATATTGTTTATAGATTTGGAATCCTAGAAACCATTACAACATATCAACGATCATTATTTATTGGTCGGAAGATGCAAGAGTTCTCTAAAGATATGGGTTTCAAATTACTAACATCTACGCCTTATTATGCACAAGCAAATGGACAAGTCGAAACAGCTAATAAGGTAATCATTGGGCTAATCAAGAGACATGTGGGCAGAAAGCCAAAGAATTGGCACAAAATGCTAGATCAAGTCTTGTGGGCTTGTCGAACATTCCCTAAAGAGGTAACAAACACAACTTTATTTCGTCTAACGTTTGGACATGATGCGGTTTTTCCAGTAGAAATTTACTTACAGTCAATCAAATTCCAAAGGCAAAGCGAAATTTCCACATATCTCTATTGGGAGATGATGATGATGAACGAATGGTGGATTTGGATGAATAAAGGTTACATGCTTTAGAAATTCTAAGAAGACAAAAAGAAAGAGTAGCCAGAGCATATAATAAGAGAGTTAAGGGCAAAGCTTTCTCAAATGATGATTTGGTTTGGAAGGTGATTTTGCCAATGGATCAAAAGAATAATTTATCAGGAAAATGGTCCCCACATTGGGAAGGCCCCTTTCGAATCATCCAAACATTCACTAATAATGCCTATGAAATCGAAGAACTGGCAGAAGATCGAAGAGTCTTGAAAATTAACGGTAAGTATTTGAAAAAATATAAACCTTTTCTTCCAGATTTAAAAATTATGGCAGAGTAGTAAGGTAGTAAAATAATGAAGCCAACATGGTATAAAATTAAAGGGTGCCGAAATGGCTCTATCAAAATATTACAAAAGGGGTTTTATGAAAAAGCTAATGCATAATGGAGGAAAACATTCATATACAAATTTCAGAAAGGCAAGTTATCCTTCATCTTGTCATACTTTGCCTTCAAGAATCCTAGCCTACAGTAAATCAAAGCTTTGATTGTGTGAAGAACAGTGATCTAATCTTCTAAGCCTCTAGCTTCATCAATGAATTGAACGCTTTGAGTCAGCTCTTCATTGGCTTCGTCGTTGTTCATGGCTTCGAGAACTTTCTGACAGTCCTCTGTTTGAGAAATTTGTTTCTGCAACTCTTTAATTTGTTGCTTCCATAGCATGATGGATTTAGCATTCTTATCATGTTCGTCTTGGACAAGCTTGAGATTTTCTTCGTGTTTTTCAACTTTCTCTGATAACTCGAAGGCCTTGGAACAATTAGTCTCTTGAAGGGTTTTTTTCTGTGATCTTCGAATCAACATTCCTATCCCTGAGAAAATTTACTTCCAGATTGTTGATGAGAGTAGTCATGTCGATCAAAAACTCAGCTGTTGTAGAAGGGAAATTAACCAGGTCAACCCTGTTAATGAGCCTCCTCAAAGAGACGCTAGTAGTAGCATTCTCCTTCACGAGTGCGAACAAGTCGAACCCGAAGACTTTTTCCTTAATCTTTTGGAGGAGTGCTTCATTCGTTTCACCAGACGAAGTGCCACTTGAAGTAGTGGTTGGACTAGGGAAAATACTTTGTACAAGCGACTCTTTTAGAGCTTTAAAAAGTTTGATGTACTCCAGAGGTTTAGTCTTTTTTAGAAGCTCCATTTCTTCGAGTGAAGGAAGTGTATCTTCAGTAACCATGGGGATGGACATTTGAGCTTGGGCCACTTAAGGATTATCGATTTGATGTGGCTTTTGTTGAGGTTGATAATATTTGTCATCATTGCCTTACATTTTTGTATCATCTTTTGGTGGATCTTCCTTCTCGGAAAAAGTTTCATTGGCTTCACTCATCGGATCCTCATCTTCATCAGAAAACTATATATTTACTTTTGGGGAAGAATCAGCATAATGATTTTCTTCTTAGCTTGCGTTATTAGGTTCTTCTTGGTCATAAGTGTCTCCCTGATCATCATCAAACTCCTTTGTCTTTGACTTTTGGGAGGAATGAGGAGAAGTTGGGGCTTCTTGCTGAAGATCTTGCATGTGAGTGTCAGTAGTGGAACCCTTATTGGAATCCTTCGCTGAAGAAGGATGGATTGATGGAGTGTTGCTGCTACTAAGTACTTCATAGTAAATTAGAGATTCAGTAACTTGAATTGGTTGATCCTGCAAAGTGAAGTGTTAGTCACCAATGAGAATATTTAAAGTAAATTTAAGGTTTCCTTTGGTGGAAGGTTATTACCTTTGTTCCCTCCGCCCCAGGGATCGAATTGTCACTTTCGATTTGCTCCAAGATATGGACCACATTCAAGGCCAAACTTTATTTCTTTTTCTTTGGTCTGGGGGGAAGGTTTTCGACTATACAAGTTCCCTGCAAAGGAGAATCTTCACTAGGAGGCTTCGACTCCTTTTTCTTCTTAAGCTTCTTTGCAGTATCTTTGGAAGACGTTGCATCAGCCTTTTTGTAGTAGTGGTAGAATCATCATTGGTATGTTATATTTTCTTGGGGGTGAGAGGTGTCTTCCCGCTATCCTACAACGAAGTAAAATGTAAACAAGTAAGTTACATAATTCGAAAGATAAAATAGGTAAAAGAGTAACAAAATTTACCTGGTTTACTTTGAGTGTTTCTTTAGCTTCCTCAGAGGCATTGGTTGTCGTAGGTTGAGATTGTGGGGTTGCTTTCACAGACCCAGTAGATGTGGTAGGCTTCACCGTCTTGGTATGTTTTCTTTCGATGGCTGCAAAGTAAATATTTTGTTAGAATTATTTCGAGAAGAGAGAAATGTATTCGGAGTAGCCAAGGAGTCCTTGGTTTCCACATCTTCACTTTCTGGAGTGTCCATTCTGACATGTTTTAAATCCAATTGAAGGAAGCATTTGAAACCGTACAAAGTGTCCTTGGTCGCGTCCACTCGTTTTTCGAGTTTTAGAGCATATTGTTTCATGACTTTAAAAATCCCCTTTCATGCTTAACCAGTTAGGATAAGGTGGATACCAAGCCAAAGCGAAGTCGGATGTAGGCAATCTGGGGAATTTTGAAGGCTCTAATGGAAAATCCAAGTCATATCGATCCTCAGGTTTGACACACAGAGGTATTTTCAAACGTGGGAGTTTTGCTGTAAACTTTTCCTTTAAAATTAAAGATGCATCTCGAATGGTTCGACCAAGATCAGTGGGATTGTAAACAGTTTCAAAGTAGTTTTGGAATGCCTAGATCTCCTTGATGTGTCTATGCGTACCTTTCTTTGTCTTGTCCTGCACAAATGCAAAAGCTTTGGTTATATGATCATTGAAGTCAGTAACACCAAACATATTGGAGACATAATGTTCTTGCCACCAGCTTTCAAAGTCTTGAGTACAGAAAGTCGAGGGTTTGAATAGGATAAGATTGAGGTGGAAGAAACCTGTGAACTTGCTTATAATTTTCTTCGCTTCGGCAGTTGTGAAATTCATTCCTCTATGACAGATGTCACTTTTGTGGTGGTACAATGGTTTAGGAAGGATTTGGAATAGTCCAAATTGTCTTGCGACAAAATTGGGTTGGTAAGTAAGTAAAATATTGAGTTTTCTTGGGCATAATTCTGGTAACAAGAAGTCTAGGGATCAGGAAAGCTTCCCAAATCTGGAGGGATTCTGCATGTTGTTTAGTCGAAAGGCTAGTAAGAGGTCTTGTGAACCATTTTAGGCCATGTGTTCTTCGAGAAAATGGTGCCATTGAAGGGGTAAATTTGTTCCTCTTCGCAAACATCATTAGGTTCCTGGAGAAGCACTCTTTCAGGTTTTTCCCTCCATCATCCGGGGTTAAACGAACTAGTCTAGTCCCTTCGACAATCCTGTTCTGGATTTCAGGGTCAGACTCATCAATTGGGTTTGTATTCGAAAGGGAAGGTTCGAAGGTGGCATTGAGCCACAACTGAAGTAGCCAGTACGGACCATCCAGTAAAATACTGGTTTTGGGTTCAAAGTTCTTTAATCTTGTGGAAGCCTCCCCAAGGCTCTCATACAGTCCAGCAAGAATCAGTTCGCTCAAGCAAACATCTCGACCAACATGGAGTTGGTTGGACAGGGTCAAAAATCTTATGGCGACTTGTAGAGATTTACAGAAGAAGACACATCGAGAAAGCCATAAAGCAAGAAAAGTTATGTGTTCCTGATCACTAACTTCATTTGTTGATCCCAAGTAGTGATCAATGTAATTGTTGTAAGTGGCAGAAGCATTGCTGAAGTTGATGGAGTCATCAACGTCCAAGGTAGGATCGAAAGTCTCTCCTATGGGTCTAAGACCCGTGATTGCAGGAACATCGAGAAGTGTTGGAGTTAAAATTCCACAGGTTAGGTGAAAGGTGTTATAAGTACTATCCCAGAAGTACAGGGAAACTGTTAACATTAGCTGACAATATTCAGGACCAAACTTCGACAGATGAATCAAGTCAAAGATTCCCAGTTTCTTCAATGTTTTCGATTTCGCTTTCTCTATCCTAGCTAACCATCCAAGTCACTTCTTTTCCTCTTTCGATGGACCTGATATAAAGGGTCTCAGAACTTCTATGACGAAGTCTATCTTAAAGGAGGGTTCATTTTGTTCTTTACCCTTTTGAGGAGTATTTTTTTGGGGAATTGTTTCGTCTTTTACCTTAGTATTTTCAGCAGAGTTTTTACTAACCCTAAGTTTACTAGCTATGGGTCTAGTCAAGTGGTAAGCAGGAAAAAATCTCTTGAGTTTTGATATATCTGATACATTGAGTATAGGACCCATGTATCCTAAGGTATCAGAAGCAACAGTGAAGGGAATCATTACCTGAGAAGCATAGATGGCTATTTGTTCATTTCTCAAAGATGGCGTGGGAACAAATTCTTGACTTCCAATCATGATGGGTGTTGTTATTTTTAGTAAAGGGTTGGAAGCAACATCATCTTTGTTTTGTTTACTCTTTCTAGAATTTGATTTCTTCTGGGACGCCATTGGTTGTGTTTTGAAGAAGAAGAAGTTGCGTAAAAGTTTGTTGAGGTTTGGAAGAAGAAGGGAGAACTTTTTTATTTGAAAAAATGCAAAAAAGAAAAAGGTGAATGGTATTAATTTATATGAAGGGAGATTGAAACGTTTTTTGATGGAAAGAGGGAAGTAGAATTTTGTATAGTGGGACACATGTAAGGTGATCATTTGCTTGATAAACGGTTTTTGTAAGTTCCAAGGTTAAGACTATTCATCATAGTTGATGATGAGATTTATAGATACTCATACTGCGATTAGACATTTGGGAATCAAAATTCATTATGATAATGACGTCATAATAGTTGAAGTGGTTGATGAGTTGTTCAGAAGGTCGAAATTTGAAGAGATTACAAAAAATATACATTTCTGGTTTCGAAATGAATATTTCTTGGGGGCAATTTGTTGGTTAGAAATTTCGACTGAGGAGAAATTGAGCTGAGTTAATGGTCTGAATATATCTAGAGAATTGTTTGGCTATTTGGTTTATTGAAAACCATGAAGATTCGTATTCGTAATTGATGGATAGTTTATGAAATTCGAATTGTGAAATAAGGTGTTATTCGAGATATGGTTTAAAACGTTATTCTTCAACCGTTATCAGGTTTTTGCGATCAAGAAGGATAAGCGAAGAGTTTTTGAATTTTAATGTTCATTCTTATCCAGAAAGACGCGTGGAATCTTTAGGATTTTCGAAGACATGCCAGCGAAAATGTGGCATTAGTTTATTAGAAGACGTTAGGGTCGAATTTCTATAAATTGTAGCTTTTGTGTTTCAATTTGGGGTGTTCACATATTTGTACAAAATACTCAAAATACTCAAAATACTCAAAGTATCAGTGTTCGAGAAAAGATTTAATGAGAATGTACGTATGATGCGCCATATTTTATATTAAATGTAATTTACATTCAATGAAATTTCTTTATGTTATTTACGTTCTTTACAATTCACAGTCTAGACTAGTTTATATTTCATTACTTTCATAAAGAAGTTTCACTTCGACATATGAAGTGATTCCTTTTGTTTAAAGAGATTATCATCAAAACATACTTTCTAAATAATAGAACATAATAGTCCTGAGATCAATTTGATTGATCTCATGAGTAACAAAATATGTTAAAGGATTTAGAGGATCAGGGTTGTTTACCAAATTCCAGGGTAAACACCATTATATCATAGTCAAAATGCATTCGTAAGCTGGTCAAGTGGACCAGACGCGTTGTGCTTGATATGGACCTTATTTGAAAACACACTAGATCACAAAAATGCCAAAAAATAAAAATAAAACAATTGGCGTGCTATCATTGGTTGAGACGAGACATGTCATCATCTTCAACCTCCAGACACCCTTCAATGGAGATTTTATGAGTTTCTTCAAACGGAAAAATTAAAATTCCAGACTAGTATCATTGGATTCGTCTCTTCAAGGAGATCCTAACACCACCATCGCACTAAATTTATATAAAGTGTGCAGGGAGATATGGATCAAAAACTCAGAAAATAGTGAGCACTTTTCAGTTGAGATTTCTCTCTCAATTAATGGATTTAAAAATCATAAGAAGCACAAGAATCAGAAGAAGGAATAGAATAAGTTAGTGCTTCATTTGGATCCAAATGGTGGAGAATTCTACCCGTTCAAAGTTCAAGAATAAAGCTCTGAAAGTGGACTTCTGTAGCTTGAATTATGGCTCGTTCTGCTTGGTTTAAGTGTTGGAGAGTTTGTATAATGATGAAGGATGATGATTGTGCAAAGAATTTTAGAGGAGAAGGCTTAAATCTCATAAACTGGTTTCAAAAGCTTGAAGTTCGTGTGAGATTTTGGCAGGGTGTGTTTGGATCTCAAAGCTTCAGGAAATGAATGAGGGATGATCCTCTATTTATAGGGAAGTGACTGGGATGCTCAAGCGTGTAAAATGATGAAGTTTGGAGGGAATTCGTGTGAATCTGCAACATGGGAAAAGTGTGACTCATTTTTTATCAAAACTCATCCAAACCTTATGTTTTGATGCACTAATCACTTCTGGAAGTTTAATAAACATGTTTAGGAGAAAAAACATGCAACAATTTTGTGATTGGAAGCCAAAACAAGAGTTTCAAATTTCTGACTTGGTGAAAAATTCAGTTTCAAATTGTCAAATTCAAACCCATGGCATTCTCAACTCAAGGGGTCTTAGGACATGATTCTTGAAGCTTTAGAAAGAGGAGATTACAAGCTTTACAATGTGCAAAGAATGGGATCAAATGGATGTTTGATCTGAAAGTTGTAATGAGTCAAAGTTGAGAGAAAGAGGTTGACTTTCCATACATAGAAATTTTTTAAGTTTTTCTTCAAAAATGACTTATAATGTCTTGCATCCAAACATGACCTTCAACTTGAAATTTGTTTTTAATCAAAAAAGATGGTAAGAAGTATATCTCTTGAATGAAAATTTTAAACTTGAACCATTCAAAATCTCCAAAAATTGAAAGAGTTATGAGTTGTTGAAGTTGGCAAAAATTCATGAAATGACCTATAATCATTTGCATCCTTAGCGCATCTTCCATCCATTTTCAAACTTTGCACATAAAAGAAAGGTTGAAGTTCACATCTTCAAGATAATTATGGAAAGAGAATGGGCTCAAGGTGATAAAAATTGATCAACTTATGATCATTTGAAGTCACATAAGGGAATTTGAAGGTTCATCTAGAGGACTTGTAATCTTTCTTCATCATCAAGTTTCTTTCACACATAATTTCTTTGAACTTTTGAAGTGATTTGTTAATAACCCTTTGAAGAGAAGGATTTCTTTGGAATCACTCAAAAATACCAAAATATGAGCAAGATATACCCCCTTTGGAGTTCAAAACCCTAGCTTCTAGTGCAAGAAAATGCCTTGGGAAACCTTTGCAATTTTGACCAACCTTCTTGCACAAATACCTTTGTCATGTGAATATAAGTTTTTTAGGACGACAAGGAGAAAACATAGCAACCAAAACCACTTCCAAGTCTTTAGAATTGAAGGGGATGTGCACTTGTGATCATTGAAATCAAAGACTGTCCATTTGAGTCAAACTTCTTCAATCAACCCTTGTACTTTTGAACTAACTTTGACAACTTGAGGTATGATGAATCATAAAATACTTTGTCATGATATTATTTCAAAATATCTTTAATGATGAGGCTTGAATCCATAATCGTGGGAAATAGTAGATGACCAACTAGGCAAAGAGGTTTGCCCTAGAGACTCTAAGATTATGAATTATTTTGGGATAACGAGATCAATTATGATGGTGATTTTTTTCACTTTGCACTTATGGCCAAATTCGAGCCCGTTAACACGAAAGAGGCATTAAGTGATCCAAAGTGGGTGTGTGAAATGAAAGAGGAGTAGGAATCGATAGAGAAAAACAATACTTGAGAGTTTGTCAATCTACCAAAAGGTAAGAAACCAATTGGTTTGAGATGGGTCTATAAAGTGAAGCCAAATCCCAAAGGTGAGATAATCAAGCATAACGATACTCGTTGGTTATCATCCTACTGGAGGTTATAAGTTGTTTGATGTTTCAAACAAGAAGATCATGATTAGTAAAATGTCGTGGTTGATAAACAGAAGCGTTTTGACAGCAGAAAAACTGTTTTGACAGGTGCTGTAATTGGTTACCAGAATGCTGTAACTTGTTACGAGCGCGGATTTTTGGACTCCTAAACTATTGGAACTGGTTTTACATAAGGCATAACTGGTTACCAGAATCGTGTAATCGTTTACGGGAATGAAAACTTCAATTCTCAAGTTGTAGGAGGTACAAAACAACAACCTGTCAAAGTCAGAATCGTGGAAAACAGTAGACGGCCAACTAGGCAAAGAGGTTTGTCTTAGAGACTCCAAGATTGTGAAGTATTCAGGAATAACGAGATCAATGATGATGGTGATTTCATTCACTTTGCGCTTATAGCTGATTTTGAGCCTGTTAACACGAAAGAGACATTAAGTGATCCAGAGTGGGTGTGCACAATGAAATAAGAGATGTAATTGATTGAGAAAAACAATACTTGGGAGTTTTTTCATCTACCGAAAGGTAAGACGCCAATTGGTGTAAATGAGTCTATAAAGTGAAGGAAAACCCCAAAGGTGAGATAACCAACCATAAGGCTCGATTAGTAGCGAAGGGATTTTTGCAAAGAGAAGGTATAGACTTTGATGAAGTGTTTGCACCAATTTCTAGAATTGAAACCATACGTTTGGTTGTTGGTATTACGAATAACAATAATTAGTCAATCTATCAAATAAATGTAAAATCCACATTTTTGAACGGTCTTCTTGAAGAAGGTATATGTAGAACAACCTCATGTTTTTGTTGTGAATAATAAAGAGGATAGGTTTTACAAGTTGAGAAAAACGTTATATGGTTTGAAACAAGATCCGAGAGCTTGGAACAAGTGGATAAATGGTTTCCTAATTGAAGTTGGCTTCAAGAAATGTGTGTCCGAGCATGGAGTTTATGTGAATTTGGATGCAATTGAAGGTGTGATTCTACTTTGTCTATATATGGATGATTTATTGATCACATGCATCAATGAGAAGAGTATTTCTAAGTTCAAGAGTGAACTTATGAAATAATTTGAGATGAGTGACCTTGGGATTATGACATACTTCCTTAACATAGAGTTCCATAAGTAAAAAATAGGACTGCTCATGCATCAAAGGAGATATGCTCTTGAAATCTTGAAAAGGTGTGATATGAAGCATTGTAATGTTACCATAACATCAGCTGGAGCAAGGATGCATATGTCCAAAAGTGAGGATGAGCAGAATGTGGATCCTACTTAATATAGATGATTGATTGGGTCGTTACGTTACTTGTGTAATACGCGTCCCGGTTTAGCATTTAGTGTCAGTATTGCGAGTAGATTCATGGAGAGACCAAATATATCTAACTAGGAAGCAGTCAAAAGAATCCTAAGATACGTCAAAGGGTCTATTGGCTGCAAAATTCTTTTTCTCGCAACAGATACATGCAGAAAATGTAATTTGCTCGGTTTCACCGATTTCAATTGGTGAGGAGATAAAGATGATCAAAAGTATACAACTGATTACATTTTATGTTCAGAGGAGCAATGATCTCATGGTGTTCTAAGAAAGAAATGGTGGTTGCACTTTCTTCTTGTAAGGCCGAGTATATTTTCGCGACGTTATATATGTGCTAAGCCATGTGGATGATGAATTTAATGCAAGAGCTGGGCAAGAATGAGGGTGAGGCTGTCACACTCTTGATTGATAACATTTTCGCTATTAATCTTGCTAAGAATCCTATTGCACATGGGAGGAGCAAGCACATTGATACGATGTTTCACTACTTGAGGGAGCTGGTAAGTGAAGGCAAGCTAAGATTGAGATGTTGTAGAAGTGACAATCAAGTTACTCATTTGTTGACAAAGAGAGTCATAAATGATGTGTTCAAGAAGTTGAAGATAAGCTTGAGTATGAAGAACTTGGAGCATTTGAGTTAAGGTGGTATATTGGAAGTTTATAATAAATTCAAATGCATGTTATAAGCTTCTGGAAACTAATTGGAGGTTACAACTTAAAAAATAAGCACTTCTGAAAAGAAAGAACGGGTTTTATCGTGACTATAAGCGGTTACGGATTTTGGCGTATCCGGATACATCAGACCAATTCAATTTTGTTTTTAGGATTTGTCGCAGGTGTAACCAATTACAAGGTTTTGCGTAACCAGTTACTAACCCGTGTTTTGGGTTTTTTCAGCTTATTTTTAAGTTGTTTTGGGTCCCAACTGTTTTGTTAACTTGTATAAATAGTTTTAATGTTATAATGTGAATATTAATGAAAATTTCTCTTTTCACCCTCAATTACTCTCTCTCTCTCTCTCTCTCTCTCTCTCCACCCATGAAGTATAGACTTCAACACGGACACGGACACCGAGCATGACACGACATGGACACTTCGACACTAAAAGTCTCAAAAATATAGGACATTGACACCGCTAGATATATGATATTATTTGACCTTTATTTATTCATTTATTATTAAAAGAGCTACAAATATTCTAATCAAAATTAATGATTTCAATTCTTCATTGATAATATTGTTTCAATACATGTTTATCCATTTTATATGTGCATGAAATTTGTAAAACAAAATAGGCAAAATACTCATTTTTGTCCTTTAACTATAACCTTGGGTTCACATTGGTCTCTTAACTTTTTTTCGTGTCATTTTGGTCCCTTAACTTTCAAAATGTTTCATTTCAGTCCTTTTTGTCTAATTAGCGACGAAAAAACTTTGAAATTCGTCGCTAAATTCGTCGCTAACTAGACAAAAATGACTGAAATGAAACGTTTTGAAAGTTAAGGGACCAAAATGACACGAAAAAAAGTTAAGGGACCAATGTGAACCCAAGGTTATAGTTAAAGGACAAAAATGAGTATTTTGCCAAAAAAAAATACATAAGGTGAGTTGAAGTAAAGAAAAAAACTTTTTTTTTTGAATTACTTGTCTTAATTGTTCGAGTAGTAGTGTATGAGTGTCGAACACTGATTCTAAGAATGTCAAAATAAAGAAAAGTACAATTTTTTATTGACACTTGTCTGACTTTTTCTACATGTATCATTCAAGTGTTATATAAGTGTCGAACAATAATACATATCAAACACCAGAGTATGTTTGTTTCTAGAGATATTAGTGCTTCATAGCTCTAACCAGAATTAATCACTTTATAATACATAAATAGTATATGTAGACTTGATCAATGTATCACAATTTTATTTACCTTTGCAAGAACTTGAAACTAAAAATGAAGAAGATGCAGATGGACTATTTTGGAAGATGAACCTTATAAATGTTTTGTAAGGGTTCAAAGAGTTTGGAAGAAGATGATCGCATTTTATTCACCAATGCTAACTCAATATCAATCAGTTATTCAAATTATTTACACTACAAAAATAACTAAATGATATTTAACAAATAAAATAATATAATTACAAGCTCACTTTTTTTTGAAATTGACATGTGACACTCATTTTTTAATATCTCTCAATTAAAGTATTACATATATTCATTAACTTTTTTTTTATTAAAATTTTAAATTTCTCTCACATTTTTTTCTCACACTTTCTCAATCACTTTCATTTTAATTTTTTTTCTCTATTTTTTCTTTCTGTTTTTTCTCACATTTTGTTGGTAGAATGAATATTGATAAATAAGTATTCACTAATATTTAGAAAAATCAAATTATCTTTTTCTTATAAAATTTTATTGTAAAGACTATTTTTAATTATATATTGTTAAGTATACAGTTATATAGATGTGAGTTTCAATTTTTTTGTTTTTATGACATATTTAATCAATTTTATTTATTTATTATTATTAAAAATATTAATAATTTAATTTTTAGTTTTAATAAAATTAAAAATTTATGTTATTTCACAGATTATTATCAACAAATTACTTATTTTATTTAATTAATAATTATATTTATTAGAGAGACAAAACTCTTATTTTTAAATATTATTGTTCAATTTATAATTAAGTAATTCACTTCAATTTTACATGTGTATATAATTATATTTTATATCATATCAAATAAATTTTACATCTCACATATTACTATCAATACAATACATATTTTATTTTTATCAACAATTTGCATCGATTTTAAAGACAAAATCTTTATTTTTAAATATAAAAAAAAAAAAAAAGTTTTTCTTCATGTTCTCTTTTTTTCCTTCTTTTTGTATGACTATTTAATTCAATTGACTTTATATAATTATTTTTTATTTTATAATTAAGTAACTCATTTTAAATTTACATGTATATATAAATATATTTTAGGATTAAATATATTTTTAGTCTCTCTAAATAGAGTATAATTTATTTTTAATCCTGCTAAATATTTTCTTCAAAGAATAGTCCTTCTAAAATTATTCATCCACTCTTTTGATCTTTTATACTAACGTTCATTAACGAGACTGACGTGACACTAAATGTGACCGTGTCAGCTATCAAAAATACTGCTATTGCATACCACGTAACTAAAATCAAAAATATATTTGAACTCATAAAAAAATAGTATCCATAAATAAAACTATAACTAATTTATAACAAATTCAATAATAAAATTTATCATATTATCTATAACTAATAATTCTTCTTTCTAATCATAATCTTTAAATCATTACAACAATCGATGTCACCTTATATATGTTTGTAAAAAAGATAATAAAAGTATTCAATAAGTAATTAAATATACACTTTTTTTATATATATACAAGTTGAAGAGATAATGTGTAGACTAGATAAACTTGCATGTGGTAATAGGTCCCAATTATCATCAAATAGTAGATACCACTAACCTTAACACAATGCTAATGGTATTATTTATAACTAAATGCCAATTATAAAGATATGTTTCTAACCATTCTAGCATGTGCATGAGCATCATGTGCTATTTTAAACACACCACTTACTGTGTGAGCACTGTACTGATAATGATATCAAATTTTTTTGTTAGCCATTCTAACCATTCTAACATGGTCATATATTTTTAGTTGGTAAATTTCTACTTACCCATAACTTTGCATGTCGTGTTTAATTATAAACAAGAGCCGAGCATATTTAACAATTTACTAAGCTTTCAGAGTATTATCAAATTTGTAGCATGTTGACTATTATCGGTTAGAAATAAAGTCTTTTATGTTTAGGAGAAATACGTGGAAATATTAGAGGTTTAAATATAAAATTGATAAGTAGGAGAATTTTTTTTGGAGTAGAAAATTTTGTATTTTGTTTGATACAAAAGTGTGAGATTATTCTCTATTTATAGTACTCTAAGGAGAATTTTAGGCACACTAATTCTATAGAGTTCTCTGTTAGAACATAGTTTGATTCTACAATCCTTGATTAGAGTTTTGATGATAACAAAATACAAAGAATAAATAAATTCAAAGATATATATATATAAAACAAATATGCTTCTTAAAATTATGTTTTGTATACAGAAGTTCTGATGGAATAAGCATCAGAAGATCAGTAACACGCTGAAGCCACCTGATTATACGCTGAAGCTTGATGACCAGAATCTGCGCATAAACAAATACACTCTGACTCTGATCAAAGATCTTTACCAAGTCATCAACACTCTGAAGCGTTATCATAAGTTAAAGCAAAGAACACTCTGAAGCGTTATCATAAGTTGAAGCAAAGAAGACTCTGAAGCGTTATTAATTATTCAAGACAGAATTAAATGCTAACGGCTCTCTTCAGACAAGATCTTCTTCAAAAGGAAAGTGCGTTATTGTCATTAAATTGGCTTTATGGACAACGTATCTCTGCCTTGCCTATATAAACAAGTCAGCTTGAGAAAAGACGCATGCATGCACTTATACAATTTGTCTAGCCTTCAAAATCACGCTTATTCAAAAAGCTTTAGTAAATTCAGTTTATTCCAAGCTTAAGTTGTGTAATTATCACAGTTGTGATATATTGTTTTGTTAGAAAACGTTAACACATCATTGTTCAATCATTTGTAAAAGATTTTCTTGAGATAAATCGGTCTGTGGTTGTACTCAAGAAGACTTTAACAGTTGTTAAAGTAGTTGTTGTAATCCTTTGAAAATAGTGGATTAAGACCTCGTTGGAGAGAGGCGAAATCACCTTGACGGGTGGACTGGAGTAGTTTGAGATCAAACGAACCAGGATAAAAATATTGTGTTGTCAAAGCATTTATTTTAAGTTTTACAATTCAACCCCCCTTCTTGTGTTTTTCACATCTTCAATTGGCATCAGAGCGCCTGGTTCTGAGCTTATAACACTTAACCGTGTCAGTACAAGATCCAGCGTCAGAAAAACACAATGGCAGGACCAAGTCAAAACATCAACAATGACAACAATGAAGAAAGGGACAGATTCAGTGGCAAACCTCCAGTCTTTGATGGAGAGAACTTTGACTACTGGAAAGACAGAATTGAGAGTTTCTTTCTGGCCCATGATGCTGATCTGTGGGACATGGTGACTGATGGATACACGCACCCAGTGGATGGACGTGGTCAGAAGATTGAAAGGAAAATGATGTCTGATCAGCAAAAGCGTGAGTTCAAAAATCATCACAAGGCCAGAACAATTCTTCTCAGGGCCATCTCTTATTCAGAATGTGAGAAGATATCAAACAGAGATACTGCAAAGAATATGTTTGACTCTCTGAGAATGACGCATGAAGGCAACATACAAGTCAAAGAAACCAAAGCCCTTGCACTCATTCAGAAGTATGAGGCATTCAAGATGGAAGAAAGTGAATCAATAGAAACTATGTTTTCAAGATTTCAAATTCTTGTTGCTGGTCTAAAAGTTCTTGACAAAGGGTATTCCACTGCTGATCACGTTAAGAAGATCATCAGAAGCTTGCCAAAACAATGGAGGCCAATGGTCACAGCGCTTAAGCTAGCCAAGGATCTCAACAAAATCTCTCTGGAGGAACTTGTCAGCTCCCTCAGAAGTCACGAGATAGAGCTAGAAGCAGATGAACCTCAAAATCAAGGTAAGCCATTAGCTTTAAAATCTAACAGAAAATCTGACTCCAAAGTTTTGCAGGCTATGGAAGAAACCTCAGATGGGTCCTCGTCAGAAGAAGATGAACTGTCTCTCCTCTCCAGAAGGGTGAACCAATTGTGGAAGCAGAGGCAAAGGAAGTTCAGGAATCCCAGAAGATCAGAAAATCAGAATGAATCTTTCTCCAGATACAGAAGGTCAAAATCCTCCTCTGGACACAGAAGATCTGAAGGCTCTTCAGTAAACAGAAAGCCAAACAACAAAGACATCATCTGCTATGAATGTAACGAGCAAGGGCACTACAAAAGTGATTGCCCAAAGCTTCAGAAGGAGAAGCCCAAAAAGAAGTTTGGCAAGGAAAAGAAGAAAAGTCTCATGGTTACATGGGATGATTCTGACACATCTGAAGCTGACTCAGAATCAGATGATGAAAGAGCAAACATAGCTCTCATGGCAAACATAACAGAAGACAGTGAAGCTTCTGAGTCAGACTCTGAATCAGATACAGAAGAGGTATTCCCTGACTTTACTATAAACTTTACTAAGGCTGAACTAGCTGAAAGCCTTAATGAAATTCTGGAAAGATATCAGCAGATCAGAGTCAAACTCAGAAACCTGAAAAGGAATCTTGCTTCTGACTCTGATAAGACTGAGAGTCTCAAATTGGAGAATTCTGAGTTAAAAGATAAATTTTCAAAATTAGAAAACCAATTGCAAAACTCTCAGAAGGAAACAATCCCTGAAACTCCCAGCAGTGTTGATGATATCATCAAGGAGTATGATCACAGCTTTCAGAAGTTTCTAGCTAAAAACATAGACAGAAGAAAAATGGCTTCAATGATCTATGGAGTTAGCAGAAATGGCAGAAAAGGGATAGGATATCAAGGTAAGGTACCTACACCAAAAAATGCCATGGATTTAGTTATAAAACGTACTCCACTTGATTCACACTTTATATATAGGCACACACATGACATAAAATATACTAGTAGTGATTACTCTGTCAAACCAAAATTCAATCAGAGTTTTGGCAAAACTAACAAATCAGGACCCAAGAAAATATGGGTACCTAAAGATAAAATAATACATGTGGCAGATATCTTTAGTAGCAAAGCAAAAACACCAGTCATGGTACCTGGACTCTGGCTGCTCACGACACATGACGGGAAGAAGGCATATGTTCCAAAACCTGGAACTTAATCCTGGAGGCCACGTAGGTTTTGGAGGCAATCAGAGAGGAAAGATCATTGGCTCTGGAATAGTAGGTAATGGAAATCTTCCCTCTATAAGTAATGTTTTATTAGTTGATGGATTAATGCATAACATGTTATCCATAAGCCAATTAAGTGATAACGGTTATTATATAATCTTCAATCAAAATTCATGCAAAGTTGTTAGTCAGAAAGATGGGACTATCCTATTTAATGGAAAGAGGAAAAACAACATTTATAAAATAAAACTTTCTGAACTAAAAAGTCAGAATGTAAAATGTCTACTGTCTGATAACAACGAGCAATGGATCTGGCACAAAAGATTGGGACATGTTAGTATGAGAAGAATATCTCAGATTAACAAACTCAATCTGGTCAGAGGACTTCCTAACCTGAAGTTCAATTCAGATGCTCTGTGTGAAGCATGTCAGAAAGGCAAGTTTGCAAAACCAGCTTTCAAATCCAAAAACGTTGTTTCTACCTCCAAGCCATTAGAACTTCTTCACATTGACTTATTTGGACCAGTTAAAATTGCTTCAGTCAGTGTCAAGAAGTATGGGTTAGTAATCATAGATGACTATAACAGGTGGACATGGGTAAAGTTCTTAAGGCACAAGGACGAGTCACACTCTGTGTTTGTTACCTTCTGCAACCAAGTTCAGAATGAAAAGGATCTTAGAATCGTCAAAGTCAGAAGTGATCATGGTGGAGAATTTGAAAACAAAGATTTTGAGTTATTCTTTAATGATAAAGGCATTCTGCATGATTTCTCTTGTCCTAGAACTCCCCAGCAAAATGGAGTTGTAGAACGAAAGAACAGAACATTGCAAGAAATGGCCAGAACCATGATCAACGAGACTAACGTTGCTAAGATCTTCTGGGCAGAGGCAATAAACACAGCGTGTTACATTCAGAATCGAATCTCCATAAGACCTATTCTGAAAAAGACTCCATATGAATTGTGGAAGAACAGAAAGCCTAACATTTCCTATTTTCACCCATTTAGATGTACATGTTTTATGCTGAATACAAAAAATTATTTGAACAAGTTTGACTCTAAAGCACAAAAGTGTATTATGTTAGGATATTCTGAACGCTCAAGAGGGTACAAAATATATAATACAGAAACACAGATTGTGGAGGAGTCAATCAATGTTCGTTTTGATGATAAGCTTGACTCTCAAAAGTCAAAGCAGAATGAATTCCTTGCAGGTATGGAAGTTGAACTCACAGGTACTGAAGACAAATCATCAGAAGCTCTCAACAGGGACACTCCCTCAACATCAGAAAGAGTAAATGCAAGCAATTCAGCACCTTCTATTGATCAACTTCAGAAAAGACCATCCAGAAGTAGCATGGATCACCCAGAAGAAACAATCTTAGGAAGGAAGGAAGATCCAATCAGAACAAGATCTAGCTTTAGAAACTTTGAAGAATCCCTCATGGGACTGGTTTCTCTTATTGAACCAACAACAATTCACTTCTGGACAATGACTGGATTCTAGTAATGCAAGAGGAGCTAAATCAATTCACAAGAAATGATGTATGGGATCTAGTTCCCAAAGCAAAAGGATTCAACGCCATTGGTACAAAATGAGTGTTCAGAAACAAACTGAATGAACAAGGTGAAGTCATCAGAAATAAAGCACGACTGGTAGCACAAGGTTATAGTCAGCAAGAGAGAATAGACTATACAGAAACTTTTCTCCAGTCGCCAGGTTAGAATCTATCAGACTCTTAATTTCATTTGCTGTTAATAAAGGCATCACTCTGTATCAGATGGATGTTAAGAGTGCATTCTTAAATGGCTATATAGAAGAAGAGGTATATGTGCACCAACCCCCTGGTTTTGAAAGTTCCAAAAATCCAGAATATGTTTTCAAACTAAAGAAGTCACTCTATGGTCTGAAACAAGCTCTCAGAGCTTGGTATGAAAGACTAAGTAACTTCCTGTTAGAAAAGGAATTCACCAGAGGGAAAGTGGACACAACCTTGTTTTGTAAGACAGTTAAGAATGACATTTTAGTATGTCAGATTTATGTTGATGACATCATATTTGGATCCACTAAACCCTCCCTGGGAAGAAAGTTTGCTAAATGTATGCAGGCAGAATTTGAGATGAGCCTAATGGGGGAACTAAAATTCTTTCTGGGCATTCAGATTAATCAAACCCCAGAAGGAACTTACATTCATCAGAGCAAATATGTCAGAGAACTTTTGAAGAAATTTGATCTCTCATAATGTAAGCCATCAAAGATTCCAATGCATCCCACGTGCATTCTGGAAAGAGAAGAGGTAAGTAAAAAGGTAGAACATAAGGTCTACAGAGGTATGATTGGTTCTCTTCTCTATCTGACGGCTTCAAGGCCTGACATTCTATTCAGTGTTTGCATTTGTGCTAGATTCCAATCAGATCCTAGAGAATCTCACTTAACAACAATTAAGCGAATTTTCAAGTATCTGAAAGGTACTACTAATCTGGGTTTGTTTTATAGAAAATCAAGTGATTACAGCTTAATAGGATATTGTGATGCTGATTTCGCTGGAGACAGAGTAGAACGTAAAAGCACTTCTGGAAACTTCCAGTTTCTGGGAGAAAATCTGATCTCATGGTCCAGCAAAAGACAATCCACAATAGCTCTATCAACAGCAGAAGCTGAATACATGGCAACAGCTGGATGCAGCACACAGATGCTCTGGATGAAAAGTCAACTTGAGGACTTCAAAATATTTGAGAGTAACATCCCTATCCTCTGTGACAATACTTCTGCTATTTGTCTTAGTAAAAATCCTATTTTACATTCTAGGGCTAAGCATATAGAAATAAAACATCATTTTATTAGGGACTATATTCAGAAAGGGATTCTAAATTTAAAATTTATGAACACAGACCATCAATGGGCTGATATCTTTACAAAACCTCTTTCTGAAGATAGGTTCAACTTCATTCTGAAACATCTCAGCATGAAGCTCTGCCCAGAATAAAACTGTTTTGATTCCATATCTTAACCTTTAGAACTTTGTCTATTTTTCGTGAACTACTGATCAATCTTTCTTCAGATCTTTAGAAGTACAGATTGTATCAGAATCTATCACAATCAAGGATAGAAATGTGCAGTTCACTCAAGCAAACAAGTGTCATCCAGTCATCAGCTACTTTCTGAGGCTGAACACGCGTTCAAGTTTCTGAAAGGTCAAAAGCGCTGATTGGTTGCATTGGGACACATGTCATGGGTAACTGTTTCAATATCTTTCTGAATCCCCCAAAATCAGCTATCATTAAATGCTAATAATCATTATAATTTAATTCTCTCTCTTACGTTTATGTTTTCAAAATCCTTTTTTAAAAATTTATTTAAACACATCTCTCACCACTTACACTTTTTTACTTTCACTTTCATCTTCTCTACAATCTTATTGATTTCAGTTTGGAACCTTTCTCAAAACCCTTTCAATTTCCTCTTAAAACCTTCGTGTGAACATGGCTTCCTCAAGCATCCCTACTTCCAGTTCTCAGAAAACAGATTCCTCCGAACAATATGAAGAACCCTACAGAATGCTTCTCACACCCATCAAAAATCTAGAAGTTCTTTCTGAATTAATTGTGGACTTTGATAGTCTTCAAGAGAACGGGTTTAATCTCTCTGAAGAGGTTAAGGCTCAAGGCTGGGACAGATATTTTGACCGACTGGTGGGTCCAACATTCCTAATTCTTGTGAAGGAATTTTGGATTCATGCTTCATCTTCCAACCATCAAGTTACTTCATACATAATGGGGAAGAAGATAGTCATTACTGAGGACCTCATTGCAAGATTAATAGGCTACAGTGGTGGTGGTGTACGATGCATTGACATGGCTGAAAGATGCGCTGATGTCACCCTAATTGCTAGAGAAATCTTCACTCTGGGTCTTCCCTCCAACAAGATAAGGGATCTAAAAGACCATCACAGAATATGGGCCAAGATTATTCTGGGATGTATAAACCACAGGAAGCCTACCAGCTCTCCTGACTACATCAATATTGATCAGCAGTTTCTGATCTACTTCATCTCCCAGAAGGTTAAGGTGAATCTGGTCCATCTGTTGTTTAACCATCTAAGGACTAGTGTCAAGGAAACCAGAGAAGAGGAGCGCACAAAAAGGGACTGGATACCCCTAGGAAGGCTTATATCAGATATTCTAACAGAAGAATAAGCCGATTGATCATCTTACAGAAGCTCAGGAAATCAACTCTTTAGAAGCTACTATTGGCAAACAGCTGAATGCAAAGAATCTGGAAAATATGAAGTTAATTGAGAACGTCAAGAAGGAACCCAGTGTCACTTCTTTTGCAGCAATCTCCAGCAGAAGAATCCCTCTGGATAACTTTCCCCTGTTCTCAGAGATTGATTCTAAACTTGATATAATAGTTAGATATCTGGATGCATGCAAGGCGGATGGTACAACACCAGCTTTGAACATTCAGGATCTGCAGCAGAAGGCTCCAGAAGTTGTGCTGAAGAAAACCAAGAAAAGGAAAGCTGTAGCAGAAGGATCATCCCAGCGGACTCCTAAAAAGAGAGGTAATCCTTCTTCTGTAACTGTTTTAAACTTAATTTCTGTATCAACATCTATACCTATTCCCACTCAATCAGAAAACCCCACACCACAAACATTTGATGACTTTGACATTGAATTCGACCCCTCAGAAACCTTAACTCTTAGAAGATCTCGCTCCCAACCTCCAAATCCAAATACTGAAGCAACCCAACAAGAACTTGCAAAAGTTCTATCTGATATAGAAACCTTTGACCAACATACTTCTGCTCCCATGCTAGAAAATCCAAACCCTGAAACCACCACAGAAGAACCACAACCAGATATTCCCCTCTCTCTAGAACCAGAAATACCACTACCTCCATCTCCTCAACCAGAAATTCATCCACCTTCTCCACAACCTGAACTATTTCAACCAGAAGTTCAAACTTATGAGGCTCAACCTTTTGAATCCTGTGAACCAGAACCTCATCACGATCAATCAAACCAAACTGTTGATTCTGACACCATTTCCATTCCTGGAATCACTGAACCTCTGGCAATCCGTATGCCCCTAACCATTCTGGATATTCTCCAAATTCCCTCTTCACTAGAATCAACTCCACCAAACTCCCCAACCAGTCCAATAATAATTCCAGACTCTCCCACTCCCTCACCAAAGAACAATCCAGATGACAACATCAAGATTGTCATTGACTTAACGGTTTTTGAACGTCTTGCTACCATAACCCACAAAACAGCTATTCCAAAACCAAAACCATCTGAACCCTCTCCAGATGTTGGTACCAGCTTATTGATGTTTGAAACAGAAGTACAGAAATGGATCACTTCTTTGAAGCAAGCTAGTCTTGAGTTGATTGATCCTGCTGCATCAGACTGCCTTTGGACAAGTTTCAGAAGATGGGTATCTTCTGAAACTCATAAGATGCAAGAACAGAGCTACGGACAAGTGCAACAGAACTTCAGTAATCTACTGAAATTCATTGAAGATCAGGTTCTGAGCCAGCTGCTCAAGGAAGAAGTTCTCCCTCTGGACAATGCTCCCTGGTCTGAACATCGTCCAGCACACAAAGTTCAACCAGAGCCAGAAGATCTCAATCTGACTGATACTCTATAGCAGATGATTCTGTAAGTCTCAGAGTGCCTAAGAGGGGGGGGGGGTGAATTAGGTCTTATAAAAATTTATTCGGTTTTATGAGAATGCTTGGTAGTAATTTTTGGTTAAGTGTTTGAAGGTTTTGATTATATCTTTATCTTTTCCTGATTATGGTGATGAAAGCGATAAATGCGGAAAAGTAAAGAACACGGTGATATATCCTGGTTCCCCTCACAATCCGAGAGTACTCCAGTCCCCTTTCCAACACGAAAGAGATTTCACTATAGTTAAAATGATTGTACAACCTATGCTTACTATCTAACCTATAGGGTGATCAAAGGTTCTTAACACCTTTAAGACCAAACAAACACTAATGTGAATGAAGAACAATCCTCTTCAAATCACAACACTTACTTCCAACAATCCTGGATAGTAAGGGAATAATTTCTTTTAAGTAATACAATGATTTATTTGAAGTATATGGAGAGCTTTATCAATCTTCAATTGATCTTCTTCTTCAAGATAAAAACAATTCTCAACAATGTATATAAATGTTCACAATGTATGTATGAAACTTGTAATGATAATGAAAGTGTATATGGCAAGTTTCACAAAATTATGAACACATGAAAGTTTATGTGCAAATTTGAATGAAAGAGAAAATTGTTAATATGAAGAAGGTTTTTTGTTGTTTTAAAATGTTATATATGTTCTTTGTTTTAAAAACTGAAAAATTTTCATTTTATAAAGTCATAAGAACCTCTTCATTCATGCCAATTCATGTGAAAAGTTGCAATGCATTCATGAAAAGATACCACTTGAAAAATGTTTAAAAAACAAAAGAAAAGCTGCACTGGTTCGCTAGGAACCGGTTCCGACACTGACAGAACCCGGTTCTTAGTGAACGTTATAAGTTAGAATTCAAAAATATCACGCAGGAACCGGTTCCCCTATTGGTACAACCTGGTTCCTGGTACAAAAACCAGGGACATGTTTTTTGAGAAATTCTGGAACCCGGTTCCCTGTTAGGGAGGAACCGGTTCCCAAAGGGTTATTTTCAAAAATACTTTTTGAAAGATATTTTAAACAAAGTTTTTCTTGATGTTAAAATTATGGAATATGTATATGTTGATGAATGCATATTGTGAACATCTATATTCAAGATTTTAAGAATTATTTATACCATTTGACATTTGATGATTCTTCAATAATTCTTCAATAATCTTCAAGAATTTTATATGATGTTGATAAGATTTTTGCATATCCTTTGAATGTTGATGTCCATGTTGTCTTCATCAAAACACATGCTTTAAATATGACTTGAGAAGCTTGCAATTACATTCTCCCCCTTTTTGATGATGACAACCAAGTCTTGAAAACAATTTCTTGAAATGTTTATGTTGTTTTGTATAGCAAACATGTTGAGCAAATGCAAGGCTCCCCCTAAATTGTATGCTCCCCCTAAGTCCATGATTCCTTGAATTTTGGAGTGAGTTTGATAGATATTTGGGCCTGCAATTTCTTTGAAACAAAACAACACATATGCATATTCTTCTCCCCCTTTGTTAACATCAAAAAGGATGGGGAAAAAGAGTGAAATAAATACATATAAAAATTAAGACGTGCATCTTAAGAGAAACATTAGATATCACCTTCATCTAAAATACCAAGTTCTCTTCGGATTTTGAAGAAAGGTTCTCGAGCAAGCGGTTTAGTGAAGATATCTGCGAGTTGGTTATGAGTATCCACAAAAGTGACTTCGACATCTCCTTTAAGTACATGATCACGGAGAAAATGATGTCGAATATCTATATGTTTGGTTCTTGAATGCATGACCGGATTCTTTGTAATATTGATAGCACTTGTATTGTCGCATCGAAGAGGAATGCATCCGAGATCAAGTCTGTAATCACGGAGTTGTTGCTTGAGCCAAAGAATTTGTGCACAACAACTACCCGCTGCTATGTATTCTTCTTCGGCCGTGCTAAGAGCAACATATGCTTGCTTTTTACAAGCCCATGATACTAATGCATTTCCAATAATGTGACAAGTACCACTTGTGCTTTTACGATCAGTTTTACAACCTGCATAATCCGCGTCAGAATAACCAATTAAAGTGCAAGTACTACCTTTCGGATACCATAGGCCTACATTGATTGTTCCTTTAAGATACTTCATGATCCTTTTAACTACCATGAGGTGTGATTCCTTTGGATTTGCTTGAAAGCGAGCGCAAAGACAAACACTAAACATGATGTCAGGACGGCTTGCCGTCAAATATAATAAAGAACCAATCATACCTCTGTACTTTGTAATATCAATTGGAGTACCGGATTCCTCTTGATCAACATATGTATCGGAGCCCATTGGAGTATTCATTGCTTTACAATTGTCCATATCAAACTTTTTCAATAATTATTTGCAATACTTAGATTGGTTGATGAAGATTCCATCTTCTAGTTGCTTGATTTGTAGTCCAAGAAAGTAGTTCATCTTTCCCATCATAGACATCTCGAATTCTCCTTGCATCATCAATGAGAATTCCTCACACATTTCTTTGTTAGTCTATCCAAAAATGATATCATCAACATAGACTTGAACCAATAAAGTGTTACTTTGGATTTTCTTAATGAACAAGGTTTTATCAACCTTACCCTTTCGAAACCTTTTTCACATAAAAAATTGCTAAGTCTATCATACCATGCTCTTGGTGCTTGCTTTAAGCCATAAAGAGTCTTTCTCAACTTAAAGACATGTGTAGGATGTTTGAAGTCTTCAAATCCCGGGGGTTGTTTGACATAGACTTCTTCATTGATGTATCCATTCAAGATGCGCTTTTGACGTCCATTTGAAAAAGCTGAAAATTTAATGAACAAGCATAAGCAAGTAAAAGACGTATAGCTTCTAACCTTGCAACCGGAGCAAATGTTTCTTCAAAGTCGATTCCTTCCTCTTGATTGTAGCCTTGGGCAACCAACCTTGCTTTGTTTCGAACAATTAGACCATTCTCATCAAGTTTGTTCTTAAACACCCATCGGGTACCTATGATGAGTTTTCCACTTGGTCTAGGAACAAGTTCCCAAACTTGATTTCTCTCGAATTGATTTAATTCTTCTTGCATACCAATAATCCATTGATCATCTCCTAAGGCTTCATCAACTTTGGTAGGTTCAATTTGAGAAACAAACGCCATGTTTAAGCAAGCATCTTTTAGATTCAATCTTGTTGATACTCCTTGGCTAATGTCACCAATAATTTTGTCAATGGGATGGTCTCTATGAGTTCTCCATTCTTTTGGTAGATCATTGATGTTTGAATCTTGTTGAACAATGTTTTCTGAATTTTCCGGTGATTTCTTAATTTGATCAATTGAAAGATCTTCCGGGGGTAAATCTATAGGATCATCATCATCACAAACAACTACTTCCTCCTTGGAGGGGTTAGTTTCATCAAAAGATACATGCATAGATTCTTCAATAGTTAAAGTTCTTTTATTATAAATTCTATATGCTTTACTAGAAAGCGAATAACCAAGAAATATACCTTCGTCGGATTTCTCGTCAAACTTACCGAGATTATCTTTGTCATTATTAAGAACAAAGCACTTGCATCCAAAAATGTGAAAGTGAGCAATATTTGGCTTTCTTCCTTTGAAGAGTTCATATGGAGTCTTCTTTATTATAGGTCTAATGATAACTCGATTTCCAACATAACATGCCGTACTAACCGCATCCGCCCAAAAATATTTAGGAAGATTTGCATCACTAAGCATTATTCTTGCAAGTTCCACTAGAAACCTATTATTTCTTTCAACTACTCCATTTTTTTGTGGAGTTCTTGGTGCTGAAAAATTATGAGAGATACCATGTTCTTCACAAAATTCTTCAAATTGAGCATTTTGGAATTCTCCACCATGATCACTTCTTATGGATACAATCTTTAGGGATTTTTCATTTTGGATTTGCTTAGCATACTTCTTAAAAGCTTTAAAAACATCACTTTTCTGCACAAGAAACAAAGTCCAATAATATCTAGAAAAATCATCAATAATGACTAAAGTGTATACATTACCTCCGAAGCTTTTTGTTCTTGATGGACCAAAGAGATCCATGTGTAACAATTGTAGTGGTCTTGTAGTAGACACCACATTCTTAGATTTGAAAGTTGTTTTGGTCTGTTTTCCCTTTTGGCAAGCGTTACATAATTTGTCTTTGATGAACTTCATCTTTGGTAGACCAATAACTAAGTCATGCTTAACCAATTTGTTCAAGTGCTCCATGTGAATGTGAGCAATCCTCTTGTGCCATAACCAAGCGTCATTGTTGTTTACCATAAGACATTGTACCTTCAGAGACAAATCATCTAAAGTAATCATAAAAATATTGTTAGTTCTTATACCTTTGAGTTTTACCTCATTGGTTGCCTCATCCATAATGAGACATTCATCTTTGTTGAATTTGATCTTGAACCCTCTATCGCAAAGTTGACTTATGCTAAGAAGATTGTGCTTTAATCCTTCAACATAGAGAACATCATCAATTTTAATGGATGGAGGTGTGCCAACTATTCCAACGCCAAGAATCTTTCCTTTGGTGTTGTCTCCATAGGTGACATACCCTTTGGCTTTATGTACTAGATATGAAAATTGGTGTACATCTCCTGTCATATGCTTTGAACATCCACTATCAAGATACCAAACATTTGATGTGGATTTCAAGCATACCTACACAAACAAATTATTCTTTGTTAGGTACCCAAGTTGCCTTGGATCCTTCATAGTTAGTTCCCTTTTTCACCCACACATAATGCCCACTTGCTATACTAAAGTTTCTAACATAGCAAGCATTAGGTGTATGGCCTTTAATACCACAATAAAAACAAGTAGGTTCAAAGTTACTTCTATATCTAGAAGGATAAGATTTCTTCTTAGGAAATGTTTTCTTTTTTGATACATTAGCCTTTTTCTTTTGATGATTATGAATAACTTGCTTCTTTTCTACTTTCTTGAGATTGGAACTATTACTAGCCTTTACAAAAACAGTGGGATTGTTACTTGGTTTCTTAGAATTCACATAACCAAGACCCCTTTTATCATTAGGATAACGTTGTTGGCTTAGTAATCCTTCCAACCCTATTTGTCCTTTTTCATATCGTTCAATGACTCTTTTCAATTGAACAATTTGAAAGACATTTGATTCACATTTGGAGCATGCAAAGTTTTCTTTTTCTTTAATAAAATTCTGTTTTTGAAGATCAAAATCTTTAGTCATGGTGTCAATTTTTTCTAAACAAATTAGAAGTTCTTTTTCTTGATTTGACACCTTTTTGTATAAACTTTTGCATTCTTTCAAGAGTTCATCAATAGCATCTTGAACATCATCATCAAAAAGATTAAAATCATTACTAACCTCTTCTTCATCGTCGGAGTGATGTGAAGCCATTAATGCTAGATTTGCACATTCGTCGCTTTCCGAATCGGATGAAGAACTTATCTCATTATCTTCCCATGCAACATAAGCCTTTTTGTTCTTGAACTCCTTTTTGCCTTTGAATCCATTTTTCTTGGAGAGTTTTGGACAATCCGGCTTTATGTGACCTTGCTTTCCACATTCATAACATGTGACATCTTGTGTTGATGTGGAGGCTTCTTTATCTTTATGATTATAAAATTTCTTCCTTTTGACAAAGTTAGCATTATGAAGATTATTTTTATGACCAAAATATTTTCCTAACCTTTTTACAAGAAGCAAGAAGTTTTCATCTTCCTCCGATGCATCTTTATCTTGACTTTCTTTTGAATCAACTTTCAAAGCAATGCCTTTGGATTTCTTCTCTAAATTTTCATGTTTTTCAAGTCTACCGAGTTCCGTTTCGTATTCTTGAAGTTTGCCAAATAATGTAGCGGAAGTCATTGCGGAGAGACTCTTCTTTTCCGAGATTGCCGTTACCTTTTGTGATACGGTGGGGGAACTGACTTGGGTTTTGCGTTTGTTTTCACAAATGTTTCGGTTGAGCAAGAGTCGCCACTGACTTTTTATTTTATCCTAAGGAAAGGTTAAGAAGCACAGCAAAAACCTTTGAGATGTTTTCTTAGGTTCGGGGAGTAGATTATAGAAAGGGAAGGTATTAGCACCCTTTCTATCCATGGTTATCCATGGGCTCTTAGTTACTTGCTTAGATCAACTTGCCTTGATTTTCAATTGTTTGAAATGGTGCTTTCAATTGTTTGGAATGGTGCTTTCAATTGTTTGAAATGGTGCTTTGTGTGTGGGTTTTGAAAATGTCTTGAAAAGAGGCCAATGTGGTGGCAACCTTTGTAATGATCCATGTTGGGATGTATACAAAGATGTATGTCTTTTGAAAAAGTTTTCAATGTTTTTGAAAGTTATTTTGAAAATGTGTTGTGAGGTGTGTTTGAAAAATAGGCAAGTGTTTTTGTTTTGCAAGTTGGCAAGTAACCAAGAGCTATCTACCCTAAATTTCTCAAAGATCTTTGCTATGTTTTAACCCTTTTAACAATTTTGTTCCACCATTGTATTTGGTGGACAATCTTGTGTTAGGATGTTAACGGGACGGGCGCGGGTCATCGTTTAGACCATGATTGCAATGGTGCCAAGTATCTTTGGGCAATTTTTCTTTTAAGGGACTTGATCATTTTTTAGGCAACTTTTGAAAGCGTCATCGAGGGACTATGATCATTTGATTGTTTTGTTTTTTCCAAAGATACCTAACATGTAATATGGCCCATTATTTGAAGGCAACAAGTGGAGTAACCCTAAGGGTGCAAGTGTGATTAGTGTTGTCCATTTTCATGCTTGTTTATCTTGAAATTAGGTCAAACTATTTTTGGTTAATTTTGCATACAAAACCCTAATTCTAACATGGCATAATTAGAAAGCTTTAGAATGCGAAAAATAAAAGGTCCTAAGTTATTACAACACAATATATGGGATGGGGGGTACAAATATTCAAATGGGGAAGTTTTTTAGCAAGAAATTAAACTAAACTATTACATCCAAATTGAATTACACAATTTATTTAATTGCATAATAATTAAATAAAAATATAATAAATGTGCAAGATGCAAAAAATGGTTTTTTATATGTATGAAAAAAAGATTTTTTATATGCCAAATAAACAAAAATAAAAATGAATTAATCTTGGTATTTTTGGTATTTAGGGCAAAACCCTAATTTTGCTAAATAAAATGTATTAATTATACAATATATGCAATATTTATCAATTATATATAAAAATAAATAAAAGAAGGTATATTTTAAAAAAAGTATTTTTGAGGTCAAAATATTAATAAAAATAAAATGTATTAATTCTTTGTATTTTCCCTAAATATACTAATAAATATATAAGTATTTTACATTATTTATTAAATATATATTATATGTACAAAAATAAAATATTTTATATTATAAAAAATATATATTTATTATAAAATGTTTTCAAGAGATAACATAAAATAAAAATCAGAAATAAAATATGTTTGTATTATTTTTTGTATTTTAAAATAAAAGTATACTTATGTTTATTTATATACAAAACTAAATAAAGCCTAATAAATATCAAATAAAATGCAAAAAATGTGGGAAAAATAAATTTAATATTTTTTCATGCTTAAATAAAAATATGGAAACAAAATCAAAAGGAAAAAATGGAAAATGACAAGTAAAACTCAAAATGGGCCAGGGGGTGCATGTGAAATGCAGTGGTGTGAAAAGGAAAAACAAATCTCAGGCCCAGCCCAAGACTCTGTCTTCTTCAACCTCCAGCATCCTTGAACAAAACACGCGCTTCTGCTATCTTAAGATTCTTGGACTTTTAGCACAAACTCACAACATGAAAAATGTTAAGCATCAAGCCACGATTCCACACATATAAAAAACTTAACCTAACTCTCAGAAATGAGAGAGAATTTCTCCATCCCTAATTCTTAACCTAAGTTTTTGTCAATGTTCAGGTCTCAAATTCTCTTAGCACATGCAACATAAATGGAAAGTAAAGATATGTATAGCTTCAGGGGCATGAGTAGAACATTTTTCATTCACAAACTTAGAGCTAACTCTTCCTATATTGAGAGATAGAAGTCCATGAACTTACCTGTTCAGCTTGGATTGTGTCTGGCAATGGAGGCATTTTTAAGGCAAAGTGAGGATTGGTACAACTTGCTTGAGGTCCAGGGATGCTATTCCAACCTTTAACTTGCTTTGAAACCAAGTGAATCCAGCTATGGCAATCAACTTGCAAAACAGAAAAAATGAAAATGGTGAAGTGGGTTAGAGGTGTTACAGGTCGTGTCCAATGCTTGGGATAGCTTGTATAAGTGGTATGGAATGTGTATGAACTGGATTTAGCAAGAATGCACGAATGGATTGGCTTATGGAAGTTCAACTGCAGAGGTCACTCTGTTTTCTGCAGTGGAAGGGTGTTTTGAGGTTTGATGATGTTTGGAAGGTGTTTGGCTCGTGCCCTAGCTTAGGTTTGATGTTTGGAAGGTGTACAACAAGTTTGTATTAGCTTGTGTTAGCAGAAATGAGAGTTGCCCTCAGTTATGTCAAGTTACTTCTCACTTAAGCAAGAAATGGCAAGTTGGTTTTACAAGCTTGTGCAGGCCCCTCTAATGTGCTGCAACCATCCCCCTTGATCAGTGTGATATGCTTCTGAACTTGTGCCCAAAGATATGGCCTTGTACTTCTTGATTTTCAAACTTGACATAAAGTTCTACTTTACAAAAATGGATAAATCACTTTTTCCAATTATGGCTCAATCTTGTATGCAATGCTTAAACTCACAAGATAAGACTTAAACATGAAGGATTGGCATTAAATTTATGAGTGTTAATGAGATAAAGGACCTGTAATCTAGCTTAGAACATGCTGAGTTCAAAAATGCAAAGTTATGAACATGTAAATTGGCCATGAACAAAGTGAGTTTTGCCCATATTTCCAAATTCGATTCTCCCTAACCATAAGGTTGTTTGATGAGTTCTTGGACATTTTGGAAAGCTTGGAATGTGTACTACAATCCATCTTTGTAATGAAAATTGAAATTCCAAGTGGAAGCATGTGAAAAGTATCCATGAAGTTAGGCAAAAATCCTGCCTAAAATAGGTCAAAATTTCTCTAAGTTAAGAATGTTTTGCACCCTTGTTCCAAAATTCATAACTTGAGCTACAAGCTTATTTTGAGGAAACTTTGTGAATCAAAGTTGTAGATTTTGCAATGGACTACAACTTTCATGTTTTGACTTTTGTTTGAATCCAAATGCATCTTGATGAAAAAATGGGACAAAGTTAGGAAAAAATTAGGGATTTTTATAACTTAGAAAATTTCTAAGTTATGAAAATTCTTCATTTCAAACCCTAATTTGTGATTTTTGATTTCTTGGTGAACAAGTTTCATAATTTGGCATGTTTTGATGAAAAATGAATCTTGACACTTGATTTTGACCAAAAAGTCAAAGTTTGACTTTTCAGTATACAGTCAAAAATTGATCAATTGACTGGAAAATTCATCTGTCAATCTTGTGCATTTGGGATCTTTTGAATTTGTTGAACATGTCAAGACAATTCCATGGGGTCCTTGAGTCCATATATGAGCTTGGTTTGCCATTGGTTAGGTCAAACAGTCAAAAATTGGCTTTGTGCAGTCAAAACCCTAAAAATGACCATTTTGCCCTTTTGGTGATCTGATCAAATTTCTTGTGGAATTGTGATCCAAACTTGACCAAATGGTTCAAATGAGTTCATAATGTTGATTTGTGTCAAAAATCATGAGGTTTGACTGTCAATTGACCACAGTTGACTTTTTCCCCAATACAGCTGATTTCTAGGTCAACTGTCCAGTTGACTGGGCAAAGATTGGAATCAAGGCTTGAAATTTGGTATGGATAAACTTGAGAGTCCAATATGAAGCATGAAGGTCATTTTGGGCACTTTAGGTCAAAACATCTTTGTGCAAACACAAACCCTAATTTGGGTCAACAGTGCAAGGAAGAGTCTTGAGCAGAGCAAACCCTAACTTGATCTTGAGCTCCAAGGGTCTTGTGATGAGAAAATGTTGAGGAAATGGGAGGGAAAATTTTGGGGTACAACACCTTTGGTTTCCATTCCCTAGTCAATGATCTAAGGATTTTCAAGTTGAGTTCATCATTTGTCAAGGTTTTACCAAGAGCATTTAAGTGATTTGTCAAATGCACAAATATCTTTTGTAAGTCAAGAATGGATTCTCCGGGCTGCATTCGAAATAGTTCATATTCTTGACTCAAGGTATTTAGCCTTGATCTTTTTACTTCAGTCATTCCTTCATGAGTTTGAACCAGGGTATCCCATATTTCTTTTGTTGTCTTGCAGTTCGAGACACAGAAAAATTCGTCCATACTGAGTGCACCTTGAAGAAGGTTTATTGCCTTTTTGTCATAGAGAACTTTCTTTTTATCATCGTCGTCCCATGCAGTTTTGGGCTTTGCAGAACCAATGCCATTGATTACTGATATCGGGATAAATGGACCATTTTTAACAGCATCCCATACTTCCTCTCCTTGTGCTTCTAAATGCGCCTTCATGCGTATTTTCCATAAGTCAAAATATTCACCACAGAATAGAGAAGGCTTGTTGTTACTACCACCATCTTTGAAAACTGGTTGATGATTTGCGGAAGCCATTCTGGATCTTTAGGAACAAGTTACCTATAACTTGCTCTGATGCCAATTGTAAGTCTCAGAGTGCCTAAGAGGGGGGGGGGTGAATTAGGTCTTATAAAAATTTATTCGGTTTTATGAGAATGCTTGGTAGTAATTTTTGGTTAAGTGTTTGAAGGTTTTGATTATATCTTTATCTTTTCCTGATTATGGTGATGAAAGCGATAAATGCGGAAAAGTAAAGAACACGGTGATATATCCTGGTTCCCCTTACAATCCGAGAGTACTCCAGTCCCCTTTCCAACATGAAAGAGATTTCACTATAGTTAGAATGATTGTACAGCCTATGCTTACTATCTAACCTATAGGGTGATCAAAGGTTCTTAACACCTTTAAGACCAAACAAACACTAATGTGAATGAAGAACAATCCTCTTCAAATCACAACACTTACTTCCAACAATCCTAGATAGTAAGGGAATAATTTCTTTTAAGTAATACAATGATTTATGTGAAGTATATGGAGAGCTTTATCAATCTTCAATTGATCTTCTTCTTCAAGATAAAAACAATTCTCAACAATGTATATAAATGTTCATAATGTATGTATGAAACTTGTAATGATAATGAAAGTGTATATGGCAAGTTTCACAAAATTATGAACACATGAAAGTTTATGTGCAAATTTGAATGAAAGAGAAAATTGTTAATATGAAGAAGGTTTTTTGTTGTTTTAAAATGTTATATATGTTCTTTGTTTTAAAAACTGAAAAATTTGCATTTTATAAAGTCATAAGAACCTTTTCATTCATGCCAATTCATGTGAAAAGTTGCAATGCATTCATGAAAAGATACCACTTGAAAAATGTTTAAAAAACAAAAGAAAAGCTGCACTGGTTCGCTAGGAACCGGTTCCGAAACTGACAGAACCCGGTTCTTAGTGAACGTTATAAGTTAGAATTCAAAATATCACGCAGGAACCGGTTCCCCTATTGGTACAACCCGGTTCCTGGTACAAAAACCAGGGACATGTTGTTTGAGAAATTCTGGAACCCGGTTCCCTGTTAGGGAGGAACCGGTTCCCAAAGGGTTATTTTCAAAAATACTTTTTGAAAGATATTTCAAACAAAGTTTTTCTTGATGTTAAAATTATGGAATATGTATATGTTGATGAATGCATATTGTGAACATCTATATTCAAGATTTTAAGAATTATTTATACCATTTGACATTTGATGATTCTTCAATAATTCTTCAATAATATTCAAGACTTTTATATGATGTTGATAAGCTTTTTGCACATCCTTTGAATGTTGATGTCCATGTTGTCTTCATCAAAACACATGCTTTAAATATGACTTGAGAAGCTTGCAATTACAGATTCCTGCTGAAGAACTGGGTCAAAAAGAGGATATTGCAGAAAGCTCTGAGAAGCATCCAGTTTTTGAAGATCCTCAAGCTTCCTCCCTTGACAGGAAGACTCTAGAAGACCTGAAAAGATCTGTTATGTTGATGAATGAAAGAATGGATAAACAGGACGACAAAATTGAGGAAATCAAGAGCATGTTAACCCAGCAACAGGAAACCAACATCCAGATCAAGAGCATGTTGGAAGCTTTGTTCACGCATCTACCTCCTCCCTCTTAGAATTTCCTCGTTTTTAAAACATGTTTATCTGTAATATTCGTACATTGCTGCTATTCTGCACTTATCATTACTTCTGGTTCTTTTAATATAAATGCATTTTGGTTCTGATTATATTTTCTTTTTCTTTTTGATAACTGACAAAAAGGGGGAGAAAGAATGATATTTTTCAATAACGGATTACTGAGACATAAGTCTCAAACATTCTGATCTATTTAAATTTCTCTCTTCTGAAAAGCTTGAACAGGTACAAAACTCTGATGAAAGATACAGTAGGGTTCTGATGCTCAAAGACTCATGGAATTAAAGGGAAGTAATCAACTCAGGGGGAGTTTCTCTTCTAAATTCTATACTTTTTATTCTTTATTTTTAATTGAAAAATCTGGTTTTTGTCATCATCAAAAAGGGGGAGATTGCTAGAAAATAGTTTGATTCTACAACCCTTGATTAGAGTTTTGATGATAACAAAATACAAAGAATAAATAAATTCAAAGATATATATATAAAAAACAAATATGCTTCTTAAAATTATGTTTTGTATACATAAGTTCTGATGGAATCAGCATCAGAAGATCAGTAACACGCTGAAGCCACCAGATTATACGTTGAAGCTTGATGACCAGAATCTGCGCATAAACAAATACACTCTGACTCTGATCAAAGATATTTACCAAGTCATCAACACTTTGAAGCGTTATCATAAGTTAAAGCAAAGAACACTCTGAAGCGTTATCATAAGTTGAAGCAAAGAAGACTCTGAAGCGTTATTAATTATTCAAGACATAATTAAATGCTAACGGCTCTCTTCAGACAAGATCTTCTTCAAAAGGAAAGTGCGTTATTGTCATTAAACTGGCTTTATGGACAACGTATCTCTGCCTTGCCTATATAAACAAGTCAGCTTGAGAAAAGACGCATGCATGCACTCATACATTTTGCCTAGCCTTCAAAATCACGCTTATTCAAAAAGCTTTAGTAAATTCAGTTTATTCCAAGCTTAAGTTGTGTAATTATCACAGTTGTGATATATTGTTTTGTTAGAAAACGTTAACACATCATTGTTCAATCATTTGTAAAAGATTTCCTTGAGATAAACCGGTCTGTGGTTGTACTCAAGAAGACTTTAATAGTTGTTAAAGTAGTTGTTGTAATCCTTTGAAAATAGTGGATTAAGACCTCGTTGGAGAGAGGGGAAATCACCTTGACGGGTGGACTGGAGTAGTTTGAGATCCAACAAACCAGGATAAGAATACTGTGTTGTCAAAGCATTTGTTTTAAGTTTTACAATTCAACCCCCCCCCCCCCCTTCTTGTGTTTTTCACATCTTCATTCTCAACTCTAGAGATCCAAAAAGTATTCTAGAAAATATTACAATCATAAGAAATATATAGACACTCTAAACATTACAAGAATTCTCTAGAAACATTACCCAAAATTACTATCCCAAAATAACTAAGCCCAAATAACCAAATAATAAAGTTAGACTCAAATCAAGTTTATATTTCAACATCCCCCCTTAAACTTGATTTGTGACTCCAAACATACTCCTTAGCTTCACGAAAGTTTCCAACTTGAGAAGCTTGGTGAAAATGTTGGCGGCTTGATCTTGAGACATCACATACTTCAACTTCACCTCCTTCTTCTCAATGCTTTATCTTATGAAGTGGTAATGAATATCGATATGTTTACTTCTTTCATGAAAGACTGGATTCTTTGCCAAAGCAATTGCTGATTTATTATCAACACATATTTCTATAGAATTTTCTTGTGTCATTTTTAATCTTACTTTGTATCTCTTCACGTCTCCTTTTGCATTCTTTTTCGCCCTGTACACCAATCTTGCTCTGATTGCTTTGTGTCCTCGTGGAAGTGTAGTGAGTTCCCGCGTACCATTCTTTGTGATTGACTTGATTTCTTCATCCATGACATCTTTCCACTTTATGTTTTTTGCCGCTTCTTGATAGCTTTGAGGCTTGCAATCACCAAAAAGACAAAAGAGGTTAATATCGTTCTGGTTTTCGGTTACCTCATAAATCCCTTCAATGCTCCTTAGTCGTGGTGTCTTCTCACTTGAACTTCTTTCATCTAACCTTGGTGTCAGTGAAGAAGGTGGTGTAACATGTTCCTCTATTATTGGTTGTTCCATTTTGTCTTCTTCTTCAAAGTAAGGAAGAAAATCATACATTTCTTGAACACTCCAATCCCAACAATCTTCTTCGTCGAACTCCATGTTGCGGCTTATGAAGATCTTTCCACTATTTGGGTTATAGAGCTTGTACCCTTTAGAGCCTGAGTCGTAACCCACAAACACATATTTCTCACTTTTATCATCAAGCTTTGTTCTCCTTTCGTCTAGAACATGGGTATAGGAAATGCTTCCAAACACTTTTAGGTGAGATATACCAGGCTTCCTTCCACTTCATGCTTCTTGTGGCGTCTTCTCATGCACGCTTCTTATTGAGGAACAATTTGTCAAGTAGACTGCAGATGCCACTACTTTGGCCCAAAACTTATTTGACATCTTCTTGCTCTTGAGCATGCTTCCCACCATGTTTAGTATGATCCAAATCTTTCTCTCTGCTACTCCATTTTGTTGTTTAGATCTTGGCACTGTCAGTGGGAAACGGATTTCATGGTCTTCACAATATTTATTGAACTCATTTGAAGTGAACTCTCCTCCTCGATCAGATCTCATGGCCTTAACGGAAAGACCACTTTCTTTCTCAATAAGGACTTTGAACTTCTTAAAGTTTTCAAACACTTCAAGAAATAAACCCATGCTTTTCTTGAATAATCAACAATAAAAAGGAGAAAGTACTTATTCTTACCAAAAGAGTTGGGTTTGATTGGTCCACAAACATCGGTGTGTATGAGCTCTAGCAACTTTGTCGCTCTTGATATTGATTCCTTTGGAAAGCTTTTTCGAAATTGCTTCCCAATTAGACATCCTTCGCAGAGTTGGTCTGAGTGATTGATTCTAGGAAAGCCTCTCACCATCTCCTTCTTCGCCAAATGTTTTAGACCATCAAAGTTGAGGTGCGTGAATCGTAGATGCCATAGCCACGAAGAATTGGTATAGCAAGTCTTGAGGCACTTAGCCACATCATTTTGAATGTTCAAGAGGAACATTCTATTCTTTTACATAGGCACCTTAGCAATCAAGTTATGCCTACAATCTCTTAAGAAAAGACTATGTTCTTTCAAGTAGATGTCATAGACTTTCTCTAATAATCATCCCAAACTCAAAATATTATTCTTCATGTTAGGCACATGGTAGACATTAGAGATTAATTGATGACTCCCATTCTTCAAGCATATGAGAATTTTAACTTTGCCTTTGACCGGTATCTTCGAGTCATCTCCAAATGAGACATCGCCAGTTTTCGCTTCATTGATCTCTATGAACATGCTTCTATCGCTGCACATATGGTTACTTGCACCAGTGTCGAGGTACCACTTGTTTCTTTTCTCTTCAACTTGGTTTTGGAACGCGAGTAGTAAAGTTTCTTCTTCTACGCCTTTTTCTTCTATAAAGTTAGCTTTCTCTTTAACCTTCTCCGAGAATTTAAACTCGGATGCATAGTGACCGATCTTGTTACAATTGAAGCACTTGATTTGTGATTTTTCGTTCCTCGGCCATGAAGTTCCTCTTCCACGACCTCTTGTTGCTTGTGGATTCCAACTTCTTTCTACATTGTTGAAGTTGTTGGAGTATTTGTTGTAGACGCCTCTTCCTTCTCCTCCATGTCCTCGATCTTAGGCATGACCTCGTCCTCTTTGGCTCTTGTAATTCACATAGTTTACTTCCTTTGCGTTGACTTGTAGTAGTTGCTTCATATTCTCCTTTTGTTTAATTTTTCTCTTTTGTTTTTCTTCGTATGCTTGTAAGGAACCCATGAGTTGCTCAATAGTCATGGCCTTTAAATTCTTATTTTCTTCAATGTTGGTAACAATGAAGTCAAAACTTGGATTTAAAGTGTGAAGTATTTTCTCCATGACTTTCACATCATCAACATCTTCACCATTTCTTTTAAGTTGATTGACTACAATACTCGAGAAAAATAATCTGAAATTGAATCGGACTCCTCCATAAACAAACGTTCAAAGTCACCTCTAAGAGTTTGAAGACGGGTCTTTTTTACCGGCCCAACTCCTTTGTTGCAAGTTCTGATACCACTTTGTTAGAAATAAGACATTTTATGTTTAGGAGAAATGTGTGGGAATATTAGAGACTTGAATATAAACTTGATAAGTATGAGAATTCTTTATGGAGGATAGAACTTTATATTTTGCTTGATACAAAAGTGTGAGATTACATATCTATTTATAGTACTCTAATGAGAACTCTAGACACATTAATTTTAGAGAGTTCTCAACTCTAGAGATTCAAAGAGTATTCTAGAAAAAGAAATATCTAGACACTCTAAACATTACAAAAAATTTCTAAAAATATTACCCAAAATTACTTAAACCCTAATTAACTAAGCCCAAATAACCAAATAATAAAGTTAGACCTAAATCAAATTTATATTTTAACATTATGCACCCGTTGTTTCCAGTGATTTCTGGTAAACAACCGCTAGTCTTCCAAACTATCGAATAAACTTACTGACTGTTATTCAATCTCTCTGGTAACTCACATGATCGACTAGATTGATCCTAGGATTCCTTGGTCATTAGGGTAACTCTCATGATCGAACGGATATTCATGGTTGATATTTGAGTGTTGTATAGGTGTTTGGCTTATTTCAATTTCTCTCTTAAAGATCTAAAGGTGTAATCAAAATATGCATGTACGAAATTAAATTGCATGAATAAATGTTGATTGTAAAGACATGTAAAATTGCATAAAAAGGCAAGTAAATGGCTTCGAATTATAAAAACAGTTAATGTAAAAGATGCTCTGGAACGTAAAAGATTTGAAATATGAAGAAAGCGTTTAATGCAAGAAATCTGTAAATGACTTTAAGTAAAATAGACTTTCGAAAGACAAAACTTGAAGATAAAGGCATGAAAAGTATGACAGTTTTCTGAAATGTAAAGTGTTTGAAATGTAAAGAAAGCATGAAAATGTAAAGCTTTAATGAAGAGATTTCGAAATAAAAAGACTTTGAACGAGAAAACTTGTAAATGTTATTTAGCAGAAAGATGAAGGAAAGTGCTGGAAATGATAAAAGGTTTTCATTAAATCATAAATATGTGGTGCTATCATACGTACATTGCTCTTGCATTCGTTTCCCTTGCCATGTGGTAATTTAAATGTTACTGAGTATTTAGTACAATAGATATGACACACGAAATCCTAATACTAAGACTTCTATTTATACTAATTCGACCATAACGGTCTTGCTATAGGATTATGCCACGTTCAGAACATGCAGAACAATGCCTTTCTCTTCTTTCCACGTGTCTCCAAATGCTCCAGCACATAAATTTCAAACTTCGAATGTCCCGCTTCCATTTGAATTTCAAATGCTTTGGTACTTCTCCGTTTCGAACGCATTTCTCAGACACAGCCTTGTTGTTATTTCGAGACTTCTTTAGATATGTTCCCATAACTGCCACTCGAAGCTTCAAGCTTTGATATGCTTATTCGAAACACTACTTCTGCTACTTCGAAACATGACGCTTTGTTTCATTTCGATTGAGACGTTCAATTCACTTAGCTTCTAATAACATTATCAAAATCTTCAGCCAACAAAATGCCCCTTTAAAATATGTATTTCGATCTCTCTGAGAAATACCTATTTTAAACATCTACACAAGATTTTGATGCAACCTTCGAATCATCGTAACATTTAATGCATTTGACTCCAGTCACGTCAATCATAGCACTTTTTGGATTCCTTAACCGCCTGGAGTCACTTCACAGTATGGTGCAGTTACAAACAATGATTATCTTTAAATCACGCCTATTACCCATGTTAACTTTACGCCACCTCTTCATCACACCAACCCATGATTTCCACGTATCACACCCTTATTCAGTGGATGCTTAAACTTCCACATTATAAAACATCATCAACTTAGTCTTTTTCTTTTCTTTCTACACTCTGAATCTTTTACCCTCTTTCTCTCGCCAAAAAACCCTAAGCTTTCAACATCCTTCAAAAATGTCTTCTTCTACTTCATCCCAACTCAAAAAGGTTTCCAAGAAGAAGGGAAAAACTGCAGGAACTACAATGGAAAGTAAGATCATCACTCACCAAGGTCAATCCGTTCTTGCTCCTCAGATGATCTCAAAGGAAAAAGAAATGTTGTATGCGTCACAGGTACTCATTCCTACCAACGTTGCTGGTAAGAGGTTAGCTTTAAATGGCCCTCTTACGGTTTTTGAAATTTTAAAAGATACCAGGACAATTTTCCCAGTTTGCTATAGTTTCAAACCCTTGTTTAACAAAATGGACGCCCCTGAGGCAATAGAATCTTCTGGCTCAAACACCATAGAAAATCCAACTGTTCCTCCTAAGGACCCCTTTGTATTGGACTATGTAAAAAGTAATTTTAAGCCGTTTCGATCTTGCCCCACCTCCGATACTGCTTATCAAAACTGGTTCAAGAAAGTAGAAGCTAAGAAATCCCAGCAATGGGAAGAATTAGGTATTTACAATTTGATTAAGCTATCGAAGCCTGGTTTCACTTACAGCCACCCTCTACTATTCACGTCCCTCTATTTCTGGGACAGTACCTATAATACTTTCCATCTCCCAGGTGGAATGATCACCCCTACCTTCTTCGACATAGCGGCCATTACTGGGCTATCGCCAGTAGGAGAAACATACATCCCCGACAACGAAGAACATTCAAGCATAATTGACTTCGAAGTCAAACTAGCAAGTTTTTCCAAATTTATCAGTCACTACCATGCTGAGGGAGACAATGTGTCTGACGTAGAACACATTGCTTTCCTAACCATATGGCTGTCAAGATACGTCTTCTGTAGTAGATCCCTACAGGTAGCCAGTAGGTTCATTCCTCTAGCTAGGGATTTGCATGAAAATCGAAGAGTGTGCTTAAGTGAACTGCTCTTAGTTGACCTCTATGAAAGCCTAAGGTCAGCTGTTTCGAGCCTCAAATCCCATACCTCCAAGAATATCCTGTTGGCTGGCCCTTTTTGGTTACTTCAACTATGGCTAAATGCCATGTTCGAACCCTCCTTGTCAACTGCCAACACCATTGATGAACAAGACCCTGAGATAACTGATAGGATAGTCGAAGGCACTAGGCTTCGAAGATTAACTCCAAATGACGACAAAGATGACTTCAAAGTCTTATTCTCGAAATACATCATGATATTCTCCAAAAGGCACAAGTTCGAAGAGAGCATGGCGCCTTTTGCTTCGAGGGCTCATGGACCTTCCTGGTTCACCATGGCTCTCTCAGAAGTTATCAAGAGCAAGGAGATTCAGGATGTATGGAGAGCTTTTTTGCTACCTAGACTCATTTCTTCAAGAATAACTCCAGCCAAGAATCAGATTTTTCTTTTCGCTTACCAGCCAAATTTTGTTTCGAGACAGTTTGGCTTATGCCAACTGATTCCTGAACCTTTATTTCAAACTGAGAGTGCCATTACCTCTGGGCGAACTCTCAAGGCACGGGAAGCCAAAATACAGCAAGAACAATATCAAGGCTTTGCCCAGTTTGAGCTGATAACCTTCGAACCTACCCATCTCACAGCTAAAGGGTTTCTGGAATGGTGGACCAAGTTTTATCAAACCTATATGTTCGATACACTTACAATTCAACAGAAACTAATTGATGCCTTCGATGTGCAGGTACCAGCAAAGAAAGGTATGTTTACTCATGCCAAAGAGATTAAAGCTTTCCAAAATTATTTTGAAACTACTTATGACCCCACGCGCTTGGAATCCACTGTGCATCAAGCGGCTGAGACCTTGAAGGAAAAATTCAAACAAAAAGTTTCTAAGTTAAAACTTCCTTCAGGGTTGTCACCTGAGGATAGGTATAGGTTGGCATTCGAAATGCATCCACCTAAATTTCCTAGATTACCTACCTCAGAATTGGCTCTGGCTTGGTTTCCCCCATATCCTTGGTGGTTCACTTGCAAAGAGATGTTCAAACATCTTCAAAGGAAACCAAAGCCATCTGAGACTGTAACATGGGCTCGACACTGGCTTCACGATTTCCCAGGACACCTTCGATACGACCTTTCTGCCATGTCAATTAAATCTGATCAAGGCACAGGTGTGAATGCTTGGGAAAATCCCAAACGTCTTTCATTTTCCATATCTTTAACCTTGGCTTTAATTGTTTCGATTTTCAGCCATCAGGATAAAGACAGCTGCCTCGAAGTCGAAAGAAGGGAGCGCCTCTCAAGCCTCCATCGAAACTACTGACAAAGTGACTCCACCCGAAACAACAACTATTGCTGCAACCACAACAACAACAACAATACCAACAACAACCAGTGTTCCAACTCCAATGGTAATCACTTAGCCTTGATATTTCGAATTCACTCATGTTTTATGGTTTCCATCTAACTCTTTGTTTGAATCTGTTCAGACCAACAAACTTCCTCCTACTACTCTCAAGAAGCGGAAATCAAGCACCACTGGGGAAGACCCCAAGGCTGGAGGAAACTTACCAATTGCTTCGAAGAAGAAGCAAAATAAAGATATTTCGAAAAGTACCGTTCCAACTAGTGTCTCTGGACTAGATTCCAGGGATGCTGCTCCCTCACCCAAATCCAAAATTCCACCTTCGACCTCCAACACAATGTTGGAACGCATAGCTAGTAACCTCTCCTCCGAGAGTCCACAGGTAAATTGAACTTTTAAAATCTCTTTGAAAATAATAATTTCTTATTACCTTGGTTCATGTTTTTTAACATTCTGTTGCTCCTTGTAGAACATCTTGAATCCAGCTTCCACTACTTCGAACTCACCATCCAAAGCTGCTGCTCCACTCAACTCCTCTCCTCAAGGAGATTCCAGCAACCTCGTACAGAATAAAGGTTCGTCTAATATGGCGGTTCTGGCTGGAACTTCTGAACAGCAGGATGATCAAGGCACCTCTATTCCTCTGAAAGAGACAAACAAAATACCACTTCAAACATCTGCAGAGGATTTGCAAAGAGCTTCTCTTCAAAAGTCCCCTCTTGAAACTCTTCAAGAGGACCCAAAGGACACTCAAACTGAAGGAGAGAAAGCTGATTCTGGCCAAAGAGACGAAGAATATGAAGACGAAGAGTCTGAGGAGGAGGATGCTAATGATGGTTCGACTGCTGGGACAGAGTCCAATGCAAATAGCAGTGAAAAGGAAGGCATCGAAGTGGTGGACTTGGATGATGATGAAGAAGATCATGAGCACGAAATGAATGAAGGGGATGGTGATGCAACCAACGAACCCATGGAGGTTGAAATGGACGTGACTCCCTTACGTGTGGAACTCCCTCAATCCTCTTTGTCTCGAATGATTGACGAGGAGCTTGCACTCCTGAGACGAAATGACCCTATTGGGTATATGAAGGCAAAGCTGGCTCAAAGGGACGTCCCACTTGCTAGGGCTGGCACAAGTTCGACCAGCTATCCTCTTCCCACAGATGAAAGAATTGTACTTCTTAATAAGATTAGGAAAACAATTCTCAATGTGGATATATTCGAAGTGCTCAAACAAGATAGTACTGCTTGCTATACTATGAAGGAGTTGCTTACAAAGGTCAATCTTTCTACCTGCTCCTTGCCAGTTAGTACTCTCTTGTTCGATCTTCAGGCTTTGCTGGACAACGTAACTGGTTACCTTCTCCAAGACGAATCTGCTGCCAAGAAGGTTCAAGAGAAACGCATTGCCATGGGTGCTGCTTATGAACAAGCTTCGAAACTCTCTCAAGAAGCTGAGGATCAAGCTATGCATCTAAAGCAGGCAAAAACTGATTATGAGGCTCGAGCTGAGTCCATACTTCTTTGGGAAAGGCAGATTCTGGAACTTCAACAGAAGGTTAAGGAGGCTAAAGAATAACAAATAGCCTTCGAAACCAATACTGCTGGTAACCAATTCGAAGAGCTTCTCAACCAGGGGCTTGCAGAAATGGAAATTGCAGAACAACTTAAAGGAGAAGTGGCAACCTTGGAAGGAGCCAGGCGTTTCGCTCAGCAGAGGCTTGAATCATTTCGAAGCACTTTCAACCGATTGAAAAATAACTCTTATTTCTAAATTTCAGTGTTTATTTGACTACAATTTTGGTTTCTTATATGTAATATTCGAACAACGCCATTTTGGCATCTTATCTTGCCATTTTGGCCTTTTTATAATATCTTGGTTACGTTGTTACTATTCGAATCTCCTGCAGGCGTGGCTTATATTTCTTTAAATATTTCCCATTAACCTTTAGGATACGTTTATCATCCACTAGTTCTTCGATTTCGTATGCATTGTTTGAGAATACTTTTAATATTCGAAAAGGTCCTTCCCAATGAGGTGACCATTTACCTAATGCTTTATTTTTCTTGTCCATGGGCAATATGACTTTCCAAACTAAGTCATTAATAATGAATACTTTTTTCTTCACCCTTTTGTTGTATGTTCTGGCCACTCTTTCTTTTTGTCTCATCAAAATTTCCAATGCATGTAATCTAATTTCGTCCAACTCAACTAATTCATTCATCATCATTTCCCAATATAATGCAGCTGGGATTTTGTTTTGTCTCTGAATTCGAACTGATTGTAGATGAATTTCTACTGGCAACACTGCATCATGACCAAATGTGAGTTGGAAATGCGTAGTGTTAGTAGCTTCCTTAGGAGATGTTCTACAAGCCCATAATATTTGGTCCAAAGTTTTGTGCCAGTTTCTTGGCTTTTTGCCAATATGCTTCTTGATTAATCCTATTATCACTTTATTGGCTGCTTCGACCTGACCGTTTGCTTGAGCATAATATGGTGTTGACGTTAGCAATCTAAACCCCATTTCTTGGGCAAATTCTTGCATCTTTCTACCAGTAAACACAGAGCCTTGGTCTGTGGTTATGCTCTCTGGCAATCCGAACCTATAGATAATGTGCTTTTGTATAAACTCAATAATAGCCTCTTGATCAGCAACTATCAGTGGTATAGCTTCAATCCACTTGGTAAAATAATCTATTCCTACCAAGATGTATTTCTGTCCTTTGGACGAAGCAGGATTTATTTCTCCTATCAAATCCAATGCCCATCCTCTAAATGGCCATGGTTTGATGATCGAATGCAACTCACTTGCAGGGGCATGTTGAATCCCTGCATGTTTCTGACATTCCTCACATCCTTTAGCAAAGTCTATGCAATCTTTGAGCATGCTAGGCCAATACAAGCCGTATCGAAATAACAGCCATTTCATTTTATGGCCTGCTTGATGTGCCCCACATGCCCCATTGTGGACTTCTGACAATGCTAAATATGCCTCACTTTCTCCTAGGCATTTCAATAATACGCCCTCTTGGGTCTTTTTAAACAATTCGTTCCCCATGAGGAGATATGACAATGCTCTGTATTTTGTCTTTCTATCCACATTCAGAGTTGGGTCTGCTAAATAACTCTTCAGTGGACTTCGCCAATCTGCATCTGACAGAGTATTTATGGCTAATATTTCGAATCCCTGTTTCTCAGCATATCCCAATTTCATACTTTCCAGATCTGATGGTGTGAATCTAGTAGCCATAACTCTACCCCTTAACTCAACTAAATCCTTAAAGTTCCTGGTAGAAACTTTATAACCCGAAGCCAACTGTGCTAAGTCATTTGCTTCTTGGTTCTCTATTCTTGGTATGTGTTGAATATCCATGTATTCAAATTTCCTCAATAGCCTATTGACTATGACGAAGTATACCATTAAGTTTTCCTTTATGCACTTATATTCCTTTGTAATTTGTTTGACCACTAATTCAGAGTCTCCTTTAATTTCGACTCTAGTTGCCCCCAATTCCAACAAAGCTTCAAGTCCAACAATGAGCGCTTCATACTCAGCTTCGTTGTTCGAGCAACGAGGACCATCTAATTTATACTTGAATTTTGTTGGAATTCCTTCAGGAGAAATTAGAAGGACTCCAACGCCACTTCCATTCCTGTGGGTTGAACCATCAAAGTACAATTTCCATGGTTGCATTTCGACGTAACTCATGACAGTCTGCTCAACCAAAGAATGGTCCACAATGAAGTCAGAAATCACTTGACCTTTCATAGCTTTTAGAGGCATGAAAGTCAAAGAATATTCTGTTAAGGCTAAAGCCCATTTACCAACTCTGCTATGCATTATTGGTTTTGAAAGCATATGTTTAATGACATCGAAATGAGATAAAACATAAACATCAACAGGCTTTATATAATACTTGAGTTTCATACAAGAGAAATACAAACAGAGACATAGCTTTTCTAGATTGCTATATCTGGTCTCTGCATCATTTAATACTCTACTTAAATAGTATATGGCTCTTTCGATACCATTGCTATCTTCTTGTGCTAACATACTACCTATACTAACTTCAGAGGCAGATATGTACAATCTCATGGGCTTCCCCCATGAAGGTGGAGACAAAATAGGAGGCTGAGAGAGGTATCTTTTTATCCTGTCAAATGCCTCCTGGTGGGCTTCGTTCCATTCGAAGGCTTGGCCTTGCTTTAGACGAAGTAACGGAGAGAAAGCTTGGGTTCTTCCACTCAGGTTCGAAATGAATCTCCTGAGGAAGTTAATTTTCCCTAGCAGAGATTGCAACTCCCTTTTTGACGTAGGTGCTTTCGTCTCCATTATGGCTTTAGTTTTGTTCTGGTTGATTTCAATCCCTTTCTTGTGAACCACAAAACCAAGAAAATCTCCAGCCTGCACAAAAAATGCACATTTAAGGGGATTCATCTTTAAGCCATGTTTTCTCATTCGCTCGAATGATTGGCTCAAATGATGCAAATGTGTTTCTGCAGATATAGATTTGATGACTATATCATCAATATACACCTGCATGAAGGTTTCAATGAAATCATGAAAAATTGAATTCATTGCCCTTTGATAAGTTGCCCCAGCGTTTTTTAAACCAAAAGGCATCACCACCCATTCGTAGGTGCCTAAGGCTCCTGGGCAACGAAATGTTGTCTTTGCAACATCTTCTTCAGCAATGAAAATCTGATTATACCCAGAGTATCCATCTAACATACTCAAGTATTCGAACCCTGCAGCAGAATCTACTAGCATTTCTGCCACAGGCATGGAATATTCATCTTTAGGGGTTGCAGTGTTTAAATCCCTAAAATCTATGCAAATTCTTAAAGAACCATTTTTCTTAATAACAGGTACTATGTTTGCTAACCATTCGACGTACCTTGTTGTTCTGATGAATTTGCAACGCAGCAGCCTTTCGATCTCAGCTTTAATTTTTGTGAGAACCGCTGGTGCGAATCTTCTGGGAGTTTGTTTGATGGGCTTCTTGCCATCTTTGATTGGCAGTCTGTGTTCGACCAACTCCCTCTTTAAACCAGGCATCTCGTCATAATCCCATGCGAAGCAATCTTTATTTTCCTTGAGGACTTCGATTACTTCCTTCTTAAGGCCTGGGCTGAGTTTTGCACTTATGTAGGTTATTCTTTTCATTTTTTCATCCCCTAAGTTGACTTCTTCGAGTGGATCTTATGCCAACATTTTGGCACCTGAGTTTATGGGGTCCCTTTCGAAGCCTAAGGGTTCTTTATCGTAGATGGCATCCAACCTTTGATCCATCTCAAATTCTCTGAAGGGTGAGCATTTCGAGCCATCCCCACTTACTTCGTTCATCTTTATAGTTGATTTATTTATTTCAGCCTCTAAGGCCGCTTTTGATTCATTCTCAGCCATATAGGCCGAAATCCTTTCGAAAAAGGTGGACTCAGTCATGGATAAGGTTGTCGAAGTCCCAGCCTGCTGGCCGTTTTTGTATAGTGCTTTCGACTCCCTCTTCTTCACTGATTATTGTTCTATCCCAGTAAAGGCCATCATGGCGAAGGGTCATGTAGTAGTGGGCGTTTCTGGTTTCGTTAATCTCATCATTTGGAACACACGGAGCAATCTTTGCCAGATTTTTATCATAATCCCTCTTGTCAACTAAATTAACTGTTGACATAAAGTAACTCTGGTCTGCTTCGATGTTTTCCACGATTCCATCATCTCTCCACAGAACTAGTCGTTGATGCATTGACGAAGGAACTGCCCCCACGCCATGGATCCACTCCCTTCCCAGCAATAAGTTATAGTTGGCTTTGGCTTCGATCACCATAAACATGGTGGGCCTACAGCTTGAGCCTATTGTCAATTCCAACTAGACCACTCCCAGTGTTTTGCCCACTTTTCCCTCATAATTGGACAGAACCATATTATGGGGCTTGATGTCTCCTTCGCGGATCTCTAATCTTTTCAGCATGAAATGGGGTATCAAATTGACTGCAGCACCCCCATCTACTAGAACCTTGTTCACACCATGGACGCCAACTTTTGCCCGAATAAAAAGTGGCTTAAGATGGTTCTTCATAGCAGGTTCTGGACGTTCGAAGAACGCATTTTGCTCCTCAACAGCCCCATTGTCCATCACATAGTAGCACACAGGCCTATGTTTCATCAAATATGTGGTATCTTCTTCCTCATATTCATCAATTTCAGTTTCCTGCCCAAATTCACAGGGAAGCACAGATACCACGTTACAGTTTAGGTTGAATGAAGACTCCCCCTCCGATTCGAAGTTATCTGTTATCATATCTTCGTCCTCTTCTGGGCCTGGAGTGTATTCCTTTGGTTCATCCCGTTGTACTTCAGAGAAAAGCCTCCTATTGACTGGAGGTTTGTCTTCAGTTTGATTTTTTGGTTTGTTGGTGCTAGATTCACCTTGGTTCTGTGTTGACGTGACCCCTTTGTTTGCCACAGCTTCCCTTTCAGCCTTTCGAATCCTTTGTTGCCTGCGCCACTGGGATCTTGACATGGGGTTCCTTCCTTTGTAATTTTCTAATCTTACCTCCTCCCTTTTTGCTGTGTTGAATTGCCTTCTGTATGTCACAGCATGACGTGCATTTCGTTCGGTGTTTCTCCATCTATCTTTGCCTTTATCATTTCTGACTTGTAACCATCTATCGGTTGGCACTTCAACAGGGAGTTTGAAAGTCACTCTTCGAGCAGCCTTGGGGTGAGGGCTATCAGGCCTTCGTTGTTTGTGTCTGCTGTCGAAACGTGGGCCCATCTGGACAATTTCTTAATGGTTCCAGCAAGGGGCGAAGGGAATCGTTTCGAAGGCTCTGGCCATGCTTTGGTCATACACAGCATAACACCTTGGGCAAATCAAGCACTTGGTTGCCCCTTTGTAGCAACGAAACACAAATTCCAGCAAACTTTCTCCAGCCTTGGGATAACACCTGAAAAGCTGGTTATCCTGGCGCCAATTGTTGCCAGTTCGAGTCCTCTGTACCCTTTCGAAATTCGTAGCGATTCTCTGATTGCAGAGGATGCTTCACCTAGGGCACAATATCATGCCTGAATCTCCTTTGTGGCATGTCATGAGGTAATCCTTGAGACTAGCATCTCCAGTGTGATTATCCTCCATTCTATACTTCTCTTTTTCTAAGTATTTTTCTACTTCCTCCATCTCAGAGCGAGGCCTCTCCATATCCACCATATTTATCTCAACATCTTCCCCCTTAGCTTCATCATCGCCCCATCCTGTGGGCTTTATATCCTCAATCTGAACCTTCGAACTCTCTGGGGTAGAATATTTGACCAAATAGTCAAATTTTCCACTGGGTTCCCCTAGAGTGTCCCATATTTCCTTCTGAGGGGAAGTTGGCTTCGTGATTTGGACTTTCTCAAATTCCAGCCTCAAGCCTTTAGTGACCTGTGTTAGTTCTTGGTTTTGATTTCCCTGGCCTTCAGTAGCCTGGGTTTTCTTTGCAACAGCTACAGGTGCTGCTTCAATCGAAGTCTCTGGTATCTTCTGGATGTCTTCAGTGACCTCCTCATCGACTTCGACCATCACCCAGTTTTCAGTTTCAGTACCTTTCTCTCCTGTTAGGGCGTCGCTTTGGTCAGTTTCCACCATGTTAATCTCTCCAATGCATGCAGGCTCGGAGTAGTTGGTGTCTGCGACGTCCAAGGGATCTTCGTCCACTTTCATCTTTACCTTATCAGCAAACTTTAGTCTGCCATCTTTGATTGCATTTTGAATTAGGTCCCTGAAAAGAAAACATTGTGAGGTTTTGTGGCCCAGGAAACTATGATATTTGCAAAACCCTCTCTTCTTTCTCTGATCTAAAGGAGGTATTTTGACATTTGATGGCACAATGAGTTGGCCATCTTTGACAAGTAAATCAAAAATCTCGTCACATTTAGTGACATCGAAGGTATAGACCTTCTTTGGGAATTTGTCACTTTTCTCATTTTCAACAATCTCTTTCCCTTTTGTGGGAACCAATAATTTGCAGGAGTAAGGTGGAGCCTGTTTTAATTCAGCGAGGTCGATTTCGACCTCTTCAAATTCGAATTCAGGATATTCTTCTGCTTCCTCAGTTCCAACATAAGAGATCCTTTCTTTCTTGCTATTCTTAAAGACTCTGGCTTTTTCGGCCTTTAGCCTTTCGACCTGTCGAACCCTATCGGCTAACTGAGCCATATCCCTCAAATATTGAGTGTCTAGTTTCTTTCGAATAGAGTAATCCAAACCACCAGCGGCCATTTCGACTAACTCATGTTCAGGCACTACTGTGTAACATCTGGATTTCAAAAGCCTAAATCTGTTCAGATAATCGTCTATGGGTTCGGTGAACTTTCTCTTGACACTCGCTAATTCCTTCAAGCTTATTTTCGACTGTCCCATGTAGAATTGTTCATGGAATAATCTCTCCAAGAGAGCCCAAGTATCAATGGACCCAGGAGGCAAAGTGGTAAACCATGTGAAGGCATTTTTAGTCATGGAACTTGGGAAGTATTTGATCCTGAGATCTTCACTATTGGCTATATCTCCCGCTTCCGTTAGATATCTCGCTATGTGTTCGACTGTTGACTCATTGGTATCCCCAGCGAACTTTGTAAATTTAGGGACTTTATATCCCCTTGGTAAATCGGTATGCATTATGCAATCTAATATAGGAGAAGCATAATTTGGCCTTCTCATTCCTGTGTTGAGGCCATTCTGGGCCATGATTCTCTCTATCATGGTGGTTAGATTGTTTTCTGCCAAGATGTTATCGTTTCGAATTCTATGAACGACAGCATCGGCATCTTGATTTCGACCAACCAGGATAACTCCCCTAGGTTGTTCTTCTCGAAACTCTGGGGCTTCTAGCCTTTCGACCCTTGCCCCTGGTTCCATAATTTCTCTTTGTGGGCCTGGGATTATTGGGGCTTCTAACCTTGGTTCCCTTGCCCCCAAGTTAACTTCTTCTCTAGGTGGTCTATAAATTGGGTCGTTAGCAATTTGTTCTATAACAGGCATGTTTGCTCGAAATCCCGCCTGATTCTGCCTACGCCTTTCTGGGGGAGCAAAGAAATCTGCTATTCGACTCATGTTGTCAGCGTTTTCCCTGTTTGTCAGTCACATTTTGTACTATTGGGGCAAATATTTCCTGCATAGTCTGTGCTAACACCCCTATCATATTATGGTTACTGTCATCCATCAATTGCCTAAAAGCCAACTGGTTTTCTGTGGTTAAAATAGGCATTGTGCTATAACCCACTGACCCTTGGTTGTTTGTCATAAACTGATTTGCCCCAGACCTAGACCCTAATTGTGGTGATGAATTCGATATGGAATTGTGTAAACCTGCCATAAAAGATGTTGGCATTCCATAAGTGGAATTTCTGGTTCTATTACCATCGAAACCGGGTGGTCTAGTTAGTGGAGTGGCGAAATGGGATTGTGTCCCTGATGGTGGAACGAATCCCCCAGGGTAACCAATGGTTCCAGTATTTCCTAAGATCGAACTATTAGTTGATATGCCACTTACTCCATTGGTGGCTATATTACTGGTTGAAGATGCAACAGACTGTGCATTCGAAGGGATCACATTAGATGTTCCCATCGAAGTGGACACACTAGTGCCTGTTGTATGTGGGGCAGTTTGTTCCCCTTGTTGATTGTCAGAATTAGACATTTTGGCCAAACGTTTTCTTCTGGATAAGGGTTGGTTGTTGTTGGTTATTTTACCACTTCTTAGGTTCATAAAACAGCAAACTTCTTAAGTTCCAACGTTTTTATAATGGGTATGTCTCAACGATCTTTATTTCTAATGTCCAATTATTGGTCCCACCAGGTGTGCCAATTTGTTTCCAGTGATTTCTGGTAAACAATCGCTAGTCTTCCAAACTATCGAATAAACTTACTGACTGTTATTCAATCTCTCTGGTAACTCACAAGATCGACTAGATTGATCCTAGGATTCCTTGGTCATTAGGGTAACTCTCATGATCGAACGGATATTCATGGTTGGTATTTGAGTGTTGTATAGGTGTTTGGCTTATTTCGATTTCTCTCTTAAAGATCTAAAGGTGTAATCAAAATATGCGTGTACGAAATTAAATTGCATGAATAAATGTTGATTGTAAAGACATGTAAAATTGCATAAAAAGGCAAGTAACTGGCTTCGAATTATAAAAACAGTTAATGTAAAAGATGCTCTGGAACGTAAAAGATTCGAAATATGAAGAAAGCGTTTAATGCGAGAAATCTGTAAATGACTTTAAGTAAAATAGACTTTCGAAAGACAAAACTTGAAGATAAAGGCATGAAAAGTATGACAGTTTTCTGAAATGTAAAGTGTTTGAAATGTAAAGAAAGCATGAAAATGTAAAGCTTTAATGAAGAGATTTCGAAATAAAAAGACTTTGAACGAGAAAACTTGTAAATGTTATTTAGCAGAAAGATGAAGGAAAGTGTTGGAAATGATAAAAGGTTTTCATTAAATCATAAATATGTGGTGCTATCATACGTACATTGCTCTTGCATTCGTTTCCCTTGCCATGTGGTAATTTAAATGTTACTGAGTATTTAGTACAATAGATATGACACACGAAATCCTAATACTAAGACTTCTATTTATACTAATTCGACCATAACGATCTTGCTATAGGATTATGCCACGTTCAGAACATGCAGAACAATGCCTTTCTCTTCTTTCCACGTGTCTCCAAATGCTCCAGCACATAAATTTCAAACTTCGAATGTCCCGCTTCCATTTGAATTTCAAATACTTTGGTACTTCTCCGTTTCGAACGCATTTCTCAGACACAGCCTTGTTGTTATTTCGAGACTTCTTTAGATATGTTCCCATAACTGCCACTCGAAGCTTCAAGCTTTGATATGCTTATTCGAAACACTGCTTCTGCTACTTCGAAACATGACGCTTTATTTCATTTCGATCGAAACGTTCAATTCACTTAGCTTCTAATAACATTATCAAACTCTTCAGCCAACACCCGTAAGTGTCTAAGTTGATTTATATAATCCTTTTATTCTTTAGCTAGTGATTACTATGGCTATGTAGAAATTGTTGGAATAATATAACAAGTGTGAGTAAGTGGGGAAATAGTCCTACATTGGATAGGAATGTGGAGACTTAAGCATATATAAGTGGGAGAACTCATTCACCTATCACCTTAAGGTTTTAGGTAGATAAATGGTGTGTCTCTCTCAAAAGTGTTTGTTCCTACACTATATACAGAAGTGGTGCGGTACAAGTAAGTGGAGAAATATATACATTTTGTCCCATAACAAAATCTGCATGTGCATAATCATTTCTATATTGAATTACAGGCACAAGTAAGTGGAGAAATATATACATTTTGTCCCATAACAAAATCTGCATGTGCATAATCATTTCTATATTGAATTACAAGTTTATCTGCATCATGTTCTTTGTTGCTGATGGTTGAGGCTCATGATCCAAAAAGGTATTTATTGAACCGTTCAACCTTTCCACCTTCACTGAAGCGCTCAATCTTCTGGAATGCAAAGGTCTTCCATCTCCGATGTTCCTAAGCCGTCTAATGTCAGCAACCACAATGGTTTTTAATGCCAACTAACATATTATGATAATATGGCCATCTGTGAGAATTCATATTAGTGTTGATTCTCTAGACAATCTAAAGTGTTTTGTCTTATTTAAAAATTAAAGATATAAATGTAAAAAGAGTGCTCCATATAAACTAATTTAACCTTACAATGCAAATTAGTGACAGTTACAATGCAAATTAGTGACAGTGAATGGCCCCATTGATTATGTGTTATGTCTGCTTTCACACAATATTAATTCACGGGGTACATCTAAAATTTATTTTGCTTATTCACTACAACTCAGTAGCATTCTTTTATGTTAGATGCATAAGTGAAGTAACTTAAACAAGTAATTTAGGTCTCATCATTGCATGCATAAGTGAAGTAACTTAAAGAAGTACCTTTTTCTGTTCTAGGTTCAAACTATTCAAGTTTTAGTTACACTTCACCATCAACTACAAACTAATGAAACCATAAAAGACAGAAGCAAGCATTGCCCATAACATTTCAGTCATGGCATAACAGCTATTTCTTCTATTTCTCTATCCTCCTCTTTATTTACTATTGTTAGTACGTTATCTACGACTGCAAATGAAATATGTAGGTGTTTATTATGTCAAACAAGACAGTTGTGACGTGATAATCACGTCACTAAAAATTTATATATTAAAAAAATCAATATAACGTTCAACTGCAGAAATTCTTTTTTTTAAATGAAATTTGTTGCGACGTGAGATTCACGACGCTACAAAAAAGTTAAAATAAAATAAAACAAAAGCTGTAACGTTCAGATTGAGAGATTTTTAAAAATTTTCAAAAATTAAGTTGTGACGTGTTTTTCAAGTTGCAACTTTTAAGAGGAAATTTATATGATTTTGACTTGACAAGCTATAGTCTTTGGACAAAGTAAGTGAATATTTTATGACCGTTAAGTGTGTTGTAACGTGAAAATCACGTGGCAAGATTGCAACGTGATTTTCACGTCGCTACGTGGCGTATATATCCAAAACTCAGTTTCATTGTTTTACATTTTTCATATTGTTATCACTTCTTCTTCTTCACACTGAGTTTCCTCTTTGCTTCTCCTCCTCAAATCATCTCAAATCTTCCATTAAATTTCTTCAAAAAAATTTCAAAGCTACAATTTTATTGATATTAGTAAGTATATTATATGATATAATTTCAATATATTGATATTATTTTGTTTATTGTTTATTATATTTACTAATACTAATTTTTGTTCAATTTGTTTTGTCAAAATTGAAGAATATTGAAGAGTTTAGAAAAAAGATTGAAGAAGAATATTGTTTGAAGGAGATTAAAGAAGATGTTAGAATATTATGTTAATTTATAAATTATTTCAATTTTTATATATATGATTATTATATATAATATTAATTTTAGTTTATTCTGATTAATATATATAATATTAGTTTATTCTGTTTATATATATATATATATATATATATATATATATATATATATATATATATATATATATATATATATATATATATATATATATATATATATATATATATATATATATATATATATATATATATATATATATATATATATATATATATATATATATATATATATATATATATATATATATATATATATATATATATATATATATATATATATATATATATATATATATATATATATATATAATTTTAGTTTTTTAAATATATAAATTAAACTTTTTTATATATATTTTGTAAGAAAAATAAAACAGAATATTTAATATGTTTAGGATATTTTTTATAATTTCAAAATAGTTATGAAATTTAATTATAGTTACTATAGTTAAATATTTATTTATGGTTAAAATATAAATAGAATATAATTATATTTTATATTTCTTAAAGAATAATATCTTTGTTAAAAAAATTATGGTTAATATATATATATATATATATATATATATATATATATATATATATATATATATATATATATATATATATATATATATATATATATATATATATATATATATATATATATATATATATATATATATATATATATATATATATATATAAGTTTTAGAATATATATATAATTTCAAAATAGTTATAAAATTTAATTATAATTACTATAGTTAAATATTTATTTGTGGTTAAAATATAAATAGAATATAATTATTTATGATTAATATATTTATTTATGGTTAATATTAAGATAATTATTGTATAAATGTGCAGTATGAAATATTATCGGTATGGTCGTAGTTGAATGTACGATAGATTGTATTCAGGAAGACGTGCACTTAAATCCCATTTTTTAATGAGTTTATCACATGGGCGTTCGTTCAGGAATGTTGTCGAAGCGAAGGAGGAGTTAGGTGTCCCTGTCTTAAATGTGAATGTAGACCAATAATTAGTGACCCGGAGGAAGTAGCACGTCATTTGCATAGAAGAGATTTCATTGAAAATTATTGGGTTTGGATGTATAATGGTGAAGAAATACCGAGTAACGTACCAGAGACTAGCAACACATATGCTTCAAGTAGTCGACCGCCTATGGAATTTGAGGAAAACTTTAATCTGATCGGTGAAATGGTTGAGGATGCTTTTGGTGTGAATGTGACATATGATCAACTTGAAGATTTTGACGGGAAAGAGTTGCCGAATGAGGAACCGCAGAGATTTTATCAGTTGTTGAATGAGATGAATATGTCGTTGTTTGAGGGGTTGTCAGACTCAAAGTTATCAATGTGTGTGAGATTATTGGCCGCCAAGTCAAATTGGAATGTTCCTGATCAATGCTTGGAACATTTCGCAAAAATGATGTCAGACTCCACCGCAACGAAAGACAACTTGCCTACAAGTTTTTATGATGCAAAGAAGTGGGTGTCAAAGTTGGGTTTAAAAGTAAGAAAGATTGATTGTTGCATTAGTGGTTGCATGTTATTTTATGATAATGAGTTTGGTACTCAAGATAGATTGTTGGAGGAATGCAAGTTTTGTAAAAGTCCAAGATATCAAGTTCGCAATAGAGCCATTAACAGCAAACAAAAGCGTGTAGTAATAAAGTCCATGTTTTATCTTCCGATGATACCAAGGTTAAAAGGAATGTTTTCTTCAATACACAGTACAAGTCAAATGACATGACATCATAAAAACTAAACAAGTCCAGGCACTATGCGACATCCATCTGATGGCAAGGCATGAAAGCACTTTGATCAGACACATCCTGATTTTTCCGCAGAACCTAGAAATGTCAGGCTTGGATTATGCTCTGATGGTTTTGCCCCATATGTGCAAGCGTCGGGAAGTGCGTATTCTTGTTGGCCAGTTATTGTAACTCCTTACAATCTCCCTCATGAGATGTGCATGACAAAACCATACATGTTTTTGACGTACGTCATTCCAGGGCCTTCCAGTCTAAAAGTCAGAGTCGATGTGTACTTACAACCTTTAATTGATGATTTGAAGAGGTTGTGGATTGGAGAATGGACTTATGATATATCATGTAAACAAAACTTTACTTTGCGAGCTGCCTTGATGTGGACCACTAATGACTTTCCAGCATATGGTATGTTGCCTGGTTGGGGTACGCATGGCAAAATGAGTTGTTCGTGTTGCATGACATACACCAAAGCGTTTACATTGGATAAAGGGGGGGGAGCTCGTGGTTTAACTGTCACCACAGATTCCTACCAACAAATCATCCCTACAGAAGAAATAAGACAAATTTTAAAAAAGACGAACGAGTAACAAATCTACCTCCACCTCGATTGTCACCAGGTGATATATGGAATCAAGTTTGTGAACTAGCAAAATTTACAGATACTGGCAAAGCATGTAGAATTGAAGGATATGAAGTCATACGCAATTGGACAAAAAGAAGTATATTTTGGGACCTCCCGTATTAGAAAGATAATTTGTTGCGCCATAATCTTGATGTTATGCATATTGAGAAGAATTTTTTTGATAATATATTTAACAGTGATGGATGTTAAAGACAAAACAAAAGATAATGAGAAGGCTAGACAAGACATGAAAATTTGGTGTAACCGAAAAGAGTTGGAGTTGAAACCTCAACCGAATGGAAATTTATTAAAACCCAAGGCTTGTTTTAGTCTGACTTCCCAAGAAGCTAAAGCGGTTTGTCGATGGTTAAAAGATTTGAGAATGCCAGATGGGTATTCTTCAAATTTAGCAAGGTGTGCCGACGCTAACATAGGGAAGTTGCATGGTATGAAAAGTCATGATTGCCACGTTTTTATGGAACAATTGCTACCAATTGCGTTTGGTTCACTACCCAAACATGTGCTTAATCCACTAACTGAAATTAGTCAATTTTTTAGAGATATTTGTGCATCAGCTTTAAGAGTGGATGACATCATTAAGTTGGACCGAAACATTCCACTCATTCTCTGTAAGTTGGAACAAGTATTTATGCCTGGTTTTTTTGACTCCATGGAGCATATGCTTGTGCATCTTGCATATGAATCTTATCTTGGTGGACCTGTTCAATGTAGGTGGATGTGATCGGTGGATCTGGAACTGACTGTTTAACGCTGGTTCGCGAAGTGTCGCGGAAGCAAGAGTCGCCACCGTCTTTTATTTTCTCCAAATGGAAAGGACAAAAGCACAGAAAAATTCCTTAAAGAGATTGCTCTCGGTTCGGGAGGTAGATTATAGAAAGGGAAGGTGTTAGCACCCTTTCTATCCATGGTTATCCATGGGCTCTTAGGTACTTGCTCAATGTGTTTTCAAAATTGTTTGTTTGCTTTTCAATTGTGGGTTTTAAAAGTTTCTTTGAAAAATTTCAGTTCGACTCGTACGTCAGAGTGTTTGAAAAATTTGCTTCGAAAGCTTTTGAAAATGTTGGTGTGAAAAGATTTCAGTTTGTTTTGAAGAGAGCAAGTATCCATGAGTCGTCTACCTACCCTAAGGAATTCGTCTGTGTAAATGTCCTTTAAAGTAGTGCCATCCCACCATTGAGAGGTAGGTAGCACCACCGTCGGAGGTATTCGGGTCAATTCGAGTTTGTAGGGACATGGTGATCACCAGAGCAATGGGAAGACACCTTAGAAGCTACCCTCATGCCAGGTTCCCGGATCATGAGGACTTACTAAGACATCCTCTACTCGACGATCACCTTTCGAAAGGCAACAGTGAGGCGTACCCTAGGGGTGGTGTGTGCGAATTTGTGTGTCGTTTTCATTGATATTTGTCTTGTCATGTTCATTGGTGTTCTACGCTTGATTTTATTTTAAGTCCATACATTCTTTCATGCTTTTGTTAACAGTTAAAAATTGCGGGAAAAGTAAATCTAAGACTATTACAAATGGCGCGGGTCCACATCGCCAAAATTAAACCGGACCCGATTTGACGGAAAGTAAATAAAGTAAAAGAAATAAAAGTGCGAGAAATTTAAGTTACAATGCTTCGGGAGAGATACATAATGAATTAAGCGAAATAAACAAATGTGCGAATAAAATAAATTACGAACGAGGGTGTTGGACCCTTTTGCAAAATATTATTAATAAGGAATTAAAATTAAGAATTAAAAGAAAATGTTTTTTTGGTATTTTTGTGTTTTTTGAGATTTAATAAAAAGGAATTAATTAAAAAAAACAAAATGAAATGTTAGACCTAGTTCTAATTATTTTTAAGTTTATTATGAAAGTATTAAAATTTAACCTAAATGCAACCCTAATTAGTTTACAAGTTCAATTATGAAAATAAATAAATCACTAATATTATGGCAAAAAACAAGGAAAATTAAAAGGAATAAAAAGTCATTAAACCTAATGCTATATTTTTGGATTTTTAGTTATTAAGAAAGTATTAAAATCTAACCTAAATGCAACCCTAATTAGTTTACAAGTTCAATTATGAAAATTACTAATATTATGGCAAAAAACAAGGAAAATTAAAAGGAATAAAAAAGTCATTAACCTAATGCTATATTTTTGGATTTTTTGTTAAAAAGAATTAATGTTGTAAACTTATTTTACTAAATTCATTTACATGTTAATTATTTACAAGAAAATAAATAAAATAAATATTTTTTATTAAAAGGATTAAACTTATGACCTAATTAAAACTAAATTTATTTACATGCCAAATTTAATTATAGAAAATAAATAAAATGAATATTATTATTGAAAAAAAAAGAAGGAATTAAAGAATCAAAATTAATTAAACCTATTTCTACATATTTTGGATTTTTATTAAAAAGAATTAATGTTGTAAACTTATTTTACTAAATTCATTTACATGTTAATTATTTACAAGAAAATAAATAAAATAAATATTTTTTATGTTTTTATCCTTTTTCTGATTTTTTGATGTTTTTCATATTGCAAAAATATTGAATTAAATTAAAACAAGAAAACAAATAAAAATAATAATTAAAAGAGATGAGAAAAAAAATAAAAATATTTGCAAACCAGGGTGGGGTGTAGTCCCAATTTGTGAGGTGTTGATCCAAGAATATTGGCCCATTAAGCCTGAGGTTTGTTGACCTTTTCAGTTCGTGTGTGATGCGTTGACTGGCGCTTATTGTGTTCTTCAATCTGTAACCCTTGATCTGGATGCTTTGGACGCGTGGATGGTGATTTCTGGGCGTGCATGAAGATCTTGCAATGGAAGTGCTGCATAGGAATTAGTATTGAAAAATAGTATGAGATTTACACAGACCTGGGACTCGAACCCAGGTCTTGGACAATGCAAAGGAATACGCCTGCCACTGAAGCACTTGAGTTACTTTTAACATATAATGGTTAATGAATATAATAAAAAGAAAAGAGAGTTAGTGGCCTTCAACGCGCCAATTTTTGAACTGACGAATCACAGCGTGCCATGTACTCATCTTCCTCGCGTTCCTGAAATACAAAACACAGAGGCAACGGTTTCAACGCGTTGTGTTAGGCATGTTTATGAAAAATAGCGACTAGCACTGTGACATCAATAAATTGATCGCGAGGGTCCATATCTCCTCGTCTTGATGAGCTGGTTTGAATGGCATAAGTCTGGAACCCTAATTTTACTGTATTGTAAAAGCCCTAAATCAAGCTCTGAAAAACCCTAGAATATGAAAATGGTAGAATCGCGTATGGCCAATGAAAACTCAATTGAACATGATGGTTAGTCTCAGAATTTCATAACAAACATTAATCAACCAACAAAAAGTACAAAGGATGCGTGATTTATGCCATGCGATTTCAAAAAATTCTGGATACAGTGAGAGTTATCTCTACCAATTCTTGGAGCTTTGAAGGGTGTTTGGAATTGGAATGTGATCAGGAGAGTTTGAGGAAGCTATTAGAATCAAAATTAGGACTTGAATCCACCTCGAACCTTGATTTCAGATTTTTGTTATATGGCCAATTTTTCAAGTTTTCCATAAGCTTTTGAGCGCAGCATATCGTTTGTTATGGTTAGGGTTTGACTTAGCACTTATGAGGGAAGAGAATTAGCTTGTTAGTTGGCCTTGATTCATGCCCATGAGAGAACTAGTCCTAGGGTTTTTTCATTAACAAACTTTTCCTTCTTTTAAGCCAAGACCAAGACTTAGTGTGCAATTTAACCCTAGCCTGAGTTTTTGAGTTGGCCCATGATATATGGAAATTGTCCAAATTCAAATGACACTATTCCATTGGTTTTTGAATTTTATTTGAATTTTTAAAGATTTAAAATGAATTAAATTATCAAAAATTAAATAAAATAGAAAAATCAATATTTGGTCTTGAAATTAATCATGGGACACGTGTGTGGCATGACAAGGCTGAATCAAGTGGAAGAAAGTGGGCCCTTTTGTCAAAAATTGAAGTTTCAAGGATAGTTGACTTTTGCCATTTCACAAAAATTTCCCAACTTCTACAAGGCATAACTTGCTCAATTTTTAAGCTTTTCACATGTTCTTGGACATTTTGGAAAGGTCTTTGAGTCCTTTAACCAATGCCTTTGGTCCCATGTCATTTTGATTTTCCAATCTCAAGTTATGGCCTTTGACTTAAAGTCCTTTTTTGTTGACTTTTGAAAATGACCTATAATGTTGAAATTGATAACTTTTTGTGAGAGCATTTCTTGGACTTGAAGTATGAAGATGAGTTGTAGGAAATGTCTTTCTCTTCAAAATGATCTTTGGATGGAATTTTTCTGATAATCCATGTGAAAGTTATGCCCTGGTCAATTTCAGTTGACTTTTTTCAGCTGTCCAAATATAGCAACTTTTGCATCTTTGATGATTTCTGAGCCAAATTTTGAGAATCATGATCAAGCATTGATCAAATGATGTTTGTGGCTTCAAAATGATATGTTGACCAAAAATTTGAACTTTTGACTGCCAAATGACCATTTTGCCCCTACAGTTGACTGTAGTGCAATTTAGGGTTTTGACTGTGCAATCTTGAGCTGAATGCCTTGAAACTTGATATGGGGATGCTTGACCATGTTTGTAAGCATATGAGACTTGATTGAGCCTTTGAAAACTACCTTTTCTTGGTCAGACTCAAAACCCTAATTTTGACTGTATGGGAGACTGTTGCACTGCACAACCCTTGGGGAATTTTCTAGCTTGGCTTGGCAATTTCTTGAGGAATATGGGAGGGCAAATTTTGGGGTATAACAGTTGCCCCTGTTCAATCTTCTTAGACCTGAGGATGCAGATTGGCTGACGTGCCTTTCGTAATCCGAGGGTAAAAGATGATTGGACACTAGAGTGCCCAGAAATTTGCGCTCACATAGTGGCAGTGATGGTGGAATGGGCTCATAGATGCCATCTGGATGTTTGATTGCGTAAGAGATTCCTTGGCGAGAACCTGCATACCTGCAAAACAGAAAATGAGTACCTGACACGTTGCAGGAGCTGATGTTTAGATGCCTGGTATAGATATGTCCTGACTGGTTACAGGAGCTGAGTCTGGAGCTTCAAACGGCGATGAAAGAACCAGGGATGATTACTACCTTAGCATGGATGGTAAGAGAACCTTGGGCGATTTTAACTTCAACAACGCTCGTTGAGAAAAATCTTGGGTGTCTTCTACTGGAATAAGAATCAGGGAGATCTTAGGGTCGATCTGACTGAACTAGAGGAGGCCTTTGACTGGATAAGCATCAGGAAAATCTTAGGGTCGATTTAACTGAACCGGTCTAGGTCTTGAAATATCTTCAACTGGATAAGCATCAGGGAGATCTTAGGGTCGATCTGACTGAACCAAGAGAAGGCCTTTGACTGGATAAGCATCAGGAAAATCTTGGGACGATTTAACTGAACCGGTCTAGGTCTTGAAATGTCGTCAACTGGATAAGCATCAGGGAGATCTTAGGGTCGATCTGACTGAACCAGAGAAGGCCTTTGACTGGATAAGCATCAGGAAAATCTTGGGACGATTTAACTGAACCGGTCTAGGTCTTGAAATGTCGTCAACTGGATAAGCATCAGGGAGATCTTAGGGTCGATCTGACTGAACCAGAGAAGGCCTTTGACTGGATAAGCATCAGGAAAATCTTGGGACGATTTAACTGAACCGGTCTAGGTCTTGAAATGTAGCTTGAGAACTTAACTGGATCTTTCCTGAAAGGTAAAAGTCAGTCATATGCAATGCATGATATGGATCAAGCAATGATGTTCTCAACATAAATGAGATTTGTAAGATATGATGTGTACATGCATGCTATAATGATGTATGTGATGTTTCATGTATATTTTTGTCTAGGAAAGTGAATCCTTGACGGGTGCCGGGAAGTCGTATCCTGGGCTGATGTCGAAGAATAGATTTTGCTTCCGCTGGGGATGATAACTGCAAGGATACCGGTAGGAGAAGATGACTCCGTTGTGGAATAAACTTGGCGAATGGAAGATTCTGCGGGGAGAAAAGATATTCTAGCGATCATGCTGGGAAGCAATACTCTGTGGGGATAGAGATGCTTTGCTGAGTGTTGATAGCAGTAATTTGCTGAGGATGTCTTTGTTGTTGGAAGTGTTAATGGACTTCGCTGGGGATAGGAAAGAACTATGTTGACGATGACCTTTCCGTGGCTTTTGGCTGAGGATAACCCAGTTATATCCTGTTAAGGAAATAACTCTTTGAATAAAGCCGGACGACGCGTTCGTGCTCTGCGAGGGGATAAGCTTCCAGAATCTACTGGGGATAAGCTTACTGCTTGGAGAGATGAATTCCAATTTTCCTGGGGAAACTGGATTGGACTCTTCTGGGGAGTTTTGGAATGTAATTTTATAAGTTGAAAGGGGGAACCTATGTAGGGTTGCATGCTGATGAGTTTGTGTAAAACTGTATCTGAAATGGAGAAGGAACCTGGGTAGGGTTACTTTGATGATGAGTTCGTGTAAAACTTCGTTTTTTTGGAAAGGGAGAACCTGTGTAGGGTTTCTGGGTGACGAGTCCATGTAAAACTGCATCTTGAAGAGAGGGAACCGATGTAGGGTTGCTTGGTGAGGTAAGTTCATGTAAAACTTCTTGATGAACCGGGGTGAGGTTATCTTGAGCTAAATCCATGTAAGACTTCTGGGGGGAACCAGGGTTAGGTTGCCGCAGGATAAGTTCGTGTAAAACTTCTTGACGAACCGAGGTAAGGTCATCTTGAGATAGGTCCATGTGAGACTCTTGGAGGAACCGGGGTTAGGTTACGGCAGGATAAGTTTGTGTAAAACTTCTTGATGAACCGGGGTTAGGTCATCTTGAGATAGGTCCATGTGAGACTCTTGGAGGAACCGGGGTTAGGTTACGGCAGGATAAGTTTGTGTAAAACTTCTTGATGAACCGGGGTTAGGTCATCTTGAGATAGGTCCATGTAAGACTTCTGGAGGAACCGGGGTTAGGTCACTTCGGGATAAGTTCGTGTAAAACTTCTTGACGAACCGGGGTAAGGTTACTTGTGATAAATCCATGTAAGATTTCTGGAGGAACCGGGGTAAGGTTACTTGGATAAGTTTGTGTAAAAACTTCTGGAGGAACCGGGGTAAGGTTATTTGGTTGAGTTTGTGTAAAAATCTCTGGAGGAACCGGGGTAAGGTTACTTGGATAAGTTTGTGTAAAAACTTCTGGAGGAACCGGGGTAAGGTTGCTTCGGGATAAGTTTGTGTAAAACTTCTTGATGAACCGGGGTTAGGTCATCTTATGGAGGAGGAGTCTGTGTATGACTTTGTCTGAAGGTTGAGCAGAAACCGGTGTTGGGTTGCATGATTTTGATTAAGTGGATAATTGTCCTGTTTGGTCTCGGACGTTAGCCCACGATCTGGAATTTGTAAAGGTAGATGGTAATCATTTTTATGTTGATCTGTCCTTTGTAATTTGGTTGACAGAGCAATTGGATCGCCTGGATAGCTCATTATTGCCCCTGCTTCGGAGGTGAGGGAAGAGGATACCTGTGCGGGTGATCGACAAATCTTCGGGTAGGCAAGTGACGAGATACCGGAACATAGTCGTACGCTTCGATCCCTAACTTTTGCCTGGACCGCCCTTTCGGGTTTTCAGTCCACCGGGATACCCATTTTTTCCCAAGCCGCCTTTTCAGGTTTTCGACTTGCCGGGTGTACATGTTTTTCGTTTCATCCCTTCATTTTGCCCGAACCCTTTTAGTTCGCCGGGAAGCCCTTATTTTTGCCTAGGTATGTCAACCTAGCGGGTCTTTGATTATGCGCAGTATTTTTTCGACTATGTCCATGCTCTCAGAATGTAGGGAGTTGCCCCTGTTGGAAGTATTTTGCCATGCCCCAGATAATGGGCAATGCTCCTACTGTGCCCCTTGATTGGAGGTACTTCTGTTCACAAGGTGTTCATCGTGCGAATTTCCCTGCTGTTCAAACAAATAGTCATATGCAAACAAGGTTATTTTAAGAATGCAAAAGCCTATGTCTGTCTTAAATTTTGAAAATGCATTTTTGATAAAGGTGAGTTTTTCTTTGTAAACTGTGATGTCAACTCGTTACTTTACAGCACACCTTCAGGAGTCAGGATACCTTCGTAACAGTATGCTTTCGAACTAACCCATGCTCCGGCTAGGACTTTTAAGGGTTATATCGTGGCCTGGTTCACGGTTTAAGAAACAAAGGATAAAGGCTCAAGTTATTTGTACCCACCCGCTCTTCGGGATATTTTCCAAATCTAAACTCAGTTGATCATGCGTTAGACCTTGTTCGAGTCTTTGTTTTGATTTTTCGGTGATGATTCGGATGTTGATGATTTCTTTTGAACAGGCAGTCATTTTTTGCTTTGGTTGAGGGTTTGTGAGACCTCTTTCTTGATTTTTGTTATCCCTTTCTTTTTTTGCCTGAACTGTTTCCTTTTTGGAATTACAGTCAGCGGGATGCCCCAATTTGGTAAGTCTTCTTTATTGGTTTTGACTTTTTGGGCTTTTCATTTATGATTTTTTTTTTGATAATGACTGCCTGTCCTTATGATTGTTCAGAACCATCACTGTCTTTTGTTTTTGAAAAACCCATTTGGTGCCATTCATTGTGCACTTGGATCAACTGAGAGAACTACCCTGCCCCAGGTTATGATTAAGGGTTTTGATTTTCGAAAATAAAAACTCCTACTTCTTTGGCTCTGATGGGTTGACGAGGGATTATCATCCTTATAACTCCAGTGTTTAGGAATTGAAACAATGCCTGTACCTCATCAGCGGGGTCTGTTCAAAAGCATACTGTAAATTGTGGTATCGTTTTCGTCATCCTCCCTCAAGAGGCTTAGAATTAACGAGAGTTGACATCAGAAAAAATATGAAAACAGTTTGCATACAGTAAATGCGAACATATTGATTCAAAAATAAACATAAGCGATGCATTAATGAAATAACAATGTTTTAATCATGAGTAAACGTTTGAACAATCAAAAGAAAATTACAATTTGAAAATTCGAATGAACAAAAATTTCTAGTCTCAGGGCTTGTCACTTCAAATGGTGAGCCTTGGAGGGATGGTAGAAAAATTCAGCCTGACCATCTTGTGTGAATTCCAGTGCTCCTTCATCAATCAGGTCCTGGATCTTGTTTTTCAAAGCCCAACACTCGTTTGCATTATGTCCTGGACAGGCAGAGTGGTAGGCACACCTTTTATTGGGATCATAAGCAGGATGTGCTGTGTTGGGGTTCTGGGGATGATCCCTTAATGTGATCAGGTTCAATCTCAACAGGCGTTGTAAAGCTTGAAACGGCGACATATTGAGCGGGGTGAACTGCCTCCTGGGCTTGTCTGTCTGAAGTTGGTGAAATTGCAGCTGAATTGGTGATACTGGGGCCATATGAGGAGCTTTCTCCTCGCCTCTTTGTCTCAAAGGTGGTTGAACGATGATTGGCTTTTTGCCCTTAGATGTTTGCCCCAGTTGGTTGCCCTGAAGCAGTTTGTTGATGAGAATCCCGAGCTCATCTTGTCTTTGAGTTAAACCCTGAATGGCAGTCATCTGCCCCAGCATCTGGGCTTTCAATGCATCCACCTCAGCTTGTAGGTGTTCCAGCCTTTCATTCTCAGCACTATTCCTGACAAAAGTCTCCGTGATAAGTGTCCTTAGCTCTTCCTGCCCCTTGGATAGATTCAGGAGGATTTTCCCGAACCGGGTCTCTTGAGCAAGAGAGTCCTGATTGTCTTGTTGGGAATCCATGGCTGAAATAAACAGCGGGAAAGGTGAGTGACCTGCAAAAGGGATACCTGTGATGCAATGATGTGTATGATATGCATGCAATGTTTTCAAGGACCTCGCGGGGTAAACAAGGAAATTTGTTAGCATTTGGAATTTAGAGCTTGATTGAAGGACACCCATGTTATTAAGAACTCTTCTTCAAGAGTCAAAGGCTCACCATATCAAGTGGGTCATAGCCCCTGACTTTAGTCATCATGTCTGGTTTTGATTTCCAAACAACCTTGGTTAGGGAACCTTCTTCAGGAGTCAGAGCTCACCATATCGAGTGGGTCATAGCCCCTGACAACATTGGCTAGAGGAAAATAAATCCTCTTTGCCCCTTGCTAGATGTTTGATTTATATGACCTGCATCACCAGCCCTTGAGATCCTTGAAATGGGTTAGGATGTATGCAATGGTATGACGTCATGATATGCATGGGGTAATGTAAGTAACCCTGTTATGAGTCCTAATTAAGGACTGCAAAAACCTGCAAGAAACTTAGGATACCCTGTTATGAGTCCTAATTAAGGACTGCAAACACAACCTGCAAGAGACAAATGTCAGGTAATGTCAGGTAATAAGCATGCAAGTAGTTCAAGTAGGAAGGCACACAAGTCACACAAGAGAAGCCCTTAAAGTTTAGGCCAGCATGGAGTCTGGGTAGTACCCTCTTGAAGTTGGTGGGTTCAACCTGTCCTATCAAAGTAACCGGGTTCTAAGGTTCCCAATATCACGGGATTGCTTTCATTGTTCATCGTTTCGATTTAGCCACTGAACTGGCGACCGAAATATTCCAGGAAAGCAACCCTCAATTGAGTGTAGTATCGAGTATCAACCAACTTCGGACTGCACCAAAGTCAGTTATCTCACTACCCTAAAGAGGCCAAGATGGTTCAATTAAGGTTCCTAAGGTCTGTTGATGCTTCATGACACCACATGGAGGCCCCGTACTCTCCTTGACTGACTCAAGGGTTACCGGTACACACCAAAGTGCCACATCAACGTAGCAGACTGTTTCAACCATGTCGGTATACCCCGCACAGTTCCCTCACAGCCTTGTTGCTACTTTCTAAGAAGGTATCCCCCAGATCCGGGTTAGGATCTATAGAACTCCCAAGCAACCCACAATAATAAAGCAAACAAGGAAAACAATTGAAAACACAATGATCTTAGTCCTAAGGTACACCTCACTTTAAGTTTATCCCCAGCAGAGTCGCCAGTTCTGTGATCGGTGGATCTGGAACTGACTGTTTTAAAGCTGGTTCGCGAAGTGTCGCGGAAGCAAGAGTCGCCACCGTCTTTTATTTTCTCCAAATGGAAAGGACAAAAGCACAGAAAAATTCCTTAAAGAGATTGCTCTCGGTTCGGGAGGTAGATTATAGAAAGGGAAGGTGTTAGCACCCTTTCTATCCATGGTTATCCATGGGCTCTTAGGTACTTGCTCAATGTGTTTTCAAAATTGTTTGTTTGCTTTTCAATTGTGGGTTTTAAAAGTTTCTTTGAAAAATTTCAGTTCGACTCGTACGTCAGAGTGTTTGAAAAATTTGCTTCGAAAGCTTTTGAAAATGTTGGTGTGAAAAGATTTCAGTTTGTTTTGAAGAGAGCAAGTATCCATGAGTCGTCTACCTACCCTAAGGAATTCGTCTGTGTAAATGTCCTTTAAAGTAGTGCCATCCCACCATTGAGAGGTAGGTAGCACCACCGTCGGAGGTATTCGGGTCAATTCGAGTTTGTAGGGACATGGTGATCACCAGAGCAATGGGAAGACACCTTAGAAGCTACCCTCATGCCAGGTTCCCGGATCATGAGGACTTACTAAGACATCCTCTACTCGACGATCACCTTTCGAAAGGCAACAGTGAGGCGTACCCTAGGGGTGGTGTGTGCGAATTTGTGTGTCGTTTTCATTGATATTTGTCTTGTCATGTTCATTGGTGTTCTACGCTTGATTTTATTTTAAGTCCATACATTCTTTCATGCTTTTGTTAACAGTTAAAAATTGCGGGAAAAGTAAATCTAAGACTATTACAAATGGCGCGGGTCCACATCGCCAAAATTAAACCGGACCCGATTTGACGGAAAGTAAATAAAGTAAAAGAAATAAAAGTGCGAGAAATTTAAGTTACAATGCTTCGGGAGAGATACATAATGAATTAAGCGAAATAAACAAATGTGCGAATAAAATAAATTACGAACGAGGGTGTTGGACCCTTTTGCAAAATATTATTAATAAGGAATTAAAATTAAGAATTAAAAGAAAATGTTTTTTTGGTATTTTTGTGTTTTTTGAGATTTAATAAAAAGGAATTAATTAAAAAAAACAAAATGAAATGTTAGACCTAGTTCTAATTATTTTTAAGTTTATTATGAAAGTATTAAAATTTAACCTAAATGCAACCCTAATTAGTTTACAAGTTCAATTATGAAAATAAATAAATCACTAATATTATGGCAAAAAACAAGGAAAATTAAAAGGAATAAAAAGTCATTAAACCTAATGCTATATTTTTGGATTTTTAGTTATTAAGAAAGTATTAAAATCTAACCTAAATGCAACCCTAATTAGTTTACAAGTTCAATTATGAAAATTACTAATATTATGGCAAAAAACAAGGAAAATTAAAAGGAATAAAAAAGTCATTAACCTAATGCTATATTTTTGGATTTTTTGTTAAAAAGAATTAATGTTGTAAACTTATTTTACTAAATTCATTTACATGTTAATTATTTACAAGAAAATAAATAAAATAAATATTTTTTATTAAAAGGATTAAACTTATGACCTAATTAAAACTAAATTTATTTACATGCCAAATTTAATTATAGAAAATAAATAAAATGAATATTATTATTGAAAAAAAAAGAAGGAATTAAAGAATCAAAATTAATTAAACCTATTTCTACATATTTTGGATTTTTATTAAAAAGAATTAATGTTGTAAACTTATTTTACTAAATTCATTTACATGTTAATTATTTACAAGAAAATAAATAAAATAAATATTTTTTATGTTTTTATCCTTTTTCTGATTTTTTGATGTTTTTCATATTGCAAAAATATTGAATTAAATTAAAACAAGAAAACAAATAAAAATAATAATTAAAAGAGATGAGAAAAAAAATAAAAATATTTGCAAACCAGGGTGGGGTGTAGTCCCAATTTGTGAGGTGTTGATCCAAGAATATTGGCCCATTAAGCCTGAGGTTTGTTGACCTTTTCAGTTCGTGTGTGATGCGTTGACTGGCGCTTATTGTGTTCTTCAATCTGTAACCCTTGATCTGGATGCTTTGGACGCGTGGATGGTGATTTCTGGGCGTGCATGAAGATCTTGCAATGGAAGTGCTGCATAGGAATTAGTATTGAAAAATAGTATGAGATTTACACAGACCTGGGACTCGAACCCAGGTCTTGGACAATGCAAAGGAATACGCCTGCCACTGAAGCACTTGAGTTACTTTTAACATATAATGGTTAATGAATATAATAAAAAGAAAAGAGAGTTAGTGGCCTTCAACGCGCCAATTTTTGAACTGACGAATCACAGCGTGCCATGTACTCATCTTCCTCGCGTTCCTGAAATACAAAACACAGAGGCAACGGTTTCAACGCGTTGTGTTAGGCATGTTTATGAAAAATAGCGACTAGCGCTGTGACATCAATAAATTGATCGCGAGGGTCCATATCTCCTCGTCTTGATGAGCTGGTTTGAATGGCATAAGTCTGGAACCCTAATTTTACTGTATTGTAAAAGCCCTAAATCAAGCTCTGAAAAACCCTAGAATATGAAAATGGTAGAATCGCGTATGGCCAATGAAAACTCAATTGAACATGATGGTTAGTCTCAGAATTTCATAACAAACATTAATCAACCAACAAAAAGTACAAAGGATGCGTGATTTATGCCATGCGATTTCAAAAAATTCTGGATACAGTGAGAGTTATCTCTACCAATTCTTGGAGCTTTGAAGGGTGTTTGGAATTGGAATGTGATCAGGAGAGTTTGAGGAAGCTATTAGAATCAAAATTAGGACTTGAATCCACCTCGAACCTTGATTTCAGATTTTTGTTATATGGCCAATTTTTCAAGTTTTCCATAAGCTTTTGAGCGCAGCATATCGTTTGTTATGGTTAGGGTTTGACTTAGCACTTATGAGGGAAGAGAATTAGCTTGTTAGTTGGCCTTGATTCATGCCCATGAGAGAACTAGTCCTAGGGTTTTTTCATTAACAAACTTTTCCTTCTTTTAAGCCAAGACCAAGACTTAGTGTGCAATTTAACCCTAGCCTGAGTTTTTGAGTTGGCCCATGATATATGGAAATTGTCCAAATTCAAATGACACTATTCCATTGGTTTTTGAATTTTATTTGAATTTTTAAAGATTTAAAATGAATTAAATTATCAAAAATTAAATAAAATAGAAAAATCAATATTTGGTCTTGAAATTAATCATGGGACACGTGTGTGGCATGACAAGGCTGAATCAAGTGGAAGAAAGTGGGCCCTTTTGTCAAAAATTGAAGTTTCAAGGATAGTTGACTTTTGCCATTTCACAAAAATTTCCCAACTTCTACAAGGCATAACTTGCTCAATTTTTAAGCTTTTCACATGTTCTTGGACATTTTGGAAAGGTCTTTGAGTCCTTTAACCAATGCCTTTGGTCCCATGTCATTTTGATTTTCCAATCTCAAGTTATGGCCTTTGACTTAAAGTCCTTTTTTGTTGACTTTTGAAAATGACCTATAATGTTGAAATTGATAACTTTTTGTGAGAGCATTTCTTGGACTTGAAGTATGAAGATGAGTTGTAGGAAATGTCTTTCTCTTCAAAATGATCTTTGGATGGAATTTTTCTGATAATCCATGTGAAAGTTATGCCCTGGTCAATTTCAGTTGACTTTTTTCAGCTGTCCAAATATAGCAACTTTTGCATCTTTGATGATTTCTGAGCCAAATTTTGAGAATCATGATCAAGCATTGATCAAATGATGTTTGTGGCTTCAAAATGATATGTTGACCAAAAATTTGAACTTTTGACTGCCAAATGACCATTTTGCCCCTACAGTTGACTGTAGTGCAATTTAGGGTTTTGACTGTGCAATCTTGAGCTGAATGCCTTGAAACTTGATATGGGGATGCTTGACCATGTTTGTAAGCATATGAGACTTGATTGAGCCTTTGAAAACTACCTTTTCTTGGTCAGACTCAAAACCCTAATTTTGACTGTATGGGAGACTGTTGCACTGCACAACCCTTGGGGAATTTTCTAGCTTGGCTTGGCAATTTCTTGAGGAATATGGGAGGGCAAATTTTGGGGTATAACAGTGGATGTATCCGTTTGAAAGGTTCATGGGTGATTCAAAGCGATCAGTGAAAAATAAAGCTAGAGTTGAAGGATCTATATGTGTACATTACTTGCATAGGGAAACATCACATTTTTGCAGCCATTATTTCAATCACTTGATGTTAACTCCAAGAATCATACGGAATCCTGTAAATGTCAATGAGATGAGTCAATTCACCTTATCAGTCTTCGGGCTTCCAGGTCGTCCCTCTGGAAAGAAGGGTGTGCATTGGTTGACCAAAAAAGAAATGCAATCCTCACATGTCCATGTCTTGATCATCTGCCTTGAAGTTAAACCATATCTTGAGTAAGTATACCCCAAATGTTTAATTTTCTTTGCAGTTTTAATATAAAACTTATTATCTTGAAACTTATAGCGTGTTTCTTTTTAGGGAATTTAACATCGCCTATTTTCATAGTGCTGGTGTACAATCAACATCTAGTGTCATCCATGCTCAATTTCCAACATGGTTCAAGGAGAGATTGTCTAACATTGTTGCACTGACTCTAGAAATACTCCATTTGATAAACTTGTCTGAAGGTCCTATTCAAAGCGCAAATGAATGGCACACATACGTCGTGAACGGATATAAATTTCACACTGAGACATGGACTGAAGGGAAAAAACCATAAACAGTGGTGTGTTTGTAAAATGAGTTATAGATGGCGGTGAAGATGACTTCTATGGATTTGTTAAACATATCTACGAGTTGGTACACAATTACTTGGACTTGGAAAATAAAGTTGTCTTGTTTTATTGTGAATGGTATGATCCAACTAGAGGCACAAAAATAGATAAGTCATATGGTACTGTTGAGATTCAAATGGATCGGAGGTACAAAGACTATGACCCTTTCATAATGTCACATATTGTTAGACAAGTTTATTATGTTCCTTATCCTACATTTGTACCACGTAAACAAGGATGGTGTGTTGTAATAAAAACAAAATCGTTGGGTCATATTGAAACTGGCGATCTAGTGGAAGATGCTGCTTACCAAGTTGATGAAGTTGAGCAAATTAATGATGCGATTGCAGATGAATAAATTACAAGTTTGTCTGATACAACCGTTGAGGGGCATCAAGTTGATGCGTCTATATTATTGGTTGATAATAATATGAACGAAGAGCTTGATGAAGAGTTTGGATCCGAGGACAATATCACATCAGATGATGAGAATGATATAGATGACGAGCATGAAGATTTAGAATAATGAACTATTTATTGAATGTGTTAATGAATATATATATTGATAAGAATAATGAATCATTTATTGAATATGTTAATGAATATGTATTGAAGAGAATGTATTTTTCAAATTTAGTATTTTTGTTTATGATTATATATATTAACTGTGTATTCTATATAAATAGGTAAAATGCCACCTCAAACTGATAAGAGTAAGGATAGTGGTAAAAAGTCCCAACGCCCGAGGTTAGTAACATGTGAGGCACCTCAGTCGGCCATATGCCCTCCCCCGCAGAGTCAGATCGATCATATGTCCATGGCCAGTACTCAGCCTTTTGTGCCATTACTCTCCTCTCAGAGTATGCCATTTCCATCTGGGAGTTCTTCTTTTATTAGCCCGTATGGGGTACCATCTTTTGTTAGGCCATCTGGTTTTCTTTTCCCGCAGACCCAGATGCCCTCATCCTTCCAGCATTTTAGAGGACTCAGTTTTCCACATCCCACACAGATGCCCTCATCCTTCCAACAGACTGGAGGATCCAGCACCCCACATCCCACACAAATGCCCTCATCCTTCCAGCAGACTGGAGGATCCAACACCCCACATCCCACACAGATTCCCTCATCCTTCCATCAGACTGGAGGATCCAGCACCTCATATCCCATACAGACTGGAGGATCCAGCACCCCATATCCCACACAAACTGGAGGATCCCGCACCCCACATCCCACACAGACTAGAGGATCCCGCACCCCACATCCCACACAGACTAGAGGATCCCACACCCCTCACATGTACCTGCACGTGAGTATGATCATGCGCAGCTAGATGATGATGATGATCATGTGGATAGGAATGATGATGTGTTAGATGGAAATAATCTTCGAGGGAATGATGATCCGAGTGAGATTTATGTCATTGACGGGAGATTTTGGATTTGGCCCGAAGGAAACTCGTAAGTTTCTTATTTATAAATTTTTATTTAAGAATACATTTTCTTTTTTAATATAAATTTATATTTAATATTGCTAATTCAAATTATTTTTGTTTAGTTTCTCGCCAAGTCGGACTGCTGCCAAGATTATAAATTATATAATTCAACAGATGTATAAACAATTTTGGAAGACCTTCAGAGATGTAAAAAATAAAGAAGCTTGATTTAACAAATTTAAGGTATAATTAATTTATTTTTTAGTTATTGTTATTTAAATGAACTTTTCATTATAATTATCTAATTATTCATTTAATATGATTCAATTTTGCAGGAAAAATGTGTGTGGGACCCATTGAATGAGAAGATGATAAAAAAAATTATGACAGAATCTCAAAACGACTTTCTGACATAATGCGGCGTGTTAGAGAGCGTTGGAAACTTCAGGATATCTGTCTCAATTGGATAGGGAAAGAGATTTTTGAGGAACTTCTTAAATATCGGGAGTCACCCAAATTTTGGGATAAATCTGAAAATTTTAAGAAGATGAGGGCATCTGAAAAAGGGGTTGCATTAATGCAGTTGGAAGTATAAGTACCGCAGAGCATGTTCGGCACATGGTAAATATTATCACTTTTTAAATTTATATTTTGATTCATAATATATTTTTTAAGTAATGTTAATTTTACTATTAATTAGACCAAGAATTTGGGGAGACCTCCATTGATGATTGAGTTGGTTAAAAAGACTCGAACAAAGAAAATCAGAGATTTTGTTGACGAACGCACTCTAAAAGCCTTCGTAAGTTATTTAATTTAAGTTGTTGTTTAAATTTTTTTATTTAATGACAATTGTGTCGTGATTATCACGTGGCAACTGATAAACTGTGACGTGAAAATCATGTGGCAATTGACAAGTCGTGACATGAAAATCACGTGACAACTTTTTTAATATAATATAATTTAATATAATTTAATTTAATTTAATTTATTAAATATTTAACTTAATTTTTTTATTGAATGTATAGGAGGATTATTAGACATTGCTTGCAAATTTTCTGATTCATAATCCTCAATATACTTTGGGAGAGGGAGAACCGCTTCATTCAGATGTGAATTTTTATATTTGGGATCAATTCATTGGCGGAAAAGGCCCTAACGGTTGTTTTTTTGGTGGTGGAAATTTGGCGGGCTCCTTGAGAAGTGGAGATATAACTATTTCAAAGAGTTAGAGATGGGGAAGGGGGGTCACGTCAACCAAATTTGACACCGGAACAACTTGAAAGGATAAAATAATTGACGTTAAATGAGGCGAGACGTGAGTCAGCGCAACGTGAGGCGACAATGAAAGCCCAAATGGAGACAATGAGATAAGATCAACAACGACAAATGGAGGTCATGGTGAAGAAGCAGGCTGATATGGAGCAACAAATGCGACAATTTATGCAAGAGTTTGGTGGAAATCAAAACTTTCGTGGTCAAGAGCCGGAGGATGACGAAAGCGAGGATGATTTTGACATTGACAATTATACCAACCAAGATGGCCCGTAAACTTAAATTTTTTTTATTTATTCACGTTTGAATTTGTATATCATACTAATTAATTAGTTCTTAAATTTATAATTTTAGTTTATTAATTTTATTATATTAAATTTAATATATCGAATTTATTATATATAGAATTTATTAAATATTAAATTTATTATATACTGAATTAATTAATTTAATTTATTATATATTAAAGTTATTAATTTAATTTATTATATATTAAATTTATTATATGTTAAAGTTATTAATTTAATTTAATATATTGAATTTATTAATTAATATTATTAATTTAATTAATTATATAAAGAAAAGCAAATCTAATTATTAAATTTAAATTTAAAAAAAAAACATTAGCGACGTGAATTTCACGTCACAAGTTGTGACGTGAAAATTACGTTTAGGATTTACTGACGTGATTTTCACGTCACTAGTTTGTGACGTGAAAATCACGTGGCAAATAAAGCCACTTTTACACTGTCCCACCTGCTTTTCCTGCAAAAGTGGATATACTTAGAAAATCACGTCGCAAACAATTTGCCACCTTCTCCCTAGTCACGTGATCCTTCACGTTGCTAATAATTAATTGTGACATGAATTTTTAAGTTGTGACGTAAAATTCACGTCGTAAGTGAATTTTTTTTTGTAGTGATGATAATATGGTCATCTGTGAGAATTCATATTAGTGTTGATTCTCTAGATAGTCTAAAGTGTTTTGTCTTATTTAAAAATTAAAGATATAAATGTAAAAAGAGTGTTCCATATAAACTAATTTAACCTTACAATGCAAATTAAAAGCCGGAGGATGACGAAAGCGAGGATGATTTTGACATTGACAATTATACCAACCAAAAGTGTGGATGAAAAATTTTAAAGAGACAATTCTTTGAAAAAAATATTTAGAAGGACTAAAAACAAATTATACTATATTTAGAGGGACCAAAAACATATTTAACCATACATTTTTTAACGTATCAAATAAACTTTTATTATCACATGTTACTATTAACTTAATATATATTTTATTTTAATTAACAATTACTTGCACTTAGAGTAAGTGGGAAAATAGTCCCACATTGAATAGGAATGTGGAGACTTAAGCATATATAAGTGGGAGAACCCACTCACCTATCACCTTAAGGTTTTAGGTGGATAAGTGGTGTGTCTCTCACAAAGGTGCTTGTTCCTATACTATGCACCAATGATGCCCTTTGTGAGAGACACACCACTTATCCACCTAAAACGTGTAAACGTTCATGGCTGTTACCTACACAGTGGTGACATCTTTAAACGAAAGTGCTCCCATTATTTTTGTTTGTTACCTACACAGTGGTGACATCTTTAAACGAAAGTGCTCCCATTATTTTTGTTTTTTGATTTAAAATTAATTGCATATAACATCGGTTGATGAGCCAATCGTGATGAAATCGTCAAACTTTCATGGTTCGAATCTCAGCGTCATCATATATATTATTCCATTAATATTAAGGCGCGCATTTTATTTTTTATTTATTTTTTAAATAAAAAACTTAAAGAGTTATGACTACGGTTGGTATATTCCACCGTTGTGATATAGTTTGATTTTTTATTTAAAATTTAAAATTTTTAATTGTAAATTAAACTCTGGCGCTTCTTTATGAAATTTCACTATGAAAGTAATATATCATAACGATTGCTAGTTTTGGCCATGGTGATATCTTTATAATATTATACACTCCTAGTTAGCTTGTCTCTTCAGTATTCTTTTTTCATTGAAAAAATAAACTAGATGAAACAATACACGATTTTAACCCTAAACCCTAACGTTCAATACTGTGAAACAATACACAATTTCAACCAAAACACCATCGCTCATCCTAGCTTGTTTCTTCAGTGTCCATTCTTCACTGTGTACTTGTCATTTTCGTCATCATCGTCAAGGTTGATAAGACCATCACGATCATGATGTCGAGAAGGAAGAGTACATCAATCAAGTTGTCACTGTCGAGAAGGAAGACAACAACAACATCGTTTTTGCCATAAAGAAGGAAGACAACACCAACATTAATACCAACATCATTTACTTAGTTATCATGTTTAGGGTACGTAAATAATTTTCCTATGCATCTACAGTAAACTTTATTTTTCATTGTTGTGGTTGTTGTTGTGGTTATTGTTTATGTTCTTGTTGTTCATGTTGTTATTGTTGTTGTTTTTGTTTTTGAACGTAGATGTCGATCTTGTCGAGTTCTTCATGAAATACTAGCTAAGAACATCAAATAAGTGAGTGTTGTACGAATGAAACTCAAACAAATGATACTCAATCAAAAAGATTACAAAGCGGTGTCACAATGATGCCCTAATTCACATCAGACTGCAACTCATCAGGTGAAAAAATTCTGATCGAAATTGATTCATTCTACAGAGTAGTTGATTGTGAACATTACTCTACTTTTAAGAGTTATGTTACATTTATTGGACGGAGCAAAGTAAGTATATTTATAGATAATTGGAAACAATTAGATGATAAAGTCAAAGAAAGTATATGGACAGAGGTTAAGGTATTACATACTATAATTTTCATACATTAGATAGCATTACCTATAATTTCTAATACATTGATTTAAGTATAGTTGAATTTTGAGTTTACCGATGACTCAAAGTTGCAAAAAAGGTGGATCGCTTATGTCGGTACTCGTTGGAGGGGATTTAAATCATAGCTCACGACTGACTACATTAGGAAGCCTAAGAGCGGTCTTGATCTTCCATGGAAAAGATATAGTTTTATATCGAAGAACCAATGAAAGAAGTTTGTGAAGATACGTCATTCTGAGGAATTCAAAGCTAGTACTAGTCTTATTTAACCGATAATGTTATGCTAATGAATTATACATACTAATTATATATATTATTTACTATGTTAATAACAACTTAAAAGAGAAGTAGGTACAAAACAAGGCAAAGAACATGTACCCCCATAGATTTTCTCGCGGGGGTTACAGAAAACTTGAGAAAAAAATAATGCTTGAAAAATAACCACCAACAGAAGATGATCACATCTCATCCCCACCGTTAAGACATGAGAAATGGAAGAGGGCTCGATTAAGACCAAATGAAGAGTACACCTCTGAGGCAACAAGAGTAGTTGTCGAGAAAATTGTAAGTATGATTTATTTTGATTATGTTATTTGTTATTTGAACATGTTGGTAACAATACACGTAAGCTTCTTATGTTGTGTATGATAAGTTAGTTGAGGCTACTCGTGAAGGCGCATTTGTTCCAAAAGCATGACATGACATATTAGTAGAAGCAATCGGAATAAATAAGCATGGTGGGTGTGCCAGTGGTGTTGGAGAAGGTGTCAGCTTGAGGTTATTCTTTGGGTCTAAAAAAAAGAGCATGGTGGGCATGTCCATGGTGTTGGAGAATGTGTCGGCTTGAGGTTATTCTTTCGGTCTAAAAAAGTATCGAAGCTCGGAATTAAATGTACAAAAACAAAAGATTGAGAATGTTGAGAGGCAATTAGAAGAATAAAGGAGGTTATTTGAAGAGGAGAGGGAAAAAAGGGAGAAAGATGTGGAAAGGTTTCAAGAGTTATATTCAGTATGTGCTTTACTTGAGATTTTAGTGTTTTATCGAAAATATATGATATATATTGTGCTTATTTTTGTTCTAACTGAATATTATGATGTAAAGATTAAGTGAAAACCTCAAACAACATACACATGAAGATCAAAGTTATGTTGATGGTGATGATGATGATGATCATGATCAAACTCCAAGTAGAAGTGTTGTATATCGTGCTTCTACAAAAAGAAGTAATTGTTCAGACCCCCCCCCCCCTCCTCCAGCTAACCGTAATGAGTTATTGGACCCTAACTCAAATGAAATCACCACGTTATACTTGAACGTTGCGGTGATAAATAATGCACAAACTCTCCCGCAAGAATATTGTCCAGATGTGAATTTATTCTATTACAATCCTGAAGATGTAAGAGATTTTCTCGGTTGATATAAGTGTATGGACGTAGGGATATTGCAAGTTTGGTGTACGTAAGTATATAGATGAATATACATGTCATTATAAAACATTATCATTTTTTATGTTTCCTCAATTAATTTATTCATTTTCTTTAACCATTTAGGTACATTCACTGTGTTTGTATAGATTTGAATAAATCGAGTATTTATGAAATCTTGGATCCGCTTTTTATTTGATGGACGTATAATCAATCAAAAGGCATTCAAGATTACTTGAAAAAACGATTAAATGAGGGAGGAAAAGAATGTTACTTAACACCATTTCTCGGTTGGTACGTATTTTTGTAATTAATGTCTATGTATTCTATATTTAGTTTTGTTTTAGCAAATACTATAATAATATAGATACCCATGTTTATTTAGTGGTCATTATCAATTGATCATAATATCATTTAAGACGAATACGATAACTGTACTGTGTTCCTTGCATGGTCCACTCGAAAAGAAAATGAAATAGATTATTAATTCGTAAGTGTATATTTAATTCTTTTTCTTTGATATTATAAGTAGTTTAACATGTAATATGTATAATTCATATTCAATGTACAGTGTTGTAGAGCAAGTGAATATGATGAGAAATGTTAGAAGAAAGTCTTCATGGATCTCTCCTAAAGTAAGTGGCCTGATTACCTGTTTCTTTCATTTATGTTCATGTGTGGTTATATTCATGTATGGTTACATTCAGGTGTGGTTATATTTATTTGTAGACGAGAAAACAATCCGAGAAATATGAGTGTGGATATTATGTCATGAAACACACGTTAAACGTTGTTCTTTCCAGCATTATTGATTCATGGGATAAGGTATATATGTCATAATATGTTTACATATTTAAATATATAAGTTGACATATATTTTAAACACTTTTTTACTCTTTCTTATGTAGATGTTTAACGACGTAACCTCATTCTCTGTTGAGAACTTTGTCGATCTTCGTAAACGTTGGGCGTATATCCACAATGTGCTTAAGGGTCCTGCTATTTGATTTATTGAGATGTGCTAATGACTTATTTTTTGTATACGACGATGTGAATATTACTTTTGACTTAAACATATTGTGTTTGATGTAAATATTAATTTTGGATTTTGATGCACAATATTAGTTGTTTTTATGCTTTTTATGCATGGTTAACAAAAATACTAGTTGTTGTAAATTCCTTGATATGGTTATAATAGTTAAAGGATAAAAAATGAGAAGAATTTGAGAAGCAGGAAATTGTATATTTAAAATAGAGAAAGTTTTGACGGCAGTTATAAAACCTAACCATTGTATATTAAACGGTGACTGGACTAATATAAATTACAAAATGTTAATGCTCAGAATCAAACCTCAAACCTTTAATTCTACCACAACGGTTGGGTTAAAGAATCATTGTGACATAACACGCACTTTCTAAAATACAATAACAGTTCTAAGATCGTGATTGTAAGTACCATATATACAATCAAACGTTATATAAAAATGTCTGATCTCGCGTAATTATATATCTTTTTCAACTGTTATTAAATAAAAATTTTATAGTAGTGAATATCTATCTCAGTGAGGGATGAGACAAATTTAATTGTCTAATTATAAGATTTATGTGAGTGTGGATTTCATGACCAAATCTAAGATAAAAATGCAAATGCAGGGAATTATGAATGTAAGAATGAATTTTGAAAATATACGAGTTTAAATGCAAGAAAAGTGTGAGAATGAAATTTGAAAATAGACAAGTTTAACAAGAAAAGTGTGAGAGTACAGACGAATTGCAATAGATTAGGTATAAAATGATGTTGTGAGCTTGTGGAAACTCATGAATACTTTGTATCAATGAACATGTTGTAAAGGAAAGTCAGTTTTCCTTCAAGAAAAATGAGCATGGTTTTTAATTAAATAAGTAAAGTTCAATTTAAAAAGAAGTGCAAAGTAGTATAAAATAATAGAAAGAAAATACAATAAACAAAGCGCAAAATTCTTGCGATATGGTAGGTTCTAACGTTTTATAGGGCTATCAGAAAAACCTCTATTAATCCTTGTATGGCATGATTAAAACTTAAATAGAAACCCCTATATATTTGTCACGATTTGGAATTGATTTCAAACAGAAATACCTATATAAACATAAAAAGTTTATAAATCCAACACTTTTATTTCTTCTAGAGATTAATCGGCTGATCCAACTTATTTAAAAAGTATTGATGATAAAAAATGGTTCTCAACATTAGATTGTGTCACATAAAGTAGTAAGTCATCAATGTTAACTGAACATTGGACAAACACCCCGTGCGACGGTTTGCTATTAATTTGTTGTTAATCATTCGTAATATATATTGTATAATATTTTAATAATTAAATAAATATAATATATAATTTAATTGATAAAGTGAAATTAAATAATATTAATAAAACAATTTTTTTAAATGATCAGATGCTTTTAATATAACTAAACAAAATATTCAATGTGATATTGTTTTAAATACGTTTGTCAAATTATTCTGATAAAAATTTTAAAATTTAAAAGGAATTTGATTTTGTAGTTTAAATATTTGTTTTATTTTTATTAAAAACAAAAATTTATCCCATACTTTACTTATAATTTTAGTGACAATTTTATTTCACATATCTTTGTATTAACTTATAGAAAATGATTATGACATATTTTTTTATGAATGGATGGCAGATAAATATTTTGTATTTGTTGATATATTTATTAGTGACCTGATACATTTTTTGTATCAGTGATAAGTATTATTCTGTAATTTTTATATTAATCAGTATCTTTTATTTTTTATATATCAATAATGATAAATATTTTTTCTTTGATTTTTTTATACTTGTTAGTGACAAATATTTTTTTCTAACTTATTTATATGTCAATGATAAATATTTCTTTTCCATATTTTGTTTATAATTATTGATGATAAATATTTATCCTATTTTAATACCATAATTAAAATGTACTTGGTCAAAAATATATTCACTTTTATTGTATGGATCGAATGTAGAATATTTTTTTTTCGTGTAAATTGTTGTTAGAATAATCAAATTGATTAATAAATAATTCAAATAAGAATAAGTGAGTCAATAATAAAATTAATGTGTAAAAAATTAATTTGTAAATTATAACTATTCTCATTATTATTAATACATTTGCACAAATTTAATTTTGATTAAATTTTTAGATAGAGATATTTTTCAAAAATGTATGCTTTTATGATAAACTCAAAGAACTATATTACAATTATTTTTATTTTTATCTTGAAAATCTAAAAATACTAATTTTATCTAATTATCCTGTAGAGAAAATAAACATTTTTCTCACGTATTTGCCAAATACTTTTTTCATGACTCCTTTTTTAAAATGAAGTTAAGAATTTTGAAATGTAAAAAAATATTAATGATTGTACTATAATTACTTTATATATAAATTTAATTTAATTTTACAATGTAAGTTAATCCTAATCATTAAATTATTGCAATTATTTGACATCTTCTTTAATCACATTTAAATATCACCAAGGAATTATGATACATTCACCATGTAAAATATCTAACATATAAGAAAATAAGAAACTGGTTGCTCCACAATCAACCACGTGGCTTCATATAAGCAAAACTATCTGTTGTTCCAATTTTCCAATCTTTTTCCTAATTTTTGACGTGGTCATGACAGTTACAGATGAAAAAGCTACTCTTACTCTTTTCCATTATAATTTTCTACTATCAGTGGTTACAATAATCAATCATTGTTTCAAATACATTTCAACGCTTCAACCCTCAAATTATTCAAAACGGTTTTTCCTTCAAGCATCTTCCTTCTGTTGGCAAGATTGAAACTAAATACATTGTCTTCGTCTTTCTCTCTATCGCTTGCTTCTCTCCGTCACAGTGGTGAGATTGCCATCGTCGCCACCACCATCCTCTAATCAACACACTCTCAACACAAACTATGGCCAACTCTTTACCCTGATCACGAATCTAAGTCTAAACTTCCCTAATTACCGTCCCTACACCTAAATCGGAAATCCGGAAAGACAAAACCTAGAGACTTCGAAACAAGATTACACGATGATTAGTCACATATTTGCGTAATTAGCTTAGGGGAAAACTTCGGAGGAGGCTCATCTACGTTGAAGCATGAAGAAAACTGGAGAAACGATAGGGAAGAGCAACCTACCGGTGGCGATGGCGGCGACGACGAAGACCTTTGACGAGGAAGATACCTTCCGCCAGGTAACTCTTCTTGCTTCTCTCTTCGCCCTCTTGCTTTTCTTTTCTGTATTAATTTTTTGTTTCTTCTTCACCTCTTCACCTCTTCCCTTTTTGCTTTTCTGAAATCCTGTGTTGTTTGGTTATCAGGTCTGAGCGTTGTTGCTGTTGTGTATCGCGTTTATCAGTTGTGATGACTCCGTGTTGTTGTGTGATATCATTGAGTTGTAGTTGTTGCTCTGTGGATATGTGAGGAGATCGAGAGGAAGATTTTCAGAGAGGGTGATGAGAGTTGAGGAAGGTGAATGTAGAAGAAGGTGAGTGAGTTGGTTCTGGGATGGAGATGGTGATTGTGATGGTGAAATGGCTTCAGCTTACACCATCAGCTGGTCTTTGTTCTGTTTTTCTTGGTTGAGTCTCAGTTTTTATTTTATTGGCAGGATTTTGCTTACATCAACTTCAGAGGTATATGGGGATCCTCTTGAGCATCCTCAACTTGAAACCTATTGGGGAAATGTTAACCCTATTCGTACGTGTTTTTATGTCATTCTAACCTCTATTCGGTCTTAAATGAAATTATATCTGTTGCTACCGTTTATAAAGATAGCTGTACTAAATAAGCCTTTAAGTTCTATTATATTTAACTTGTATAAAATATAAATATCTTATTGTTTGATTTTTCTTTATACTGACATATGAAAATTAGTTATTGACTTAAGAAGCTAATATGAGAATGTGGCATAACTAAGACATTAATTTTGTCCAAAACAGGAGTTCTTAGTTGCTATGATGAAGGGAAACGTGTGGCTGAGACTTTGATGTTTGATTATCATAGACAACATGAAAAATTTACTTATGCTAGCCTATAAATAATCCACTCTTCGATTCTGATTACAATTTTGTCATAAAACACAGCTCAACAATATTTCAATTTTGTCCCTTCCTGCACATTTATGAGCATTCTGGTGAAACACTTTTCATGTGTTTGTATTGAACAATTTCAGCCAAGTTTTGAGAAGTGGTTGCTGCAATCCCATTGCCAGTTGTAGCAGCTGTTTATTGCGTCCTCTTTGCCTACGTCGGTATGAATGATCTATTCGTTATCGATAATTTCATATCAAATGAGTGATTTCAACGAAACTCATGTGAAATATATTTACAATACCAGTTTCATGCATTGCATTGCATTGTTTTGTTCCTTTAAAATGTCTAATCATTTGTGATTTGAATGTAATGTTTCTTCTGTGATGAACAACTTCTGTTGGACTTGGCTTTCTGCAATTCAACAATCTAAACAGCAACCAATCAATAGTCATTGTCGGCTTTTCTCTCTTCATCGGTCTATCTGTTCCACAATATTTCAATGAATATTTGGCCCTATCTAGACACGGCACGGTTCACACTGGCTCTACTTCAGTACGTACTCAAAATCTTACCAGAAAAATTTACTTATGCTAGCCTATAAATCATCCAATCTTTGATTCTGATTACAATTTTGTCATAAAACACAGTTCAACAATATAGTGCAAGTTATTTTCTCATCTCCAGCAACTGTGGCAATTATAGTTGCTTACTTATTGGATTCCACAACGAGCCTTGAAAAATGTACATATATGCTCTGTAAGATCGACAAGTCAGGTTGCTTGTCTGGAAAATCAGTCGATAATGAAGTTGAAGAAGAAATTCTCTTAGGCCATCCTGACTATGTTCTGGACCGTATTGATAACATCGATACGAAGGTATCCTTAGTTTTTCCCTTTTGGTCCTTATGATCTATAATAGCTTGTACACAAATGTATGATAGTTGTTTCTATAAATTTTCAGTCGCTTGATTTGATTTACGTAATAGGTGGCACTTCTTGCTCCATGTGTACGGAGGGGCTTAAAGGTTATATCTGCCACTGGGGATGGTGCTAGAACTGATCCAACAAGAATACACATTGCTGATCTAAGAGAATCTACTAATGATCCATTATCTCGATCGGTAAGACGGTAACATCCTTCTTATATGAGTCTTTTTTATTATATTTTATAGATCTTAAACTGTGTCAATTGAACCATGTGACTTTTCAATATCTCCATCTTTTTTGAACTTGTAGCTCTTTTTTGTATGCTGCATTGTTGACCTATCTTATGATTTGAAAGTGGTATGGTCATGTCTTTACAACCAAGACCTTTTGAACCTTCCTCCTCTGCCTCTCCTCTCCCTCTACTTTCAATAATCAAAGTTGGGAGGGGTATTTATTTAGTTTAGTGGAGTAAAGAGACAATGTTTCAGTGGAAAGCTTCACTATTTAGATTTAGTGATACAACAAAAATGTTTGAATATTCCAGTTAATCATCATATCAGTGAAGCGTGGTTAATACAATGAAGTTTGGGTGGGCATTTGTGAATTTTGCGTGATATAGCAACGTTGATGTCTTACATAAGCATTAGATTACATAAGCGTTGTTTAAGTATTACATAATTTTTTGATATAAACTGCGTTTACAATTTCTTTTTGGATGTCAAAAGATCGACACGGTACTTAATGGAATATCAAAGTCAGTACATGTTCAGTAAAACAGCTGAAATTGATGAAGATGATGTCATTGCTATGCTCCCCTGAAATTCATGCTCATCAGTTTGAGCCTTTGTAATTATCTGAGCAGTTGCTATTAATGTAAGCAGTAAGTTGCAGCAGGTTATTTATTTCATGAACTTCGTTTGTATTTGATTTTGAGCATCATTGCAGTATCTACAATGCCCACATGAGAGGCTGTGCTGTAATTTATTTCTACTGAACTTTTCCAACACTTCTTTTTTATATTTGTTGTCTCATGTGAGCACTATCATGCTCTTTTTTTTCCCAGATTGTCAATAGAATTAGTTCAAGAATTCAAAAAAAGGGACTTGTCTCAGAGAATAAGTTGTTGATATCTTGAAGAAATTTTACCTGTGGTAAACTTCACATGTGGTCCCATATACATTGCACACACTAATTGAAATGTTTACCAGCCTTGCAGTACTACTAATTGAAAAGTTAAACAAGCTTTTAGAATATATAAACAAAGCAATTGCTAACGAATGTCAAGCTGACTTCATCGGTGTGAAACGCCCATAATTGCTTACAATGTGGTGCAACAGTCAAGCATATGCAGTTTTAATGTTTTGAAGATAATCAATGAACCCTGCTGCAGCTATTGTATATGGCCTTGACAAGAGAACTAATTGTGTGGGAGAACGGAATATTTTTGTCTTCGACCTTGGTGGTGGGACTTTTGATGTGTCTCTTCTTACTATTAAGGATAAGGTCTTCCAGGTTAAGGCTACTGCAGGAAACACTCACCTTGGAGGAGAGGACTTTGATAATAGAATGGTGAACTATTTTGTAGAGGAGATCAAAAGGAAGAAAAAGTTAGACATTGTTGGTAACCCGAAAGCCTTGAGGAGACTGAGAACAATGTTGATCTAAATGGTATTTTAACAGTTTCCTTTGGTTAGAGTATCTTTGTTAAAGACCAAAAAAAAGTGTTAAACTCACATCAATAAAAAAATTATGATTGAAAAGTGTTTTTTACTGGTAGTTTATAATTTTTATTATTAACTTGTACCTTTTCTTCTTCTAACTTCTAATTTATTACCTTTTCTTTTATTTGTATCGTTATTATTTTAATAAAAATTTATTGTCCTCCTTTATATTTTATTGTAGTTTAAAATAAAATAAATATGTAATAATAATATTATGATTTTATTGTAGAATGTTAAACAATAAATTTATTTTTATTATTATTTTAAATTAATATAACTATATTCAAAATTACAATGCTATAATTTTATGTATTTTGTTAAATTTCATTACAAATTTATATAAACATTTAATATATTTAGGTCCCTTATAATCTTTGAGGGAATATCTCACCCACTTCAACGAAACAATAACCAAGGTAATCCATTCGAACTAAAAATATATTTTGAGGAGCATTTTAGAATGGACTCATTGCGAAACATTTCAAGGAATCCCTCATCCAAAGGTCAACAACGTTCTTGGCTGAAATAGTAACATGAGCAAAATGCTATATAAAGGACAATGAAAACAAGGCCCGAGAATCAAAGAAACGCACTTCTAATAGAGGCAGCTCATAAAAGAAACCAATATGCTATCATTCAAAAAGGACAAAACAACATTCAAGCGAAATGGAAAATATGTTGAGAGCTTTACGCTTCTAAACACTCGTTGAAAACAGATGTTAGGAAAAGTTTTTCACATGCGCAACATTCCTCAACTACCACCACCGAAGGCTGACATCATGGAGCCTGAGCCTAATCGTTGGTGTAAGTTTCATAAGGTCAAAGGGTATCATACTAATGTCTTAAACTCAAGAATGATATCAAATGCCTAATCTAGGATGGACACTTAAAAGAATTATGTTAATCATAGCCTCGACGGAAGATTAACGCATATGTAAAACAATTTTGATAAAATAATTTTTTTTATTTAAAATATGTATTTCTTTAAAAAATAATAAATTATTTTGATAAAATAAATTTATTTTTCTTATTTACATTTTAATTACTTTTTAAAAATAAAAGTGTGCATATCAATCACATCTTTTTACTAAATCAATAATATATTTTTTTACATTAAATCAATAATATTTGTTCAACTAAATCAATTACTACATTTTTTCTAAAATTTATGATTGCTTAATTATATTAACACTACATGTTATCGATTGTCAACAAATTATATTTGAGAATGACAAATATGTTTTTTTAAACATAGAGATTCAAACATCATTTCAATAATTTAATTTTAACGGAAACATAAATTTATTGATCAAAATATTAAATTTTAACGGGAACATGAATTTACTGATCAAAATATTAAATATTAACGGGAACATGAAGTTACTGATCAAAATATTGAATATTAATGGTTGAAGTTACTGATCAAAATATTGAATATTAACGGAAACATGAAGTTAGTGATCAAAATATTAAATATTAACGGGAACATGAAGTTACAGATAAAAATATTGAATATTAACGGGAACATAAAATTACTGATAAAAATATTGAATATTAACGGGAACATGAAGTTAGTGATCAAAATATTGAATATTAACGAGAATATGAAGTTAGTGATAAAATTATTGAATATTAACGGGAACATGAAGTTATTGATAAAAATATTAGATATTAAAGAGAATATAAAGTTATTGATCAAAATATCTAATATTAATGAGAACATGAAGTTATTGATCAAAATATTGAATATTAACGGGAACATGAAGTTGCTGATTAAAATATTGAATATTAACGGGAAGATAAAGTTACTGATCAAAACATTGAATATTAACGGGAACATGAAGTTACTGATAAAAAACTTTGAATATTATTGTGAACATGGAGTTAGTGACCAAAATATTGAATATTAACGTGAACATGAAGTTACTAAACAAATTATTTAATATTAACGAAAACATAAAATTATTGATCAAAATATTGAATATTAATATAACAACTTTATTATCGGTTTAAATATTTTTTACTAAATATTCTGGACTGGGCCCGTCCTGGCCCAAGAGCAAGAACGAAGGCCCAATCCAAGCAACTCTTCAAGGAGCGCGCGCCCAAAGATTCCCGCCAGCGCGTCGACCAGAAGCTGCAGCCGTGCCCGCCGCTGCCCGCGAACATGACGTCCTCGACCACATGAAATCCAGCTCGAGCCCAACCCGAGCACCCTCCTCGTAGGGCAGACTATGACCGTTACTCCATCACCTGAACTCCGGAAAGACCGCGTCCTCGTCCCTCCGTACTTCTCGCAGAGCATCACCAGGAAGGGGACCACATGCGGGTCCCCACTACACACGTAGAACCTGACAGTTCCTTTATTGGGCCAGTCCTGGTCGGCCCAATGAAGGAACCTTGGCCCCGCGCTGGGTGCTATAAATACCCACTATTCCTTGAGGGTCAGGTATTCATTCTTTTACCCATACACACACTTTTTGCCTGCTCGTACCATCACTCACTTTAGCATCGGAGTGCCTTGCAGGTACCCCCCCCATCTTGTTCAACTTTCGCTCGGAGCCAGTCGTGACGGTCCAAGTCTGATCCGGTAAGATCAGTGGCGCCGTCTGTGGGAATCTTCGGGCGCGCGCTCCTTGAAGAGTTGCTTGGATTGGGCCTTCGTTCTTGCTCTTGGGCCAGGACGGGCCCAATCCAGAACAGGAGCCCCCCAAGTCGTGGCTCCTGGAGCAGGAGTTATGACTTGATCTCATCTCGTCTTTGTCACGGGGCCTTATGCTCGACCAGGATATTTGCTTCCCCGTGGTTGCTCAAGGAGTTTCTCATGTGTTGCGTTCGTGAGATAATCCCTTTCGAGGCGTGCTCGGGGGACTCTTTGAGGGTTGTGCTCGTTGAGTATACGAGGCAACCCTTGGGAACCGTGACGCCACCCTAGTGAAAGTAGAGTCATCATTGCCTAGGGGAGTAGACGTCGAGGAGGGAAAGCTCGTGGTTCCCCGGGGTGACGTTTCGTATTCCACGTCATCCCTATAAATAGGATCGTTGGGTTCCATAATCTGTTTTTCCTCTTCGCGCTTCTCCTCCTTCCTCTGCCTTTGCCGCCGCTGTTTTTCCAGAATTTCATAGGACCACCGTGCTTTCCGCCGTCGATTTTCTTCCCTGCCGCCGTACATCCTTCCTAACTTCCAAGTAAGCGTTTTATCCCTCATATTTTTCTCCGTGGTAGGTGATTTTTTCCGCTATTTGTATGTTAGAAATCCGCATCTGGGATTAGTGCTCGGTACATTCATGTTCATGCCCGGTATGTTCATGTTTTTGCCCAGTAAACGCATGTTTGTGCCCGGTGAACACATAGCTTTAGGTATGTGATTTGCGATGCTGCCCGGGATCTTCATGGTTTTGGGCGCATAACTTATGATATTGCCCGGTAAACCCATAGTTCTAGGTTTAGGATTCATGATATTGCTCGTCATATCCATAGTTTAGGTCGACGTACTCATGACTGGCCGGGATGTTGGCCCATTTAGGTAGTAGGTAGGATGACTCGTCGCGGCACCTTGGCGTCGGGGAGGTGAAACCAGACTCTTGTTCGAGTCCTCAATGTTTTGACGTGCGCGGAGTATGACTTGGCGAGCGTATGGACTTGCTCTCGAATTGACCGGTTTCCTGTGCTTTGCAGGTAAAATGGCTGATGAATCGGAGTCCTCGGGGCGCAACGAGGTCGAAGACCAGAGTGCCGAGGAAAATGTAACTCTGATTGATACCGTTGATGATCCTTTGATGGATTGGGTGGGCAGCGAGCCCAGAGGGATTGCCTCGACATATAGTCAGCGCAGTCGGAGCGCCTACACTATCGTCGAACACGGCGGTAGCCAGCCGGGCTTCTAGAAAAACTTTGTGGTCACCAGACCGTCTCTTGACGCGCGGATATGCTCGGAGTTCTCTAAGTATGGGTTTCCCATGTATGAAATCGCATTCAAGGACCTTGGTCTCAAGCTCCCCTTTAGTGATTTCCAGGTCGGGGTATTCAGTCACCTGGAGTTGGCCCCCTCGCAGCTTCACCCCAAATCGATTGCCTTTCTTCGGGCGTTCGTGTTGACGTGTCGCTTTTTAAGGATTGGGGCGACCATCCCTCTCTTCTCCATAGTCTTTCATTTGCAACGCCAGTCTCGGGGAGTTAGGCACAGTTGGGTTTCCCTGATACAGTCGAAGAGGCTGTTCAGGATGTACATGGATTATGTCCGGGGTTTCAAGGACAAATGGTATGTCGTGCGGCCGATCACCCAGACTGCTCTGGATTCTGTATATGAAGAAGAGACTGCAGTGACCGATGATAACGGGGAGCCTCTTATGGACGATGAGGGTCTCCCGGTGTTGGGGCGCGTAGCTAAGTTCCCATTGCATTGGAGCTCGCGCCACTATGAGCATGGTACTGGGCATTACCATACGCCCGCGGGAGGGATGTGTACCGAGGACGAGGAAGCCTACGGTACCCTTTAAAGATATGTCGACAGTTTCTTCCCTGCCCGGTGGGCCACGAGGGAGGGAAAGGACATTCTCGACGAGGATGGTTACCCGACCTTCGAGGCCCGTCCTATAGATACCAAGGCGCTTGTGGAGTGCCAGTCCTACGGGCAGGCAGCGAACCTACTAGGTTACTTTTTGTCTTATAGTTTTGTTCTAGTTTCTTCATTCGTTACTTGCTCGAAACTAACCCGAGCTTTCTTTTTTGCAGGTCATATGGCCGGACGAAAGGAGAGGCTTCTAAAATTGACACAGGATAAGAAAGTCAACAAAAGGATGGTGCGAGCTCCCCAGGCGACGAGGATGGGCCCGCCAACTAGTTCAGGTGATGCTTCTGGCGGGTCCCCGGACTCCCAGGACATCGAGCATCATATTGATCTGATACCGAGGAAGATAAACCGGGTAGGGAGCCAGCCGGAAGTCGGCGACGAGTCTGGCGTGGTGAGGGCCTTTGGCTTGCCCCCCTGCTTTAAAGAGGAAAGCTTCTTCGAGGGGTTTCCCTTGACTGTAAGCGCCGAGGAGGCTGACACCATCATGCGGCTAAGTAAAGAAAGTCGGAGAAAGCATCTGGCCACCAACATGGTCGGGATGGTTAAGATGGCCGAGATGGTCGTTGTCCTCGCTGAGGAGGGGGCAGACTCTGACCGCGTCAAAGAACTGGAGCAGGAGAAAGCTGCCCTTGCTGCGGGCTCTCGAATGTTGAAGGCTTCTCTGGAGGGTTTTGAGGAGATGTTCCGCGAGCAAGCCGAGCTGCTGGCCGCGAAGAAGGAGAACTCAAGGAAGGTTGCCGAGGAGAGGGACTATTTCCGACTGGACCGGGAACGCTTGGAGGCTGACAACGAGCGTATGGTTAAAGAAGTCGAGGATCTGAAGGCAGCCATGCTCCCTGCCAAAGATGAGTCGGAGGAGACAGCCCCTCTGCGGAGTCGCTCGGATCTGGTCGCACGTATTCAGCTCCTTGAGTCGGACTGTGTTGGCGCCTTGGCGGATGGTTTTGAGGTCGCGGTTAGCCAGCTCACTTTATTAAATCCTGGTCTGAATACAGATGGGGTGGGCTTTATGTCCCAGATCATCGACGGCCAGGTCGTGCCTCCGCCCGAGTGTCCTGTCGTGGATGCTGGTAGCCCCGGGGAAGTCTAGCCGTGGAATTCTGGTCGGGCCTGCGCGCCTATTTACTGTTAGTTGTTTTTTTTGGGGCCTGTGTGCCCGTTCATATTTTTTGGGGCCTGCGTGCCCGTTCTTGTAATCTCTGAACATCGTCGGTCTTCTTGGTCGGTTTATTTTTATTTGTTTTTTGCTTACGAGCTTTTGAATGAATGTTTGTTTCGACCTTTATTATTTGCCTGTGTCTATGTTTTTATATTTTGTGATAAAATTTGCCTAAGTTATGTCCCCGAGTCTCTCCAGTGCTCGACTGTCACTTTGTGGAGAATTTGCCTAAGTTTTTTCCTCGGGACATGCTTGTGCTCGGCTTGCTATTTTGTGGCGAAATTCGCCTAAGTTATGTCCTCGAGTCACGTTTGTGCTCGGCTTGCTATTTTGTGGCGAAATTCGCCTAAGTTATGTCCTTGAGTGGAGATTCTTTCGACCCATTTGGTGGTCCGACGTACTTCGAGATGCGTCGGGCGTGCGGAGTAAAGCCGCTTGCTTGGGCGTATGACTCGGATCAGGGTCACTTTCCCGTGGCGTGAACTTCCCATCGCGAGCTGGGTGTTATGCCATACGGGTACTTCGACGGTGGAGCTCAATTGAGCTGTCCACGTCGGGCACTGTCGTTCGTGCTCGTTTGGATGAGCGATGTTATGTCGTTTGGGCGTAGATTGGGCCCATACCTTGGCCTTTCTACGTGGTCGAGACGTTTCTCTCTGTTGACTGGATGTGAATGTTCGACGACGAGAGTCCTTGGTGTTAAGGATTTTTTTAACTATAGTACTGCTTTAGTTTAGCAGCGTTCCAGGGTCATGGCAATGGTTCTCCATCTAGCTGCTCGAGGTAGTATGCCCCGGTACCTGTGGTACCGTGGACACGATAAGGCCCTTCCCAGTTCGCGGCCAACTTCCCTTCGCGGGAGTCTTTCTGGTTTCTTCGTAACACCAGGCTGCCGATCTCGATCTCGCGTTTAATGACCTTGTCGTTGTGACGTAGGGCCACTCGTTGTTTTAGGGTGGCCTCGCGCAGGGCTGCCCCCGATGGGATTTCTTCGACTAAGTCAAGTTTGTCCCTGAGTGCCTCGTCGTTCATTTCTTCGTCGAGGGGAGTTTCTGTCCGCCTGGAAGGTTCCCTGATCTCTACTGGGATGACGGCCTCGGTGCCGTATGTTAGTCGAAAGGGGGTCTCACCCGTCGTCGAATGGGGCGTGGTGTGGTATGTCCACAAGACACTATGCAGCTTCTCGACCCAACCTCTCTTTGCTTCGCCGAGCCGGCGTTTGAGTCCTCGGAGGATGACTTTGTTCGCAGCCTCGACTTGCCCGTTGGTTTGAGGGTGCTTGACCGAGGTGAAGTGTTGTTTTTTTCCCAGTTTGGTGACGAAGTCTTGGAATCCGTGGTTGGTGAATTGGGTGCCGTTGTCGGTGACCAGTGCTCTCGGGATCCCGAATCTGGCGAGGATATTTCTTTTGTAGAAACAGAGGATGTTTTGCGAGGTGATCTTTGTGAGAGTCTCGACCTCTATCCATTTCGTGAAGTAATCCACAGCCACAATGAGGAACTTGTTTTGGTAAGTTCCTTGCACGAAAGGACCGAGGATATCCATTCCCCACCATGCAAACGGCCACGGGGATGACATTATGCTCAGCTCGTGAGGGGGAACGAGGTGCATGTCGTCGTGCCTCTGGCACTTGTCGCACTTCTTAACGTGTTCCTTGGCGTCCTGCTGCATCGTCGGCCAATAGTACCCCGCTCGAAGGGCTTTCCTCGCCAGGGACTTACCGCCCATGTGTTGGGCGTTAATCCCTTCGTGTATCTCCCGCAGCACCTCGGGGACTGTGGATTCGTCGATGCACTTCAGGAGGGGGATGGAGAATCCCCTGCGGTATAATTTGTGCTCGAGCACCACGTAGGAGCATGCTCGTCGCCTCGTGGTGGTCGCTTCTGTCTGGTCCGAGGGGAGTTCGCCCTTTGCTAGAAAATTGTACACCAGGGTCATCCAGGACGAGGCATCACTAATGGCGTGTACCTCGACTGGTGTCGAGGACCTTTCGATGCTCGGGCACGATAGGGATGAAGGAAAATTGTGATCAAAAGCGTAGCAAAATTTAAAATTTTCCTTTAGCGATCCTTACGAATGAGCATGGTCAGTGATAGAAATATTTACCTCTTGTGGCGATTCAGACCTTTGATGTTGTGATCACGAGCGTTGATGAAAAACAACGCCTCTACTCAGTCCACACGAACAGATCGCTTATGGTCACAGTGCTAACTGATCACGAACGGAAACCTTGAGTGAGAGAGAGAATCAAAAACGAAATTGCATCAAGTGCAATTGCTTCATCACAAGGGATCTATTTATAGAATCACTCGTGTGGGCTACAAGCTAAAAGCCCAATTAAGGCTATAAGCTAAAAGCCTAATTAAGGCTATAAGCTAAAATCCAAATTAAGCTTATGGACATCATACCTTATGATGTACCATATATCACTTATCCATGTGGTACCTTACCACTTTTCGTATTACACTTAAGTGCACCGTACCTTATGGTGTTCCTTATTTATTCTATCTCTCATCAACTTGTCCTTATGTGTGTGACCCTGTAGGTTTTCGCGACGTTGACAATTATATTAAATCACACATTTAATATAATAAACAGTGAGCGGTATCTAGCAACACATCACTGTTACCCAAGTCACGAAAATGTCATGTGATCTGACCAAACCTTTTCCGTGATAATATTTGTGTTGTACAATTACCCTTTGCCCTCATGTCTATATTGAACACAAGGCATACACTGTGTCACCCTTGTCCAGTTCAATATTGGGCCCTTAGACATTTATCCTGTTATGCATGCTGAGAAAATTCCATCTAGGTCACTCATGTCCCTTAGCATGCTTTGTGAAGTACCCATCAACCGTCTTTATAGTCATCCAGTTACGGATGACGGTTGATCAACAATAAAGTACTTGACTCTACATCTAGGGTCCATAGTGGTTTCAGGTCGAAGGGTGGTATACACCATTATCATCATGAGAATAACTTATGACACTTTGCATAACATTCTATGTAGTATTCTCATAGCGGGTCAATCCAGTATAAATATTACTCCTAATATTCATACTTATGTCAAGACTTGATAACTCCTTATCTATGATCCATGAGATGTGATCATCAATCTATCTTCATAATAATCTTAATGCTTTAATGTTATCCCACTTCACATTAAAGCTTGACTACGGATACTTTAAGAATAGTGTCTTATGTTTAATGGGATCTCATGATTAAGTCACACTTAACATTTCATTAAACAAATAAACCATTCTAGGGACTTTATTATTTTGGAAAGCAAACATAATAAAGAAATGCCTTTTATTATTAATAAATAATTCGATACAAGTACCAAAAGTATTGGCCTCTAGGGCTTACACCAACAATCTCCCACTAGCACTAGAGCCAATCACGCATACCCCTAATACCCATAAATCTAGTATGCCCATCATGCTTCAGCTGCGCAAGAGGCTTTGTTAATGGGTCAGCAACATTGTCAAGTGTAGGTACTCTGCATATTTTCACATCTCCCCGATCGATTATCTCTCGAATGAGATGATAACGCCTAAGTATGTGTTTGGATCGTTGGTGAGATCTAGGCTCCTTAGCTTGTGCGATAGCACCATTGTTATCACAATAGAGATCAATGGGATCCACAATGCTATGGACTATGCCAAGTTCACTAATGAACTTCTTGATCCAAACAGCTTCCTTTGCTGCAGTTGAGGCAGCAATATACTCAGCCTCGGTTGTAGAATTAGCAATTGTATCTTGCTTTGGACTTTTCCAGCTCACAGCGCCACCATTTAAACAAAACACATAACCAGATTGCGATCTAAAGTCATCCTTATCTGTCTGGAAGCTAGCATCGGTGTATCCAATTACAGCAAGCTCTTCCTGACCTCCATATATCAAAAATGAGTCCTTAGTTCTTCTCAAGTACTTAAGGATATTCTTGACAGCTACCCAATGAGCATCACCGGGATTAGACTGGTACCTACTCGCTGCACTTAAAGAATACGAGACATCTGGTCGAGTACATAGCATGGCATACATGATAGATCCTATTGCGGATGCATATGGAATCTTATCCATGCGATCCCTTTCTTCCTTACTTGAAGGGGATTGTGTTTTTGACAGACACATGCCATGTTGCATAGGTATGAATCCTTTCTTGGAATCATGCATATTAAAGCATATCAACACTTTTTCTATGTATGTACTCTGACTTAGGCCAAGCAGTTTTTGTGACCTATCTCTATAGATCTTGATTCCTAATATATAGGCTGCTTCACCTAGGTCCTTCATTGAAAAACATTTCCCTAACCAAGTCTTCACTTGTTGCAAGGTAGGGACATCGTTTCCAATGAGTAATATGTCATCTACATATAATACCAGGAATACGATCATGCTCCCACTAACCTTCTTGTAGACACAAGGCTCATCTTAATTCTTGATGAATCCATATTGTTTTATTGTTTCATCAAAACGAAGATTGCAGCTTCTGGAAGCTTGCTTCAATCCATAAATTGATTGTTGTAACTTACATATCTTTTGGGCTTCTTCTGGTATGTCAAATCCTTCAGGTTATGTCATGTACACATCCTTAAGAAGATTCTCATTAAGGAAAGCAGTTTTGACATCCATCTGCCATATTTCATAATCATGATATGCAGCGATAGCAAGTAAAATCCGAACAGATTTAAGCATTGCAACTGGTGAAAAGGTTTCATCATAGTCAAACCCATGAATTTGTTTATAGCCTTTTGCAACCAGTCTTGCCTTATAGGTATGTACCTTACCATCCATGTCAGTCTTCTTTTTGAAGACCCACTTGCATCCTATAGGGTTAACTCCTATAGGAGGCTCTACCAAGGTCCAAACCTGGTTTGTGTACATGGAATCCATTTCAGATTTCATGGCTTCTAGCCACTTCTCGAACTCAGGACCAATTATGGCCTCTTGGTAGGTCACAGGCTCATCTTGATCCATGAGTAATACATCACCCTGATCACTTATGAGATATCCATATCTCTCAGGTTATTGACGTATCCTGCTTGACCTACGCTGGTCTTGTTCTACTTGAGCAGGTTGCTCTTCCACAACTACTTATGTTTCCTGCTCTAATTCCTCCATAGGTGTATCAATGCTTTATGGTTCTTGAATTTCTTCAAGCTCTATTTTCCTCCCACTGATTCTTTTGGAAATAAAATCCCTTTCCAGAAAAACTCCAGTTCGAGCGACAAACACTTTTCCCTCAGAAGGATTGTAGAAGTAATACCCTCTTGTTTCTTTAGGATACCCCACAAATAAGCATTTGTCAGATTTGGGCTCAAGCTTAGTTGAAATTTGTCGTTTCACATAAACTTCGCAACCCCAAATCTTCATGTAAGACATATGTGGTTTCTTACCACTCCATATCTCATATGGTGTCTTCTCAACCTTTTTGGATGGAACCCGGTTAAGTGTGTAAGCTGCAGTCAATAGTGCATGTCCCCAAAAGGAGTTCGGAAGATCGGCGTGACTCATCATGGATCGGACCATGTCTAACAAGGTTCGATTTCTTCTCTCGGATACACCATTCCATTGTAGTGTTCCGGAAGGAGTAAGTTGGGATAAAATCCCACATTCCTTTAGATGGTCATCAAACTCTAGGCTTAAATATTCACTGCCTTGATCTGATCGAAGATCTTTAATATTCTTACCTAGTTGGTTTTGTACTTCATTCTTGAATTCCTTGAATTTTTCAAAGGTTTCAGATTTGTGTTTCATTAAATACACATAACCATATCTACTGAAATCACCAATAAATGTGATGAAGTATTGAAAACCTCCTCTGGCTGGTATGTTCAGTGGTCCACATACATCAGTATATATGAGGGCCAAAAGATCATTAGCCCTTTCACCTTTTCCCGTGAATGGGGACTTTGTCATCTTTCCAATTAAACAAGATATGCATGTCTCATATGATTCATAATCAAAAGAGTCCAAGAGTCCATCTTTATGGAGTTTGGAAATTCGTTTCTCATTTATGTGGCCTAAGCGACAGTGCCAAAGGTAGCTTGGATTTAACTCATTAGGTTTAATCCGTTTAGTATTAATGTTATAAATTGGCATTTCAAGATCAAGGACATATAGTCCATTGTTCATTTGTGCAGAAGCGTAGAATATATCATTCAAATAAATAGAGCAACAATTGTTCTTTATTATAAATGAAAAACCAAACTTGTCCAAACAAGAAACGGAAATAATATTCCTACTAATTGTAGGTACATAATAACAGTTCTCTAACTGAATTATTAAACCACTAGGTAAAGTCAAAACATAAGTTCCTACGGCTAAAGCAGCAACCTTTGCTCCATTTCCAACTCGTAGGTCAACTTCACCTTTTGCCAAATCTCTACTCCTTTTTAGCCCCTGCACATTAGTACAAATGTGAGAACCGCATCCAGTATCTAATACCCATGATGCAGAAGTAGATAAATTAATTTAAATAACAAAAATACCTAAATTTGAAGTCCCTACTCCATTGTTCATATCTTCCGGGTACTTTAGGCAGTTTCTCTTCCAATGTACGGTCTTACCGCAATGGAAGCAAGTGCCCTCCCAAGTGCCCTCCTTTACTATGCCTCCACTAGGCTTCAAAGCAGGAACAGTAGGTTTAGGCTTGGCAACTTCCTTGCCTTTCCCTTTACCAACTTGCTTGGTAGGCCTCTTGTTCAGCTTCTTTCCATTACTGACCATCAGAATGGACTTCCCTTTTGTCTTCATATTCTGCTCAGCAGTTTTCAACATGCTTAGCAATTCTGGAAGACTCTTATCCATGTCATTCATGTTGAAATTCATGACAAAATGATTAAAGCTATCTGGCAACGATTGCAAGATAAAATCAGTTGCAAGTTCCTTTCTAAGCGGAAACCCTAACCTTTCAAGGTTCTCTACATACCCAATCATTTTGAGTACATGGGGACCTACAGGGTTTCCCTCAGATAACTTGCTGTTAAAAAGGGCCTTTGAAACCTGAAACCTCTCATTTCTTGCCTGCTCTTGATAGAGCATTTTCAGATGTCCGATCATATTGAACGCTGACATGTTCTCGTGTTGCTTTTGCAACTCCGAGTTCATAGTAGCTAGCATGAGACAAGCGGCTTCGTTAGCATCATCAAAATTCTTCTTATAAGCATCTCTTTCTGCCTTAGGTGCCGAACTAGGCGGTTCCTCTTCAGGAACAGGTGTCTCCAAGACATACAGCTTCTTATCGTGCTTGAGGACAATCCTCAGACTTCGGTGCCAATCCAGGAAATTTGTCCCAGGCAATTTTTCCTTATCTAGGATTGATCGCAAAATATGTTTGTTGGTTGTCATGGTAATCTACAAAAAATTGAAAATATAAGTATCATTAAAACAACATATTTAATTAGGCCTTTAATCAAATATGCTCCCACTATTTTACTCAAACCAAATGACCCTCATCATTTGATTCGGAAAATCCCGTTGGAAGACTTTCTAGTGGGTCGAGATCCACATTTCACTTCGTTCTAAGTCAGCATTAGGCTGATTACACAAAACTAGGTTATTTAGGTAGGAACTCCTTCCAATTGTATCTCATACAACTCTCGAATATTTTCAGTTGGGTGAATAACTCCTTATTCTAATTCATCATATGAATCATTCCCAACTCTTGCTTCTAAACATGTATAATCTTATTATAATGTGTTTAGTTAAGTTTGACCCATTGTTTTAGCAGTTGGATATTACAATTATCCCATCGCACCTTACTAATATAGAACATGCACCTCGCGTAGGCGAAACCTACATTGTTCGATACTAGTCTTGATGAATGCTAAAACTTGGAAAGCATGAACTTAATATTTAACTTGAGGGATTTTGTTATTAGTTTGATCTCATCGGCTTAACATGCAATTCGTCTCTTTCATACATCAACATACAAACACATGCATCAATATACATAAAAGGATACAGTTATGGCCCCTAGCGCAATTGTTCTCCCAAGCCAATGAGAGAACCTAAGCTAACCTAATAACGATCTAAACTTCTCCAAGCAAGATCTCCAAGGTTATCCTCCTTTGATATTGTATTCTTCTCTTTCTTCATAACATTATATTACATAAAAGAAACTCGTTTTACATACGAGGGAGTGAGATGAGAAAAGAAGTTACATCAAGAATTTTAGAGAGAGAGGCACGACACGCAGGCCGTATTTTACAATCCCAAAACAAAATAAAGGAAAAAACTAAGGCCATGACTGATCACCACAAGACAATAATAATAAACACACTTTTATTATTAGTTTAAATTTTGTTAATTAAAAAAAAGGCAAATTAAATTTCGACGATTGATCACACTACGCAGAGTTAGCCGGGGGTTCCGCTGCCCGGTCAGCGGACGGTGGTTCCGCTGACCGTTCAGCGGACGGGGGTTAAGGGGGCAGCGCCCCTTTGCGGGGTTGTTAGGGGAAGCGCCCCGACGCAAAATTTTAATGAACAATTCATTTGAAATCGGCGTCATTTTCGCACAACTCTTGTGCATTCACAACCCTAATCGCATAACTCTGCAACAACACAACCCTTGTGCCGTCATGAACCCTAATGCAACAGTTTCATGCTGTCAAACACATTTCGATTGATAATTAAGTATGATTAATCACATGCCATTGCTTCACCATACTAATGTCGGATTCTGAAGCATATGAACAGTGATCGGTCAAAGGAATAACAATCATCAAGTGTTTGAATGAACGAAACAGAAACAGTATATCCCATATACCATCGTTGCATCATATTTACTTATATCATATATAAAAGTGACCGATCTTATTTGTGTAACCTATAGAAGATCGATGTATCGCTGCTTCACCATACTAATATCGGATTCCGAAGCATAGTCAACATCAATCATCCAAATCGTACACAACAGATGCCAAATTTAATTACTCGTTTATTATTCAATTCATTATGGTTTTAATCGAATCAAAACAGAAAATATAGAACATAAACAACTATCAGATCCATGGTTTCGTAAGTGGCTCTGATACCACTGAAGGAAAATTGTGATCAAAAGCGCAGCGGAATTTAAAATTTTCCTTTAGCGATCCTTACGAATGAGCATGGTCAGTGATAGAAATATTTACCTCTTGTGGCGATTCAGACCTTTGATATTGTGATCACGAGCGTTGATGAAGAACAACACCTCTACTCAGTCCACACGAACATATCGCTTATGGTCACAGTGCTAGCTGATCACGAACGGAAACCTTGAGTGAGAGAGAGAATCAAAAACGAAATTGCATCAAGTGCAATTGCTTCATCACAAGGGATCTATTTATAGAATCACTCGTGTGGGCTACAAGCTAAAAGCCCAATTAAGGCTATAAGCTAAAAGCCCAATTAAGCTTATGGACATCATACCTTATGATGTACCATATATCACTTATCCACGTGGTACCTTACCACTTTCCGTATTACACTTAAGTGCACCGTACCTTACGGTGTTCCTTATTTATTCTACCTCTCATCAACCTGTCCTTATGTGTGTGACCCTGTAGGTTTTCGCGACGTTGGCAATTATATTAAATCACACATTTAATATAATAAACAGTGAGCGGTATCTAGCAACACATCACTGTTACCCAAGTCACGAAAATGTCATGTGATCTGACCAAACCTTTTCCGTGATAATATTTGTGTTGTACAATTACCCTTTTGCCCTCATGTCTATATTGAACACAAGGCATACACTATGTCACCCTTGTCCAGTTCAATATTGGGCCCTTAGACATTTATCCTGTTATGAAGGATGAGAAAATTCCATCTAGGTCACTCATGTCCCTTAGCATGCTTTGTGAAGTACCCATCAACCATCTTTATAGTCATCCAGTTACGGATGACGTTTGATCAACAATAAAGTACTTGACTCTACATCTAGGGTCCATAGTGGTTTCAGGTCGAAGGGTGTATTATCTTCATGAGAATAACTTATGACACTTTGCATAATATTCTATGTAGTATTCTCATAGCGGGTCAATCCAGTATAAATATTACTCCTAATATTCATACATATGTCAAGACTTGATAACTCCTTATCTATGATCCATGAGATGTGATCATCAATCTATCTTCATAATAATCTTAATGCTTTAATGTTATCCCACTTCACATTAAAGCTTGACTACGGATACTTTAAGAATAGTGTCTTATGTTTAATGGGATCTCATGATTAAGTCACACTTAACATTTCATTAAACAAATAAACCATTCTAGGGACTTTATTATTTTGGAAAGCAAACGTAATAAAGAAATGTCTTTTATTATTAATAAATAATTCGATACAAGTACCAAAAGTATTGGCCTCTAGGGCTTACACCAACAAGGGATTCTTGTATGACGGATTTGTTTCCGCCCTTCTTTCTCGTACTCGCGAGTTTGGACAATATGTCTGCCCTTGTGTTTTGCTCGCGCGGGACGTGTGATATTTCTGCTCGCTCAAACTTTGTCATGTGTTTTTTGACTAAGTTTAAGTATTCGACGAGGCTGTTGTTTTTGGCTTGGTAACTCCCTTGGACTTGGGAAGCAACGAGTTGTGAGTCCGTGAAGATTTGTATCTCGCGGGCTCCCAGGTCCTCGGCTAGCCTTAGTCCTGCGAGCAGGGCCTCGTACTCTGCTTGGTTGTTCGATGTCGGGAAGGAGAAGGTTAACGAGTGTTCGATCACTACGCCTTCCTCATTTTCCAAGATGATCCCCGCGCCACTTTCGGACGAGCTGGAGGCTCCGTCGACGAAGATGGTCCATTTGTGCTCTTTCTCTCCGGGCGGGTCGTGAGCAGTCATTTTCGCGACAAAGTCGGCCAAGGCTTGTGCTTTTAGAGCTTTCCTGCTCTCGTATTGAATGTTGAATTCGGAGAGCTCTAAGGACCACGACTTGAGGGGCTCCTATTCTGGACTGGGCCCGTCCTGGCCCAAGAGCAAGAACGAAGGCCCAATCCAAGCAACTCTTCAAGGAGCGCGCGCCCGAAGATTCCCGCTGGCGCGTCGACCAGAAGCTGCAGCCGTGCCCGCCGCTGCCCGCGAACATGACGTCCTCGACCACATGAAATCCAGCTCGAGCCCAGCCCGAGCACCCTCCTCGTAGGGCAGACTATGACCGTTACTCCATCACCTGAACTCCGGAAAGACCGCGTCCTCGTCCCTCCGTACTTCTCGCAGAGCATCACCAGGAAGGGGACCACGTGCGGGTCCCCACTACACACGTAGAACCTGGCAGTTTCTTTATTGGGCCAGTCCTGGTCGGCCCAATGAAGGGACCTTGGCCCTGCGCTGGGGGCTATAAATACCCTATATTCCTAGAGGGTCAGGTATTCATTCTTTTACCCATACACACACTTTTTTCCTGCTCGTACTATCACTCACTTTAGCATCGAAGTGCTTTGCAGGTACCCCCCATCTCGTTCAACTTTCGCTCGGAGCCAGTCGTGACGGTCCAAGTCTGATCCGGTAAGATCACTAACGATTCCAAAATAAAAATAATATTTATATTAAAAAATATATTATTCATTTAAATATTTTTTACTAACAATTCCAAAACAAAAATAATATTTATATTAAAAAATATATTATTCATTTAAATATTTTTATATATTGAAAGAATTATAGACAACGATTTATTATCTTTTTTTTTTAAAATATTTTATTTTTATTATATTTTGAGAGCAAATGTCCGTATCAGATGAGTACTTGTGTGAACGCATAGATATCCCACTAATTTGACACTAAAAGTATAGAATAATTAATCCATTTTAATTTTTATGTTGGTAATTATAAGAAAAAATATTAATTTTCAAAAACTTCTTACTCACAAATATTTATCATGTGTTTTATTTTTATAATAAACAAAAATTAAATAATACAAATTTTTATTAAAAAACCAAAAATTACTAATTATTTAGTGACAAACAAAGTTTTTTCTTATGGATGGAAATTCTACATTCTGACAATATGTTTATGATTACATATGTATTTTTGTAAGGTATTTATTTTCTTGATGAAAAATTTGTTCTGTAATTTTTTATGTTAATTTTTTTACATATTTGTTTATGTATCATTGATATATGTGTAGTTTCATATATTTTTATATTAATTTGTAACAATTATGTGTCTCATCGTATCAATAACAAATATTTTTCTAATTTTTTTTTAATAATTATCAATTACAAATTTTTGTTTCATATTTTATTTTTATTAATAAAAATATTTATTTTATAATTATTTTGATTAAATAAATACAATCCAGTGATGTTTACTTATGTAAAATGATATTGGAGAACTCAATTTTGAGTTTTATTGCATTTCGCCATCAAATATCTCATATATAATTTATTGAACCGTCTAATTTTGTTTAGAGGTCAATTATGAAATCAAGTGATTTAATCACTTTTCAATCATAATTATGTAAATTAAATCATAATATTTTTTATCAAATTCAACGTCAATCTTTAATAAATCAACTAATTATTAACCTAAATTTAAAATTTTAAATTGCACATAAAATATTCTTAATTTTTTTTTATAATTTTTATTTCGATGATACTGAAAGTTTAACTTTAACTACAAATAGTAATATTTGGTTATAAAAAATTTAAGTGAGTCGGTCTGTTATCACAAAGTCAAAAAGATACACTGATTACTTTTTTAATAGAGTGGTCAATCGCTAATGAAAATTAAATATACAATTTTTAATGTGTGAGTTAACTTCTTGTTGATTGATCCAAATTTAATTTGCTAATAAAAAATATTTATCTATACATAATTTTGATATTAATTAAATCATTATATTATTGTTATTATTATTTTTAAATATATAAAAATGTCTAAGTTTAATAACTCATTGATTAGAAATGTTCTTTAAATAAAATTAAAAAAACTTTAGATAAATTAAAAAGAAGAAAAAGGAATTACACCCTCCGATTATTATTATAAACTAAAATAATTATTTTTACATTGATTAAAATAAATAAATTATATATAATTAATTTTCTTGATTTCATACACAATCAAAATAAAATTTATTATAATATTATTAATTATATTTAATAAAACAACTATCAACATTAAATATCATTGAATTAAATCAAAAAGTATACCAGTAACATAAACATTAATTAATTTAAAAGTTAATAATTTTTACTTATAATAATAACTAAAATTTAATATCATTTTATATATATATATATATATATATATATATATATATATATATATATATATATATATATATATATATATATATATATATATATATATATATATATATATATATATATATATATATATATATATATATATATATATATATATATATATATATATATATATATATATATATATATATATATATATATATATATATATATATATATATATATATATATATATATATATATATATATATATATATATACACATTTATCCTAAAAAAAGTACATATGTTTAACAGAGAAAATATTTATAAAGATTGTTTGGTAATTTTGATGGTATGTTGTTTTTCTAAGTTTACATAGAGATTTGTTGAAAGTAAAAGAGTGACCATGATACAAGCCCAAGAAATACAACTAGAACTAAGGAGATTTTACTTTCTACCCCCAAATTAAATCCGACACCCACTACTTTTCATTAATCTCGAAATGTCTTTGGTGATGGAGGAACAAATTTTTTGATAGTTCATATAAAATTTCCTGGTACATACAAAATTTTAAGTTGTTTATTTAAAATTTTCGATAAAGATAATTTTATCTCAGAAATTTTAAATTTACCATGTTATATCAGAAATTTCGTTCTACACTAAAATTTATGATAGTGTATTAATTTAGAATTTTTTAACGATCAAGATTTTGTCGATATCTTTGGAGGGTTCTGATTGCACCGACACTTTTGTGTGGTCGAGAACGAATGTAAATTTGTATAAATAGGGACATCAATTATTGAAGAAGATATCTAAAAAATGTCTCTTCCTCAATTTCTAATTAAGGCAGAAGTGTATTTCAACAGAAACAACCCTCCTGTTGAATTTGAGCTACCAGATGGCACCACTTCCCTCGCCAACTTGAAAGACAAGTTGAATAAATTTTTGTCTGATACCGATAACAAGAGAGTGAGAAAGATCGAGTTTTGGGAAGGTTGGACTGATACAAATGGAAGGGTAAAATACAAGATGATTGAATTGAAAACCGACGAAGATGTGAAGGTCATTTGGAAATCATTTCGATGCAGGATAACCAAGGGTCTGATCGAGTTGGATGCGCAGATAACAAGATCCGTTGACAACTAATGAAGATGCTGAAACATCCAAAATCATTTGGTAGTACCTAGGTTTTCATGTTTAGTTATTTTTAATTTATGTTTGTTGTACTGTTTTATGTTATGTTCATCTTCGAATCGAACCATGCAATCCCCAAAATATTATACAATAAATAAGTACAGCGATAAGAAGTTCGTGTTACAAAATATACATATAATACAAGCAAAATATAATAGATTTGCATACACCCCTACTGGCTATGTCCGTTATCCTAGATAAACCTATAAAAACCTCACCATCCGGGTATACCAAACTCGTGAGGTTATTCACAATAACTACAATCAACTGAAGGTTGTTATCCTGGTCAATAACGGCATGTGGAGGTGGTGGTAGCGACACATCATCATCATGTACATCAGCAATAGAACCCCTAGAACCAAAAGGCTCTAGATCATCAGAAGACCCTACAGTCGATGGTATGAGGCGAGGGTGTGATATATTGTGATAACACTCCAAGTAACCATCCTCACACTATGAAGCGTACAAAACCGTAATTGTGCTAACCCTGATGTCATGGGCATAACTGATAATGTGACTCTGAAACCATCTATCAATGCCACTAGGTAGAGTTTCTGGAACTAGACGAGGGTACCGTGAATATAATTATACTGTTGCAGAAACCTCTCAGACAAGTGTCTAGCCACGTTGTTCTCCCACCTCATATGACTTGAATAAAAAAAACATCATTAAATGGACAATAGGATCGATGAGCTGTATATGGTGTCCAATTGATATCATAAATTGTCAGAGCGTCAAACCTCCTCATGTACTATGCAACACCTCTTGGATGTGATTTCTTGTCCTTCCATCTCCTCGCCAGTGGAGCATCTGCCGGAACACGTACCAGTCTCCTGTTACAGATGTGGGGGAAATGCTCGTATATCTAACACTACATAAATAAAAATTAATTAATATGTCATCCAACAAATAACTAATAAACTCAAATAAATAACAACAAGTAACTATAACTGGCCTAAATAACCAGCTAATTGTCCGGTCTCAGGCTGGGAAGTAACTCCAAGTGCCCTGTACAACATGGTCAACATCGCCACTCCCCAAGCCCAACATGGAGTGTCCAGGCTACTGAACATAGACAAGTATCAGACATGAATGTAAACACCAGACTTGTCTGCAAAGAGAGTACATGCCATCAGATGTAGCATGTATGTCCTAGCGACAACCTCGCACCTCTATGCTAAGACGTGTTCTTAATACCTTTTCCTCAAATAAGACACATGTAGGTGAAGTCCCCATGTTAAAGCCAAACTCCTCATGCATCATAACCTCACTAACCACAAACTCCTCTACAACCTATATCACCACTGTCGTCTGGTTAACATGAGGACTTGTGAAGAATGTACCAACATTGGGAAGATGAAACAACGAGGAGACATCATCTAATGTGATAATCATCTCCCCAAATGGAATATGAAAGGATGGTGTCTCTAAATGCCACCGCTCAACAAAAACTGACAGAAGGGAGGCATCTAACATGGTCGGTGAGCAGTTGGCGAACTCTAAGAGACTAAAATCACGGACAATATGCCTGATCTACTCAGGCATCGGATCCTCTGGGAAGTTCTTCAACTTTGAACCATGTGACACGACCTTTACCATCGAATGCTCATGTACGAAACAAATGTTAAAAAAGCGATAAACTTTAAACAATTGATCAAATCATAATAAATAATTTGCAAAAAAAAACATATATACCTCTCACTGCCATATCCTATAAGCAACATGGTCAGCATGCCCTATGAGCACATACATGTTCGTAGTTCCTCTAGGAAATGCATTATCAATGTGAAATAAGGGTTTCGTGGACGTGCGAGTCATGTCGTTTGTATCAGTAGGAGACACCTAATCAACTACCTTCTTCATAATAACCTATTCAACTACCATAAGAACCTCCTCAACAATTACCTCCTCCAAATGAACCTGCTCTACAACAACGTCGTCCACAACAACCTCCTCAGCGGGTATCTCATCAACAACGGGTACATGTACCTGCTCAGCCATCCCTTTCTATGAGAAATGGTCAGAGGACGCCATCTAGCTCTTAACTAGGAATTTTGTGCCTCATCAACCCGAGTCTAAGCCTCTGCTCTATCTGTCAACTAGCCCTCAATGGTACCGTTTTTACCCCTAGTCCTCACAGGAAAAATGAAAAAGGCAAAAAAAATTAGTTGACATATGAATTACCAGACATATCTAAATTTCTGGTATTTTCCAAAAAAATCTGAACTATCGGAAATTACAAAAATTTCAGGAATTATTTTAAAAAATTTCGAAACTTTGGAAATTTCAAAATTTCTGTGAAATTCTCCCAGAAATTTTGGAATTTCCATGATAATCTACCAGAAATTTCCCTAATTTACCAAAATTTCTTACTTTTCTATGTGAATTTATGTTTTCGCCTCGAAATCTCCGGTATTGCCCTAGAATTTAGAAAAATCTGAATCTTTACTGGAAACTTCGAAAAATGGTGAAATAGTTGAGTTGAGCTATTTTGGTATTTTCATACACTTGGGGGGTGTCAGATATAACTGTGGGGGTGGCAATTAAAATCCCCTAGAACCAATGATTCTGGCCCAAGCTAACAAGAGGGAAAAGGGAAATAAAATATCTAAAATGGTTGGAAGGATATTTTAGAAGGGGATTGATTTCCCACCCTTAGTAGTGAAGAGCCAATTTTAAGAAACTCATAAATTTATTTGGTATAATATAGAAGTTAACTTCCGTACGCCCCCTAAAAACACACTAAAACACTTCGTAAGTAAGCTACCCATATTTTGGCAAAAAAACTGTATGGATGTTAACCTCTGTATTGAGTCTCTAGGTTAAGTTTTGGACTAACCCTGAACACATATAGAACTCATGTTAGTGTGTTTATTTCCCACTATCAGTGGATAATACATAAGTTAACTTAAGGAAACACCAAGCCGAAAAATGAATAAAACATCACCTTACACGTACTATTCATTTTATGATCATACCACCATACTTCACCATACTTCCAAAACCCTACACAAATATCCTTTCATTTTCAATCATGTTTTGTACTTCAAAACCATATTGTTATGTTTTTTTACATCCAAAGGAATAAAAAATCTGGAATTTAATGTAATGACATGTAATTCCTTCCCCATTTCTTGTAAGAATCTGGTTTAGCTGTTTAAATATGAAAATTGCGTCAGAAAATTAATTTTCGTATTATGTTGTATGTAGTTCAAGAGGTTTAATTCCACATTGTTTTCAGTTTGAATTTAAATTTGATTATGTTATTACTAGTTGCAACAATGGTGCACTCTGGCGCTATACCCATATTATTGTGTCTTTGGATGTTAAATCGGTTAATGTCGAGCCTGACATTGTACAAAAGTCATACAAAGGCTGTGAATTGGGGTTCACCATTGTAATTGAGAGGTTAGATTCTAGTTCTAATAGGATACTGAAACTTGTGACAATGACATGTGTAAGAAGTAGTAAGTACAGAAAACCTATCTAGAAGTTGAAATAGGATGACACTAGTTCGAGGAAATATGAGTGTACATTTAAGTTGTGTGGGTACCTTAAGGCGTATAATACATGGACATTTAATGTGGTTTATGGTATGCATAATCATGATTTGCGTTACAAGTTAGCTGATTATTTCGTTGTATATTGCTTTAGTTCTAAAGAGAATAATATTGTTTTTTACATGACATTGAACATGGTGCAGCTCAAAAACATACATGTAACTTTGAAACGGAAAAGACCTAATAATATATCAAATATTAAGCAAGTAAATAATATTCGTGCAAGAAACAACAAGCCGATAAGAGGTCCAAGAACTTAAATGCAACAATTGTTGAAACTTTTGGATGATGATCATTGTGTATCTAGGTACAAAGTGTGTGAGGATGGAGAAAACATTCAAGATATGTTTTGGACTCATCCTGATTCCATCAAGTTGTTCAAAACATTTCTCAATGTGAACATAATTGATTCAACGTAGAAGACCAACAAGTACATACTTCCACTTTTGAAAATTGTTGGTGATACTTCTAAGAAGATGAATTTTTTAGTTTAGTTTGAATTTTTGGAAAGGGAAAAAAAAGGACAATGTTACTTGGGCTTTAGAAGTGTGCTAGACTATGTTGAAGGACCAAGAAAACATGCCAAAGGTAATTGTTACCGATCGCGATACCACAAAGATGAATTCGATTGCAAAGATATTGCGTATATCATATGAATTACTTTGTAGGTATCACATAACAAAAAAAGTGAGAAATAGACTTAAGCCTACGGTAGGGACAAAACAAATCAAGGGCGGAGATGGGAAAATGGTCAAAGTTGATGTGATATTAGAAATCATAATTGATGCCTCAAATGTTATAATAAATTATTCTATAAAAGAGTTATATGTTGAATTTGTAATATATTTCAGGAGGGTGTGTGAAAATATCCAGATTTCTTGAAATCTATTGAAATTAAAATTCCAAATTAGGTGAAGGAGAAGATCGTTTGTGATTGGTCCGGTCAATTTAGACACTTTAGAAATACAACAACTAACAGAGTTGAATCTTCTCATGCTACATTAAATAATTGGTTGGGAAATATTAAATATGATTTATGTAGAGGCTGCGACTCTGTGAACCAAATGATCCAAAATCAGCATAACAAGATCCAAACATCATTTGGCCGCAACATTACAGTATTATAACATAAATTCAGAGACAACAATCTTTATTCACATTTGGTGGGAAATATATCTCAATAGAGATTGAATTTTATTTATCACAAATCCAAACGAGTAGAGAAAATAGGTTCAGATAACTCAAAGTTTGGTTGTACACTTAGGAATACGTAAGATCTTCTATGCACTTGTTTGATTTCAAAGAAGATAAATCTCTATAGACCCATATAAATGGATGAGGTTTACACCCATTAGAAAATACTAATATTTTATGATAATGGTATGATGAAGGATGGTAAATTGAATTTATCTATTATGACTAAATGGAAAGTGATTCAAGAGAGATTTTTGAAAAACTCATGATAATATGAAGCTACATATCTAGAGAAGACCGAGAAGATTGTCTATCCAAAAACCACCCACGAAATTGGTAAAAACAAAAGGGTGCTCCTAAGAAGGTCAAACCAACACATAGTGACAATTCAACAAAGCAGTCTCCTTCTTATTTCGAACATGTTGAGACACATTTTACGGAATATCCAACATCAAAATCTAAAAATAAAAGTGTTTTCAAAGGTGCTTGCATTTTCAAACCATCTCCTTCACCACATTACCATAAATCAAATACATTAAAGAAATATAAGTTTTTATGCACAAATACATTGAAAGAATTGTAGATGTTACAGGTGATGGTAACTACGATTATCGCACTATTTTAGCTTTGCTTGATATAAGATTGAAGAATCATACACTTGTCTACCAACAAATTCTCAAAGAGTTAAAGGCGTATGAGGAATCATACACAATGCTATACAGGAAAAGGTAACATTTCGACACAATTCATGAATCTCTTATTACTTGTGTTAGTGGTTTAGCACTATTGGAAAAATGAATGTGCTTCTCTGAAATGGGCCATCTTATAGAAAGTGCATATAATAAGATGTATATTGATCTGATAAGATGTGACTTCTCAAAAATATTGTTTCCACTACGAAGTGGCCCACCTCAAAATCCATCCAAACATAATATGTGTATTGGGTTTCTTTCAAAATCACTATATTTTGGTCAAGTTTATTTGAAATTGGAATGTCCTATACCATGTACATCACCAAACCAGACAACTCACTCCATAAAGGAAGATGAAACTTGGTTGGATAACTTTTTGGATATGATGGAAGAATTCACAAAGTTAAGCGAGATTGAAATAAAATCAAATAAGAAAAAGTAAAAGGCGGAACCACCTATAGATATAGATTTAGCTTATGACACGTGTTTTGATACATTTTAGTTTTATCTGACCATGTATTTAGGTTCAAACATCATTTTTTGTATGTAATGTTGGGTTTTCACTATCAATAATGTAATATGGATACATTTTAATGTATATACAAAATTAATTATATAAATACTAGTTGTAAACTGTTCTATGTTAATGTAAAAAATTATGTTTGCGAATAAAACATTATGCCAAAACAGTTTCTACAAAACAACAAATAACAAGGGTAAATTTAGAATTTAAGTCCCAGACCAATCCTTTTTATGTTTTACAAAACATAAATGGGTGATTCCGAAAGTTAAATTTCAAAATGTCCTGTGAGACAGAGTTGTGTTTCTGAGGTCATTATTGATCTAAAACATCTATAAATATGGGTGCCCACTCATGTTGTTATCTAAAACATCACCAAATTTCTTAATATTCTTATCTCACATTTATCTACTTCAACGATGAGATAACCCCTTTTAAATTTAGATTCACAAAGATCACCCATCGTGTCGATCTAAAATCCACATTAGAGAATATCTTGTGTTACGTAGATAATCGGAACATTGTGAAGTTCCATCATCGTTCACTCTCAATTGATAACAAATGAAATATACAATTCAACAAGTTTGATTTGAAGAAGAATGAAGATTTAACCGTTATGTGTAGTATATTTCACCGTTACAAAACAAATAATCTGACTGTGGTAGATGTGACAATTTCAAGATCTACCGAAGATATTCTAAAGATATTGAAACTTCTTTGATGATAGTCGTCATTGAGTTATTTTTACGAGCAAATTCGGATGAAATCAAAGGACTAATGAGAAAAAGTCATACCAAAGTGTGAAGAAGTGAGCAAAAACTTATAAAGAGGAAGAAATACGAACTTAGTGAATTATGGAAGAAATCGTGAAGAAATTGGAAGTAACGAGCATTTTTTCAGCATAATTTAAATCATGACGTATGTCTAGTCATTTGATCATATATGGAGTTTCATTACTCTAATTGAGACAAGTTTTTTTTTGCAAAAGAAAGATAAAAAGGAGATCTAGCCAATGAAAAAAATGCGCCTGCATTACTCCTCATCACGACCGCATTAGGACAATTTCCTAACATGCCTTTTAGGGTTTTAAAAGGTAAAAGTGGATAACATAAAGGCGGATTGATTCCCTAGAGAGGAAAGTGGCATATTTGGGAAATTTTGAAGCCTTTGGAGCCATTGAAGCCATTAGAGAGATTTTTCTTCGGTGATTCTTTGTGATCTTCGAGTCTACACTTATTATGGTATTGAATTATTTCAATATGATTAGCTAGATTTCTCTTAGGTTAGATCTTATTTGATACGGAAACTATTTTCATTTGATTGGGAGATATGATCAGATGATATTAATGTAATGGCTTTGACTCTTTGTTATTATTCAATTGTTGGTTGTGCTAATTACATATTATTTGTTATAGTATTCAATTTGATTTTTGATAAGTAGTGACTAATTATCGTAGGGCTATTTATCTGACATACTTTAACTCCTAAATTCACTAATTAATTAGGAATAGTATAATTAGGAATTTTGACTTAGGGACTAAGGTACTTTGGTTCCTAGTTTGTTGGTACAATTGGCCTGAGGGATTGGGGAAATGACACTTAGCCTAGTGAGCTACAGACCAAGAGATTGAGTGTAATGATAGACTTAGTTAGTAGTCTAACTTTGTAGTCAATGCATGTCTATTAACGCGCATTTCATTAATCAAGTAAAAATAGAGGATCACTACTACAAATAATATATTTCATGACAAATCTTTCACTTCAACAAAAAAATTGAGGTATAATGCCAAGGCGCACCACATTTTATTTTTTGGTAAAAAACGACATATTCCCTCAATTTTGAATATAATTGAGGGGAAAAATAATTTAGGACATGCTTCGAATCTCAGCTATTGCAGTTTATGTTTTATTTGGTTATAAGTGTAAACTAAATGATTTATCCCTACGGTTTTCGTAATAACCGACGGATAAAATGATCAAATTTGATTATAAAATCACTTCTTAAACAGATTTTACCATAATCCTAACTTATATGTAGTTGCCTCAAACTCGTAGACATCATTCTTTGGGATGGACCGCAAGACAAAAAAACTTCAATGTTCTTCTATCCTAGAACAAATTTTTTTTTTTGCTCTTGCAATAGATCTCACATAATGATGTTGATGTTGTTGTTGTATTTTTGGAACAATTCTTAGTTAGCGAAAGTTGGAAAAGTTCTCTATGATAGATTACAAGTGCAGAAAATCAATTTTGCTTCAAGTTAACCAAAAAAAGAAGTTCAACCTTTGAAAAGATTAGATGTTGGATGCATATAAGATATGCAACAAATTCTGGAATTACAGCGACGGTGATGAACCTAGATTTGTTTAATATTTCGTATAAACAATGTAATGTTTAAATAAATATTATTTTCCTCGATTTTCTTCTAAAATCGAGGGGTAAATATATTTTACCTCAATTTTTGTCAAAACCAAAAGGATACTTTTGGCGTGATTATTGAGGATATTGATCACTGTCCTTAAATAAATCTTTTCCTTCCATTTCATGAATATCAAAAAGCATTTGAAGCATCATGAAGCGCGTGAAACTATTTACATCAACCACTTTCCGGTTTGCAAGATAATTTACCATGAAAATATCTCTATGATGGATTGCAATAGTAGAAAATTATTTGAGTTTAAGGTTTGTGTTCTTATATATTTATTTGAGCAAAAAAAAAATAATTTATTTATCTAACTCTTTTTGTTTTATTTCAGAAACAAATTCATACAAAAGTGTTGTACCCCAAAATTTTCCCTCTCATTTATCAAGATTTTCCTCACAAGACTTCTTGGACCCAAGACAAGATTAGGGTTTGCTCAGCTCAAGACATCCCCTTGCACTGATAACCTGAAATTAGGGTTTGAATTTGCACAAGGATTTTTGGATCATCAATGCTTCATGTGACCTTCATACACCATCTTGGACCCCTAAGATTGCTCATACCAAGTTTCAAGCCTAGAATCACATTTTTGCCCAGTCAATTGGATAATTGACCTAAAAATCAGCTGTATTGAGGAAAAAGTCAACTGTGGCCAATTTACAGTCAAACTTCATAATTTTTGATCCACAAAAACATTTTAGACTCATATGTATCATTTGATCAAGTTTGGATCACAACTCCTCAAGAAATTTGATCAGATCATCAAAAGGGCAAAATGGTCAAAATTAGGGTTTTGACTGAGAAAGGGCAATTTCAGATTTTTAACCTAGCCAATGACCAATTGGGTTCAAACATGATTTCAAGGACTCAATATCATCATCTTGACCTAATCACATGGTTCAAAAGATCTCAAGTACATTGAATTGACAGATGAATTTTCCAGTCAACTGATCAAAAATCAACTATACAATGACAAGTCAAACTTTGACTTTTTGGTCAAAATCAAGTGCCAAGGGTCATAATTCATCAAGACATGCCAAAATGTGAAACTTGTTGGCCAAGAAACCTAAAATTGCAAATTAGGGTTTTAATTTGAAATTTTTCATAACATAATTTTTCTAAGTATGAAAAATTTCTTATTTTTTCCTAACTTTTCCCAACTTTTTCACCATGATGCAATTGGATTCAAAGAAAACTTCCAACATGAAAGTTGTAGTCCTCCATGAAATATAAAACTTTTATTCACAAAGTTTTCCCAAATGATTCTTGGATCTCAAGTTATGATTTTGTGAATAGGGGTCCATAAACTAAATAACTTAGTGAAATTTTGCCCTATTTTAGGCAGGTTTTTGACCTAACTTCATGGCAACTTTTCACCTAGTTCCATGAGGTATCTCAAGTTGCATTTCAAATATGGATTGTAGAGAATGTTGCAAGCTTTCCAAAATGTCCAAGAACTCTCCAATATCATTTGTGGTTATGGAGAATCGAAGAAGAGAAAATGGCAATTTGTCACTTTTGTTCAACCAATTTTCACAATGCACCAAGTTGCAAATCTGATCAAGCATGCTTGTACCTTGCATTAAAGGTCCTAAATAACTTCTACACTCTATAATTAAATGCAAACTCATTGTATAATGGCTTTATTTTGACCTTTGGAGCATTGTACAAGAGTTTAATCCATAAATGGCATAAAGTTCACATTGCCATTTTCATAAAGCAAGCTTTTTGCAACTTTGCTATCCTTGAGCCTTGGACCTGTTTCTTTTGTGCAAGCATTGTCCACAGATATCAAGCATTGTTCACCAACTCTCTGCAGCCTACAAGCAAGCAAGTACAAGCCTTTGGCACAAGTCACTTCACTTTTCTTCAAAAGCAAGAAAAGTTGCAAAAGGGAAGAGAACTTGTACATCTAATAAAGGGTGAACTTGGCTTCATTCTAAACAACTTCACAAACTTGTCTCAAGAAGAAACACGAAAGAAATAGATCCTAAACACTCTCAAACTAAAAAAACACATTTTTTTCCCAAGCATTGCAGTTTCTGCAAAACACTAGCCATCTCAATATTTGCTCGTGCGTTTTGCTTTGTAACACATCAAACATCTTCCATACATCCTACCTAAACTATAAAAGTCCTTGTCCTGGTTCTGTAAGCCCTATTTCAGACATCACCATTTTCATTTTGGAAGGCTGCAGGTTGACTCGTGCAGGAAGTTTCAGCCATCCACAAGGCCAACTAAACATTGGAATAGCTTGAGGGAACTACAAGGAAGCTCACACGATCTTCAGGCCTCCCTCAAAGTCGCTACATTGCCATATCCAAACTCAACTGAACAAGGTATTTTTCAAAACTCTATCTCTCTATTTAGGAATCCTCAAGCTTTGATTTGTGAAGCAAAGATGTAGTCCTTAACATGGTGAAGCTGTACATATGCATAGTTGTCATTTATATTAACTGAGCTAAGAGAATTTGATTGTTGAACATGCTGAAAAAACTAGGTCAGAAATTAGGGGTGATTAAATTCTCTCTGATCTTTGAGAGTTGGCTTACAAACTTTATATCACTAGAATCGTGAGATCATAAGCTACATTTTTTGTGTTATAAGTTTTTGTTTTTGTGCAAAGAATAGAGAGTTACAGTTTGAAGGCATAAACACGCGCAAGGAAGAAGAAGCCAAGGACAGGGACGAAGCTGAGCTGTCTTGGGCTTTTTGTTGCATTTGGCCTTTTTGGTTTTGCTATTTGCACCCTCCATATTACTTTTGCACCCCCTTGCATATTTTGTTTATTTTTCATATTTTCTTTTTATTTTTCATATTTTCTTTTTATTTTTCATGTTTATTAACTTTAATATTTTTTTTCTGAACATTAAAAAATCACAAAAATTATTTTCTTAATTTTTTGCAATTTTATTTTATTTTTATTATTTTTTCCACACATAAAAATAGTTTTATACAAATAAATAGAACTTATTTTTCTTAAACAATTGTAAATACATTTTAAAAATATCATACATTTTTATTATTTATACACATAAAATATTATTTTCATATATATTTTAATTTTTAATATCTGTTAATAATATTGTTTATTATTTCTTGTATTTAAATGGATAAAACAAATAATATAAAACATATATTTTTTCTTTAATCAAAAACTAGGGGTTTTCACCCTTTCAAAAAAATAACAATATTATTTTTCTTATTTTTAGGACTTAAATAATCTTATTTTCTCATACATAAAACAATTACAAAACATTTTGCATAAATGCATTTTATTTGCATATTTAAATAATTGTGTATTTATTTATTTTAATTTGCAAATATTCAATTGGGTTGTAATAGTATTTTAGGGTTTTATTTTGTGAAAATATCCCCATTCAAAAACTTGTATCCCCCCTCCCATAATAATTGTTGTAATAGCTTAGATTTATTTTACGCAATTTATCGCATTATACCATGTTTAGTAAAAACTAGGGTTTTGCATGATAAGACAAAAACAAACAAATACAAGACCTAATACAAGACAAACAAAAGCATGTAATATGACACACATTGCACACAAGCACCCCTAGGGTTTCACCAACTTTGTTGCCTAAAAATGGCCATGGTATGCATGCAAAGTATCTTGACAAAGCAAAACAAACAAATAAGATCATAGTCCCTCGATGACGCTATCAAAAAGGTTGCCTAAACAAATGATCTTGGTCCCTTAAAATGCTAAAGATACTTGGCAACATTGCTATCATGGTCATACGATGACTCATGCCCGTCCCGTTTAACATCCAAAGATAGGGTTGTTTACCAAATCAATGGTAAATTAACAATGTCAAAGGAATAAAAATGTACAAGAAAGACTTTTGAGTAGGTAGAATGCTTCTAGTTACTTGATCAATTTGCAAAACAATCCTTGCTATTTTCAAACAAAAACACACATTTCAAAATAATTTCCAAACAACTTTCAAAACAATGAAACATTTTTCAAAAGACAAACATCTTTGTATACATTCTTACGAACGAGAATCATTACAAAGATTGCCTAAACGATGGCCTCTTTTAAAAATACTTTCAAAACCACACAAAGCACCATTTCAAACAATTTCAAAAGCAAAGCAAGTGATCTAAACAAGTAACTAAGAGCCCATGGAAAACCATGGATGAAAAGGGTGCTAGCACCTTCCCTTTTTATAATCTACCCCCCGAACTCAAGAAAACATCTCAAAGGTCTTTCTTGTGCTTTTTTACCTTTCCTTTTGGATAAAATAAAAGTTGGTGGCGACTCTTGTTAAACTGAAACATTTGCGACGAAACGCAAAACCTCAAGTCAGTTCTCCCACCGTATCACAGAACTGGAGACTCTGCTGGGGATCATTATAAATGTGGGGTTACCTTAGGGTTTAGATCACCTTTATTTGCTTACCATGCTTGCCTTGTTTGCTTTACATTTTGGTTCTATTGTTTGGGTTTGAATCCTCCACCCGAATTTGGGAAACATTCATAGGTAAATAGCAATACATTGTGGAAACTGTGCGGGGTATACCGACACGGTCTAAGCAATAGCTATGTTAGTGTGACATATTTGTGGGTACCGGTAGCCTTTGAGTCAATCAAAGAGAATACGGGGCCGCTGAGTGATGTCATGAAGCACTAACGAGCTTCTAGAACCTTTACTTGACCAAATTGGCCTTTTAGGTTGTAGTGAGATGACCGGCTTTGGTGCAGTCCAAAGTTTGGTAGATACTCGATACTACACTCATTAAGGGTTGGTTCCTTGGAATATTTTGGTCGCCAGTAAAGAGGCTGAATTGAAACAACGAACAAGGAAATAATCCAGTGATATTGAGCTCCTTAGAACCCGGTTACTATTTCTAGGACAGGTTGAGCCAACTAAAATTCAAGAGGGTACTTACCTATGAAACCCCATGCAAGCCTAAACTAGGAACTTGTGTGATTTTCTTGTACAAAGATACTTGTGCATAACATCATGGACATCATGAAGCATCATATGCATCCACTAACCATTTCAAGGATTTTGGAAATTCATCTTTGTTCCTGTTTTGTAGGTTATGGATTCACTTCGCAGGAAAACTATCCAAGTCAACCTTGTAAGAATTCCTCCACAACTCAAGGATCTAGCTTCAAGGATTCCTGAGAACTCTCCATTCACCGAGAGGCATGGTCGTCTACTCAACCTAGTCACTTCTAACACAGAGGAAGACATGATGAAGGTTCTCTTCCAGTTCTTTGACCCTTTGCATCACTGATTCACATTTCCTGACTACCAGCTTGTGCCCACTTTGGAGGAATTTTCTCAAATCTTGAGGATTCCTATTCTCAATCAACTACCTTTCAACAGTACGGAAAGAGATCCAAAGCCAGAGGAGATTGCTCAAGCCCTGCACTTGCACTCATCTGATGTCACAACATATTGGGAAACTAGAAGTGGTGTCAAAGGCTTCTTGGAAAAGTTCTTGTTTGAGAAGGCCTAAAGCTGCTGGAATTCTTTGGACTTACAATATTTTGAGGAGATTGTAGCTCTTCTCATCTATGGGATGGTCTTGTTCCCTAACCCTGATCAACTCATAGATGTGAGTGCTGTCAAAATCTTCATGGCTCGCAACCTGGTGCCTACATTGCTTGGGGATATCTTACACTCTTTTCACACTCGAACAATGAGGAAAAGAGGTGTTCTCATGTGTTGCACTCCTCTACTGGCAAGATGGTTTATTTCTCATCTTCCTCAATCAGTCTTGAAGAATGAGCAAGGTTTGAGGTGGTCACAATGATTGATGACTCTTACACATTCAGACATTCATTGGTGTTTTTGATCTAAAGAGAATGTTATCATCGTTGACCGTTATGGGGAATTCCCTAATGTCCATCTACTTGGAATTAGGGGAGGCATCACCTACAACCCTTGCTTGGCTCTGAGACAGTTTGGTTATGCCCGAAGGGATGGCCCACATGACATGCTGATTCCAGTCTTGCCCCATCGTTTTGGCAATCTTTGTAATGATTCTCGTTCGTAAGAATGTATACAAAGATGTTTGTCTTTTGAAAAATGTTTCAATGTTTGAAAGTTTGTTTGGAAATGTTTTGAAATTGTGTGCGTGTTTTTGAAAATAGCAAGGATGTTTGCAAATTGATCAAGTAACTAGGAGTTGTCTACCCTACTCAAAGATCTTTCCTATACATTTTTAACCCTTTGGCATTGTTGTTTTACCATTGTATTTGGTAAACAAACCTATCTTTGGATGTTAAACGAGACGGGCGTGGGTCATCGTATGACCATGATAGCAATTGTGCCAAGTATCATAGCAAGTTTTTTGAGGGACTAAGATCATTTTTGTATAGGCAACCAAGATAGCGTCATCGAGGAACTATGATCTTTTTATTTTGTTTTGTTTTGCCAAGATACCTAGCATGCATACCATGGCCATGTTTAAGGCAACAAAGTGGATGAAACCCTAGGGGTGCTTGTGTGCATTGTGTTGTCATTTTTCATGCATTTTTGTCTTGTATTAGGTCAAGCTATTTGTTTGATTTTTTTTGTCTTTTGCATACAAAACCCTAATTTACTATCATGCATATAATACGGTAAATTGCGTAAAGTAAATCTAACTATTACAACAATATTATGGGAAGGGGGATACAAGTTTTGAATAGGGGGAAATTGCTCAAAATAAAACCCTAAAACTATTACAACCATATTGAATTTATTTGTACAAATAAATAAATAAGCAAATATTTAAATGTACAATAAATATGTAAATATGCTAAGAAATGTTTTTGTGTTTGTTTTATTCATGAAAAAATAAAAATTATTTATGTCTTTAAAAAAGGGGAAAATAAAAATGATTATTTTTGGAAGGGTGAAAACCCTAATTTTTGGTTTGAAAGAAAATATATATTCTATTATTATTTATTTGTATTTAAGAAAAATAAAAATAATATGTACAAAATGTTAAAAAATAAAATATTGTATGAAAATATTATTTTAAGTGTATAACATAATAAAATAAAAAATATAATATTTTTATTATATTTATAAGTTTATTTGAGAAAATAAAAGTATATTAACCTAATAATTTATTTATTATGCCAAAAAATAAAATAAAAAATATGAAAAAATGCAAAAAAAAAAGAAAATAATTTTTGTGATTTTTTTTAATGTTTAGAAAAAATAAATAAAGTCAGAACATATAAAAGAAATGAGAAAATATACAAAATAAAGAAAATGGGCCAAGGGGGTGCAAATAACAAAATGGAGGTTGTGGAAAGTAGAAAAGCCAGGCCCAGGCCCAAGCTGCACTTCATCCCTGTCCTCTGAACACGCGCATGCGCCTCTGTAATGCAAATCATGTTCTCTTTATTGCTTGCATGAAATCAAAAATTTACAACATAAAAGTTATAGCATTTTCAATCACGATTCCGACCATATCCATTTTGTGACCTAACTCTAAGAAACCAGGGAGAATTTTAGTGCCCCTAATTTATGACCTAAGATTTTCAGCAAGTTCATCATCCAAATTCTCCTAGCTCAGTTAATATAAATAAGAACTATGCATATGTACAACTCAAGTACATTAAGGACTACATGTTTACTTCACAAACCTAAGCCTAAGGATGTCTAAATAAGGAGATAGAACTTTGAAAATTACCTTATTCAGTCAAGTTTGGCTATGGCAATGTAGCAACTTTGAGCGAGGCCTGAAGTTCTTTTGAGCTTGCCTGAAGTTCCCTTGACCTTTCCCAATGCTTAGTTTGCTTTGAACTTGCCTGAATCTCCTTGTAGAACTCAACCTGCAAAGCTTCAAAATGAAAATGGTGAAGTGTGAAAATGAGGTTACAGTTGCTGGACATGGACTTGGATAGTTCAAGTGTGATGTATGGAATGTATCTGAAGTGGTTCAAGACAAAACGCACGAGCCAATTTGGTTTTGGAAGTGGTTCTGCAGATATGGCCCTGTTTTGACAAGAACTTGTAATTTTGTGTTTTAGGGTGTTTTGGGAGCTTGGAAAATCGTGTTTCTAGCTTGAGATAATATGCTGAGGTTTTTTGAAATGATCACCAGACTTGGTTCTAACAGATGCATAAGTTATGGACCTTTTGCAAGCTTTCTTGCTTTTGAAGCAAAAGTGAGTTGACAAATGCTCAAAGCCTGTACAGGCTAGCTCAAGGCCTGCACATAGTTGGTGAACTTTTACTGATGTTTGTGGATGTTGTTTGTATCAAGAGATCAGGTTCAATGCTCAAGATAAACAAAATTGCAAAAAGTATGCTTTATGGAAATGGTATTGCAACCTTTATGCCATTTTTGGAATAATTCTTTGTGTAATGCTCCATAGCTCAGAACAATGCCAATATCCATTGTATTTGCATTAAATTAAGGAGTGTGGAAAGGTTTAAGACCTGTAAAACAAGTACAAACATGCTTAGGATAGATTTGCAACTTGTAGCAATGTGCAACATGCCATGGACAAAAGTGAGAAATGGCCATTTTCATTCCTTCGATTCTCCCTAACCACAAATGATCTTGGAGAGTTCTATGAAATTTCGGAAAGCTTGTAACATGCTCTACAATCCATCTTTGAAATGAATTTTGAGATTCCACTTGGAACTATGTGAAAAGTTGCCATGAAGATAGGTCAAAATCCTGCCTAAACTAGGGCAAAATTTCACTAAGTTAAAAGTTTCATGGACCTCTATTCACAAAATCATAACTTGAGATCCAAAAATCTTTTGGGAAAACTTTGTGATTAAAAGTTGTATATTTTATGGAGTACTACAACTTTCATGTTGGAAGTTTTCTTTGAATCCAATTGCATCATGGTGAAAAAGTTGGGAAAAAATAAGAAATTTTCATAACTTAGAAAATTTCTAAGTTATGAAATTTTTCAATCTTAAACCCTAATTTTAAAAATTAGGTTTCTTGGTGAACAAGTTTCATGTTTTGATACATCTTGATGAAAAATTACCCTTGGCACTTGATTTTGACCAAAAAGTCAAAGTTTGACTTTTCAGTGTACAGTTGATTTTTGATCAGTTGACTGGAAAATTCATCTGTCAATCCAATGCATTTGAGATCTTTTGAACTATGTGATTAGGTCAAGATGATTCCATTGAGTCCTTGAAACCATGCTCGAACCCAATTTGCCACTGGCTAGGTTAAAAATCAGAAATTGCCCTTCTACAATCAAAACCCTAAAAATGACCATTTTGCCCTTATGATGATCTGATCAAATTTATTGAGCAGTTATGGTCCAAACATGATCAAATGGTTCATATGAGTCTATAATGTTGATGAGGATATAAAATTATGAGGTTTGACTGTAAATTGGCCACAGTTGACTTTTTCCCCAATACAGTTGATTTTTAGGTCAACTGTCCAATTGACTGGGAAAAAATTTGATTCAAGGCTTGAAACTTGGTATGAGCAATCTTAGAGGTCCAATATGAAGTATGAAAGTCACATGAGGCATTGGAAGTCCAAAAATCCTTGTGCAAACTCAAACCCTAATTTCAGGTCATTAGTGCAAGGAGATGTCTTGAGCTGAGCAAACCCTAATCTGGTCTTGAGTCCAAAGAGTCTTGTGAGGAGAATCTTGATAAAATGAGAGGGAAAATTTTGGGGTACAACAACTGCCCCTGTTCAATCTTCTTGAACCTGAAGAGTTAGATTGGCGAATTTTGCCGTTCGTGACTCGAAGGTAAAAGATGATTGGACACTAGAGTGCCCGTAAATTTGCACTCGTCAAAGTATAGTTGAGGGAATGGGATTAAAGATGCCATTTGGAGATATGACAGAATCTTGTCGGAGATGGGCTTAAAGATGCCATCCAAGAATGTTTGTTGAACTGTAAGTTCTAAGTCAGAAGAATGAGTATCAGAATGGTATCCGCGTCTGGTACGTATCTGAACTATATCCGGAGACTGAGTCTGTATGAGCAATGGAATGGAATCCGTGTCTGGAGCATATCCGAGCTGTAACTATATTTGAATCTGAATGAATAACAGAATGACTTCCGCGTCTGGAGATTATCTGCATTGTATCTGAATCTGAATTCTAAATAGGCGACAGAATAGCATCCGTGTCTGGAGCATCTCTGAGCCGGGGAAAAGTCAGAACAAGTGACAGAATGGCAACCGTGTCTGGAGCGTATCTGGACTGAATCTGAAGTTGAGATCTGTATGAGTAGCAAAATGACTTCCGTGTTTGGAGTGTATCTGAAACTGTAATTGGGATCTGAATAAGTGACAGAATGACTTCCGTGTCTGGAGTGTATCTGAGCTTGAAATTGATAGTTGATATCTGAATGAGAAATATAATGGCTTCCGTGTCTGGAGTGTATCTAATATGTATTTGATTGTTGAAGTCTGAATGAGTGACAGAATGGCATCCGTGTCTGGAGCGTATCCGTACTGTATCTTGACTTTGAATTCTGAATGAGTAATAGAATGACTTCTATGTCTGGGGTGTATCCATACTGTATATGAATATGAGATCCGAATGAGTAGCAGAATGACTTCCGTGTCTGGAGTGTATCCGTACTGTATCTGAAATCTTTGAATTTTGGTTAAAGATAACTGTTAATCTTATCCTGAAAAGGGTAAAATGTTAGCTTAAACACAAAGTTATGTTGCATGAAATGTATGATGCAATAAAATGTGTTTTATGAATGTAATGTATGCGCATGTAAGCTGGTTTGATGTCTTGCTGAGGAAAATAAATCCTGGATAGCTGGAGATAATAAAATCCTTGACTGCCGCCGGAGATTCAAAATCTTTGATTGCTGAGGATGAGAAATCCTTGCTGATTGCTTGGGGATTAAAGATCCTTAACAACTTCTGTGGGGATGTGAGAATCCTTCACGTCTTTCCTGGGGATATAGGGATCCTTTAAGTCTTTGGAGTTGGAGGATGATAAATATTCTGCTGTGAGAATAATGCCAAGTGTTGTCTGAGAAACCTACTTGGGGAATCCCAAGAACTTTGATGACTATGGCTGGGGATTACACAATGGGAATCCTTACTCGGCTGAGGAATAGGGAAAACTCTGATGATTTCTGCGGGGAACCAAGAATGAGAATCCTCAATCTCCTGGGGAATTTGAATCCTTGGGGATTTCATGCTAGGGAGTAAAGAAGGCTCTGGCAACTTCACTGGGGAAACGAGAATGAGAATCTTCAATCTGCTAGGGGATGAAAAACTCTGGGGAGTAGCTATACTGCTGGAGAGTAAGTTCAGGACTCTGGGGGAAAAGCTTATTCCTGTTTGGAAAAAGATCAGGAGTTTGGGCCGTATGCCACTCTACTGGGGAATTATCCTAGCTTGGGGATAAGACAAAAGTTAACTGTTATCCAGTTGACTCTCAAACTTTAAGACAACTTGCTGGGAAATCTGGGGAGACTTGAGGGTTCCCGCTGAGGATTGATAGTTGGAAATTTGACTCCGCTGGGGAAGAAGGTTTCATCTTCGCTGAGGGTCTGTAGTTCAAAGTTTTGACTCCGCTGGGGATTTTGAAATTATAACTTCGCTGGGGAATTGTAACTCAAAGTTTTAGCTCCACTAGGGATCTAGATGATGTACTCCATGGGATTTCTCTTGGAATAGCCTAAAGACGTTTTCCTATACTTTCAACCTGTCAGTAATTATTCTTTCCCATTTCGTTTATTTGTAAACAGTGATTATATTCAAATGCATATGCTCATTAATAAATCATTGGACATTGTGATCGGTGGGAATGGAACTGACTGTTTTTGGAATGCTGGTTCACGTTTTGCGTTTGTTTTCGCAAAATGTCGCGGTAAGCAAGAGTCGCCACCGTCTTTTATTTTATCCAACGTGGAAAGGACAAAAGCACAGAAAAATTCCTTTTTGAGATGTTTCTCGGGTTCGGGAGGTAGATTATAGAAAGGGAAGGTGTTAGCACCCTTTCTATCTGTGGTTATCCATGGGCTCTTAGGTACTTTGCTCAATGTGTTTTCAAGATTTGCTTTTCTTTGTGTTTGTGGGTTTGAAAAGAGTTTTTGTTTGAAAGGAGTGTAAGTGTGAAAAGTTTTGTTTTGTTTTAGAATGAGCAAGTACTTAAGAACCATCTACCTACTCGAAAAGGGAATTAAACTGTGCTAATGTCCTTTAGACAATGCTATCCCACTATTGATGAGTAGGTAGCATCGTCGTTGGAGTTTAAGGGTCAATTCGATTAAGGGACGTGTGGTCACTAAAGCAATGTTAGGACACCTTAGCGGTAACCCTAATGTCTTAGATCATTTTTTCCGAGGCAACCGTTTCGAGGTAACTTATGATCTTTGGACAAGAGGACGACCTCTAAAATTTCCTATACTCAATGACCACTTTCGAAGGCAACCAAGTGAGGTGTACCCTAAGAGTGCGCATGTGCGAGTGTGTTAATTCAGTTATATTATCTTTGTACATGTTATGGGTGAGCTATGTTGATTTTAAGTTCATACATTGGATCTTATCATGCATTCCCTATTATCAAATATCTAACAGTGTATAGTTGCGGAATTTAAATTTGCGGAAATTAAATCTAAACTATTACAAGGCGTCGGGTATTTATATCGCCAAAAACAAACCCTTTAATTTAAATTGCGGAAAATAAAATAAAGCGATAAATAATTAAAGTCCTAATTAAAATCTATTACATACTGGAAGCAATTACAATATTGGATAAAAATAATACGCGTGCGAGAAATTAAAACGGCGCATTCTTAGGGTTTTGACCCTTTGGAAAGAAAGCATATTTTTTTGTTATTTTTGAATTTATGGAAATTAAATCTAAGTTAATAATTAAATTAATTAATTAATGAAAATATTTTTGGTTTTTTTATATTTAAGGAAATAAAATAAAATGATTAAAATTATTTAAAAAAAACCTAATTCTACATTGATTTTAATTTATTGCAAAAAATATTAAATGTTAAACCTATTTAAGACTAAATTAATTAATTTAATTTATTTACAAAAATAAAGTCAATTTTAATTTTAATAAAAATAATATTTTTTGAGTTTTCAATTTTATGAGAGAAATAAATTATTTGGTTAGTGATTTAATAATTATTAATTAAAACAATAAAATAAATAAATAAATATAATAACAAGTAAAAGAAAATGAACCAAAGGGGGTTTGGACCCCAGATCAGGAGGTATGATAGCATATTCAAGGCCCATTTTTGTTCCAGCCTGCTTTGACTTTGTTGATTCCATATGCGCTTGTTGACTTGGACATATGATAGTCCTTCATTCCTAGCCACCAGATTTGGCCTGAAGGCCATCTGGCACGTTGAGATTGCAAGCGTATGGTAGACCATACTTGATGACATGTACCTGAACAAGTGAAACAAAATAATAACAAGCATTTTGGGGGACCTGGGATTCGAACCCAGGTCCCAATGGATCATGCACTAACGCCTCTGCCAGCTGAGCTATTGGTTCTTTTTGTTAAAGAAATAAACAACGAATATTATATGTGAAAAGCAAGCAAATTACTGGAAATAAAAAAAACGTGCGGAATTTATTTAAACTGGCCAATGAAGACGAGCCACGTCTTCATCTTCTTCAACAAAACCTGTATTTTTTCCTGCGGATTGGGTTCCGCATCAAAATCCATGGCTGGATTCTAGAATGGATTCCAGGCCCTATAAACACAAACTAAGAACACCAATGTGTTCGTCTCTCCTCCCTGAGCATCCCTGTACCAATTATTTGTCCTAATTTTTCCTGTATCAAAAATGCCTAAAAACAAGAAATGGAAACCCTAGGTTCGGGTATCACGTTAGAGGCCATGAAAACGAAATCAAATATTGTAGAATGCTTAGAAATTGAATGGAAAGCATGATTACACAAAAGAATTGGCAAAAGGATGCAAGAAAATGGATTCACGATTCCATGTTCAGAGCTGTATTCAAGAACACTTACAGCGCTTTTCAGGTGGTTTCAGGACTTTCTTTTGACGACAATCGCTTCAGTGGACCTCAGGCAAGGAGATAGTGTTGAGTTTTTGGATTGAATCCAGCTCTAAGTATGATTTCAGTTTCCACTTTTTCAAGCTTTTTCTCCAATTTGGTTTTGCCGTTTCTGCAGCTCTTAGGTCGTGTTCTTGATGTGTCTAGCTTGTACATGTATAAGGGATTGCATTAGGTTAAATCTTTGGGCTTGAATCCATGTGCATTGAAGATTTGAGATTTGATTTGATCTCCATTAACAAAGCTTCCACAATTATGCCAAATCCAAGATTTTGTTCACAATATGGCATGGCATGAATTTGATTGGGTGTATCATGATATTTACGACCTGTAATGATCAAAAAAATCTTATTCCATCAATTTTTGGATTTTATTTAAATTAATATTGATTTAAAATGAATTAATTCAATAAAAATTAAATAAAATAGAAAAATAAATGAATGGACATGAAACTGAAGATAGGACACGTGTGTGGTGTGACAAAATTAAATTAAGTGGAAAAAAGTGGGCCCTTTTGTCAAAAATTGGAGTTTTGAGGATAATTGACTTTTGGCAATTTTGGAAAAATGCCTAACTTCAACAATGCATAACTTATTCAATTTTGAACTTTTGGAGGTGTTCTTAGACTTTTTAGAAACCTTGAGATGTCCTTTAACGAAATTTGTTTGTCTCATCTCATTTTGATATTCCATGCTCAAGTTATAAGCTTTGGCAAAAAAGGTGTTTTTGTTGACTTTAAAAAATGACCTATAATGTCCAAATTTGTAACTTTTTGTGAGCGAACTTCTTGATCTTGGGGTGTGAAGATGGATTGTAGGAACTTGCATCCTCTTCAAAATGAGATTTGGATGGGTCATTTCTCATAAAGTATGAGAAAGTTATGCTTGGTCAAAGTTGAGTTGACTTTTCCTACAAAACCCTAATTTAGCAACTTTTGAGTCTTGATGGATTTTGAGCAATCCTTGATGAATCATGATCAACCCTTTATCAAATGATGAATTATCCTTCAAAATGAGAATGTTGACAAAAAATATTGAAGTTTGACTGGTTATAGGTCACAGTTGACTTTTGCCCTAGCACAGTCGATTTTGGGGCCTCTTGAGCAATTGGCTGACCAAACTTCCTCTGCAAGGCTTGAAATTTGACATGGATGAACTTGAGAACATATTAGGACATTGGGGAGCACTTGAGGTCATTTGGATTCAAGGACCTTGATGCAACACAAAACCCTAATTTGAGGTTGACTGCCTTAGGAGATAGTATGACTGTCCAACTCTTGAGCAATCTTGAGCCACTTGGAGACTATTCTTGACATGTCTTGAGAAATATGGGAGGGAAAATTTTGGGGTACAACAGCTGCCCCTGTTCAATATTCTTAAACCTGAGAATATAGATTGCCTTTCGGGCCTTTCGTGATCCAAAGGTGGAAGATGATTGAACACTAGAGTGCCTAGAAATTTGCACTCGCATGGTATAGTATCAGCATTGTGATGTCAGGAATGGGCTTACAGATGCCATTTGGAGATTGTTGGTAGAAGGATGGGCTTACAGATGCCATCTGCAGGAGTGTCGATCGCATAAGAGATTCCTTAGCGAGAACTTACATACCTGTTGTTGTAGAAGATTCCGCTGGGGAAGCCTAACTTTTGTTGAGATTTAGGAACTTGCCTGTACTTCAACTGAGAGAATGCCTCGGCTGAGTCTTAAGAACCTGTCCATAATTCAATTGGGGGGAAACATCTTCATAAAGATCTAGGAACTGTCTAGTCTTCAACGTAGTATACCGTTGAGATTGTAAAACTCCTCCACACTTTGACGGAGGAAAACATCAAGATCTAGGAACTGACTAGTGCTCAACGTAGTATACCATTGAGGTTATAACACTCATCCACACTATGACGTAGGGAAACATCTTCATCAATATCTAAGAACTATCTGGTGCTCAACATAGTATATCGTTGAGGTTAGAGAACTTGTCCACACTATGACGAAGGAAAACATCAAGATCTAGGAACTGACTAGTGCTCAACGTAGTATACCGTTGAGGTTATAACACTCGTCCACACTTTGACGTAGGGAAACATCTTCATCAAGATCTAGGAACTGTCTGGTGCTCAACATAGTATACCGTTGAGGTTAGAGAACTTGTCCATACTATGACGGAGGAAAACATCAAGATCTAGGAACTGAATAGTGCTCAACGTAGTATACCGTTGAGGTTATAGCACTCGTCCACACTTTGACATAGGGAAACATCTTCATCAAGATCTAGGAACTATCTGGTGCTCAACGTAGTATACCGTTGAGGTTAGAGAACTTGTCCACACTATGACAGAGGAAAACATCAAGATCTAGGAACTGACTAGTGCTCAACATAGTATACCGTTGAGGTTATAGCACTCGTCCACACTATGACATAGGGAAACATCTTCATCAAGATCTAGGAACTGTCTGGTGCTCAACGTAGTATACCGTTGAGGTTAGAGAACTTGTCCACACTCTGACGGAGGAAAAGATCAAGATCTAGGAGCTGACTAGTGCTCAACGTAGTATACCGTTTGAGGTTATAGCACTCATCCACACTATGACATAGGGAAACATCTTTATCAAGATCTAGGAACTGTCTGGTCTTCAACGTAGTATACCGTGGAAATTAGAGAACTCGTCCACAGTATGACGGAGGAAAACATCAAGATCTAGGAACTGACTAGTGCTCAACGTAGTATACCGTTGAGGTTATAGCACTCGTCCACACTATGATGTAGGGAAACTGTTGAGATTGAGAACCTTATCTGAAATTCAACCGAGGGTAATTCAATTGAGATTTAAGAACCGGTCAGGTCTTCGACGTAACTGAGAACTTTAACTGTATATTTCCTGAAAGGTAAAGGCAAGTCATATGCAATGCATGATATGGATCAGGCAATGATGTTCTCAAAATAAATGAGATTGTATTCGTATGATGCGTATATGCATGTATCATGATGTATGGGAATATAATGTTTTAGCTGGGGAAAATAAATCCCAGAGCTGTTGGAGTATAGAGTGGGATTCTTCGTTTCCGCTGGGGATGATGAACGAAGATGATAAACTTGCAGGAGAGGATAACTCCGTTGGGGAATAAACTGATGAAGAGATTACAATGTGGGAGAATTACTCTGTGGGGAGAGATATTCTGCTGAAGATTTTAACGATAAACTCCGCTGGGGATTCCTTTGATAAGCTCTGTTGGGGATTTCAATGATGAACTCTGCTGGGGATGGATTATCGTTGCTGGTGATATTGAATCTGTTGAGGATTGAATTCCTGTTTGTGAAAGGAAAGAACTTCGCTGGGGATGATCTTTCAGTTGCGACTTGCTAGGGATAACCCTGTTAGACTCTTGTGGGGACAACCCTCTGAATTTGGCCGGGGAGGATTATTTGTATTTGGCTGGGGAGATTTATTCTTGTACTCCGCTGGGGGTAAGATTCCAAAGTCTACTGGGGATGATGCTTCAACTCCGTTGGGGAAGCCTTTTTTAGACTGCGCTGGGGAAATGGCCCCACTGGGGTATCTTGTATTCCGTCGGGGAACATTCTTATACTCCGTTGAGGAATATTAAGACTGTCGGGGATGCTCTTATACTTGCTGGAGAATATTCTTATACTCCGCTGGGGAATATTAAGACCATCTGGGGATACCAAGCCTTTTTAGGGCTGATGGTAGACTAACTCTGCTTGGGGAGAGTATTGCTGATTTGTACATAACTACAAGTCTCAGCTGGGAGAGCTACCATTACTGCCTTATTCTGCGAGGAGTGAAAGTATTTTAGTCATATTCTTCAGCTGAATATACTTTGGTACCTGGTGGACAGAGCAACTTGTACAGTTCGGACAATTCTTATTGTCCCTGCCTCTGATATTACCAGTAATTCATCTTTCGTTTCGCATATAAATATTTATGAGCAGCAATTAATGTCAAATGCATATATCAAAAATGAATATTGGACGTTCTTTGCAAAACAAAACAGATAAAGGAAAAACAGTTTGACATTTCTGAAAATGAATTTGTATTGATTTTGAAGTTTGGCCTGTAAATAGGCGTTTTTTGTATAAGAGGCTGACGTCCTAGTAAGAGAACGCCGCCGAGCAAATAGAATTTACACAATTTGTGAAAAAAAACTAAACAAAACAGCTATGTGAATAATCCCACTGGGTTCCAAATCTGCTACTACCTTTATGTCCTCGAGCATCTCATCACTTTGCTACTGGTTGAAGGTAGATCAGATTGATTAGTGTCGTCTGAGCTTGATAGTCGATACCGAAGTCTGGATGCAAGGTGATCCAATGAGACATAGTGTTACGCTTTGATCCCTAATTTTTGCCTAGACCGCCCTTTCGGGTTTTCAGTCCACCGGGATACCCTTTTTTGTCCAAGCCGCCTTTTCAGGTTTTCGACTTGCCGGGTGTACAAATTTTTTTATTTTCATCCCTTATTTTTGCCCGAACCCTTTTGGTTCGCCGGGAAGCCCTTATTTTTGCCTAGGCCAGTCAACCTAGCGGGTCTTTGATTATGCGTAGTATTTTTTCACTATGTCTGCATTGGCGGGGTGAGGAAGGTCGTCACCATCCATGGTGGTTAGAATCATTGCTCCTCCTGAGAAAATGTTCTTAACCATAAATGGCCCTTCGTAAGTAGGGGTCCATTTGCCCCTGGAATCACTTTGAGGTAGAATAATGCGCTTGATTACCAGATCCCCAACTTGATACTCTTGTCGTCTGACTTTCTTGTTAAATGCCTTGATCATCCGTTTTTGATATGTCTGACCATGACAAATAGCAGTAAGTCTCTTTTCGTCGATTAGGTTCAGTTGATCAAGCCGAGTCTGAATCCAGTCATCTTCGCTCAAACCTGCATCCTTCATGATCCGAAGAGAGGGTATCTGAACTTCAATGGGCAAGACTGCCTCCATGCCATATACCAAGGAATAGGGTGTTGCCCCTTTTGACGTCCGTGCTGAGGTACGGTACCCGTGAAGAGCGAATGGTAACATCTCGTGCCAGTCTTTGTATATCACTGTCATCTTCTGCACAATCTTCTTAATATTCTTATTAGCCGCTTCAACAGCCCCATTCATCTTCGGCCGGTAGGGAGAAGAGTTATGATGCTGTATCTTGAATTGCTCGCAGAGCTCAGTGATCATCTTGTTATTAAGATTGGTACCGTTGTCCGTACTGATCCTCTCTGATACACCGTATCGACAGATCAGATTATGCCGAATGAACCGTGCCACGATGTTCTTGGTTACTGTAGCAAAGGAGGTTGCTTCAACCCACTTTGTAAAGTAATCAATCGCTACCAGGATGAAACGATGCCCACTAGATGTTGTAGGTATGATCTCGCCGATCATATCAATGCCCCACATTGCAAAAGGCCAAGGTGTCGTCAAGACGTTCAGAGGAACTGGAGGTATGTGCACCTTATCAGCATAGACTTGGCACTTGTGACATGTCCGAGAATGCTGATAACAACCGGCTTCCATTGTGGACCAATAATATCCTGCCCGAAGGATTTTCTTTGCCATGGTATGTCCACTGGAATGGGTTCCGAAGGTACCTTCATGTAACTCTGCCATGATCCTTTCTGCTTCATTCTTATCCACACAACGCAGTAAGGTTGAGTCATGGTTACATTTGTAGAGAATGCCATTGCTGATGAAGAACTTTGCTGCAAACCTCCTCAGAAACTTCTTATCATTAACGGATGCACCCTCGGGGTACTCCTGAGCTTCCAGATACCTTTTCACCTCATGAAACCAGGGTTTATCTGCTACCTCTTCAGTCTCAATATCGCAGCAATGTGCAGGTTCGTCCAATCTTTCAATGATGATTCAGGGAGCTTCGTTTTCCTAATTGACTTTGAACATAGAAGACATCGTAGCCAGCGCGTCCGCCAACTGATTCTCCTCTCTAAGGAAATGTTCAAAGGTTATCTCCTCGAAATAGGGAAGCAACGTCAAGATATACTCCTTGTAAGGAATAAGGTTTGGGTGTTTCATATCTCACTCTCCTTTGACCTGACTGATTACGAGAGAGGAATCTCCGAAAACACTCAAGAACTTAATCCTTAGGTCAATTGCTGCTCGAAGACCCATAATGCACGCTTCATACTCCACCATGTTATTGGTGCAGTTGAAACATAGTCGGGCGGTAAACGGAGTATGAGAGCCTTTAGGAGATATGATCACGGTGCCAATGCCATTACCGAAAGAGCTCGAAGCTCCATCAAAGTACATAGACCATCGAGATCCTTCCTCAGGTCCTTCATCCGGTCCAAGTGTCTCACAATCAGTTATCAACATGATATTCTCATTTGGAAATTCAAAGTTCATAGACTGGTAATCATCCACTGCCTGATGTGCCAAATGGTCTGCCAACACACTTCCCTTGATAGCCTTTTGGGTCGTATATTGGATGTCATACTCAGTCAAGATCATCTGCCATCTTGCAATTCTTCCGGACAAGGCAGGCTTTTCGAAGATATACTTGATTGGATCCATCTTTGATATCAACAGAGTAGTGTGAGTCAACATATACTGTCTCAGCCGGCGAGCAGCCTATGCCAAAGCACAACAAGTTTTCTCGAGCAGTGAGTATCGGGTCTCACAGTCGGTAAACTTTTTGCTAAGGTAATAAATAGCATGCTCTTTTCGGCCAGACTCGTCATGCTGCCCCAACACACACCCCATTGAGTTATCGAGCACTGTCAAGTATAAGATCAAAGCTCTCCCTTCAACTGGTGGCATCAGGATGAGTGGCTCTTGGAGATACCCTTTAATCTTTTCGAAGGCGGCCTGGCATTCATCGTTCCAACGTACTACCTGATCTTTCTTCAGTAACTTGAAGATTGGTTCACAAGTAGCAGTTAGGTGCGATATGAATCGGGAAATGTAGTTTAGTCGTCCTAGAAAGCCTCTGATCTCTTTCTCTGTCTTGGGAGCTGGCATCTCTCGTATGGCTTTCACTTTTGCAGGGTCAACTTGAATACCTTTGTCGCTTACAACGAAACCTAGTAGTTTTCCAGATCTCACCCCGAAGGTGCATTTGTTCGGGTTCAACCTCAGTTTGTACAACTTCAGCCTGTCAAACAGCTTCTGCAGATGGTCAAGGTGTTCTTCCTCAGTCTGGGACCTTGCAATCATATCGGCGATGTATACTTCAATCTCATGATGGATCATGTCATGAAATAAAGCAACCATGGCACGCTGGTATGTTGCCCCAGCATTCTTCAATCCAAACGGCATGACCTTGTAGCAAAAGGTACCCCACTGAGTAACAAAGGTCGTCTTCTCCATGTCTTCGGGAGCCATCTTTATTTGATTATAACCGGAGAAACCATCCATAAAGGAGAATACCTTATGCTGAGTGGTGTTGTCAACCAGAACGTCGATGTGAGGTAGAGGGAAATCATCCTTGGGGCTTTCCCTGTTCAAATCCCTATAATCAACACACATTCAGACCTTACCATCTTTCTTCGGCACAGGAACCACATTGGCCACCCACTTAGGGTAAGAAGTAACTTCTAGAAAACCGGCGTCAAACTGTTTCATAACTTCAACCTTGATTTTCTCAGACATCTATGGGCGCATTCGGCGGACCTTCTGTTTTACTAGAGGGCAGTCTTCCTTGGTAGGCAGGCAATGAACCACAATGTCAGTATCCAAACCAGGCATATCTTCATAAGACCAGGAAAAGATTTCAACGTAGTCACGCAACATCTGAATCAACCGTTGCTTCACACTAAGTTTCAGATTTGTGCCAATCTTGACTTCCTTCTTATCTGTCTCTGTACCCAGATTCACTGATTCTATCGGTTCTTCATGTGGCTGAATAGCCCTCTCTTCCTGGAGAAGCAGTCTTGCAAGTTCACCAGGCACTTCGCAATCATCTTCACCTTCGTCTTCGGCTAAGTTGATCGGATTTTCGAAGTCATAACTGGCAGTAGCAGAGTCGTTACCAGTAAGATCCAGAGTGGATGTGGACCTGTATATGTGAGTGTGTGTAAATAGCTGTTTCACAATATATAATAAAGAAAGACAAGGAGCGCAAGATTTTAAATGTAAGAACGTCCAATGCTTTTATTAATGATATATGAAAATGACACACAAAAGCCCTCACAAATGAAGCCACGATGCCCCGGGTAAAACATCGGGCCATAAAGTTTAAAACATTGTCTGTTACAAATTCAAAACAAAAAGTTTCATTACTGGGTAATAAAAGAAACGGTCATAGAATCCTTCGTTGTCTAGTTGCTTAATCCACCATTGGAAGTCGGGTAGATCCAACTGTCGATATCAAACTCTTCATCATCATCATCCCTGATAGCATTTACCCCTGCCTCTTGTTTAGGCTTCTCTGGTGCTCTGAACTCGATCTCTTTCGCATCAATCAATTCTTGTACCTTGTTCTTCAAAACCCAACAATCATCCGTATTATGCCTCGGGCTATCAGAGTGAAAAGCACAGCGAGCATTAGGGTTATACCTTGGTGACGTGGTATTTGGACTCTTCGGAGCTTCCTTTAGAACTACCAGATTAGTCTTCAGCAACTGTGGCAGAATCTAAGACAAAGTCATGCTGAGACGAGTGAATTTCCTTCAAGGTCTCCCGTCCTTCTGTTGATTGTTGTGCTGAGGAGCACCAGCAGGTTTTGAAATAACAACTGCGTTGACAGCTTGGCGGTGTTCAGGTCTATTCTGTCTTCTAGAACTGTAGACAACACTGGACTCTTTCTTAAACGGCTTCTTCTCAGTGCTTGATGAGGCACCCTTATGTATCTTCCCAGCCTTAATACCAGCCTCAATCCTCTCACCAGTCAAAATAAGATCTGTAAACCCAGATGAAGAGCTTCCAATCAAGTGGTTGAAAAATGGACCAGACAGGGTCCCCAGAAACATGTCAACAAGCTCCCGATCAGCCAAAGGTGGTTGCACCCTTCTGGCGAGGTCTCTCCACTTTTGAGCATAATATTTGAATCCTTCACCCGTCCCCATTGACATACCCTGGAGTTGGGTACGCGTAGGAGCGAGGTCGGAGTTGTACTGATACTTCTTGTAGAATGCAGTAGCCAAATCTTCCCAGCTGCGGATACTGGCTCCATCCAGCTGATAGAACCACTCAAGCCGAGTCCCTGAGAGACTGTCTTGAAAGAAATGGATCCATAGGTTCTTATCAGCAGTTTAAGGGTGGATCTTCCTCACATATGACCGGAGGTACAACTTCAGACAAGAAACTCCGTCATACTTAGCAAAGGCTGGTGCCTTGAATTTGTGGGGAATCACCACCCCAGATGATAGACCTAGATCTCCGAAGTCTAGACCAGGCACCTTCTGAATTTCCATAGCGCTCAACTGGTCTTCCAGTTGCTTGTATCTGTCCTCAGCAGGAGGATACTGTTCTTCATCATAGTCCGTCTCGTTGTCGGAGACCACAGGGCTAGGAGCCCTCCTTTCTTGTGGACTATCTTTCCCTCCAGATGAGGTGGTCATATCAACTTTGTTCTGTAGCCTGTTCGCAAACCTGTGTCCTGTGTTAAACAAGATGGTTCTCTTCTTCTTCTTCTTCTCTTTTAGAATCAGGGTCTTCAGGTCCTGCTGACCCTTGGCTAGATTCATGAACAGCTCTTGAAATTGGGCATTCTGGGCTTGGAGGGCCTTGATAGCTTGCTCAGTTGAAGGTTCAGTAGACATGATGAGTGAGTGCTGAAATAAACAACGAAGAAGATAAGAGACATGTAAAAGGGTACCTATTTATGAAGTGCATGGGATGAAATGCGTATGATTTATGATTTCAAAGACAATCGGGATTCAAATTTGTAAACAAGAAAGGAAGCACACTTTATTAGATAAACTTGGTAATTCAAATTGTTCAACAAATTTCCCTTAAGGCGTTACAAGAATGGAAATACTGAAAAGTAAACAAAAACTGGAAAGGAAATCATCAAAGGTCCATCAATGCTCCCATGGTCTCTTCTTATCAGTGCGGACATAATCGTTGAGAATCCGCTCATTCTCTAACTGCCTAGTCAACCTCTGGATCTTCTGCTCCTGTTCATTGAATTTCTCTCGGTAAGAATCCCGTTCCTCCCGCAGTTGCATCCAAGATCTCTTCAGTGCCCCAATGTCAGTGGGCATATAAGGATGGAGAATGGTTGGAAGAACCCCTTCTTCATTAGCAAATTCAAGAGTGACAGGCCGGACGACTTCATATGGCATACCTAACTTCTGGGCATGGATGCGGACCCATCTGAGATATGGCTCCATTGGTAGAGAAGTCTTTGGACCCAACTCATGTGGATCAGATTGGTGAACTCTGTCCCAAGCCCTTATGAACCTACGACGTTGCTCGTCGCTATCCCCTTGAAAATCAAAGATGATATGAGGCATTAGCATCTCATGAGGTCCTTCTCTTCTGGCTCTTCCAAACTGACGGAGAGCTAAGCATGGGTTGTAAGAAATTCCTCCATGGGTTCATAGCAGGGGAACATTGGGGTACTCCCCACAGCGATCAATGATAGTCACCTCATCCATACCCTTGAGAGTCCAGATAATGTCATTATGAGAAAAAGACATCACCCTATAAGCCCAACCCATTCCTTCTTTGTTCTTCAGCACTGACTTAGGGAGGTGCGAAATAAACCACCTCGACAATAAAGGAGCACAGCACATCAAGGTTCCCCGCTTTCAGGCAGTACGAGCATAGAGCTGATGAAGAATGTCACCAAGAGAGTGGGTACAGGGTTCTGAGAGATGAAGATCTTTATCGCATTCACATCAACAAAAGTGTCAGGATTCGGAAACAATACCAAGCCATAAATCAAAAGAGCCAGAATATCCTCGAACGCCTTAAAGTCTAGGCTATCCCAGAAGTAGTTAGCCTTGCCAACCAAGAACTTAGTCAGAAATCCTTTTGCTCCAATCCTAGTCTCCCAATTAGCCATTACCTCCTCTTTAGTAAAATGAAGGGCTGCAACAATTTCTTCGGGCCTAAGGGTCTTCTCCCAACCAGTAAACGGGGCCTGCTCTAGAACAGAGATACCGAGCAGCTCAGAGAACTCTTCTAGGGTAGGAACCAGCTGGAAGTCCTGGAAATTAAAACAATGGTATAGCGGATCATAGAATTGGACCAGGACACTCATCATCTGCTCGTCCAATTTGGAGGTGACCAAACTGAGAAGAGAACCATGCCTCCTGATGAAGGAAGTAGTGTCAGGCATCTTGGCAACCAACTCTTTAAGCAAGGTAGGGACTTGGACAAAGTTGATCCGGATAGTATTCTTACGCATAGGCATCATGATGACCTACAAAATAGAGCAAATATGAAACCCTCCTGTCTTTAAAATAGGTTAGTCCAATGCAAGATGTATGCAATGTTATGATGTCATGATGTCATGATAAAGGCACACCACAAGTATCCACAAAAAGCAAACATGGCAAAGGCACACAAGTCACACTGAGAGCCCTTAGATTTCAGGATGGCATGGAGCTTAGGTACTACCCTCTTTCAATTCAGTTGGTTTAAACCTGTCCTAAAAATAGTAACCAGGTTCTAGAGGATCTCAATATCACTGACTACCCTCAATCGGTCATAATTCCAGTTTAGCAACCTTTTCTTGCGACCAGAATCATCGCGAGAGTTTAGTCTCAATGAGTGTAGCCTACTGCTACTGTTCTATGGCCAAGTTGGTCAATTTAAGGTTCTAAGGTCAGTTGGTGCTTAATGACCCCTTAGAAGACCCATATTCTCCTCGTTCCAATACAAGGGATATCGGTACAGACTAAAGTGCCACACCAACGTAGCTACTGCTTCAACCGTGTCGGTCAATGCCAGATAGTTCCCTCACAGTTTATTGCTACTTACCTAAAGGGTATCCCCAGATCCAGGTTAGGATCTATAGAACTCCGATATAAGCCCACAAATATAAATCATACAAAGCATACAATTGAAAACACAATTATCTAATCCTAAGGTACACCTCACTTATATGTTTCCCCAGCAAAGTCACCAGTTCTGTGATCGGTGGGAATGAAACTGACTGTTTTTGGAATGCTGGTTCACGTTTTGCGTTTGTTTTTGCAAAATATCGCGGTAAGCAAGATTCGCCACTGTCTTTTATTTTATCCAACATGGAAAGGACAAAAGCACAGAAAAATTCCTTTTTGAGATGTTTCTCGGGTTCGGGAGGTAGAATATAGAAAGGGAAGGTGTTAGCACCCTTTCTATCCGTGGTTATCCATGGGCTCTTAGGTACTTTGCTCAATGTGTTTTCAAGATTTTCTTTTCTTTGTGTTTGTGGGTTTGAAAAGAGTTTTTGTTTGAAAGGAGTGTAAGTGTGAAAAGTTTTGTTTTATTTTAGAATGATCAAGTACTTAAGAACCATCTACCTACTCGAAAAGGGAATTAAACTGTGCTAATGTCCTTTAGACAATGCTATCCCACTATTGATGAGTAGGTAGCATCGTCGTTGGAGTTTAAGGGTCAATTCGATTAAGGGACGTGTGGTCACTAAAGCAATGTTAGGACACCTTAGCGGTAACCCTAATGTCTTAGATCATTTTTTCTGAGGCAACCGTTTCGAGGCAACTTATGATCTTTGGACAAGAGGACGACCTCTAAAATTTCCTATACTCAATGACCACTTTCAAAGGCAACCAAGTGAGGTGTATCCTAAGAGTGCGCATGTGCGGGTGTGTTAATTCGGTTATATCATCTTTGTACATGTTATGGGTGAGCTATGTTGATTTTAAGTTCATACATTGGATCTTATCATGCATTCCCTATTATCAAACATCTAACAGTGTATAGTTGCGGAATTTAAATTTGCGGAAATTAAATCTAAACTATTACAAGGCGTCGGGTATTTACATCGCCAAAAACAAACCCTTTAATTTAAATTCCGGAAAATAAAATAAAGCGATAATAATTAAAGTCCTAATTAAAATCTATTATATACTGGAAGCAATTACAATATTGGATAAAAATAATACGCGTGCGAGAAATTAAAACGACGTATTCTTAGGGTTTTGACCCTTTGGAAAGAAAGCATGTTTTTTTTGTTATTTTTGAATTTATGGAAATTAAATCTAAGTTAATAATTAAATTAATTAATTAATGAAAATATTTTTGGTTTTTTTATATTTAAGGAAATAAAATAAAATGATTAAAATTATTATAAAAAAAAACTAATTCTACATTGATTTTAATTTATTGCAAAAAATATTAAATGTTAAACCTATTTAAGACTAAATTAATTAATTTAATTTATTTACAAAAATAAAGTCAATTTTAATTTTAATAAAAATAATATTTTTTGAGTTTTCAATTTTATGAGAGAAATAAATTATTTGGTTAGTGATTTAATAATTATTAATTAAAACAATAAAATAAATAAATAAATATAATAAGAAGTAAAAGAAAATGAACCAAAGGGGGTTTGGACCCCAGATCAGGAGGTATGATAGCATATTCAAGGCCCACTTTCGTTCCATCCTGCTTTGACTTTGTTGATTCCATATGCGCTTGTTGACTTGGACATATGATAGTCCTTCATTCCTGGCCACATGATTTGGCCTGAAGGCCATCTGGCACATTGAGATTGCAAGCGTATGGTAGACCATACTTGATGACATGTACCTGAACAAGTGAAACAAAATAATAACAAGCATTTTGGGGGACCTGGGATTCGAACCCAGGTCCCAATGGATCATGCACTAACGCCTCTGCCAGCTGAGCTATTGGTTCTTTTTGTTAAAGAAATAAACAACGAATATTATATGTGAAAAGCAAGCAAATTACTGGAAATAAAAAAAACGCGCGGAATTTATTTAAACTGGCCAATGAAGATGAGCCACGTCTTCATCTTCTTCAACAAAACCTGTATTTTTTCCTGCGGATTTGGTTCCGCATCAAAATCCATGGCTCGATTCTAGAATGGATTCCAGGCCCTATAAACACAAACTAAGAACACCAACGTGTTCGTCTCTCCTCCCTGAGCATCCCTGTACCAATTATTTGTCCTAATTTTGCCTGTATAAAAAATGCCTAAAAATAAGGAATGGAAACCCTAGGTTCGGGTATCACGTTAGAAGCCATGAAAACGAAATCAAATATTGTAGAATGCTTAGAAATTGAATGGAAAGCATGATTATACAAAAGAATTGGCAAAAGGATGCAAGAAAATGGATTCACGATTCCATGTTCAGAGTTGTATTCAAGAACACTTATAGCGCTTTTCAGGTGGTTTCAGGACTTTCTTTTGATGGCAATCGCTTCAGTGGACCTCAGGAAAGGAGATAGTGTTGAGTTTTTGGATTGAATCCAGCTCTAAGTATGATTTCAGTTTCCACTTTTTCAAGCTTTTTCTCCAATTTGGTTTTGCCGTTTCTGCAGCTCTTAGGTCGTGTTCTTGATGTGTCTAGCTTGTACATGTATAAGGGATTGCATTAGGTTAAATCTTTGGGCTTGAATCCATGTGCATTGAAGATTTGAGATTTGATTTGATCTCCATTAACAAAGCTTCCACAATTATGCCAAATCCAAGATTTTGTTCACAATATGGCATGGAACGAATTTGATTGGGTGTATCATGATATTTAAGACCTGTAATGATCAAAAAAATCTTATTCCATCAATTTTTGGATTTTATTTAAATTAATATTGATTTAAAATGAATTAATTCAATAAAAATTAAATAAAATAGAAAAATAAATGAATGGACATGAAACTGAAGATAGGACACGTGTGTGGTGTGACAAAATTAAATCAAGTGAAAAAAAGTGGGCCCTTTTGTCAAAAATTGGTGTTTTGAGGATAGTTGACTTTTGGCAATTTTGCAAAAATGCCCAACTTCAACAATACATAACTTCTTTAATTTTGAACTTTTGGAGGTTTTCTTAGACTTTTTAGAAACCTTGCGATGTCCTTTAACCAACCCTTTTGGTCTCATCTCATTTTGATATTCCATGCTCAAGTTATAAGCTTTGGCAAAAAAGGTGTTTTTGTTGACTTTCAAAAATGACCTTTAATGTCCAAATTTGTAACTTTTTGTGAGAGAAGTTATTAATCTTGGGATGTGAAGATGGATTGTAGTAAATTGCATCCTCTCCAAAATGAGATTTGGATAGGTCATTTCTCATAAAGTATGAGAAAGTTATGCTTGGTCAAAGTTGAGTTGACTTTTCCTACAAAACCCTAATTTAGCAACTTTTGAGTCTTGATGAATTTTGAGCAATCCTTGATGAATCATGATCAACCCTTGATAAAATGATGAATTATCCTTCAAAATGAGAATGTTGACAAAAAATCTTGAAGTTTGACTGGTTATAGGTTACAGTTGACTTTTGCCCTAACATAGTCGATTTTTGGGCCTCTTGAGCAATTGGCTGACCAAACTTCCTCTGCAAGGCTTTAAATTTGACATGGATGAACTTGATAACATATTAGGACATTGGGGAGAACTTGAGGTTATTTGGATGCAAGGAACTTGATGCAACACAAAACCCTAATTTGAGGTTGACTGCCTTAGGAGATAGCTTGACTGTCCAACTCTTGAGCAATCTTGAGCCACTTGGAGACTATTCTTGACATGTCTTGAGAAATATGGGAGGGCAAATTTTGGGGTACGACAGACGTTTTCAAATAAAACACAAGTGTGAAAAGGGAAAGACAAATAGTTTTCTGCACTTTAAAGTATCTTTGTATTAACTTTGTGTAAGTATTTTGTACAAAGGAGACAGACATTCTAGTAAGAGAACGTTGTCATAAAAAATGAGAAAAATTTATACAAAGAAAGATGGATATGTGTAACAATTCCATGGGGTTCCCGTTCTTCTATAGACTTCGTAACTCTGAATATCTTGTCCATTCGCTCCTTCGTCCGAGAATGATTGAGTTGATCAGAAGCCCGAAGCTTGTATGTGAAGAGATTGTCCTTAAAGTGATCCGATGAGACATAGTCATACGCTTTAATTCCCTAACTTTTGCCTGGACCTCCCTTTCGGGGTTTCGATCCACCGGTAAACCCTTTTTTGCCCAAGTCGCCCTTTCGGGTTTTCAACTTGCCGGGTGTATAAATTTTTTTGTTTTATCCCTAACTTTTTCTTGAACCGCCCTTTCGGGTTTTTGATTCACCGGGATGCCCTTTTTTTGCCTAGGTGTATCAACCTAGTGGGTCATTTATGCGTAGTATATTTTGACTATATCTGCGTTCGCAGGGTGCGGCAAGTCATCACCGTCCATGGTGGTTAAAATCATTGCCCCACCAGAAAAGATGTTCTTGATCACAAATGGTCCTTTGTAAGTAGGAGACCATTTTCCCTTGGGATCACTTTGCGGCAAGATGATCTGCTTGATTACAAGGTCCCCGACTTGATATACCTGATGTCTGACTTTCTTGTTGAAAGCCTTGATCATCCGTTTTTGATACGTCTGACCATGACAAACAACAGTAAGTCGCTTTTCGTCAATCAAGTAAAGTTGATCAAGCCAGGTATGAATCCAATCGTCTTCAATCAAACCAGCATCTTTCATGATTCTTAAGGAGGGAATCTGAACCTCGATAGGTAAAATAGCCTCCATGCCGTATACCAAAGAATAGGGTGTTGCCTCAGTTGATGTACGTGCCGTGGTACGGTACCCGTGGAGAGCAAATAGTAACATCTCATGCCAGTCCTTATAGGTGACTGTCATCTTTTGTATGATTTTCTTGATATGTTTGTTTGCAGCTTCGACATCACCGTTCATCTTCGGCCTATAGGGAGATGAATTGTGATGTTGAATCTGGAACTGCTCGCACAAGGCAGTGATCATAGTGTTATTAAGGTTTGTACCATTGTTAGTGATGATCCTTTCGGGGATGCCATACCGACAAATGAGGTTCTGCTTGATGAAGCGGGCAACAACATTCTTTGTGACGGATGCGAAGGAAGCTGCTTCGACCCACTTGGTAAAGTAGTTAATGGCCACCAGGATGAAGCGGTGTCCATTGGATGCTGTAGGCTTGATCTCTCCAATCATGTCGATTCCCCACATAGCGAATGGCCAAGGAGTTGTTAAGACATTGAGAGGAACTGGGGGTATATGTACCTTGTCCGCATAGATTTGACATTTGTGACAAGTACAAGAATGTTGATGGTAGTCAGCTTCCATGGTAGACCAGTAATAGCCTGCCCGTAGAATCTTCTTAGCCATCGTATGCCCGCTAGTGTGGGTGCCAAAGGTACCATTGTACAGTTCAGCCATGATCTGCTCAGCTTTAACCTTGTCCACACAACGGAGCAGAATGCAATCATGATTGCGCTTGTATAAGATACCATTACTCAGGAAGAACTTGGCAGAGAATCTTCTTAAGAACTTTTTGTCGTTGACTGAAGCTCCTTCAGGGTATTCTTGAGCCTCGAGATACCTTTTGACTTCATGAAACCAAGGTCACTCCACTACTTCTTCGGTATTGATCTTGTGACAATGTGCAGGTTCGTCCATCCGTTCAATGGTGATCTGGGGAGCCTCATTATCCCAGTTAAGTTTAAAAATGGATGACATTGTAGCTAGAGCATCTTCCAGCTGATTTTCCTCTCGCGGGAAGTGCTTGAAGGTAATCTGATCGAAATGTGGTAACAATGTCAAGACATGTTCTTTGTAAGGGATGAGGTTGGGATGTTTAGTGTCCCACTCTCCTTTGATCTGACTGATGACCAAAGCTGAGTCTCCAAACACAATCAAAGATTTAATTCCCAAGTCTATTGCAGCCTTGAGACCAAAGATGCAAGCTTCATATTCGGCCATGTTGTTGGTGCAGTTAAAGTAGAGTCTGGCTGTAAAAGGTGTATGGCAACCTTCTGGAGAGATGAGTACCGCGCCGATACCGTTTCCAAGTCCATTAGAAGCACCATAAAAGTACAGGGTCCATCGGGATCCTTGTTCAGGTCCGTCATATGGTCTGAAATCCTCAATGTTGTCCAATGTCATAATGTCTTCATCGGGGAAGTCGAACTTCATGGATTGGTAATCTTCGACAGCTTGATGAGCCAGATGGTCAGCTAGCACACTCCCCTTTATAGCTTTTTGGGTCGTGTACTGTATATCATACTCAGTGAGGATCATCTGCTATCTAGCTATTCTTCCAGACAAAGCAGGCTTCTCGAAGATGTACTTGATCGGATCCATCTTAGATATCAGCAGAGTGGTATGAGTCAACATATACTGCCTTAGCCGGCGAGCAGCCCATACCAAAGCGCAACAAGTTTTCTCGAGCAGTGAGTATCGGGTCTCACAGTCGGTAAACTTTTTGCTAAGGTAATAAATGGCATGCTCTTTTCGGCCAGACTCGTCATGTTGGCCCAATACGTACCCCACTGGATTCTCTAGGACTGTCCGATACATGATTAGCGGTCTTCCTTCAAAGGGAGGCATCAAGATATGAGGTTCTAGCAAATACTCCTTGATTTTTATCGAAAGCAATTTGACAGTCATCATTCTATTTAACCACATGATCTTTCTTCAACAGCTTGAAGATTGGCTCACAGGTAGATGTTAGGTGAGAAATGAACCTAGCAATGTATTTTAGGCGTCCCAAGAAACCTATGACCTCCTTCTCAGTGCGAGGAGCAGGCATTTCTTGTATAGCTTTGACTTTGGCAGGATCGACCCCGATGCCCTTGTTGCTGACAATGAAACCCAAGAGTTTACCGGACCTGACTCCGAAAGTGCACTTGTTAGGGTTTAATCTGAGCTTGTACTCCTTCAACCTGACAAATAACTTTTGCAAATGGTCGAGGTGTTCTTCTTCCGTTTGTGATCGGGCTATCATGTCATCTACGTAGACTTCAATCTCATGATGTATCATGTCATGAAACAAAGCTACCATGGCGCGCTGATAGGTTCCCCCGGCATTCTTCAGTTCGAATGGCATCACTTTATAGTAGAATGTACCCCACTGTGTAACAAAAGTAGTTTTCTCCATGTCTTAAGGTGCCATTTTGATCTGGTTGTAACTTGAAAATCCATCCATTAAAAAAATACCTTGTGCTGAGCTGTGTTGTCAACCAAGATGTCAATGTGCGGTAGTGGAAAGTCATCTTTAGGGCTAGCCCTATTTAAGTCTCTGTAATCCACGCACATTCTTACTTTGTCGTCCTTCTTAGGCACGGGCACAATGTTAGCAACCCATTATGGATAGGAAGTAACAGCAAGAAATCCAGCATTGAACTGCTTCATAACTTATGCTTTGATCTTTTCAGACATGTCGGGCCTCATGCGGCGGACTTTCTGTTTAATTGGTGGACAGTCTTCTCTTGTAGGGAGGCGGTGAACCACAATATCTGTGTCGAGTCCCGGCATGTCTTCGTAAGACCAGACGAAGATCTCAACATATTCTTTCAACAGCTGAATTAGGCGCTCTTTGACACTTGGCTCCAGGTTGGCACCCACTCTGACTTCTTTTCTGTCTTCCTCAGTACCCAGATTGATTGTCTCTAACAGCTCCTCATGATGTAGAATAGCCCTTTCTTCCTGTTGTAGCAGTCTAGCCAATTCTCCCGGCACCTCACAATCTTCCTCACCTTTGTATTCGGTGTGGTAGACCAGATCTTCAGAGTCACTGAAGGCCATAGCATAATTGTTACCCATGGAATCCGGAATGGAAGGGTACCTGCATTTATGAGTGTGGATGTGTGTAAGGGATAGCCACCTTTAAACAAATAAAATGTAAAAAGAAAGACAATGAACACAAAAGTTTATATATGAAAACGTCCATGATTCATTAAAATGGCATATGAAGATGAAAAATCAAACCCTTACAAGTGGACCTATGTACCTCGGGTAAGGCACAAGGTTAAAAGTGTACAAATTGTTTGAGAATTATTACAAACCAACAGAAATGTTTGAAAGATAAATTACTGATTTATGAAAGTAATCGGAATAAAGTCCTTTGCTTCCCAGTTACACAGTCCTCCGTCAACAGTAGGGAAAATCCATTCTTCCAAGTTGCTCTCCTCTTCACTATCCTCCAAAGCATTGACTCCATGATGGGTGATCTTCACTGGTGGCCCTCCCGAGCGGGCGCGGCGTACCGCCTTTTGAGCAGAAGCAGTGAACCCCAAGCCGAATTTATCTGATTTGAAAGGAAAGTCTGGAAGCTACCCCTGGATTGTGCTTCCTCCTTCTTCAATTACAGCCTTTGCATCTTTGAGAGATGACATCCGAGGCGGAGGTATGGTAATCATGGGTACAGAAGACACTGTCTTGGTTTCCGCAATCTCCTGAGCTCCCTCTTCAAAGTGCTGAAAAGGGGTTTCAATGAATTCGCCATCCAATTCAACATAGCGGATAGAATTTAGATGGCTTATCATGTACTCCTCTTCACCGTGAACAGTTATAATTTTCCCCTTGACAGGGTACTTGAGCATTTGATGCAGAGAAGAAGTGACGACTCCAGCATTGTGAATCCAAGGTCTTCCCAACAAGCAAGAATAGGAAGGACGGATGTCCATCACATAGAATGTGGAGTTGAAGGTTTCAGTTCCCACTTTAATCGGGATGTCCACCTCCCCGTGGACCATCCTTTTAGAACCATCAAAGGCTCTGACAATGATATTACTGGGCTCCAGGGTTAGGCCTTCACAGTCCAATCTATCTAAGGCTTTCTTCGGCAGGACATTTAAAGACAACCCAGTGTCAACCAAAACATGAGCTAGGGTGGTCCCTCTGCATTCCACCGAGACATGCAAAGCGTCATTATGCTTTCTCCCTTTAGATGTTAAATCGGCATTGGAGAATCCTAGACCATTGTCAGCCGTTAAGCTAGATACACATTCCTGGAACTGATCTTCGGAGGTTTCCTGTGGCACGTGGGCCGTCTTCAAGAATCTGATCAGAGCTTTATCATGAGCTTCTGAACAAAGCAACAAGGCCAACATAGAGATCTTTGAGGGGGTTTGCCCCAGTTTTTCCATAACATTATAATCGCTTTTCTTGATTATTTTCAAAATCTCTTCCATTTCTTTTTGAGAGGTCTCAGGGATGACCAAAGGCTGAGCCCTCGTCCTGACGGGCGCTTCTTGGATCCCTTTCCCTCTATCAGCAACAACAGAGGGAACAACCACAGGAGTTACAATTTCTTCAATAATCGGAGTTCTCGCAGATATGTTGATCGGCACAGGGGTAACCTTAGGAGCAACTGAGGGTCCAAAGATTGCCTTTGGAGGGGAAATCTCTGGAGAGAAAATTCTTCCACTGTGGGTGATTTTACTCGTTCCAGCAATGTTTCCAATGTCGGAAGTCTCTTCATCAGAACTCTCTTCAATTGATTCAATTTGTTTAATACCGTGGTAATAGATCTCTCCACCATAGTTCCACGGTATTGATTTGTTGGACTTGTACGGGATAGACCCCGACATGGTTATCTTCAAAGGTGCAATCTTCGGATCGGATGTAATCTTAACAGGTCTTTTGGAGACCTTGGAAAGATTGGCGGATATGGTAATTATTGAAATATCATTGACAGGAGTCGGTGTAACAAGAGTCTTTTCGAAAAGGATTTCTTGGTTATCCATTAGGCGCTAGATGCCTAACTTCAACAATGGACAGTCGGTTGGTAAGGATGAACAAAGGCAGCAATCTTCTTCACAACCTGGGAAAATCCCAGCCCTCAGCAAATTCAACTTGATTATTGGTAGCGGAGTTATCAAATCATCAACAATAGCAACAAAAAGATCCTCTTCAATAGCATGGGCATTATGGCCATGCTTTGGCATTGGAGCAGAGATCACATTCGGCTTTTCAGGGGCATCGAATTCAACTTCTTTAGCGTCTATTAAATCCTGAATCTTATTCTTGAGGGCCCAACAATTGTTGGTGTCATGCCCCAGGATATCTAAATGATAAGCACACTTGGCATTTGAATGGTAAAATGGAGAAGAAGTATTCGGGTTCTTCGGGGCCTCTTTCAAGGTTGTAAGGTTTAACTTCAAGAGATGGGGTAGAACTTGAGCAGGAGTCATGTTTATCCGGGTGAATTTCCGTGCAGGCCTTTCCACCCTTTCTTGGTTGGTTCTGGGTTGATTGTTTTTGGGCTGATCAGCTGCAGACTTCTGAATCATCACGGCCCCCACCGCTGGCCGACGCTTAACTCTTCCCTGACCTCTTTGGGAGTAGACAACTGATACCTCTTTCTTTGCTGGAAAAGGCTTTTTGATGGCAGCGGAAGCAGATGCATCCTTTTGAATTTTCTCGCTCTTGATTCCGGCTTCAACTCTCTCACCAGTTAGAATCAACTTAGTGAACCCCGCAGAAGAACTTCCAATCAGGTGATTAAAAAAGGGGCCTGACAGTGTACCCAAGAACATATCTACTACTTCCCTCTCAAATAGAGGTGGTTGTACTCGTCCCGCCAAGTCTCTCCATTTATGGGCATACTCCTTGAAGCCTTCATTGGAGACCATGCCCATACTCTGTAATTGAGTACAGGTTGGTGCTAAGTCCTCATTATATTGATACTGCTTGTAGAAAGCAGCAGCTAAATCCTCACAATTATGCACATCATACCTCTCTAGCTGGTAGAACCAATCCAACTGCGTCCCTGATAAACTGTCTTGGAAGAAGTGGACCCATAGGTCTTTGTCAGAAGAATGTGGTTGAATTTTCCTGACATAGGACCGTAGGTTCATCTTGGGACAAGACACCTCATCGTACTTACCAATCAGTGGCACCTTAAACTTAGGAGGGATTACAATTCCAGAAACCAAACCCAACTCTTCAAAGTCCAGCCCGGGCACTCTCTGAATCTCCATAGCTGCCAGACGTTCTTCCAGATTTTTGTATTTCTCATCTGCAGGAGGATACTGTTGTTCTGAGTAATCCTTATCTTCCTCTTCTTCAGCTTCAAAATCAGAAGGCACTGCAGCTCCTTTACCCTTTCCTTCACCCACTTCAGATGTTGATGGGAAATCTAGGACCCTTCTGGCTTGACCTTCAATCTTCTGCCCAAGGTAGCCACACCAACTCTCTTCTTCTTCTTTTTCTCTTTTTCCTTCTCTAGCAAAGCTTTGAGATCCTCCTGACCCTTAGCCAAGGTCATGAGTAGCTGTTGGAATTGTGAATTCTGAGCTTGTAAGTCTTTGACCGTTTGTTTAATATCCATCTTGCTGAAATAAACAACAGAGAGATGAGGAAACTTGGTGTGAAGACCTGTTTATGCATATGATGAATGATATGTATTCATGTAATGCATTCAAGGATTCAAAAATTCAAATTTGTTTTAAACAAAAAAGAAACACACATCATATTAATAAGATAGAATTTGTTAGTACATCAATTCCCCATGGGAAAAATAATACAAAATTCTAAGGTAAAAAAGACGTTGCACATCCTTTTTGGTGCAATGTAGGTGTTGAGAGTCTGCTCTTCATGAAGTTGAAGAGTAAGTTCCAAAACCTTTTTCTCACTGGCGTAGAATTGGGCTTCAAAAGTATCGCGTTCTCCCTTGAGCTGTATCCAACTCCTTTGCAATTCTTCGAGTGATGTTGGCATGTCAGGATGCAGGAGGGTGTATGGAACCTCTCCTTCCATAACAGGCTCTATAATCACAGGGAGAATGTAGGGATAAGGCATCATAAGACTTTGGGCGCGGGTTCATACCCACTTGAGGTAAGGCTCAAGGGGGATGGAATTCTTGTGTCCCAAGGTCTTACTGTCCACCTTGTTGGGCATCCTCCAAGCTCGGATAAACCTTTGCCTAAGTTCTTGATCGTCGTTGTCGAAGTCAAAAACCAAGTCTGGAATCAGCATGTCATGTGGGCCGTCCCTTCGGGCATACCCAAACTGTCTCAAAGCCAAACAGTGGTTGTAGGTAATTCCTCCCCTAATTCCAAGTAGAGGGACATTAGGGAATTCCCCACAACGGTCGATAATGATAACATTTTCTCTAGATCGAGAACACCAATGAACATCTGAATGTGTAAGAGTCATCAATCGTTGTGACCACCTCAAACCTTGCTCATTCTTCAAAACTGATTGGGGAAGGTGAGAAATAAACCACCTTGCCAATAGAGGAGTGCAACACATGAGAACACCTCTTTTCCTCATTATTCGAGTGTGAAATGAGTGGAGAATGTCCCTAAGTAAGGTAGGCCCAGGATTCCGTGACATGAAAATCTTGACAGCATTCACATCTATAAGCTGGTCAGGGTTTGGGAACAAGACCAACCCATAGATGAGAAGAGCTACAATCTCCTCAAAAGCTTGCAGATCTAGGGAATTCCAACAATCTTGGGCCTTCTCAAACAGAAACTTTTCCAAGAAACCCTTGACACCACTTCTAGTTTCCCAATGGCCTATGATATCAGATGGTTGCAAGTGTAAGGCTTGAGCAACATCTTCAGGCTTTGGATCTCTTTCCGTACCGTTGAAAGGTAGTTGATGGAGAATAAGAATCCTCAAGAGTTGAGAAAATTCCTCCAAAGTAGGCACTAGCTAGTAGTCAGGAAATGTAAAGAAGTGGTGTAGGGGGTCAAAGAACTGGAAGATGACTTTCACCATGTCTTCCTCTGTACTGGAGTTGACCAAGTTGAGAAGTCGACCATGTCTTTCAGTGAATGGAGAATACTCTGGAATCTTGGAAGCAAGCTCTTTGAGTTGAGGAGGAATTCTCACAAGGTTTACTTGGATGGTTTTCCCGCGAAGTGGTTCCATAACCTACAAAACAGGAACAAAGATGAAAATCCAAAATCCTTGAAATGGTTAGTGGATGCAAATGATGCTTCATGATGTCCATGATGTTATGCACAAGTATATATGTACAAGCAAATCACACAATTTCCTAGTTTAGGCTTGCATGGGGTTTCATAGGTAAGTACCCTCTTGAAGTTTAGTTGGCTCAACCTGTCCTATAAATAGTAACCGAGTTCTAAGGAGCTCAATATCACTGGATTGTTTTCTGTGTTCATTGTTTCAGTTTAGCCACTTTACTGGCGACCGAAATATTCTAAGAAAACAACCCTCAATGAGTGTAGTATCGAGTATCTACCAACTTCGGACTGCACCAAAGCCGATCATCTCACTACATCCTAAAAGGCCAAGATGGTCAAGTAAAGGTTCTAAAAGTCCATTAGTGCTTCATGACATCACTCAGCGGCCCCGTATTCTCTTTGATTTACTCAAAGGCTACCGATACCCACAAATATGTCGCACTAATATAGCTATTGCTTAGACCATGTCGGTATACCCCGCACAGTTTCCACAACGTAGTGCTATTTACCTATGAATGTTTCCCAAATCCGAGTAGAGGATTCAAACCCAAACAATAGAACCAAATGTAAAGCAATCAAAGAAAACAAGGTAAGCATGTAAAGGTGATCTAAACCCTAAGGTAACCCCACTTTTATAAGTATCCCCAGCAGAGTCGCCAGTTCTGTGATACGGTGGGAGAATTGACTTGAGATTTTGCGTTTGTGTTCGCCAATGTTTCGGTTTAGCAAGAGTCGCCACCGACTTTTTATTTTATCCAAAGGAAAGGTCAAAAAGAACAGGAAATACCTTTGAGATGTTTTCTTGGGTTCGGGGGGTAGATTATGAAAAGGGAAGGTGCTAGCACCCTTTTCATCCATGGTTTTCCATGGGCTCTTAGTTACTTGTTTAGATCACTTGCTTTGCTTTTCCAATTGTTTGAAATGGTGCTTTGTATGGTTTTGAAAGTATTTTGAAAAGAGGCCATCGTTTTGGCAATCTTTGTAATGATTCTTGTTCGTAAGAATGTATACAAATATGTTTGTCTTTTGAAAAATGTTTCAATGTTTGAAAGTTTGTTTGGAAATGTTTTGAAATTGTGTGTGTGTTTTTGAAAATAGCAAGGATGTTTGCAAATTGATCAAGTAACTAGGAGTTGTCTACCCTACTCAAAGATCTTTCCTATACATTTTTAACCCTTTGACATTGTTGTTTTACCATTGTATTTGGTAAACAAACCTATCTTTGGATGTTAAACGGGACGGGCGTGGGTCATCGTATGACCATGATAGCAATTGTGCCAAGTATCATAGCAAGTTTTTTGAGGGACTAAGATCATTTTTGTATAGGCAACCAAGATAGCGTCATCGAGGGACTATGATCTTTTTGTTTTGTTTTGTTTTGCAAAGATACCTAGCATGCATACCATGGCCATGTTTAAGGCAACAAAGTGGATGAAACCCTAGGGGTGCTTGTGTGCATTGTGTTGTCATTTTTCATGCATTTTTTTCTTGTATTAGGTCAAGCTATTTATTTGATTTTTTTGTCTTTTGCATACAAAACCCTAATTTACTATCATGTATATAATACGGTAAATTGCGTAAAGTAAATCTAACTATTACAACAATATTATGGGAAGGGGGATACAAGTTTTGAATAGGGGGATATTGCTCAAAATAAAACCCTAAAACTATTACAACCATATTGAATTTATTTGTACAAATAAATAAATAAGCAAATATTTAAATGTACAATAAATATGTAAATATGCAAAGAAATGTTTTTGTGTTTGTTTTATTCATGAAAAAATAAAATTATTTATATCTTTAAAAAAGGGGAAAATAAAAATGATTATTTTTGGAAGGGTGAAAACCCTAATTTTTGGTTTAAAAGAAAACATATGTTCTATTATTATTTATTTGTATTTAAGAAAAATAAAAATAATATGTACAAAATGTTAAAAAATAAAATTTTGTATGAAAATATTATTTTAAGTGTATAACATAATAAAATAAAAATATATAATATTTTTATAATATTTATAAGTTTATTTGAGAAAATAAAAGTATATTAACCTAATAATTTATTTATTATGCCAAAAAATAAAATAAAAAAATATGAAAAAATGCAAAAAGTAAAGAAAATAATTTTTGTGATTTTTTTAATGTTTAGAAAAAATAAATAAAGTCAGAAAATATAAAAGAAATGAGAAAATATACAAAATAAAGAAAATGGGCTAATGGGGTGCAAATAACAAAATAAAGGGTGTGGAAAGTAGAAAAGCCAGGCCCAAGCCCAAGCTGCACTTCGTCCCTGTCCTCTGAACACGCACGCGCGCCTCTGCAATGCAAATCCTGTTCTCTCTATTGCTTGCATGAAATCAAAAATTTACAACATGAAAGTTATAGCATTTTCAATCACGATTCCAACCATATCCATTTTGTGACCTAACTCTAAGAAACTAGGGAGAATTTCAGTGCCCCTAATTTATGACCTAAAATTTTCAGCAAGTTCATCATCCAAATTCTCCTAGCTCAGTTAATATAAATAAGAACTATGCATATGTACAGCTCAAGGACATTAAGGACTACATTTTTGCTTCACAAACCTAAGCCTAAGGATGTCTAAATAAGGAGATAGAACTTTGAAAATCATCTTATTCAGTCAAGTTTGGCTATGGCAATGTAGCAACTTTGAGTGAGGCCTGAAGTTCTTTTGAGCTTGCCTGAAGTTCCCTTGAACTTTCCCAATGCTTAGCTTGCTTTGAACTTGCCTGAATCTCATTGTAGAACTCAACCTGCAAAGCTTCAAAATGAAAATGGTGATGTGTGAAAATGAGGTTACAATTGCTGGACAGGGACTTGGATAGTTCAAGTGTGATGTATGGAATGTATCTGAAGTGGTTCAAGACAAAATGCACGAGCCAATTTGGTTTTGGAAGTGGTTCTGCAGATATGGCCCTGTTTTGACAAGAACTTGTGATTTTGCATTTTAGGGTGTTTTGGGAGCTTAGCAAATCGTGTTTCTGGCTTGAGACAATATGCTGAGGTTTTTTGAAATGATCACCAGACTTGGTTTTAACAGGTGCACAAGTTATGGACCTTTTGCAAGCTTTCTTGCTTTTGAAGCAAAAGTGAGTTGACAAATGCTCAAAGCCTATACAGGCTAGCTCAAGGCCTGCACATAGTTGGTGAACTTTTCCTGATGTTTGTGGATGTTGTTTGTATCAAGAGATCAGGTTCAATGCTCAAGATAAACAAAATTGCAAAAAGTATGCTTTATGGAAATGGTATTGCAACCTTTATGCCATTTTTGGAATAATTCTTTGTGTAATGCTCCATAGCTCAGAACAATGCTAATATCCATTGTATTTGCATTAAATTAAGGAGTGTGGAAAGGTTTAATACCTGTAAAACAAGTACAAACATGCTTAGAACAGATTTGCAACTTGTAGCAATGTGCAACATGCCATGGACAAAAGTTTGAAATGGCCATTTTCATTCCTTCGATTCTCCCTAACCACAAATGATCTTGGAGAGTTCTATGACATTTTGGAAAGCTTGTAAAATGATCTACAATCCATCTTTGAAATAAATTTTGATATATTCCACTTGGAACTATGTGAAAAGTTGCCATGAAGATAGGTCAAAATCCTATCTAAACTAGGGCAAAATTTCACTAAGTTAAAAGTTTCATGGACCCCTATTCACAAAATCATAACTTGAGATCCAAGCATCTTTTTGGAAAAATTTGTGAATAAAAGTTGTATATTTTGTGGAGGAATACAACTTTCATGTTGGAAGTTTTCTTTGAATCCAATTGCATCATGGTGAAAAAGTTGGGAAAAGTTGGGAAAAAATAAGAAATTTTCATAACTTAGAAAATTTCTAAGTTATGAAAATTTTCAATCTTAAACCCTAATTTTCAAAATTAGGTTTCTTGGTGAACAAGTTTCATGTTTTGACACATCTTGATGAAAAATGACCCCTGGCACTTGATTTTGACCAAAAAGTCAAAGTTTGACTTTTCAGTGTACAATTGATTTTTGATCAGTTGACTGGAAAATTCATTTGTCAATCCAATGCATTTGAGATCTTTTGAACTATGTGATTAGGTCAAGATGATGCCATTGAGTCCTTGAAACCATGCTTGAACCCAATTTGCCATTGGCTAGGTTAAAAATCAGAAATTGCCCTTCTACAGTCAAAACCCTAAAAATGACCATTTTGCCCTTTTGATGACCTGATCAAATTTCTTGAGGAGTTGTGGTCCAAACATGATCAAATGGTTCATATGAGTCTATAATGTTGATGTGGATCAAAAATTATGAGGTTTGACTGTAAATTGTCCACATTTGACTTTTTCCCCAATACAACTGATTTTTAGGTCAACTGTCCAATTGATTGGGCAAAAATTTGATTCAAGACTTGAAACTTGGTATGAGCAATCTTAGAGGTCCAATATGAAGTATGAAAGTCACATGAGGCATTGGAAGTCCAAAAATACTTATGAAAACTCAAACCCTAATTTCAGGTCATCAGTGCAAGGAGATGTCTTGAGCTGAGCAAACCCTAATCTGGTCTTGAGTCCAAAGAGTCTTGTGAGGAGAATCTTGATAAAATGAGAGGGAAAATTTTGGGGTACAACAAAGCCCAATTCTACTCAAGCGAGAAGAAGGTTTTAGAACTCACTCGTTTACTTCACGAAGAGCAGACTCTCAACACCTACATTGCACTGAAGAGGATGCACAACGTCTTTTTATCTTTGAATTTTGTACTATTTTTCCCTAGGGGCATTGATGTAAACAAATTCTATTTTATTAATATAACGTGTATTCCTTTTTGTTTAACACAAATTTGAATTTTCGAATCCTTGAAAACATTGCATGAATACATATCATTCATCATGTGCATAAACATGTCTTTACAAGAAGTTTCCTCATCCTTCTGCTGTTTATTTCAGCAACATGGATCTTGAACAAATGGTTAAAGACTTGCAAGCTCAGAATTCACAATTTCAACAGCTACTCTTGAACTTGGTCAAGGGGCAGGAGGAGCTCAAGACTCTGCTAGAGAAAGAAAAAGAGAAAAAGAAGAAGAAGCGAGCCGGTGTAGTTATCATGGGCAGAAGGTTTGAAGGACAAGCCAGACGGACTTTGGAATTTCCATCAACCTCTGAGGAAGGGGAAAGAAAAGGTAAAGAGACTGCAGTGCCTTCAGATTCTGAAGCTGAAGAAGAGGAAGATGAGGACTACTCAGAATAACAATACCCTCCGGCCAATGAAAAATACAAAAACTTGGAAGAGCGTCTAGCTGCTATGGAGATACAGAGAGTACCGGGGCTGGATTTTGAGGAGTTAGGGTTGGTATCTGGTATTGTAATACCTCCTAAGTTTAAAGTGCCTCTATTTGCCAATTATGATGGGTTGTCTTGTCCCAATATACACCTACGGTCTTATGTCAGGAAAATTCAGCCACATTCTGCTGACAAAGATTTGTGGGTCCACTTTTTCCAAGACAGTTTGTCAGGAACACAACTTGATTGGTTCTACCAGTTGGAGAGGTCTGATGTTTATAATTTGGAGGACTTGGAAGCTGCCTTCTACAAACAGTATCAATACAATGCCGACTTGGCACCAACCCGTACTCAACTCCAGAGTATGGCCATGGTGTCCAATGAGGGTTTCAAAGACTACACCTAAAAGTGGAGGGATTTAGCCGGAAGGGTGCAACCACCTTTATCTGAAAGAGAGCTAGTGAACATGTTCTTGGGAACTCTGTCAGGTCATTTCTTTAATCACCTGATTGGAAGCTCCTCTGCAGATTTCACTGAATTGATTTTAACTGGCGAAAGGGTGGAAGCCGGTATTAGAAGCGGGAAAATTCAGAAAGACGCATCTACCTCTACTGTTGTAAAAAAGCCCTTCACTGGAAAGAAGGAAGTGTCTGCTGTCTATGCTCAGAGGAATCAGGGAAGAAACGAACGACGACCAACAATGGGGGCCGTTATGATTCAAAAGTCTGCATCAGACCAGCCAAGAAACAATTAGCCTAGAAATGATCAGCCGAGAAATAACCAGCAAAGGGTGGAAAGGCCTGTAAGGAAATTCACCAAGATAAACATGACTCCTGCTCAAGTCCTACCACATCTCCTGAAGTTGAATCTGGCCATGTTGAAAGAGGCCCCTAAAAATCGCAATACTTCATCTCCACACTACCATCTGAACGCCAGGTGCGCTTACCATTCAGAAATCCCAGGGCACGACACCAACAACTGTTGGGCTCTGAAGAACAAGATTCAAGATCTGATCGACGCAAAGGAAGTTGAATTTGAAGCTCCTGAAAAACCAAATGTTATCTCCGCTCCAATGCCTATGCATGGACACAATGCCAGTGTTGTGGAAGAAGATCTATTTGTTTCTACTGTGGATGAACTGTTAACTCCTCTCCTAACCATGAAGTTGAATTTGTTGAAAGCTGGGGTGTTCCCAGGTTGTGACCAAGATTGCCATACCTGCCTGTCCTTATCATTTGATTGTCCTCTGTTGAAGAAAGGTATCCAACAATTGATTGATAACCAGGAAATTTTGTTTGAGAAAGATCCTGTTTCACCCATTCCAGTTCCAGAAGTTTCAATAATAACCATATACGCCAATTCTTCCAGGGTTCCTAAAAAACCCGTTAGGATTACATCCTCTCCTATGAATACTCCGTTGAAGATAACAATGCCCGGGCCTGCCCCATACAAATCAGATAAAATGGTACCATGGAACTATGGTGGAGAAATATACTACCATGGTGTCAAACAGATTGAACAGACCGCCGATGAAGAGAGTTCTGAAGAAGACAATTCTGACATCAGTAACATTGCCGGAACAAGCAAAATTACCCGCAGTGGGAGAATTTTCTCTCTAGAGATTGTGCCACCAAAGGAAGTCTCTGGACCCGTTGCCTTTCTGAAGATTACAGTTGTACCAGTGATTACACCTGCAAGTGTACCCGCCAACAATGACAATGCAATTCCTATCCCTACTTCCGCTTCTGAGAATAAAGGAAATAATGTTCAAGAGGAGATTGTCCTGACGAAGGCTCAGTCACTAGTTATTCCTAGGACGTCCAAAAACGAGATGGAAGAAATCCTGAGGATCATTAAGAAAAGTGATTATAATGTGGTAGAACAACTGGGGCAGACCCCCTCCAAAATCTCTATGTTAGCTCTGCTACTGTGCTCTAAGGAACATGCTAAAGCTTTGGTCAAGTTTCTAAAGACCGCACATGTACCGCAAGAGACATCGACTGATCAATTCCAAGAGTGTGTAGCCAGTCTAACAACTGACAATGGTTTGGGTTTCTCTGATTCTGACTTGACCTCCAAAGGAAGAAAACATAACGACGCACTGCATGTCTCAGTGGAGTGTAGGGGAACCACCCTAGCCCATGTCCTGGTTGATACTGGATAATCTCTGAACGTATTGCCAAAGAAAGCCCTGGATAAACTGGATTGTGAAGGCCTAACCCTGAAACCTAGCAACATCATTGTGAGAGCATTTGACGGCTCTAAAAGGATGGTCCATGGTGAGGTAGACATCCCGATCAAGGTGGGTACCCAGACGTTCAATTCGACATTCTACGTGATGGGCATCCGTCATTCTTACTCTTGCCTGTTGGGACGCCCTTGGATTCACAATGACGGTGCGGTCACCTCGACTTTGCATCAGATGCTGAAGTACCCTATCCAAGGGAAAATCATAACTGTCCATGGTGAAGAGGAATACATGATTAGTCATCTGAATTCTTTTCGATATGTAGAATTGGATGGCGAATTCATTGAGACCCCTTTCTAACATTTTGAAGAAGTTTCTCAGGAAATAGCAGCGACCAAGGCGATATCCTCAACTTCTGTGATCACAAGACCTCCACCTCGGATGTCTTCTCTAAAGGATGCAAGGGCAGTAGTGGAAGAAGGCGGATCCACTATCTGGGGCCAGCTTCCCGACTTTCCTTTCAAATCAGACAAGTTCGGCTTGGGGTTCACCTCAACTGCTCAAAAGGCCGTGCGCCGCTCCCGTGCCAGAGGGCCACATGTGAAGATCAGCCACCGAGGGGTTAATGCACTAGAGGACAGTGAAGAAGAGGGCAGCTTGGAAGACTAGATTTTCCCTACTGTCAGCGGAGGACTGTGCAACTGGGAGGCAAAAGACTTTGTTCCGATTACTTTTATACCGCAGTAATTTATCTTTTCCATTTCTGTTGGATCTGTAATAATTCACAAACAATTCGTACTTTTTCAACCTTGTGTCTTACCCGAGGCACATAGGTCCATTTGTAAGGGTTCTTATTTCATTTTTATATGTCATTTTAATGAATCATGGACGCTTTTCATATTTAAAACTTTTGTGCTCATTGTATTTCTTTTACATTTTGTTGTTTAAAGATGGCTATGCCCTTACACACACCCACACTCACAAATGCAGGTACCCTTCAACTCCGGAACCCATGGGTAACGATACTGCTATAGCCTTCAGTGACTCTGAAGATCTAGTCTACCAAGCCGAATACGAAGGTGAGGAAGATTGTGAGGTGCCAGGGGAATTGGCCAGACTTCTACAACAAGAGGAACGAGCAACTTTGCCTCATGAGGAGCTGTTGGATACAATCAACTTGGGTACTGAGGAAGACAGAAAGTAAATCAGAGTGGGTGCCAATCTAGAGCCGAGTGTCAAGGAGCGCCTAATTCAGCTGCTGCATGAATATGTTGAGATCTTTGTCTGGTCATATGAAGACATGCCGGGACTCGATATAGACATTGTGGTACACCGTCTACCTACAAGAGAAGACTGTCCGCCAGTGAAACAGAAAGTTCGCCGCATGAGGCTCAACATGTCAGAAAAGATCAAAGTAGAAGTTATGAAGCAGTTCAATGCTGGATTTCTGGCTGTTACTTCCTATCCACAATGGGTTGCTAACATTGTTCTCGTGCCTAAGAAGGACGGCAAAGTTAGAATGTGCGTGGATTATAGAGATTTAAACAGGGCTAGCCCTAAAGATGATTTTCCACTTCCGCACATTGACATTCTGGTTGACAATACAGCTCAGCATAAAGTATTTTCTTTCATGGAAGGATTCTCAAGCTATAACCAGATCAAAATGGCACCTGAGGACATGGAGAAAACTACATTTGTCACACAGTGGGGTACATTCTGCTACAAAGTGATGCCATTCAGACTGAAGAATGCCGGGGCAACCTATTAACGTGCCATGGTAGCTTTGCTTCATGATATGATACATCATGAGATAGAGGTCTATGTAGATGACATGATAGCCCGATCACAAACTAAAGAAGAACACCTTGATCACTTGCAAAAGTTGTTTGTCAGGTTGAAGGAGTACAAGCTAAGATTAAACCTTAACAAGTGCACATTCGGAGTCCGGTCCGGTAAGCTCTTAGGTTTCATTGTCAACAACAAAGGCATCGAGGTTGATCCTGCCAAAGTCAAAGCTATACAAGAAATGCCTGCTCCTCGCACTGAGAAGGAGGTCAGAGGTTTCTTGGAACGCCTAAACTACATTGCTAGGTTCATTTCTCACCTAACATCTACTTGTGAACCAATCTTCAAGCTGTTGAAGAAAGATCAGGTAGTTAGATGGAATGATGACTGTCAAATTGCTTTCGATAAAATCAAGGAGTATTTACAAGAGCCTCCTGTCTTGATGCCGCCCGTCGAAGGAAGACTGCTAATAATGTATCTGACCGTCTTGGAGAACTCAATGGGGTGCGTATTGGGGCCGCATGACGAGTCTGGCCGAAAAGAGCATGCCATTTATTTCCTTAGCAAAAAGTTTACCGACTGTGAAACTAGATATTCACTGCTCGAGAAAACTTGTTGCGCTTTGGTATGGGCTGCTCGCCGGCTAAGGTAGTATATGTTGACTCATACCACTTTGCTGATATCTAAGATGGATCCGACAAAATACATCTTCGAGAAACCTGCTTTGTCTGGAAGGATAGCTAGATGGCAGATGATCCTAACAGAGTATGATATACATTACACGACCCAAAAAGCTATAAAGGGTAGTGTGCTAGCTGATCATCTGGCTCATCAAGCTGTAGAAGATTATCAATCCATGAAGTTTGACTTCCCTAACGAAGACATCATGACATTGGACAACATTGAAAACTTCAGACCATATGACGGACCTGAACAAGGATCCCGATGGACCCTGTACTTTAATGGGGCCTCCATTGCGCTTGGTAACGGTATCGGCGCTGTGCTTATGTCTCCAGAAGGTTGCCACACTCCTTTTACAGCCAGACTTTGCTTCAACTGTACGAACAACATGGTAGAGTACGAAGCTTGCATCTTTGGGCTCAAGGATGCCGTAGACTTGGGAATCAAATCTTTAATTGTGTTTGGGGACTCACCTTTGGTCATCAGTCAGATCAAAGGAGAGTGGGACACTAATAATACAAACCTCATCCCTTACAAAGAACATGTCTTGACATTGTTACCACATTTCGAGCAGATTACCTTCGAGCATTTCCCGTAAGAAGAAAATCAGCTAGCAGATGCTCTAGCTACAATGTCATCCATGTTTAAACTTAATTGGGATAATGAGGCTCCCCAAATCACCATTGAACGAATGGACGAACCTACACACTGTCACGAGATTAATACCGAAGAAGTAGTGGACCAGCCTTGGTTTCATGAAGTCAAAAGGTATCTCGAGGCCCAAGAATACCCTGAAGGAGCTAAAGTCAATGACAAAAAGTTCTTAAGGAGATTCTCGACTAAGTTCTTCCTAAGTAATGGTATCCTATACAAACGCAATCATGATTCTATTCTGCTCCGTTGTGTGGACAAGCTTGAAGCTGAAAATATTATGGCTGAATTGCATGAAGGTACATTTGGCACTCACTCTAGCGGGCATATGATGGCTAAAAAGATTCTAAGGGCAGGCTATTACTGGTCTATCATGGAAGTTGACTGCTATCAACACTCCCTCACTTGTCATAAATGTCAAATCTATGCAGAAAATGTGCACGTGCCTCTTGTTCCTCTAAATGTCTTAACAGCTCCTTGGCCCTTTGCTATGTGGGGGATCAACATGATTGGGGAGATCAAGTCTACAACATCCAATGGACACTGCTTCATTCTGGTGGCCATTGATTATTTCACAAAGTGGGTCAAAGCAGCCTCCTTCGCATCTGTTACTAAGAATGTTGTTGCCCGCTTCATCAAGCAGAATCTTATTTGCTGGTACGGTATCCCCGAAAGGATCATCACTGATAACGGTACAAACCTTAACAATACTATGATCACTGCCTTGTGTGAGCAGTTCAAGATTCAACATCACAATTCATCCCCCTATCGGCCAAAGATGAATGGTGCAGTCGAAGCGACAAACAAAAATATCTAAAAGATCATACAAAAGATGATAGACACCTACAAGGAATGGCACGAGATGTTACCGTTTGCTCTCCACGGGTACCGCACCACGGCTCGCACGTCAACTGGGGCAACACCTATTCCTTGGTATATGGCATGTAGGTTGTTTTACCTATTGAGGTTCAGATCCCCTCTTTGAGAATCATGAAGGATGCAGGTTTGAGTGAAGACGATTGGATTTAAACCCGACTTGATCGGTTGAACTTAATTGACGAAAAGAGACTTACTGCTATTTTCCATGGTCAGACGTATCAAAAACAGATGATCAAGGCTTTCAACAAGAAAGTCAGACGCCAAGTGTATCAAGTTGGAGATCTAGTGATCAAGCGCATCATCTTGCCACAAAGTGATCCCAGGGGAAAATGGACTCCTACCTATGAAGGACCATTTTTAATCAAGAACATCTTTTCTGGTGGGGCAATGATCTTAACCACCATGGGCGGCGACGACCTGCCGCACCCTGCGAACGCAGACATAGTCAAAAGATACTATGCATAAATGACCCGCTAGGTTGACACACCTAGGCAAAACAAGGGCATCCCGGTGAATCGAAAACCCGAAAGGGCGACTCAGGACAAAATTAGGGATAATTAAAAAAAGTACACCCGACAAGTTGAAAACTCGAAAGGGCGACTTGGGAAAAAAAGGGTTTCCCGGTGGATCGAAAACCCGAAAGGGCGGTCCAGGCAAAAGTTAGGGAATTGAAGCGTATGATTATGTCTCGTCGGATCACTTTAAAGACAATCTCTTCACTGACAAACCTGGAGCTTCTGATCAATCCAATCATCTTCGGACGAAGCAACGAATGGACAAGATATTCGGAGTTATGAAGGCTATAGCAGAATGGGGACCCCATGGAATTTTTTACACATAACTATCTTTCTTTGTATAAAATTTTTCACAATTTTTACGACACCATCCTCTTACTAGGATGACTGTCTCCTTTGTACATAAATATTGATTCAAAGTAAATACAAAGATATCTTTAAAGTGCAGAAAACCTTTTGTCTTTTTCTTTTACACTTGTGTTTTATTTTGCAAAAACGTCCAATGATTCATTAAATGAACATATGCATTTGAACATAATTACTGTTTACAAATAAACAGGAATGAAAAAGAACAATTACTGACAGGTTGAAAGGATAGGAAAACGTCTTTAGGCTATTCCATGAGAAATCCTTACAGTACATCATCTAGATCCCCAGAAGAGCTAATATTTCAAACCCTTAATCCCCATCAGAGTTAAAACTTCAAACTCCCAGATCCCCAGCTGTGATACGGTGGAAGAACTGACTGTTTTTGGAATGCTGGTTTGCGTTTTGCGTTTGTTTTTGCAAAATGTCGCGGTAAGCAAGAGTCACCACCGACTTTTATTTTATCCAACAAGGAAAGGAAAAAAGCAAAACAAAATTCCTTTTTCGAGATATTTCTGAGTACAGGGGGTAGATTATAGAAAGGGAAGGTATTAGCACCCTTTTTATTCGTAGTTATCTACGGGATCTTAGGTACTTGCTCATTGTTTTCAAAATTGTTTTCTTTGTGCTTGTGGGTTTGAAAAAAGTTTTTGTTTTAACTTCGATTTAACTCTCGCTTAAGAGTGTAATGAAGTGTTTTTGAAAACTTGTTTGTAAAAGTGTGTAAGTGTGAAAAAAGTTTTGTTTTGGATGAGCAAGTATCTAAGAGCTAATTTACCTACTCAAAAAAGGAATCGTTCTATGCTAATTTCCTTTAGATAATGCTATCCCACTATTAGTGAGTAGGTAGCACCGTCGTTGGAGTTTTAAGGGTCAATTCGAAAGAGGGACATACGGTCACTAAAGCAATGTTAGGACGTCTTAGCGATAACCCTAATGTCTTAGATCATTTATCCGAGGCAACCATTTTGAGGCAACTATGATCTTTTAGACAAGAGGACGACCTCTAAAACAACCTATACTCAATGACTGTGTACGAAGGCAACCAAGTGGGGTGTACCCTAGAAGTGCGCATGTGCGAGTGTGTTGATTTCAGTTATTTTTATCTTTGCACATGTTTAGGGTGATCTAACTGTTTTAAATTAGACATTTATTCTTGTCATGCAAACCCTATTATCAAACATCTAGCACTTGTATACTTTGCAGAATTAAAGTGCGAAATTTAAACTAACTATTACAAGGCGTCGGGTATTTACATCGCCAAAAACAACCCTTTGAAAATAAAAGAAAAGCGATAAAAATAAATGTCCTAATTAAATATTACAATCCGGGAGCAGATACAATATTTGAATAAAGAAAAATAAAGCGCGTGGGAAATTTAAATCGAATGCGAAATTAGGGTTTTAACCCTCTTAATTAAAGAAAATGTTTTTGTTGTTTTTATTATTTTTAAGAAAAGAAATTAATTCCTAAAATTAAATGCTAAATTAATTAATGAAAAAAATTAAATGACATATTTTTGGAGTTTTTTGTTATTTTAGGAAAGAAAATAAAATGGCTAAATTAGTGTTAAAATCTATTAATTCTAATTGATTTTATTTATTTACAAAATAAATTAAAGTTACCTAATTAACCAACCTAATTAATTAATTAATATTTATTAATGAAAAAAATAAAGTTCTGAATTTTAATTGGGTAAAAAATATTTTTGGTGATTTTTTGATAAAAAGGAAATTATGTTATTGGTTAGTAAATAAATAAAAACAAATAAAATAATGAAATTAAATAAGCAAAATATAAGAAAAGTATAGAATGGGCCTGAGAAAGTGAGGTGTGAATAGCAAGGATGTTGGCCCATTTGTGAAGATCCAATTGACTTATGTGATCCCCTGCATGTGCGTTTGACTGGGTCCATGGTACACCTTTAATGCTGGCCACCAGATCTGGCCATCTGGCCATCTGGCGCACTGGATGGTGAATGTCCATGATGGATGCTTGGCTTGAGTGTGCACCTGATTACCTGCAATAATTTGGAAAAATAACAAATGCTGGAGGCAGGGATCGAACCCCTGACCTCTAGCCTCTAATGCCCTGAAATCATGTGTGGCAACCACTAGGCCATGTGGTTCTATTTGTTAATGAAATACAATGCAATAATAATATAAAAAACGCGTGCGCTGTTTGAATGGACAAATGGGGGAGTACCAATGCATCATCCCTGTCCTCCCTCTGTAGCTAAAAATCTGTAACATTTATACCTACGGACGCTGGCTGTCACTACAAGTCGTGTCCATTCCAAAATCTCGTACAGGCCATGTAAATGGATTCTAAGACCTGGGTTGAGTTCGTCTCATCCTCCTGAATGCAACCATGCCCATTATTAGGGCCAATTTTTTATGAAACAAAAAGCCCTAAAACCAAACACAAAACCCTAACAATGGTGATCCATGATATAGGTCATATAAATGAAATTGGTTATTGCAAAAAGCTTGCAAATGATATGGTGATCCAGAATATGCAATTATTTTTCATTATAGATGCAAGAATGAAGCTTTTGGAATTAAAGAATATGGTGATTCCGTGAACGACTTACAGTGCACTGGAGGGCTTGGAAACGCGTGGTTTTGCTTTCTTTCGCTTGTGGAGATTTCCAGGAGACGATTGGGACAATTGCCAAGCCTTGAGGATACCTCTAAGAGTGATTTAGAACTCACACTTTTCTTTGATTTTTTCAGATTTTGTTTGCTCTCTATGCTTGATCTCCAACCCTGTTTTTGGTCTGCACGTAACCCTTATGTACCACACAATGCATTATGGTTGATTGCCTTGCCCAAATCTTCCTCTTTCAATAAAATTGATATTTGATTTGATCCTCCTTTAAAACTTTCCAAAATTGGTTCCTTTGCAATATTTTTATACACAATTGCCTTGATACGAGTTTGGAATGGTGCTAGCTGTCCAATGAAGCTTGAAATCATCAAAAGATCTTTGGTTTTCAATATTTTTGATTTTATCTGATTTGTTTTGATTTAATTCAAATTAATTCAAATAAAAATCAAAACAATTAATAAAAATATGATATGGACACATGGCCAAAGCTAGAGCACGTGGGAAATAATTCCAACTCAAAACAAGTGCAAAACAATGGGCCCATTTTGCAAAATTTGAAGTTTTGGGCATAGTTGACTTTTGGCAATTTTGCAAAAAAGTCCAACTTCAACAATTCATAACTTCCTCAATTTTGAACCTTTGGAGGTGTTCTTAGACTTTTTAGAAATCTTGAGATGTCCTCTAACCAACCTTTTTGGTCTCATCTCATTTTGATATTCCATGCTCAAGTTAGAAGCTTTGACAAAAAAGGTGTTTTTGTTGACTTTCAAAAATGACCTATAATGTCCAAATTCATAACTGCTTGTGAATGCATATTTTGAACTTGGGAGATGAATATGGATTGTAGGTATCCTCTTCAAAATGAGCTTTGGATGGGTCATTTCGCATAAAGTATGAGAAAGTTATGCTTGGTCAAAGTTGAGTTGACTTTTCCTACAAAACCCTAATTTAGCAACTTTTGAATCTTAATGAATTATGAGCAATCCTTGATGAATCATGATCAACCCTTGATAAAATGATGAAATATACTTCAAAATTAGAATATTGACAAAAAATCTTGAAGTTGGACTATATGTGGGTCACAGTTGACTTTTGCCCTAGCATAGTCGTTTTTTTGACCTTTGAGCAATTGACTGAGCAAACTTCCTCTGCAAGGCTTGAAACTTGACATGGATAATATTGAGAACATATTAGGACAATGTTGAGCATTTTGGACCACTTGGACTCAAGTATCTTGATGCAACAAGAAACCCTAGTTTGGGATAGACTGCCTTAAGAGAGAGCTTGTCTGGCCAATCCTTGAGAAACCTTGAGCAACTTGGAGATCTTTCTTGCAATGTTTTGATAAATATGGGAGGTAAAATTTTGGGGTACAACAGCTGTCCCTTTTCAATATTCTTAAACCTGAGGATGTAGATTAGCTTTCGTGCCTTTCGTGATCCAAAGGTGGAAGATGATTGAACACTAGAGTGCCCATAAATCTGCACTCACATGACATGGTATTCGTCTTGTGATGTCGGGAATGGGCTTACAGATGCCATTTGGAGATTGCTGACGAGGGGATGGGCTTAAAGATGCAATCTGGAGGAGTGTCGATCGCATAAGAGATTCCTTAGCGAGAGCTTTCATACCTGTTGTTGTGGAAGATTCCGCTGGGGAAGTCTGATCTTTGTTGAGAGAAGTAGAATTTTAAGAGCTTCGGTCCGTTGTTTTGCTGGTGAGTCGTCTCTGTCGATATTTAGGAACTTTGATCATCCGTACTCAACTGAGGAATCATTCTTGCTGAGATTTAGGAACTTGTCTGTAATTCAGTTGAGGTGTCGAGATTTAGGAACTTACCCGTAATTCAACTTAGGTGACGAGATTTAGGAACTTTCCCGTAATTCAACTGAGGTGTTGAGATTTAGGAACTAGTCCATACTTCAACTATTTTGCTAAGGTTTAGGAACCTGTCCGTAATTCAACTGCTTTGCTGAGATTTAGGAACTTTTCCGTGATTCAATTGAGAAAACTTCTTTGTTGAGATTTAGGAACTTGTCTGTAATTCAACGGAGGAACATCTTTGTCGAGAATTAGGAACTTGCCCGTACTTAAACTGAGAAAAACATCTCTGCTGATGTTGTAACCCAAAATTTTCCCTCTTATTTTATCAATATTCCCCCCCACAAGACTCTTTGAAGTCCAGAAAGGATTAGGGTTTGCTCTGCTCAATACATCTCCTTGCACTGATGACCTGAAATTAGGGTTTGAGTTTGCACAGGTATTTTTGGACTTCCAATGCTCAATATGACTTTCATGCTTCATGTTGGACTTACAAGATTGTCCATACCAAGTTTCAAGCCTTGAATCAAATTTTTGCCCAGCCAATTGGACAGTTGACCTAGAAATCAGCTGTATTGGGGAAAAAGTCAATTGTGGCCAATTTACAGTCAAACCTCATAAATTTTGATCCATATCAACATTATAAGCTCATATGAACCATTTGATCAAGTTTGGACCACAACTCCTCAAGAAATTTGATCAGATCACCAAAAGGGCAAAATGGTCATTTTTAGGGTTTTGACTGCAGAAGGGCAATATCTGACTTTTTACCTAGCCAATGGCAAATTGGGTTCAAGCATAGACTAAAGGACTCAATGGAATCATCTTGACCTATTCACAAGGTTCAAAAGATCTCAATTGCATTGGATTGGCAGATGAATTTTTCAATCAACTGATCAAAATTTGACTATACACTGAAAAGTCAAACTTTGACTTTTTGGTCAAAATCAAGTGCCAAGGGTCATTTTTCATCAAGATGTGTCAAAACATGAAACTTGTTCATCAAGAAACCTAATTTTTCAAATTAGGGTTTAAGATTGAAAATTTTCATAACTTAGAATTTTTCTAAGTTATGAAATTTTCTTAATTTTTCCCAACTTTGCCTAACATTTTCACCATGATGCAATTGGATTCAAACAAAACTTCCAACATGAAAGTTGTATTCCTCCACAAAGTATACAACTTTGATTCACAAAGTTTTCCAAAATGAAGCTTGGATCTCAAGTTATGATTTTTGGAACAAGGGTCCGTGAAACTTTTAACATAGTGAAAATTTGCCCTAGTTTAGGCAGGATTTTGACCTATCTTCTTGGAAAATTTTAACCTAGTTCCACTTGGAATCTCAAAATGCATTTCAAATATGGATTATAGAGCATGTTACAAGATTTCTAAAAAGTCCAAGAACTCTCCAAAATCATTTGTGGTTAGGGAGAATCGAAAGCTTGAAGTTGGCAAAAACTCACTTTTGATCCATGGCATGTTCATATTGATACAAGTTGCAAACTCTAATCAGCCTTGTTTGTACTTGATTACAGGTCTCAAAACCTTTCCATACTCAATAATTAAATGCAAATCCATTGGTATAAGGCTTTGTTTTGGTCATGGGAGGATTGCACACAAGATTAATCCTTAAATAGCAAAAAGGCAACATTGCCATTTTTATCAAATGTGCTTTATGTCAAACCACATCTCTTGAGCCTTGAACAAGATCTGGTAAAACACACAATATCCACCAACTTGAGGGGCTAAGATCACAGGGGGCAGGATGATAGATAGCTTGTACAGGCTTGTCTTGCATCATTGCTTGTTTTTGCTTAAAAATACAAGAAACATGTCAAATACAACACAACTTGCACATCTGTGAAAACCAACTCTTACAAGATTTTGAGACAAGTTTCACACATTTCATTGAACCTAAAACACGAGCCTTTGAGCCCTCAAACCTTCCATAGCACAAAATCATATTCCATTGGCAAAACAGGGCACTCCCCGCAGTTTGACTTCCATAGCAAAAACCCCTCGTGCGTTTTGCCCCAAACTTGTTCAAACATATTCCACATAACCTATCCAAGTTATCCCAACCGTTGAAGAGTGAATGTAACTCCCTTTACAAGGTTTACCATTTCTGTTTTCAGCTTGTGCAGGTTGAGTTCTACAAGCTTGTTCAAGCACATTCAAGATAAGCTAGGCATTGGGGAAGGTCAGGGGAAGTTCAAACAAGCTCCCAAACATCTCAGGCCTCACTGAAAAGTTCCACATTGCCATACACGAAGTCAACTGAAACAGGTTTTTGTCAACTTCCTATCTCTCTATTTAGGAATCATTAGGCTTAGGTTTGTGAATAAAAAATGTAGTATTCATAGCCATGAAGCTGTACATATGCTCAGTTTTCATTTAAGTTAATCGTGTTAAGATAATTTGATCCATGAACTTCCTGAAAAATTAGGTTAGAATTTAGGGCCAGAGAAATTCTCTCTGGTCTTTGAGAGTTAGATTAAGTTTCTTATATGGTTGAATTCGTCTTGAAAAATGCTACAACTTTGATGTTATGAGTTTTTGCATTAGAGCACGTATGCAGGATCTGGAAATTTGTACAGGGCGCGTGTTTTGTTTTTGACAAAGGTTGAAGATGAAGTCCATATGGGTTGGGCCTGGTTCTGGCTCACTTTCTGCACCCCCTGCCTTGCTGACTGCACCCCCTGGCCCATTTCTTCATATTTTTATATTTTTGTATTTATTTGTCATTTCTGATTTTATTCTATTATTTCTAAACATAAAAAATACCAAAAATATTTTTTATAAACATTCACATTTATTTTTTATATTTTATTTTATTTTTCTAACATGAAAATATATTTTAATTAGATATACTATTTATTTTCTCAAATAGAAGCTTGTAAACAATATATAATATTTTTTTATTTAAATAATATTTTCTCATATATTATTATTTTTTTAAAATATTTGTATGTATTTATATTTATTTTCTTGTACATAAAATATATATATATATATATATATATATATATATATATATATATATATATATATATATATATATATATATATATATATATATATATATATATATATATATATATATATATATATATATATATATATATATATATATATATATATATATATATATATATATACTTTCTTAAAAGAAAATTAGGGTTTTTTACCCTTAATAAAAAAATAATCTTTTTATTTATTTATTTTTACATTAAATATTATACTTTTACATACATAAAAAACCAAAAACATCTTTTTGAATATTCATAATATTTTGTATATTTATTTAATTGATCATTTAAATAATTGTCCATTTACTTATTTGTACCATTTATTCAATTTGGATGTAATAGTAAAAATTAGGATTTTAATTTCTTGCAAATATTCCCCATTCAAAATTGTATCCCCCTTCCCATATCAAATGTTGTAATAGTGTAGATTTATTTTACGTATTTATACTTTCAAATATGCCATGCTAGAGATTAGGGTTTGTATGCAAAAAAATCCAAAATAAAAACAAATAGCTTGACTAATACAAAGACAAAAAAGCATGTAAATTGACAACACAATGCACACTTGCACCCCTAGGGTTTCATTCACTTGTTGCCTTTAAAATGGCCATGTTATGCATGTTGAGTATCTTGGCAAAACAAAAACAAAACAAAAGATCATAGTCCCTCGATGACGCTATCTTGGTTGCCTATACAAAAGTGATCTAGTCCCTCAAAATTGATAAAGATACTTAGCACAATTGCTATCATGGTACATATGATGACCCGTGTCTATCCCGTTTAACATCCTAATACAAGGTTGTTTACCAAATGCAATGGTAAAACAACACTATCAAAAGGGTTAAAAATATGTAGGAAAGATCTTTGAGTAAAATAGGGTAGACAACTCTTAGTTACTTGATCAAAACTTGCAAAAACATCCTTGCTATTTTCAAACACACCTCACAACACAATTTCAAAACATTTCCCAAATCAAACTTTCAAAACATTGAAATATCTTTTCAAAAGACCATACACCTTTGTATACATTCAAAAATCATTACAAAGGTTGCCACAACGATGGCCTCTTTTTCAAAACATTTTCAAAACCACACACAAAGCACCATTTCAAACAATTAGAAAAGCAAAGCAAGTGATCTAAACAAGTAACTAAGAGCCCATGGATAACCTTGGATGAAAAGGGTGCTTGCACCTTCCCTTTTCATAATCTACCCCCCAAACCCAAGAAAACATCTCAAAGGTCTTTCTTGTGCTTTTTGACCTTTCCTTTGGATAAAATAAAAAGTCGGCGGCGACTCTTGTTAAACCGAAACATTTGCGAACACAAACACAAAACCTCAAGTCAGTTCTCCCACCGTATCACAGAACTGGCGACTTTACTGGGGATTATACTTTAAAAGTGGAGTAACCTTAGGGTTTAGATCACCTTTACATGCTTATCTTGTTTGCTTTGATTGCTTTACATTTGGTTCTTTTGTTTGGGTTTGAATCCTCCACCCGGATTTTTGGGAAACATTCTTAGGTAAATAGCAATACGTTGTGGAAACTGTGCGGGGTATACCGACATGGTTGAATCAATAACTATATTAGTGCGACATATTTGTGGGTACCGGTAGCCTTTGAGTCAATCAAAGAGAATACGGGGCCGCTGAGTGATGTCATGAAGCACTAATGAACTTTTAGAACCTTTACTTGACCATCTTGGCCTTTTTAGGGGTAGTGAGATAACCGGCTTTGGTGCAGTCCGAAGTTGGTAGATACTCGATACTACACTCATTGAGGGTTGTTATCTTGGAATATTTCGGTCGCCAGTTAAGTGGCTAAACTTAAACAATGAACACAGAAAATAATCCAGTGATATTGAGCTCCTTAGAACCCGTTTACTATTTATAGGACAGGTTAAGCCAACTAACTTCAAGAGGGTACTTACCTATGAAACCCCATGCAAGCCTGAAACTAGGATCTTATGTGATTTTCTTGCACATATACTTGTGCATACATCATGAACATCATGAAACATCATATGCATCCACTAACCATTTCAAGGGTTTGGATCTTCATCTTTGTTCCTGTTTTGTAGGTCATGGTATCACTCTGCAGAAAAACTATCCAGGTCAACCTTGTGAGAATCCCTCCTCAACTCAAGGAGCTTACTTCCAAGATTCCATAGGATTCTCCCTTCAGTGAAAGACATGGAAGACTTCTCAACTTGGTCAACTCCAACATTGAAGAAGACATGGTGAAAGTTCTCTTCCAGTTATTTGACCCCCTACACCATTGATTTACATTTCCTGATTACCAACTAGTGCCTACTTTGGAGGAATTCTCTTAACTCCTGAGGATTCCTATTCTCCATCAACTATCCTACAACAGTACGGAAAGAGAACCAAAGCCTGAAGATGTTGCTCAAGCCCTACACTTGTAACCATCTGATATCAAAGGTCATTGGGAAACCAGAAGTGGTGTCAAGGGTTTCTTGGCAAAGTTTCTGTTTGAGAAGGCACAAGACTGCTGGAATTCTCTAGATCTGCAAGCTTTTGAGGAGATTGTAGCACTTCTCATCTATGGGTTGGGCTTGTTCCCAAACCCTGACCAACTTATAGATGTGAATGCTGTCAAAATTTTCATATCTCGGAATTCTGTGCCTACATTGCTTGGGGACATCTTACACTCATTTTACACACAAACAATGAGGAAAAGAGGTGTTCTCATGTGTTGTACCCCTCTTCTAGCAAGGTGGTTTATTTCTCACCTTCCCCAATCAATCTTGAAGAATGAGCAAGGTTTGAGGTGGTCACAATGATTGATGGCTCTTACATATTCTGATGTTCATTGGTGTTCTTGGTCCAGAGAAAATGTCATCATCATTGATCGTTGCGGGGAATTCCCTAATGTCCCACTACTTGGAAATAAGGGAGGCATTACCTACAACCCTTGTTTAGCTCTGAGACAATTTGGGTATGCCCGAAGGGATGGCCCTCATGACATGCTGATTCCAGACTTGGTTTTTGACTTCGACAACGACACTCAAGGACTTCGACAAAGGTTTATCCGAGCTTGGAGGATGCCCAACAAAGTGGACAGTAAGACACTGGGACACAAGAATTCCATCCCCCTTGAGCCTTACCTCAAGTGGGTACGAACCCGCGCCCAGAATCTTATGATGCCTTACCCCTACATTCTGCCTATGATCAAAGAGCCTGTTATGGAAGGAGAGGTTCCATACACCCTCCTACATCCTGACATGCCAACATCATTGGAGGATTTGCAAAATAGTTAGATACAGCTCAAGGAAGAACAGAATTCTTTTGAAGCCAACTTCTACGCCAGTGAGAAGAAGGTTTTGGAACTTACTCGAAAACTCCATGAAGAGTAGACTCTCAACACTTACATCGCACCGAAAAGGATGCGCAACGTCTTTTTACATTAGAATTTTGTATTGTTTTTGCCCATGGGGCCTTTATGCACTAACAAATTCTTCTTATTAATATGACGTGCGTTCTTTTTTGTTTACAACAAATTTGAATTTCTGAATCCTTGAATGCATTACATGAATAACATATCATTCATCATATGCATAAGCAGGTCTTCACACCAGGTTTCCTTATCTTTCTGCTGTTTATTTCAGTAAGATGGATATAGTGCAGACGATCAAAGACCTACAAGCACAGAATTCACAGTTCCAACAACTCCTCATGACCTTGGCAAAGGGTCAAGAGGACCTTAAATCACTGTTAGAGAAAGAAAAGGAAAAAGAAAAGAAGAAAAAGAAAAGAACGGGTGTAGCTACTTTGGGGAGAAGGTTTGAGAACCAGGCTAGAAGGGTCCTAGATTTCCCCTCGACGTCTGATGAAGGGGTTGGTAAAGGAAAGGGAGTTGCAATGCCCTCCGAGTCTGAAGCTGAAGAAGAAGAAGAAGAAGAAGAAGAGGATGAAGATTACTCCGAGCAGCAGTACCCTCCTGAGGACGATAAGTATAAGAATATGGAAGATCGGCTGGTAGCCATAGAGGTACAAAGAGTACCTTGGTTGGATTTCGAAGAACTAGGGTTGGTTGCTAGGATTTTCATTCCCCCTAAATTCAAAGTGCCTACATTTGCTAAATATGATGGTTTGTCTTGTCCGAAGATGCATCTACGGTCTTACGTCAGAAAGATCCAACCTCACTCTTTTGATAAGGATCTGTGGGTCCACTTTTTTCAGGATAGTTTGTCGGGTACGCAATTGGATTGGTTCTATCATCTTGAAAGATCTGATGTACATATGGGAGGATTTGGCTGCTGCTTTCTATCGACAATATCAATATAACGCAGATTTAGCGCCTACTCGTACTCAATTACAAAGTATGGGTATGGTCTCTAATGAAGGCTTTAAGGAGTATGCCCAGAAGTGGCGGGATTTGGCTGGAAGGGTGCAGCCACCATTGTCTGAAAGAGAGCTGGTTGATATGTTTTTAGGGACCCTGTCAGGTCCATTCTTTAATCACTTGATCGGGAGCTCATCTGCAGGGTTCACCGAATTACTTCTGACGGGTGAAAGGGTCGAAGCTGGCATTAAGAGTGGTAAAATTCAGAAGGATGCATCTGCTTCCGCCGCTATCAAGAAGACCTTTCCAGCCAAGAAAGAGGTTTCGGCTGTTTACACCCAGAGAAATCAAGGAAGAATGGAGCACCGACCAGCGGTGGGGGCTGTGATGATCCAAAACTCCTCAGCCGATCAACCTCGAAGCAGTCAACCCAGAGCTAACCAAACCAGGGTGGAAAGGCCTGCACGATAATTCACCCGGATCAATATGACACCTGCTCAGGTTCTCCCTCATCTGTTAAAGTTAAACCTTACAAACTTGAAAGAGGCACCGAAAAACCCAAATACCTCTTCTCCCTATTATCATTCAAATGCAAAGTGTACCTATCATTCGGACAGTGTGGGGCACGACACTAACAACTGTTGGGCCCTTAAAAATAAGATCCAGGATTTAATAGATGCCAAGGAGGTGGAGTTTGATGTAACACCCCAGTTTCAATTATTTGGTTTATTTAAATTTGGGAAATTATTTTATTAGAATTAATAAAATAAAAAGGAATTATTTATTTTGAAATATGGAGGAAAATGAAAGAAATAAGAAAATGCTGAGTTTTAAGTTATTGGGCTTGGAGGTTGTTAGTAAAGAGTGGGGGTGAAAAAGAAATAAAGTTATGTTTTGGAACTCAAGTTAGTTTCCTCATTTTTCACGATAAACAGAAGTTGGGAATTTGGGGAAATAGAGCTCTGAAGGTACGAAGAACGAAGAACGAGGAACATCGCTCAAGAATTCAAAGCTGCTAATTGATAAGGTAAGGGGGGTTATTACTCGATTTACCTTTGTTTATGGGTTTATGTACGGTTGATTTGGGTAATCGTAGGGAAAAACCCCAATTGTTAGATGTTACTAGGAATTGATACCCTTAGGATTGAACCTTGTTAGAAAAGGGTTAGGTTCCCAATTATTATGAATCGATTAGGAATTTTAGGTTCCAAATGGTGGATTGGAGTATAACTGCATGATCGTGAATTTACCTTAGAGGTTTAGGGATAACCTTAATGTTGTCAGAAATTCCCTAAAAAGGACGATTAATTCCGGTTAAGGTTACTATAATGATTGTTGGTAATTATGAAATGGATGTGTTGTTTTGAGTTGTGAAATATCGATGTCGTTGGGTACCGAAATGCGCGTTTAGCCGGCATTTTCCCGCGTTTGGCTGCTGTTCTGAGCTGCTGCAGGGTCAGGAAAATCCTGTACGCGCTCAGCAACACGGGCCGTGTTGCACAACACGGGCACCCATGTTGCTCTTCTGTGTTGGGGGATGGTGTGCTTCTGGTTGCACAACACGGGCCGTGTCGCACAACACGGGTACCCGTGTTAGGTCCCCTGTAATGAGAAAAATGTGTGTTTCTGGATATGTTACAACACGGGCCGTGTTGCACAACACGGGCACCCGTGTTGCTCTGCTGTGTTGACTTTTCTGAATTTTGGTTTTTGTGCGTTATTGTGGATTTTATTGTCGTGCCTTGGATAATGTTATCGAGCATGAATTATGATATGACTTGATATGATTGATGTTTAAATAGTATGCTGAGTGATTACATGCTATCCATATCTGTTATGATTGATGTTGTTGATGTGCATGATATGTTGATTGATGTTCATAGTATGCTGAGTGTTACATACTTACATATCATGTTGCATTTGTTAATTCCCATTGTGTGGAATTAACATGGTGGCCAATATACGTGTCCGCGATTTAATGGAACGTTGAGGTGGTAGCCGTGTCTGCGATATAATGGAACGGTGAGTTATCCGTGACCCGAGATTTAATGGGGCGGTGAAGTGGTACCACATGCATGGGTGTGTTACATTACCTTGAATATAACATGAATGGATGATTTTTCCAATGTTGTATTTGATTGTTGTATGCACGTATGATTGCTAAACGGTTGACGATGTTTTGATGATTATTTGCAAATCTGAAAAGTAATATATCATGGGTATATGAATTGTAAAGGTTCTTGTGAACTATGAAATATGCTAATTTTTGGGTGATGATTATGATTTCCTGAATTGATTGTTATGAACGTATAATCAAATGTATAATTGAGATGCTCACCCTTACTGTTGAATATTTCAGATTGAGGAGCTTCGTTCAGGTGCTTGGCGAAGGCTTGTCGTTCTAGTTTATTTTTCGTTTTAGTATTGTCCGGGTCATGCTCTGATAGTTGTAACTCCGGGAACGTTTGTTTGTCGAGCTGCTTTAATCAGACTCGTTTAGTTTCCTTATGTTTGGTTATAATATGATGTTGACATTTTCCAGGTGTTAATCCCTGATGATTGAAAATATTATAACTTTGGTTTTATTAAATAAATTATTCCGCTGTGTAAACATGTATGAGTTACTACTAAGATTATGCATGACAGGAATTTGTGTTATTATTTTAAGAGAATTGTAGCATCCTCGTTGATACATGTACTCTGATATTATGCTTTTAATAATTGCGAAAAAAATTACTCGGGGTTATTAGAGGGTGTTACAATAGTGGTATCAGAGCATAGTCGGTCGTTGCGACCAGAGTCTTGAGTCAGTCATCCCTTTTGTATGCGATTAGTGTAAGGTAACACTGTCGATACTGTATTCTAATGTGGAGTATGTTTTAATTCTCAGGAATATGGCTGGAGGAGGTAACGGACGAAATGATGCTGCACTAGCTGAGGCTTTGGGTATGTTAGCTGGTGTACTTGCTGGAAACCCAACTGGAGGCGTGATTGGTGCTGATAGGCAATTGGGAAACTTCCAAAGGAACAATCCTCCGTTGTTCAAAGGTACACATGACCCTGAAGGTGCTCAGAAGTGGCTGAAGGAAATCGAAAGGATTTTCCGTGTGATTGATTGTGCTGAAGATCTGAAAGTCAGATATGGTACGCATATGTTGGCAGAAGAAGCCGACGACTGGTGGGTTGCCACAAGGACTGAAATGGTTCAGGATGGAGAGGCGCTGACTTGGGCTAACTTCAGAAGGGCTTTTCTGAGGAGGTACTTTCCTGAAGATGTTCGGGGAAGAAAGGAAATTGAGTTTTTGGAGCTTAAGCAGGGCAATCTGACTGTTAGTGAGTATGCTACTAAGTTCACTGAGCTGACAAAGTATTATGCACACTACAACAATGATGAGGCTGGGGAATTCTCTAAGTGTATCAAATTTGAGAATGGTCTCCGAGATGAGATTAAGCAGGGAATCAGGTACCAGCGTATTCGTAGATTTTCTGATCTGGTGGATTGTAGCAGAATCTTGGAAGAAGATATTACCAAGAATAGGTCGTCTCACTCTCGTGGGGCTGTTGACAAAAGAGGAAAGCAACATATGGACCGTGGCAAGTCATATGGTAGAGATAACCAGAGATCAGGCGGTTGGAAAAGGCCTAGTGGGGGAGATTCTAAGGCTCCTATCAGGTGCTACAGGTGTGGTGAGTCTGGTCATCACATTCGAGATTGCAAGAGTGATGAGAAGAAGTGCTATAGATGTGGAAAGGCTGGTCATTTGTCTATTGATTGCAAAGGGAAGTCTGTTACTTGTTACAATTGTGGCGAAGAAGGTCACATTCGTCCGCAGTGTCCCAAGCCTAGGAAGGATCAGTCAGGTGGAAAAGTGTTCGCTTTGTCTGGATCTGAGACTACTCCAGAGGATCGATTGATTAAAGGTACGTGTTTTATTCATGGCACACCTTTAGTTGCAATTATTGATACTGGTGCAACTCATTCTTTCATTTCTGTGGATTGTGCTGAGAGGTTGAAACTGGACATATCTGGTATGCGAGGTAGCATGGTTGTTGATACTCCTGCATCGGGTTCAGTGACAACTTCACTTGTATGTAGGAATTGTCCTATTGAGATTTTTGGTAGAGGTTTCGGTATGGATTTAGTGTTCCTACCGCTTGAACAAATTGATATTATCCTTGGGATGAACTGGTTGGAATTCAACCGGGTTCATCTGAACTGCTTTGCTAAGACGGTGATTTTCCCAGAGGCAGTTGGCGTCGAGAATTTGACTATGACTGCTAGGCAGGTACAAGAAGCAATGGAAGATGGTGCTAATGTGTTTATGTTACTTGCTTCGTTAGATGCAACAGGAAAGGTCAGGAGTGGTGAATTGCCAGTGGTGTGTGATTTCCCAGAAGTCTTTCCTGATGATGTCGGTGAGTTACCTCCAGAGAGAGAAGTGGAATTTTCTATAGATTTGATTCCTGGTACGAGACCGGTGTCAATGGCGCCATATCGTATGTCTGCGTCTGAGTTGGCTGAATTGAAGAGTCAGTTGGAAGATTTACTGGAGAAGAAGTTTATTCATCCAAGTGTTTCGCCTTGGGGTGCTCCGGTATTGTTGGTTAAGAAGAAAGAAGGTTCTATGAGACTGTGTGTTGATTACAGGCAATTGAACAAGGTAACCATTAAGAATCGGTACCCGTTACCGAGGATTGATGATTTAATGGATCAACTAATTGGAGCCAGTGTATTCAGTAAGATTGACTTGAGATCTGGATATCATCAGATTCGTGTGAAAGCGGAAGATATTCAAAAGACTGCTTTTCGAACGAGGTATGGGCATTATGAATATTCTGTTATGCCGTTCGGAGTTACTAATGCACCTGGTTATTTCATGGAATATATGAACAGGATTTTTCATCCGTATCTGGATAAGTTTGTTGTGGTTTTTATTGATGACATTCTGATTTATTCCAAGAATGACGAAGAGCATGCGGAACATCTCAGAATTGTGTTAGAATTGTTGAAAGATAGGAAGCTGTATGCAAAGTTGTCCAAATGTGAGTTCTGGCTGAATGAAGTTAGTTTTCTTGGACATGTGATTTCTAAGAATGGTATTGCAGTGGATCCTACAAAAGTAGAAGCAGTATCTCAGTGGGAAGCGCCGAAGACTGTTTCTGAAATAAGAAGTTTTCTTGGTCTTGCAGGTTATTACAGAAAGTTTATCGAAGGATTCTCAAAGTTAGCATTGCCGTTGACGAAATTGACTCGTAAAGGACAAGCGTTTATTTGGGATTCTGATTGTGAGAAAGGTTTCCAAGAATTGAAACGGAGATTGACTAGTGCTCTTATTCTGATTTTGCCGAATCCGGCGGAATCTTTTGTGGTCTATTGTGATGCATCTCTGTTGGGTCTAGGTGGTGTTTTAATGCAGAATCAACAGGTAGTTGCGTATGCTTCGAGACAGTTGAAGGTTCATGAAAGGAACTATCCTACTCATGACTTAGAATTGGCAGCAGTTGTGTTTGTCTTGAAATTGTGGAGACATTATCTGTATGGTTCGAGATTTGAAGTGTATAGTGATCATAAGAGTTTGAAGTATCTTTTCGATCAGAAAGAGCTCAATATGAGGCAAAGAAGGTGGTTGGAATTTCTCAAAGATTATGATTTTGGTTTGAATTACCATCCTGGTAAGGCAAATGTGGTTGCTGATGCTTTGAGCAGGAAATCCTTGCATATGTCTATGATGATGGTTCGTGAATTGGATTTAATTGAACAATTCCGAGATTTGAGTTTGGTTTGTGAAAGTACTCCGAAGTGTGTTCGTTTGGGTATGTTGAAACTTACTAGTGGTATTCTAGAAGAGATCAGGATCGGGCAGAAATCTGATGTTAATTTAGTTGATAAATTGACATTGATCAACCAAGGTCAAGGTGGTGAGTTTAGAATTGATGAAAATGATGTTATGAGATTTGGCGATAGAGTTTGTGTTCCTGATGTTGCAGAAATCAAGAAGAGTATATTAGAGGAAGGACATCGCAGTGGGATGAGTATTCATCCGGGTGCCACGAAAATGTATCATGATTTGAAGAAATTGTTTTGGTGGCCGGGAATGAAAAAGGAAATAGCTGAATTTGTGTATGCATGTTTAATCTGTCAGAAATCGAAGATTGAGCATCAGAAGCCGTCTGGATTTATGCAACCAATGTTTATTCCAGAATGGAAGTGGGATAGCATTTCGATGGATTTTGTATCTGGGTTGCCGAGGACTCCTATGAATTGTGAAGCGATATGGGTCGTTGTGGATAGGTTGACTAAATATGCTCATTTTATACCGGTGCGAATGGATTACTCAATGGAGAGATTGGCACAGTTATATATTGAGAAAATAGTGAGTCTGCATGGAGTTCCTTCTAGTATTGTGTCAGATAGAGATCCGAGATTCACTTCGAAATTTTGGGAAGGATTGCAGAAGGCTTTGGGTACTAAATTGAGGTTGAGTTCAGCTTACCATCCTCAGACTGATGGACAGACGGAGAGGACGATTCAATCGTTAGAAGATTTATTGCGTGCTTGTGTTTTAGAGAAGGGTGGAACTTGGGATAGCTATTTGCCATTGATTGAATTTACTTATAACAATAGTTACCATTCGAGTATTGATATGGCTCCGTTTGAGGCATTGTATGGTAGACGGTGTAGAACGCCTTTGTGTTGGTATGAATCTGGAGAGAGTTCAGTAATTGGGCCAGAAATTGTTCAGCAGACTACTGAAAAGATCAAATTGATTCAAGAGAAGATGAGAGCTTCTCAGAGTCGTCAGAAAAGTTATCATGATAAGAGGAGGAAGAATTTAGAATTCAGTGCTGGAGACCATGTGTTTATGAGAGTTACTCCGATGACGGGTATTGGTCGAGCATTGAAATCTAAGAAGTTGACTCCGCGTTTTATTGGTCCGTTTCAGATTACAGAAAGAGTTGGAGAAGTTTCTTATCGTATTGCTTTACCTCCGAGACTTGCGAATTTGCACGATGTTTTTCATGTTTCTCAGTTGAGGAGATACATTCCAGACCCATCTCATGTAATCCAAATAGATGATGTACAGGTGAGAGATAACCTGACAGTAGAAACATTGCCTATGAGGATAGAAGATCGGGAAGTGAAACAGTTAAGAGGTAAAGAGATAGCATTAGTGAAGGTTGCTTGGGGAGGTCCAGCAGATGGAAATATCACTTGGGAGCTGGAGAGCCAGATGAAAGAGGCTTATCCGGAACTGTTCGTCTAAGGTATGTTTTCGAGGACGAAAACTCTTTTAGTGGGGGAGAGTTGTAACACCCCAGTTTCAATTATTTGGTTTATTTAAATTTGGGAAATTATTTTATTAGAATTAATAAAATAAAAAGGAATTATTTATTTTGAAATATGGAGGAAAATGAAAGAAATAAGAAAATGCTGAGTTTTAAGTTATTGGGCTTGGAGGTTGTTAGTAAAGAGTGGGGGTGAAAAAGAAATAAAGTTATGTTTTGGAACTCAAGTTAGTTTCCTCATTTTTCACGATAAACAGAAGTTGGGAATTTGGGGAAATAGAGCTCTGAAGGTACGAAGAACGAAGAACGAGGAACATCGCTCAAGAATTCAAAGCTGCTAATTGATAAGGTAAGGGGGGCTATTACTCGATTTACCTTTGTTTATGGGTTTATGTACGGTTGATTTGGGTAATCGTAGGGAAAAACCCCAATTGTTAGATGTTACTAGGAATTGATACCCTTAGGATTGAACCTTGTTAGAAAAGGGTTAGGTTCCCAATTATTATGAATCGATTAGGAATTTTAGGTTCCAAATGGTGGATTGGAGTATAACTGCATGATCGTGAATTTACCTTAGAGGTTTAGGGATAACCTTAATGTTGTCAGAAATTCCCTAAAAAGGACGATTAATTCCGGTTAAGGTTACTATAATGATTGTTGGTAATTATGAAATGGATGTGTTGTTTTGAGTTGTGAAATATCGATGTCGTTGGGTACCGAAATGCGCGTTTAGCCGGCATTTTCCCGCGTTTGGCTGCTGTTCTGAGCTGCTGCAGGGTCAGGAAAATCCTGTACGCGCTCAGCAACACGGGCCGTGTTGCACAACACGGGCACCCGTGTTGCTCTTCTGTGTTGGGGGATGGTGTGCTTCTGGTTGCACAACACGGGCCGTGTCGCACAACACGGGTACCCGTGTTAGGTCCCCTGTAATGAGAAAAATGTGTGTTTCTGGATATGTTACAACACGGGCCGTGTTGCACAACACGGGCACCCGTGTTGCTCTGCTGTGTTGACTTTTCTGAATTTTGGTTTTTGTGCGTTATTGTGGATTTTATTGTCATGCCTTGGATAATGTTATCGAGCATGAATTATGATATGACTTGATATGATTGATGTTTAAATAGTATGCTGAGTGATTACATGCTATCCATATCTGTTATGATTGATGTTGTTGATGTGCATGATATGTTGATTGATGTTCATAGTATGCTGAGTGTTACATACTTACATATCATGTTGCATTTGTTAATTCCCATTGTGTGGAATTAACATGGTGGCCAATATACGTGTCCGCGATTTAATGGAATGTTGAGGTGGTAGTCGTGTCCGCGATATAATGGAACGGTGAGTTATCCGTGACCCGAGATTTAATGGGGCGGTGAAGTGGTACCACATGCATGGGTGTGTTGCATTACCTTGAATATAACATGAATGGATGATTTTTCCAATGTTGTATTTGATTGTTGTATGCACGTATGATTGCTAAACGGTTGACGATGTTTTGATGATTATTTGCAAATCTGAAAAGTAATATATCATGGGTATATGAATTGTAAAGGTTCTTGTGAACTATGAAATATGCTAATTTTTGGGTGATGATTATGATTTCCTGAATTGATTGTTATGAACGTATAATCAAATGTATAATTGAGATGCTCACCCTTACTGTTGAATATTTCAGATTGAGGAGCTTCGTTCAGGTGCTTGGCGAAGGCTTGTCGTTCTAGTTTATTTTTCGTTTTAGTATTGTCCGGGTCATGCTCTGATAGTTGTAACTCCGGGAACGTTTGTTTGTCGAGCTGCTTTAATCAGACTCGTTTAGTTTCCTTATGTTTGGTTATAATATGATGTTGACATTTTCCAGGTGTTAATCCCTGATGATTGAAAATATTATAACTTTGGTTTTATTAAATAAATTATTCCGCTGTGTAAACATGTATGAGTTACTACTAAGATTATGCATGACAGGAATTTGTGTTATTATTTTAAGAGAATTGTAGCATCCTCGTTGATACATGTACTCTGATATTATGCTTTTAATAATTGCGAAAAAAATTACTCGGGGTTATTAGAGGGTGTTACATTTGATGCCCCCGAAAAACCTAATGTGATATCCGCTCATATGCCAAAACATGGTCATAATGTCCATGCTATTGTAGAAGATCTTCATGTTACTGTTGTTGATGACTTAATGACTCCGTTGCTAATGATCAAGATGAATTTGTTGAAAGCCGGGATTTTCCTAGGCTGTGGAAAAGATTATTACCGTTGTTCGACCTTGCAATCCGACTGTCCGTTATTGACGTCAGGCATCCAACGCCCGATGGATACTCAAGAAATCCTCTTCAAGAAAACTCATGTTACTCCTGTTACTCCAATTAATGATGTTGCTATAATCACCATTTCCGAAAATATTTCCAAGGTCTCCAAAAGACCTGTTAAGATTACACACGATCCAAAGTGTGTACCTCTGAAGATTACTATGTCGGGGCCTATCCCATATAAGTTCAACAAGACAATATCATGGAATTATGGAGGAGAGATCTTCTATCACGGTGTTAAGCAGATCGAATCTGTCAAAGAAAGTTCCGATGAAGAGACTCCTGATGTGGGATATATTGCAGGGACAAGTAAGATCACTCGTAGCGGAAGAATCTTCTCTTCGGAGATTTCTCCTCCAAGGGAAATCTTCGGACCCTCAAGTGCTCCTGTGCCAGTCAAGATATATGTGCGAAGCCCAGTTATTGAAGAAATTGTTACTCTCGAAGCTATACCCTCTGCTGTTACTGCTGATAAAGGTAAGGGGATCCAAGAAGCGCCCGTCAGGACGAGGGCTCAGACTTTGGTTATCCCCGAGACCACCCAAAAGGAAATGGAGGAGATTTTAAAGATAATTAAGAAAAGCGACTATGATGTCGTAGAACAACTGGGGCAAACCCCTTCAAAAATCTTTATGCTAGCTCTATTGCTCTGCTCCGAGGCTCACGCCAAAGCATTGATCAAATTCCTGAAGACGGCGCACATGCCTCAAGAAACTTCTTCAGATCCGTTTTAAGAGTGTGTAGCTAGCCTTACAGCCGACAATGGTCTTGGTTTCTCTGATGCCGATCTAACATCTAAGGGAAGAAAGCATAATGATGTGCTGCATGTTTCGGTAGAGTGCAGAGGGACCACACTTGCTCATGTTCTGGTTGATACCGGGTCATCTTTAAATGTCCTACCAAAGAAAGACTTGGACAGACTAGACTGTGAAGGTTTGACCTTAAAGCCCAGTAATATCATTGTTAGGGCCTTCGACGGTTCTAAACGGATGGTTCACGGAGAGGTGGACATCCCAATTAAGGTAGGAACATAAATTTTCAATTCTACATTTTATGTGATGGACATCCATCCTTCATATTCATGCTTGTTGGGAAGGCCATGGATCCACAACGCTGGGGCAGTCACTTATTCTCTACACCAAATGCTCAAATACCCAGTCCAGGGTAAAATCATAACAGTTCATGGTGAGGAGGAGTATATGATAAGCCACCTTAACTCTTTCCGCTACGTGGAGTTAGATGGTGAATTCATAGAAACACCTTTCCAACACTTTGAAGAGGTTTCTCCTGAAGTTGCGGTAGCCAAGACAACGACTGTTATGCCCATTATTACCAAACCTGTGTCCCGGATGTCATCCCTTAAAGATGCGAAGGCTGTGATCAAGGAAGGAGGAAGCACAGTATGGGGTCAACTTCCAGATTTTCCTTACAAGACAGATAAGTTCGGTTTGGGGTTCACTGTTACTGGTCAGAAGGCCGTGCATCGCTCCCGGGATGGAGGACCGCCATTGAAAATCACTCACCACGGAGTTCATGCTTTAGAGGATGATGAAGAAGAAAGCAATTTTGAAGACTGGATCTTTCCAACTATTGAAGGAGGACTGAACAACTGGGAGGCGAAAGACTTCGTTCCCATTACTTTCATCAATCATTAATTTATCTTTTGAACATTTCTTGTTTGGTCTGTAATAATTATTAAACAATTCGTACACTCTTTTTGCCTTATGCCTTACCCGGGGCATATAGGTCCATTTGTAAGGGTTTTGATTCTTCATTTTCATATGCCATTTAATGAATCATGGATGTTTTCATATATAAACTTTTGTGTTAATTTTTTTTCTTTTTACATTTTATTTGTTTAAAGGTGGCTATCCCTTACACACACCCACACTCACAAAATGCAGGTATCCATCCACTCCGGATTCCATGGGTAACAATTCTTCTATGGCCTTCAGTGACTCTGAAGATCTGGTCAATCATGCCGAGTACGAAGGTGATGAAGACTGTGAAGTGCCTGGAGAGTTGGCTAGACTTTTGAAACAGGAAGAAAGGGCTATTCTGCCCCATGAAGAGTTGTTAAAGACTATCAATTTGGGTACTGCCGAAGACAGAAAAGAGGTTAAAGTAGGTGCCAACCTAGAGCCAAGTGTCAAAGAGCGCTTAGTTCAGTTGTTGAATGAATATGTTGAGATCTTTGCCTGGTCCTATGAAGATATGACGGGACTGGATACATATATTTTGGTTCACCGTCTCCCTACAAGATAATACTATCCACCAATCAAACAGAAAGTCCGCTGAATGAGGCCCGGCATGTCCGAAAAGATCAAAGCTGAAGTGATGAAGCAGTTCAATGTTGGCTTTCTTGCTGTTACTTCCTATCCACAATGGGTTGCTAACATTGTGCCCGTGCCTAAGAAGGACGGCAAAGTCAGAATATGCGTGGATTACAGGACTTAAACAGGGCTAGCCCTAAAGATGACTTTCCACTACTGCACATTGACATCTTGGTCGACAATACAGCTCAGCATAAGGTATTCTCTTTCACGGATGGATTTTCAGGGTACAACCAGATCAAAATGGCCCCCGAAGACATGGAAAAGACTACTTTCGTTACGCAGTGGGGTACCTTCTGCTATAAAGTGATGCCATTCGGACTGAAGAATGTCGGGGCAACCTATCAGCGAGCCATGGTAGATTTGTTTCATGACATGATACATCATGAGATTAAAGTCTACGTAGATGATATGATAGCCCGTTCACAAACAGAAGAAGAACACCTCGACCATCGGCAAAAGCTGTTTGTCAGGTTAAAGGAATACAAGCTCAGACTGAACCCTAGAAAGTGCACTTTTGGAGTCAGGTCCGGTAAACTTTTGGGATTCATCGTCAGTAACAAAGGCATCGAGGTTGATCCTGCCAAAGTCAAAGCTATACAAGAAATGCCTGCCCCTCGCACTGAGAAGGAGGCCAGAGGTTTCTTGGGACGCCTAAACTACATTGCAAGGTTCATCTCTCACCTAACATCTACCTGTGAACCAATCTTCAAGCTGTTGAAGAAAGACCAGGTGGTTAAATGGAATGATGACTGTTAAGTTGCTTTCGATAACATCAAGGAGTATTTACTGGAACCTCCTATCTTGATGCCACCCGTCGAAGGAAGGCCGTTAATCATGTATCTGACTATTTTGGATAATTCAATGGGGTGCGTATTGGGCCAACATGACGAGTCTGGCCGAAAAGAGCATGCCATTTATTACCTTAGCAAAAAGTTTACCGACTGTGAGACCCGATACTCACTGCTCGAGAAAACTTGTTGCGCTTTGGTATGGGCTGCTCGCCGACTAAGGCAGTATATGTTGACACATACCACTCTGCTGATTTCTAAAATGGATCCGATCAAGTACATCTTCGAGAAGCCTGCTCTATCCGGAAGAATCGCTAGATGGCAGATGATCCTCACCGAATATGACATACAATACACGACCCAAAAAGCTATAAAGGGGAGTGTGCTAGCCGATCATCTGGCCCATCAAGCCGTCGAAGATTACCAATCCATGAGATTCGACTTCCCCGACGAGGATATCATGACTTTGGATAACATTGAAGAGAATATAACATATGACAGACCTGAACAAGGATCCCGATGGACCCTGTACTTTGATGGTGCCTCCAATGCACTTGGAAATGGCATCGGCGCAGTACTTATCTCTCCAGAAGGTTGCCACACACCTTTCACCGCTAGACTGTGCTTCAGCTGTACCAACAACATGGCCGAGTATGAAGCTTGTATCTTTGGTCTCAAGGCTGCTATTGACTTGGGAATCAAATCTTTGATTGTATTTGGGGACTCAGCTTTGGTTATCAGTCAAATCAAAGGAGAGTGAGATACTAAGCACCCCAACCTCATCCCTTACAAAGAACATGTCTTGACATTATTACCATATTTCGAGCAGATTACCTTCGAGCACTTCCCGCGAGAAGAGAATTAGCTAGCAGATGCGCTAGCTACAATGTCATCCATGTTTAAACTTAATTGGGATAATGAGGCTCCTCAAATCACCATTGAACGAATGGACGAACCTGCACATTGTCACGAGATTAATACCGAAGAAGTGGTGGACCGACCTTGGTTTCATGATGTTAAAAGGTATCTCGAAGCACAAGAATACCCTGAAGAAGCTTCAGTCAACGACAAAAAGTTCTTAAAGAGGTTCGCTGCCAAGTTCTTTCTGAGCAATGGTATCCTATACAAGCGCAATCTTGATTGTGTCCTACTCCGTTGTGTGGACAAAGTTGAAGCTGAGAAGATCATGGTTGAACTACATAATGGCACCTTTGGCACCCACTCAAGCGGTCATATGATGGCTAAGAAGATTCTACGGGCGGGCTACTACTGGTCTACCATGGAAGCTGATTGTCATCAATATTCCCGTACTTGTCACAAATGCCAAATCTATGCTGACAAGGTACATATTCCTCCAGTTCCTCTCAATGTCTTAACAGCTCCTTGGCCATTCGTGATGTGGGGAATCAACATGATTAGAGAGATCAAGCCTACAACATCCAATGGACACCATTTCATCCTGGTGGCCATTGATTACTTTACCAAGTGGGTCGAAGCAGCTTCCTTCACATCTGTTACAAAGTATGTGGTTGCCCGCTTCATCAAGCAGAACCTCATATGCCGGTATGGTATCCCCGACAGGATCATCACTGACAACGGTACAAATTTGAACAATACTATGATCACCGCTCTGTGCGAGCAGTTCAAGATTCAACACCACAATTCATCTCCCTATCGGCCTAAGATGAACGGTGTTGTCGAAGCTGCGAACAAAAATATCAAAAAGATCATTCAAAAGATGACAGTCACCTACAAGGACTGGAATGAGATGTTACCGTTTTCTCTGCACGGGTACCGTACCACGATACACACTTCAACTGGGGAAACCCCCTTTTCTTTGGTATATGGCATGGAAGTTGTTTTACCTATGGAAATTCAGATTCCTTCCTTGAGAATCATGAAGGATGCTGGTTTGAGTGAAGACGATTGGATTCAGGCCCAGCTTGATCAACTTAACTTGATTGACGAGAAGCGACTTACTGTTGTTTGCCATGATCAGGCGTATCAGAAACGTATGATCAAGACCTTCAACAAGAAAGTCAAGAGACAAGTATATCAAGTCGGGGACCTTGTAATCAAGCGAATCATCTTGCCGCAAAGTGATCCCAGGGGCAAATGGGATCCTACTTACAAAGGACCATTTGTGATCAAAAACATCTTTTCTGTTGGGGCAATGATCCTGACCACCAAGGACGGTGATGACCTACCGCACCCTGCGAACGCAGACATAGTCAAAAGATACTACGCATAAACGACCCGACAAGTCGAAAACCCGAAAGGGCGACTTGGGCAAAAATAGGCATCCCGGTGAATCGAAAACCTGAAAGGGCAGTTCAGGAAAAAATTAGGGATAAATAAAAAAAATCTGTACACCTAGCAAGTTGAAAATTTGAAAGGGCGACTTGGGAAAAAAGGGTTTCCCGGTGGATCAAAAACCCTAAAGGGCGATCCAAGCAAAAGTTAGGGAATTAAAGCGTATGCCTATGTCTTGTCAGATCACTTTAAGAACAATCTCTGCACAGACAAGCTCCGTGTTTCTGATCAACCTAATCAATGTCAAACGGGGCAACGAATGGATAAGGTACTCAGAGTTACGAAGGCTATAGCATAATGGGAACCCCATGGAATTGTTACACATAGCCATCTTTCTTTGTATAAAAGTTTTCTCATTTTTATGACAACATTCTCGTACTAGGATGTCTGTCTCCTTTGTACAAAATACCTACACAAAGTTAATATAAAGATACTTCAAAGTGCAGAAATTTGTTTGCCTTTTCTTTCTTTTTACACTTGTGTTTTATTTGAAAACGTCCAATGATTTATTAAATGAGCATATGCATTTGAATATAATCACTTGTTACAAATAAAACGAAATGAGAAAGGATAATTACTGATAGGTTAAAAGTATAGGAAAATGTCTTTAGGCTATTCTAGAGAAAATCCCCTGCAGTACATCATCCAGGTCCTCAACGGAGTTGAAGCTTTGAAATACATATCCCCAGCGGAGTTAAGTTTCAAAATCCCCATCAAAACTAAGTTTCCAAACTCCCAATCCCCAGCGGAGTCAGAAAACTTTGAATTGTAAACCCACAGTGAAGATAAAACTTTCTTCCTCAACGGAGTCCAAAACTTCAACCTTTAAACCCCGGTGGAGTACCATCCATTTTCCTCCAAATTCCCCAGTAGATTGGCATACAACCCAAGCCCTTGAGAACTCTTCAACAGAATAAGCATTCTCCCCACAAAATTATTTCCCAACAGATCAAAGATTCTCGATCTCATTTCTCCAGTTAAAGCCTCTCAGGTTTTGATTCCCCAGTAAAGATCGTCAGGGTTTTCCTTATTCCTCAGAAAGTCGTGAAGGATTCTAACATCCCTACAGAAGTTGTCAAAGTTCTTGTTAATCCCCACAAGTTGCCAAGGATCTTCTATCCCCAACAAGCGGTCAAGAATTTATTTATCCCGCAGCAGTCAAAGATTTCATTATCTCCAGCTGTCAAAGATTTGTTTTCCTCAGCAAGACCGCTAATCAGCTTACATACACATACATTACATCATAAACATTGATAGAACACATTTTATTGCATCATACATGTCATGCAACATAACTTTGTGTTTTAGCTAACATTTTACCCTTTTCAGGATAAGATTAAAAGCTACCTTTAACAAATGTTCAAAGATTTCAGATACAGTACGGATACACTCCAAGACATGGAAGTCATTCTGCCATTCATTCAGATCTCTTATTTCAGATACAATATGGATACACCCCAGACACGGCGGTTATTCTACTACTCATTCATACTTCAGCAATCAGATACAGACTAGATACGCTCCATACACGGAAGCCATTCTATTTCTCATTCAAATTCAACTATCAACTTCAGGTTCAGATGCACTCCAGACACGGAAGTCATTCTGTCACTTGTCTGGATCCCAGTTACAGTACGGATACACTCCAGACACGGAAGTCATTCTGCTACTCATACAAGATCTAAACTTCAGATACAGTCCAGATACGCTCCAGACACGGTTGCCATTCTGTCACTCATTTGGAATTTATCCCCAGCCCATAGATGCTCGATACACGGATGTTTTTCTGTCGCCCGTTCAGAATTCAGATAAAATACAGATACACTCTAGACACGACAGTCATTCTGATATTCATTCAAGAATCAAATACAGTTACAGCTCGGATACGCTCCATACACAGACGCTATTCCTTTGCTCATACAAATCCAATCTCCAGATACAACTCAAATATGTTCCAGATACGGATACCATTCTGATATTCATTCTCCTGATTCTCAACAAACAAGTCTTGGATGGCATCTTTAAGCCCATCTCCAGCAATATTCTACCATCTCCAAATGGCATCTTTAAGCCCATTCCCTCAGCTACATTTTGACGAGTGCAAATTTACGGGCACTCTAGTGTCCAATCATCTTTTACCTTCGAGTCACGAAAGGCAAACTCGCCAATCTAACTCTTCAGGTTCAATAAGATTGAACAGGGGCAGCTGTTGTACCCCAAAATTTGCCCTGTCATTTATCAAGATTTCCCCCCACAAGACTCTTTGAACTCCAGAAAGGATTAGGGTTTGCTCTGCTCAAGACATCTCCTTGCACTACTGACCTGAAATTAGGGTTTGAGTTTGCACATGGATTTTTGGACTTCCAATGCTCAATATGACTTTCATGGTTCATGTTGGACTTACAAGATTGTCCATACCAAATTTCAAGCCTTGAATCAAATTTTTGCCCAGCCAATTGGACAGTTGACCAAGAAATCAACTGTATTGGGGAAAAAGTCGACTGTGGCTAATTTACAGTCAAACCTCATAAATTTTGATCCATATCAACATTATATGCTCATATGAACCATTTAATCAAGTTTGGACCATAACTCCTCAAGAAATTAGATCAGATCACCAAAAGGGCAAAATGGTCATTTTTAGGGTTTTGACTGCAGAAGGGCAATATCTGACTTTTGACCTAGCCAATGGAAAATTGGGTTCAAGCATGGACTCAAGGACTCAATGGCATCATCTTGACCTATTCACAAGGTTCAAAAGATCTCAATTGCATTGGATTGGCAGATGAATTTTTCAGTCAACTGATCAAAATTTGATTGTACACTGAAAAGTCAAACTTTGACTTTTTGGTCAAAATCAAGTGCCAAGGGTCTTTTTTCATTAAGATGTGTCAAAACATGACACTTGTTCATCAAGAAAACTAATTTTGCAAATTAGGGTTTAAGATTGAAAAATTTCATAACTTAGAATTTTTCTAAGTTATGAAATTTTCTTAATTTTTCCCAACTTTGCCTAACATTTTCACCATGATGCAATTGGATTCAAATAAAACTTCTAACATGAAAGTTGTAATCCTCCACAAAGTATTCCCAAAATAAGCTTGGATCTCATGTTATGATTTTTGGAACAAGGGTCCATGAAACTTTTAACTTAGTGAAAGCCCTAGTTTAGGCAGGATTTTGACCTATCTTCTTGGCAATTTTTCACCTAGTTCCACTTGGAATCTCAAAATGCATTTCAAATATGGATTATAGAGCATGTTACAAGATTTCTATAAAGTCCAAGAACTCTCCAAAATCATTTGTGGTTAGGGAGAATCGAAGGCTTGAAGTTGGCAAAAACTCACTTTTGATCCATGGCATGTTCATATTGATACAAGTTTCAAACTCTAATCAGCCTTGTTTGTACTTGATTACAGGTCTCAAAACCTTTCCATACTTAATAATTAAATTCAAATCCATTGGTCTAAGGCTTTGTTTTGGTCATGGGAGGATTACACACAAGATTAATCCTTAAATAGCAAAAAGGCAACATTGCCATTTTTGTCAAATGTGCTTTATGTCAAACCACATATCTTGAGCCTTGAACAAGATCTGGTACAGCACACAATATCCACCAACTTGAGGGGCCAAGATCACAGGGGGCAGGCTCATAGATAGCCTGTACAGGCTTGTCTTGCATCATTGCTTGTTTTTGCTTAAAATACAAGAAACATGTCAAATACAACACAACTTGCACATCTGTGAAAACCAACTCTTGCAAACTTTTGAGACAAGTTTCACACATTGCATTGAACCTAAAACACGAGACTTTGAGCCCTCAAACCTTCCATAGCACAAAATCACCTTCCATTGGCAAAACAGGGCACTCCCTGCAGTTTGACTTCCATAGCAAAAACCCCTCGTGCATTTTGCCCCAAACTTGTTCAAACACATTCCACATAACATATCCAAGCTATCCCAACCATTGAAGAGTGACTGTAACTCCCTTTACAAGGTTTACCATTTCTGTTTTCAGCTTGTGCAGGTTGAGTTCTACAAGCTTGTTCAAGCATATTCAAGGCAAGCTATGCATTGGGGAAGGCCAGGGGAAGTTCAAACAAGCTCCCAAACATCTCAGGCCTCACTGAAAAGTTCCACATTGCCATATACGAAGTCAACTGAAACAGGTTTTTGTCAACTTCCTATCTCTCTATTTAGGAATCATTAGGCTTAGGTTTGTGAATAAAAAATGTAGTATTCATAGCCATGAAGCTGTACATATGCTCAGTTTTCATTTAAGTTAATTGTGTTAAGATAATTTGATCCATGAACTTCCTGAAAAAATTAGGTTAGAATTTAGGGCCAGAGAAATTCTCTCTGGTCTTTGAGAGTTAGATTAAGTTTCTTATATGGTTGAATTCGTCTTGAAAAATGTTACAACTTTGATGTTATGAGTTTTTGCATTAGAGCACGTATGCAGGATCTGGAAATTTGTACAGGGCGCGTGTTTTGTTTTTGACAAAGGTTGAAGATGAAGTCCAAATGGGATGGGCCTAGTTCTGGCTCACTTTCTGCACCCCCTGCCTTGCTGACTGCACCCCCTGGCCCATTTCTTCATATTTTTATATTTTTGTATTTATTTTTCATTTATGATTTTATTCTATTATTTTCTAAACATAAAAAATACCAAAAATATTTTTTTATAAACTTTCACATTTATTTTTTATATTTTATTTTATTTTTCTAACATGAAAATAATTTTTAATTAGGTATACTATTTATTTTCTCAAATAGAAGCTTGTAAACAATATATAATATTTTTTTAATATTTTCTCATATATTATTATTTTTTTAAAATATTTGTATGTATTTATATTTATTTTCTTGTACATAAAATAAATAATATATATATATATATATATATATATATATATATATATATATATATATATATATATATATATATATATATATATATATATATATATATATATATATATATATATATATATATATATATATATATATATATATATATATATATATATATATATATATATATATATATATATATATATATATATATATATATATATATATATATATATATATATATATATATATATATATATATATATATATATATATATATATATATATATATATATATATATATATATATATATATATATATATATATATATATATATATATATATATATATATATATATATATATATATATATATATACTTTCTTAAAAGAAAATTAGGGTTTTTTACCCTTAATAAAAAAATAATCTTTTTATTTCTTTTTTTTACATTAAATATTATACTTTTACGTACATAAAAATAAACAAAAACATCTTTTTGCATATTCATAATATTTTGTATATTTGTTTAATTGATCATTTAAATAATTGTCTATTTATTTATTTGTACCATTTATTCAATTTGGATGTAATAGTAAAAATTAGGGTTTTAATTTCTTGCAAATATTCCCCATTCAAAATTGTATCCCCCTTCCCATATCAAATGTTGTAATAGTGTAGATTTATTTTACGCATTTATGCTTTCAAATATGCCATGCTAGAGATTAGATTTTGTATGCAAAAAAATCCAAAATCAAAACAAATAGCTTGACTAATACAAAGACAAAAAAGCATGTAAATTGACAACACAATACACACTTGCACCCCTAGGGTTTCATCCACTTGGTGCCTTTAAAATGGCCATGTTATGCATGTTGAGTATCTTGGCAAAACAAAAACAAAACAAAAGATCATAGTCCCTCGATGACGCTATCTTGGTTGCCTATACAAAAATGATCTAGTCCCTCAAAATTGCTAAAGATACTTAGCACAATTGCTATCATGGTACATACGATGACCCGCGCCTGTCCCGTTTAACATCCTAATACAAGGTTGTTTACCAAATGCAATGGTAAAACAACACTGTCAAAAGGGTTTAAAATGTGTAGGAAAGATATTTGAGTAAAATAGGGTAGACAACTCTTAGTTACTTGATCAAAACATGCAAAAACATCCTTGCTATTTTTAAACACACCTCACAACACAATTTCAAAACATTTCCCAAATCAAACTTTCAAAACATTGAAATATCTTTTCAAAAGACCATACACCTTTGTATACATTCAAAAATCATTACAAAGGTTGCCACAACGATGGCCTCTTTTTTAAAACATTTTCAAAACCACACACAAAGCACCATTTCAAACAATTGGAAAAGCAAAGCAAGTGATCTAAACAAGTAACTAAGAGCCCATGGATAACCAAGGATGAAAAGGGTGCTTGCACCTTCCCTTTTCATAATCTACCCCCCGAACCCAAGAAAACATCTCAAAGGTCTTTCCTGTGCTTTTTGACCTTTCCTTTGGATAAAATAAAAAGTCGGTGGCGACTCTTGCTAAACCGAAACATTTGCGAACACAAACGCAAAACCTCAAGTCAGTTCTCCCACTATATCACAACTGAGATTTAGGAACTCGTCCGTAATTCAACTGGGGAAACATCTTCGTCGAGATTTAAGAACTCGCCCGTAATTCAACTGAGAAAACTTCTCTACTGAGATTTAGGAACTTGCCCGTACTTCAACGGAGGAACACTTTTGTCGAGATTTAGGAACTTGTCTGTACTTCAATTGAGAAAACATCTCTGCTGAGATTTAGGAACTTGTCCGTAATTCAACTGGGGAAACATCTTCGTCGAGATTTAGGAACTCGCCCGTAATTCAACTGAAAAAACTTCTCTGCTGAGATTTAGGAAGTTTCCCGTACTTCAACGGAGGAACACTTTTGTCGAGATTTAGGAACTCGCCTGTACTTCAACTGAGAAAACATCTCTGCTGAGATTTAGGAACTTGTCCATAATTCAACTGGGGGAAACATCTTCGTCTAGATTTAAGAACTCGCTTGTAACTCAACTGAGAAAACTTCTCTGCTAAGATTTAGGAACTTGTCTGTAATTCAACGGAGGAACACTTTGTCGAGATTTAGGAACTCGCCCGTACTTCAACTGAGAAAACATCTCTGCTGAGATTTAGGAACTTGTCCGTAATTCAACTGGGGGGAAACATCTTCGTCAAGATTTAGGAACTCGCCCGTAATTCAACTGAGAAAACTTCTCTGCTGAGATTTAGGAACTTGCCCGTACTTCAAAGGAGGAAAACTTTTGTCGAGATTTAGGAACTCGCCCGTACTTCAACTGAGAAAACATCTCTGCTGAGATTTAGGAACTCGTCTGTAATTCGGCTGAGGTAAAAGCTTCATAGCTTTGAATTTTGTGAGAATTTAACCGCATCCTTCCTGAAAGGTAAAAGTTAGTTGTATGTAATGTATGATATGTATCAGGAAATGATGTTCTCAAAATAAATGAGATTGTGTTGTATGATGCGTATATGCATGTGTCATGATGTATGGAAATGTAATGTTTTTTAGTTGGGGAAAATAAATCCCGGATAGCTGCTGGAGAAAAGAGTTGAATTCTTCATTTCCGCTGGGGATAGCGAATGAAGATGTTTGTGAGAATAAACCTGCAGGAGAGGATAACTTCGTTGGGGAATAAACTGATGAGGAGACTACTCTGTGGGGAAGAGATGCTCTGTAGAGGATTCCGCTGATAAATTCAGCTGGGGATGAATTACCGTTGCTGGTGATACTGAATCCTGTTGGGGATTTGAGTTTCTGTTTATGCAAGGAACGAACTCCGCTGGGGATAATCTTTCAGTTGCGACTTCACTGGGGATAACCTTTTAGGCTCTACTAGGGACAATCTTCCAAAGTCTACTGGGGATGATTCTCCACACTCCACCGGGGAAGCTTTTTCAGACTGCGCTGGGGAAAATTTCAAACTCCACTGGGGATATTTTTTATACTCCTCTAGGGATATTTTTTATACTCCTCTGAGGAAAATGAGACTTTTCAGTGCTGATGGTAGATAAACTCTGCTTGAGGAGAATATTATTGATTCATTTACAGTTGAGAGTCTCAACTGGGGAGAGCTAACATTACCGTCTTTTTCTTACTCTGCATAGAGTGAATGTACCTCAGTCATATTCTTCAGCTAAATTTATCCTTGTACCTGGTGGACAGAGCAATTGTAAAGCTTGGACAAATCTTATTTGCCCCTGTTTCTGATATTACAAGTAATCGTCTTTTGTTTCACATGTAAATATTCATGAGCAGCAATTAATGTCAAATGCATATATCAAAAATGAACATTGGACGTTCTTTGCAAAACAAAACAGATAAAGGAAAAACAGTTTGAAATTTCTTTGAAGATGAATTGTATTGATTTTGAAGTTTGACCTGTAAATAGGCGTTTTTGTACAAGAGGCTGACGTCCTAGTAAGAGAACGCCGCCGAACAATAGAGTTTATACAATTTGTAAAAAACAAAGAAAAACAGCTATGTGAATAATCCCACTGGGTTCCAACTCTGCTATTTCCTTTATGTCCTCGAGCATCTCATCACTTTGTCACATGGTTGAAGGTAAATCAGATTGATTAATGCCATCTGAGCTTGATAGTTGATACCGAAGTCTGGTTGCAAGGTGATCCAATGAGACATAGTGTTACGCTTTGATCCCTAACTTTTGCCTGGACCGCCCTTTCGGGTTTTCAGTCCACAGGGATACCCTTTTTTGCCCAAGCTGCCTTTTCAGATTTTTGACTTGTCGGGTGTACATATTTTTTCATTTTCATCCCTTATTTTTGCCCGAACCCTTTTGGTTCGCCGGGAAGCCCTTATTTTTGCCTAGGCCAGTCAACCTAGCGGGTCTTTGATTACACGTAGTATTTTTTCACTATGTCTGCATTGACGGGGTGAGGAAGGTCATCACCATCCATGGTGGTCAGAATCATAGCTCCTCCCGAGAAAATGTTCTTAACCATAAATGGCCCTTCGTAAGTGGGGGTCCATTTGCCCCTGGGATCACCTTGAGGTAGGATGATGTGCTTGACCACCATATCCCCGACTTGATACTCTTGTCGTCTAACTTTCTTGTTAAATGCTTTAATCATCCGCTTTTGATACGTTTGACCATGACAAATAGCAGTAAGTCTCTTCTTGTTGATTAAGTTCAGCTGATCAAGCCGGGTCTGGATCCAGTCATCTTCGCTCAAACCTGCATCCTTCATAATCCGAAGAGAGGGTATATGAACTTCAATGGGCAAGACAGCCTCCATACCATATACAAAGGAATAGGGTGTTGCCCTTGTTGACGTCCGCGCTGAGGTGCGGTACCCATGAAGAGCAAATGGTAACATCTCGTGCTAGTCTTTGTATGTCACCATCATCTTCTACACAATCTTCTTGATGTTCTTATTAGCCGCTTCAACAGCCCCATTCATCTTCGGTCGGTAGGGAGAAGAGTTGTGATGTTGTATCTTGAACTGCTTGCAGAGCTCGGTGATCATTTTATTGTTGAGATTTGTACCATTGTCCGTAATGATCCTCTATGGTACACCATATCGACAGATCAGATTATGCCGAATGAACCGTGCCACGACATTCTTGGTTACGGTAGCAAAGGAAACTGCTTCAACCCACTTCGTAAAGTAATCAATAGCTACCAGGATGAAACGATGCCCGTTGGACGTTGTAGGTCTGATCTCGCTGATCATGTCAATGCCCCACATTGCAAAAGGCCACGGAGCTGTCAAAACATTCAGAGGAACTGAAGGTATGTGCACTTTATCAGCATAGACTTGGCCCTTGTGACAGGTCTGAGAATGCTGATAACAGTAGGCTTCCATGGTAGACCAATAATATCCTGCCCGTAGGATTTTCTTTGCCATGGTATGTCCACTGGAATGAGTTCCGAAAGTACCTTCATGTAATTCTACCATAATCCTTTCTGCGTCATTCTTATCCACACATCGCAGCAAGGTTGAATCATGGTTACGCTTGTAAAGGATGTCATTACTGATGAAGAACTATGCCGCTAACCTCCTCATAAACTTCTTATCATTAACAGATGCACCCTCGGGGTACTCCTGAGCTTCAAGATACCTCTTCACCTCATGAAACCAGGGTTTATCTGCTACCTCTTAAGTCTCAATGTCACAGCAATGTGCAGGTTCGTCCAACCTTTCAATGATAATCCGGGGAGCCTCGTTGTCCCAATTGACCTTGAACATAGAAGAAATTGTAGCCAGCGCGTCCGCTAACTGATTCTCCTCTCTAGGGAAGTGTTCAAAGGTTATCTCTTTGAAATGTGGAAGCAACGTCAAAACATACTCCTTGTAAGGAATAAGATTTTGGTGTTTCGTATCCCACTCGCCTTTGATCTAACTGATCACGAGAGCGGAATCTCCTAACACACTCAAGAACTTAATCCTTAGGTCAATTGCTGCTTGAAGACCCATGATGCACGCTTCATACTCCGCCATATTGTTGGTGCAGTTGAAACATAGTCGGGCGGTGAACAGAGTATGAGAGCCTTTAGGAGATATGATCACGACGCCAATGCCATTGCCCAAAGAGTTTGAAGCTCCATCAAAGTACATAGACCATCGGGATCCTTCCTCAGGTCCTTCATCCGGTCCAGGTTCTTCACAGTCGGTTACTATCATGATATTCTCATCCGAGAACTCGAAGTTGATAGACTGGTAATCATCCACTGCTTGATGTGCCAAATGATCCGCCAACACACTTCTTTTGATTGCCTTTTGGGTCGTGTACTGGATGTCATACTCAGTCAAGATCATCTGGCATCTTGCTATTCTTCCGGACAATGCAGGCTTCTCGAAGATATCCTTGATTGGATCCATCTTTGATATCAATAGAGTAGTGTGAGTCAGCATATACTGTCTCAGCCGGCGAGTAACCCATGCCAAAGCGCAACAAGTTTTCTTAAGCAACGAGTATCGGGTCTCGCAGTCGGTAAACTTTTTGTTAAGGTAATAAATAGCATGCTCTTTTCGGCCAGACTCGTCATGCTGCCCCAGTACGTACCCCATAGAGTTGTCAAGTACTGTCAAGTATAAGATTAAATGTCTCCCTTCAACTGGAGGCATCATAATAGGTGGCTCTTGGAGATATTCCTTGATCCTTTCGAAAGTGGTCTGACATTCATCATTCCACTTTACTACTTGATCTTTCTTCAATAGCTTGAAGATAGGCTCACAAGTAGCAGTCAAGTGTGAGATGAATCGGGCAATATAGTTCAGACATCCCAAAAGGCCTCTGACTTCTTTTTCTGTTCGGGGAGCAGGTATCTCCTGTATGGCCTTCACCTTTGTAGGATCCACCTGAATACCTTTATCGCTAACGATGAAACCCAATAGTTTACCAGATCTCACCCCGAAGGTGCACTTGTTCGGGTTTAACCTCAGCTTGTACAACTTCAACCTGTCAAATAACTTCTAAAGGTGGTCAAGATGTTCTTCTCCAGTCTGGGATCTTGCAATCATGTCGTCGACGTATACCTCAATCTCATGATGGATCATGTCATGGAACAAAGCGACCATGGCGTGCTGATACGTTGCCCCAACATTCTTTAATCCAAAAGGCATGAATTTGTAGCAAAAGGTACCCCATTGAGTAACAAAGGTTGTCTTCTCCATGGCTTCAGGAGCCATCTTAATCTGATTGTAACCGGAGAAACCATCCATAAAGGAGAAGACCTTATGCTGTGCGGTGTTGTCAACCAGAACATCTATATGAGGCAGAGGGAAATCATCCTTGGGGCTCGTCCTGTTCAGATCCCTATAGTCAACACACATTCAAACCTTACCATCCTTCTTCGGAACTGGCACCACGTTGGCCACCCAATGTGGGTAAGAAGTAACTGCTAGAAAACCGGCGTCAAACTGCTTCATTACTTCAGCCTTGATTTTCTCAGACATCTCCGGGCGCATTCGGCGGACCTTCTGTTTCACTGGAGGACAATCTTCCTTGGTAGGCAGGCGGTGAACCACAATATCGGTATCCAACCCAGGCATATCTTCATAAGATCAGGCAAAGATCTCAACATAGTTACACAACATCTGAATCAACCGTTTCTTAACACTAGGCTCCAGATTTGCACCGATCTTGACCTCTTTCTTGTCTTCCTCTGTACCCAGATTCACTGATTCCACTAGCTCTTCATGCGTTTGTATGGCCCTCTCTTTCTGAAGTAGCAGTCTAGCAAGTTCACCAGGCACTTCACAATCATCTTCACCTTCGTCTTCGGCTAAGTTGGTCGGACTTTCGAAGTCATAACTGGCAATAGCAGAGTCGTTATCAATAGGATCCAGGGTGGATGTAGACCTGTATATGTAAGTGTGTGTAAAATAGTTATTTTGCAAGATAGAAAAAGAAAAACAAAGAGCGCAACATTTGAAATGCAAGAAACGTCCGATGCTTTTATTAATGACATATGGTAATGACACATATAAAACCCTCACAAACAAAGCCACGGTGCCCCAGGTAAGACACTGGGCCATAAAGTTTAAAAATTGTCTGTTACAAACTCAAAACAAAAGTCTCATTACTGGGTAATAAAAGAAATTGGGACGAAGTCCTTTGCCGTCCAGTTGCTTAATCCGCCGTCAGTAGTTGGGTAAATCCAACTGTCAAACTCAGACTCTTCATCATCGTCTTTAATGGCATTCACTCCTGAATTGTTGATAAACAGGGGAGGTCCTCCGATCCGCGCACGCCGAACATCCCTTTGAGCTTCTGTAGTGAAACCCAAACCAAACTTGTTAGTCTTATGTGCAAAGTCATGGAGTTGACCCCAATTTGCACACCGACCTTTCTCAACAACAGCCCGGGCATCCTTGAGGGAAGCCATCCTCATTGGAGGATCTTCAATAACAGTTTCAGTCGACGCCAGTGTTTGGGGAACTTCTTCAAAATGTTGACACGGGGTTTCAATGAACTCCCCGTCCATTTCCACATACCGAAAATAGTTGAGATGGCTCACCATGTACTCCTCTTCCCCTTGTACTGTAATAATTTTCCCCTTCACTGGGTATTTCAGCATCTGGTGGAGCGTAGAAGTTACTGCCCCAACTTTGTGGATCCACGAGCGACCCAGTAAACAAGAATAAGATGGCCGAATGTCCATCACATAGAATGTAGATGCGAAAATATGAGAACCAACCTTAACTGGAATATCTACTTCTTTGTGTGCCATCCTCTTGGACCCGTTAAAGGCCCTAACCACAATGTTGCTTGGCTTCAGCACCAACCCTTCACAATCTAATTGGTCTAGTGCTTTCTTGGGTAAAACATTCAGCGAGGACCCAGTATCCACCAACACGTGAGCCAGAGTAGTGCCCCTGCACTCGATTGAAACATGTAGAGTGTCATTGCGATTCTTCCCCTTCGCAGTCAAGTCTGTGTTGGAGAAACCCAACCTGTTATCAGCAGTCAAACTAGCCACGCAGTCTTTGAACTGATCAGCGGATGTTTCTTGCGGCACATGCGCAGTTTTCAGGAAAGCAATCAGAGCCTTGGCATGGGCTTCTGAGCATAACAACAAAGACAACATAGAGATCTTTGACGGGGTTTTCCCCAGTTGTTCGACTACATTGTAGTCACTCTTTTTGATGATCTTCAAAATTTCCTCTATCTCCTGTCTAGAGGCTTCAACAGTAATCTTCTTTGGTGCCTCCGTCTGGGCAGGCTCACCGCTGATTCCTTTGCCCCGAGCGTCAGATGACTCGGCGGCAGGGGTAATGATTGGAACATGAACAGGAACAGTAGCAGATGTACTGGCAGGTGTAATAAAAACAGGCTTTCGAACAGTTGGTGGAGAGATATCAAGGGAGAAAAGCCTTCCGCTGCGGGTGACTTTGCTAGATCCAACAATATTGCTGACGTTAGTATCAGCCTCTCCAACATTGAAGTCTTTTTTAATCCCGTGATAGTATACGTCAGCCCCATAGTGCCACGATACAGCTTTATCTGACGTATAGGGGATAGGCCCAGGAATGGTAATGATCAATGGTGCAATTCTTGGAACAGATGTAATTCTAACAGGCTTTCTTGAGGAAGCCTTGGAAGAATTGGCGGAAATGGTGATTATAGAAATGTCTTCAAAAGGAATCAATGGAACAAAAGTCTTCTCAAACAGAATTTCCTTATTATCCATCAGACGTTGGACACTTGACTTCAATAGATGGAAACCATTGGGTAGGACGGAACACGGATGGCAACCTTTTCCACAGCCCGGAAATAAACCGGCTAACAGAAGGTTCTTCTTCACAATCATCAATGGAGTAGCAATGTCTTTTACAGATGTCACAAATGAGTCATCATCTACGGCATTCACTCCATGCCTGGTGTGATCGGTGGATCTGGAACTGACTGTTTTAAAGCTGGTTCGCGAAATGTCGCGGTAAGCAAGAGTCGCCACCGTCTTTTATTTTCTCCAATAGGAAAGGACAAAAGCACAGAAAAATTCCTTTAAAGAGATTGCTCTCGGTTCGGGAGGTAGGTTATAGAAAGGGAAGGTATTAGCACCCTTTCTATCCATGGTTATCCATGGGCTCTTAGGTACTTGCTCAATGTGTTTTCAAAATGTGTGCTTGCTTTTCAATTGTGGGTTTCAAAAATATTCTTTGAAAAGTTTCAGTTCAACTCGTACGTCAGAGTGTTTTGAAAAGTTTGTTTGAAAGTTTTTTGAAAGTGTTGGTGTGAAAAGATTTGATTTGTTTTGTTTTAAAGAGAGCAAGTACCCTTGAGAACCTACCTACCCTAAGGAATTCGTCTGTGTAAATGTCCTTTACAGTAGTGCCATCCCACCATTGAGAGGTAGGTAGCACCACCGTTGGAGGTATTCGGGTCAATTCGAGTTTTAGGGACGTGGTGGTCACCGGAGCAACGGGAAAACACCTTAGAAGCTACCCTCATGCCAGGTTCCCGGATCATGAGGACTTACTAAGACGTTTTCTACTCGACGACCACCTTTCGAAAGGCAACAGTGAGGCGTACCCTAGGGGTGGTGTGTGCGAATTGTGTGTCATTTTCAGTTCATTATTTGTCTTGTCATGCGTTGGTGATCTAACGATTCAATTTTATTTTCGGGCATTCATTCTTTCATGCATATTTATTAACAGTTATATTTGCGAGAAAATAAATCTAACTATTACAACGGGCGCGGGTCCACATCGCCAAAAAACCGAACCCGATTTGACTGAAAATAAAATAAAGCGAATAAAAAGTCCGAGAGTTTTTAATTACATGGCTTTGGGGCATATACAAAGGTATTTACACAATATAAAACAAATGCGCGAAATAAAGACTAAACAAAATTAGGGCGTTGGACCCTTTAACAGATAATTAAAATAATCAAGGAAATTAAAAATTAAAAATAATGTTTTTGTGTTTTTTAGGTTTAAAAGAAAAAAGAGAAAAGTTAATTAAAATTAAAATCCTAGTTCTATCATTTTTTAAGTTTATTATGAAAAAGATTTAATTTCTAACCTAATTAAATTCTAAACTAATTATGTGCAATTTTGATTTATAGAAAATAAATAATAAATAATAACATGGTGAGAAAAAGGTTAAAGAATTAAAAAAGGAAATTGAAAATTAAATGAACCTAATTCTACATTTTTTGGGATTTTTATTATTATGAAAAAAGAATTAAAATTAGAATTAAAACCTAATTAAACTAAATAATTTACATTTTTATTTATTTAAAAAAAAGAATCAAAATTAATTATACATTTTTTTTGTCTTTTCTGCATTTTTAATGTTTTTATATTTTTTTGATTAAAATTAAATAAAACAAGTAATTAAAATAATACAACAATTGAAATAAATGATTTAAAGATAAAAAAAGAAAAAAAATCAAATGGGCAAACCAGGGGGGGGTAAACCCCAGAATTGGAGGGTGTTAATTAGAAAGGCCTGGCCCAATTATTGGTGAGAACTTGTTGACTTTTTGATCCAGTGAGATGCCTTTGACTGAAGTGTAGCATGCTTCCCAATCCTGGCCCTTGATGTGAGTGCTCTGGGACACGTGGATGGGCTGGTGCTGAAGTGTATGGTGAGCCTTAATATGAGCGTGGCATGGAACCTGGAAAGGAAAAATAACATTGAGAAATTGCAAGACCTGGGACTTGAACCCAGGTCATTGTGGTCACTAGTGCGCGTCCCTGCCAGCTGAGCTAGTTGTTTTCATTTAACATATAATAATCAATAAAATATATAAAGAAAAATGGTTAGTGCTTGGTTAAACGCGCGCGAATTTTGAACGAACCAATCACCAGCTGACACATCTTCTTCTTCTTCGCGTGTCCTGTAATACAAATACATAGAGCAACGGTTTTGAAATGTGGGGTTAGGGCAGCTACAGGAAAATAGCGAATAGCTCGTATCCTAATATAAATTAGGCGCGAGCATCTCATTTTCTTCGTCTCAAGATGCTGAGTGTGATGGTGTTGCTCTGAAGTTCTGATTTTTCCTATACTCAAAATCCCCAATTTGAGAACATTGGAACCCTAGAATTCGAAAATGGCAAATTCATATTTATGGCACAAAAATGAAATTAAATGCATTGGTCAGTTTGGAAACCTTGTGAGGAACATGAATGTATAATTAAAAATGCAAGAGGATGCGTAAAATCAAGAATACGAATTCAAAATTTCTCTGTACAGTTTCACTTGCAGAGGCTAGTTCAAGGAGCTTTTGATTGAGGTTATGGATTGAGATGCGTTCAATGATGGTCCAGGATGCTAATGGTATAAAAATTGAGGCTTCAAACGATCCCTAGCTATGATTTCAGTTTTGCTTTTTATGTCCAAAATTTCAAATGTCCAAATGCCTTTTCAGCGTGCTTTGTGCTATGTTCTAGGTAGGGTTGGACTCAGTGATCATCCTGCAATTGAATAGGCTTGCTATTTGACCTTAATCCATGCTTGAGAAGGAATTGGCATTAGGGTTTGTTCATTAACCATTTTTTCCTAAATTCTAGCCAAAACCTAGACTTAGTATGAAAATGAACCTTGGCCTAATTTTTGAGTTGGTTCATGATGTATAGAACTTGTCCAAATTCATTTGACACCATTACATTGACTTTTAAATTTTATTTGAATTTTTAATGAATTAAAATGAATTAAATCATCCAAAATTAAATAAAAATGAAAAAGTCAACATTTGGTCTTGAAATCAACCATGGGCCACGTGTGTGGCATGACAAGGATGGACAAAGTGAGAAAAATGGGGCCCTTTTGTCAAAATTGGATTTTCAAAGATAATTGACTTTTGCCATTTCACAAAAATTTCCCAACTTCTACAAGGCATAACTTGCTCAATTTTTAAGCTTTTCACATGTTCTTGGACATTTTGGAAAGGTCTTTGAGTCCTTTAACCAATGTCTTTGGTCCTATGTCATTTTGATTTACCAATCTCAAGTTATGGCCTTTGACTTAAAGTCCCTTTTTGTTGACTTTTGAAAATGACCTGTAATGTTGAAATTGATAACTTTTTGTGAGAGCATTTCTTGGACTTGGAACATGAAGATGAACTGTAGGAAATGTCTTTCTCTTCAAAATGAGCTTTGGATGGAATTTTTCTGATAATCCATGTGAAAGTTATGCCCTGGTCAATTTCAGTTGACTTTTTCAGCTGTCCAAATATAGCAACTTTTGCATCTTTGATGATTTCTGAGCCAAATTTTGAGAATCATGATCAAGCATTGATCAAATGATGTTTGTGGCTTCAAAATGATATGTTGACCAAAAATTTGAACTTTTGACTGTCAAATGACCATTTTGCCCCTACAGTTGACTGTAGTGCAATTTAGGGTTTTGACTGTGCAATCTTGAGCTGAATGCCTTGAAACTTGATATGAGGATGCTTGACTATGTTTGTAAGCATATGAGATTTGATTGAGCCTTTGAAAACTTCCTTTTCTTGATCAGACTCAAAACCCTAATTTTGACTGTTTAGGAGACTGTTGCACTGCACAACCCTTGGGGAACTTTTCTAGCTTGGCTTGACAATTTCTTGAAGAATATGGGAGGGCAAATTTTGGGGTATAACAGTTGCCCCTGTTCAATCTTCTTAGACCTGAGGATGTAGATTGGCTGACGTGCCTTTCGTAATCCGAGGGTAGAAGATGATTGGACACTAGAGTGCCCGGAAATTTGCGCTCACATGTTAGCAATGATGGGGGAATGGGCTTATAGATGCCATTTGGGGATTGCTGGATCGGATGATGGGCTTATAGATGCCATCTGGGTGTTTTGATTGCGTAAGAGATTTCTTGACGAGAACCTGCATACCTGCAAAACAGAAAATGAGTACCTGACACGTTGCAGGGATGATTACTTCCTTAGCATGAATGGTAAGGGAGCCTTGAGCGACTTTAACTTCAACAACGCTCGTTGAGAAAAATCTGGGGTGTCTTCTGCTGGGATAAGAATCAGGGAGATCTTAAGGTCGATCTGACTGAACCAGAGAGGCCTTTGACTGGGTAAGCAATCAGGAAAATCTTGGGACGACTTAACTGAACCGGTCTAGGTCTTGAAATGTCTTCAAAGGGATAAGCAATCAGGAAAATCTTGGGACGATTTAACTGAACCAGAGAAGGCCTTTGACTGGATAAGTCTAGGTCTTGAAATGTCTTCAAAGGGATAAGCAATCAGGAAAATCTTGGGACGATTTAACTGAACCAGAGAAGGCCTTTGACTGGATAAGTCTAGGTCTTGAAATGTCTTCCACTGGATAAGCAATCAGGAAAATCTTGGGACGATTTAACTGAACCAGAGGAGGCCTTTGACTGGATAAGCAATCAGGAAAATCTTGGGACGATTTAACTGAACCGGTCTAGGTCTTGAAATGTCTTCCACTGGATAAGCAATCAGGAAAATCTTGGGACGATTTAACTGAACCAGAGGAGGCCTTTGACTGAACCAGTCTAGGTCTTGAAATGTCTTCCACTGGATAAGCAATCAGGAAAATCTTGGGACGATTTAACTGAACCAGAGGAGGCCTTTGACTGAACCAGTCTAGGTCTTGAAATGTCTTCAAAGGGATAAGCAATCAGGAAAATCTTGGGACGATTTAACTGAACCAGAGAAGGCCTTTGACTGGATAAGTCTAGGTCTTGAAATGTCTTCCACTGGATAAGCAATCAGGAAAATCTTGGGACGATTTAACTGAACCAGAGGAGGCCTTTGACTGGATAAGCAATCAGGAAAATCTTGGGACGATTTAACTGAACCGGTCTAGGTCTTGAAATGTCTTCCACTGGATAAGCAATCAGGAAAATCTTGGGACGATTTAACTGAACCAGAGGAGGCCTTTGACTGAACCAGTCTAGGTCTTGAAATGTCTTCCACTGGATAAGCAATCAGGAAAATCTTGGGACGATTTAACTGAACCAGAGGAGGCCTTTGACTGAACCAGTCTAGGTCTTGAAATGTCTTCCACTGGATAAGCAATCAGGAAAATCTTGGGACGATTTAACTGAACCAGAGGAGGCCTTTGACTGAACCAGTCTAGGTCTTGAAATGTCTTCCACTGGATAAGCAATCAGGAAAATCTTGGGACGATTTAACTGAACCAGAGGAGGCCTTTGACTGAACCAGTCTAGGTCTTGAAATGTCTTCCACTGGATAAGTAATCAGGAAAATCTTGGGACGATTTAACTGAACCAGAGAAGGCCTTTGACTGAACCAGTCTAGGTCTTGAAATGTCTTCCACTGGATAAGCAATCAGGAAAATCTTGGGACGATTTAACTGAACCAGAGAAGGCCTTTGACTGAACCAGTCTAGGTCTTGAAATGTAGCTTGAGAACTTAACTGAATTTTTCCTGAAAGATAAAAGTCAGTCATGTGCAATGCATGATATGGATCAAGCAATGATGTTCTCAACATAAATGAGATTTGTATGATGCAGTGCGTTATGCATGCTATAATGATGTATGTGATGTTTATGTATGTTTTCGTCCAGGAAAGTAAATCCTTGACGGGTGCCGGGAAATCATATCCTGGGCTGATGTTGAAGAATAAGCTTTTGCTTCCGCTGGGGATGATAATTGCAAGGATACCGGTAGGAGAAGATGACTCCGTTGCGGAATAAACTTGGCAAATGGAGGATTCTGCGGGGAGGAAAGATACTCTAGCGATCACGCTGGGGAGCAATACTCTGTGGGAAGAGTGATGTCTTGCTGAATGTTGATAGTAACTCTATTGGGGATACCGTTGTTGTACTGGAAGTGTGAATTGACTTCGCTGGGGATAGGAAAGAACTATGTTGACGACGACCTTCCCTTGGCTTTTGGCTGAGGATAACCCAGTTATATCCTGTTAAGGAAATAACTCTTTGAATAAAGCCGTGCGACGCGTTCGTGCTCTGCGGGGATAAGCTTCCAGAATCTACTGGGGATAAGCTTATTGCTTGGGGAAATGAATTCCATCTTTCCTGGGGAACTTGGATGGGACCCTCCTGGGGAAATTTTGATAGTCTGGGGAAGTGATTCCTTTGAACGTTGATGTATGCCGTCGGGGATCAATCTTTAGACCAAGACTGCCGGGGATGCTTGTTAAGAATATATGCTGCTGGGGAGTGTTGAGATCTACTGGAGGATACCCCATTTCCTTGAGACTTGTTAACTTTGTTTGGGGAAGAATGCACTGACTTGCTGTCTCACTCTCTGGGGAATTAAGATACCTGGTAGTGTTCTTCAACAGGACCTACCCTGATACTTTGGAGGATAGAACAACCAGACTGCTCAGACCAACCTTTATTGCCCCTGTTTCTTGTGGGAGAAGATACCTGTGGCGGTGCTTGATGACTGCCGATTGACAAATCTTCTTCTTGGTAGGAAAGTGACATAGTCGTACGCTTTGATCCCTAACTTTTGCCTGGACCGCCCTTTCGGGTTTTCAGTCCACCGGGATACCCATTTTTCCCAAGCCGCCTTTTCAGATTTTCGACTTGCCGGGTGTATATATTTTTCATATTCATCCCTTGTTTTTGCCCGAACCCTTTTGGTTCGCCGGGAAGCCCTTATTTTTGCCTAGGTGTGTCAACCTAGCGGACCTTTGATTGTGCGTAGTATTTTTCGACTATGTCCGTGCTTTCAGAATGTAGGGAGTTGCCCCTGTTGGAAGTATTTTGCCATGCCCCAGAAGATGTCTGACTGGGCAAGATTTGTTACTGGATTGCTCCAAGTGACTCAGGCGGAGATTTGCCCCAGGCTGGTTGGCCTTTTTGAGAGATTCTCCAAATCTTGACTTAACTGCCCCAGATGATGGACAATAGTCATGCCATGCCCCTTGATTGGAGGTACTTCTGTTCATTAGGCATTCGTCGTGCGAATTTCCTTGCTGTTCGAACAAAAAGTCATATGCAAACAAAGTTATGTTAAAAATGCAAAGCTTATGTCTGTCTTGAAGATTTTGAAAATGCATTCTTTTTCATAAAACAAGTGAATGTTTGTAAAACGTGATGTCAATTCCGTATTTACCGTAGGCCTTCAGGAGTCAGGATACCTTTCGTAACAGTATGCTTTCGAACTAAACCGTGCTTCAGCTAGGACTTTTGAGGGTTGTAACGTGGCTTGGTTCACGGTTTAAGAAACAAAGTATAAAGGTTCAAATTTTATTTGTACCCACCCTCTCTTCGCGATGTTCTCCAAACCTAAACTCAGTTGATCATACATTAGACCTTGTTTGAGTCTTTGCTCTAATTTTCTGGTGATGGATAACTTATTTTGAATAGGCAGTCATTCCTTTTTTTGTCGAGGGTTTGTGTGACCTCCTTTTTTGATTTTGTGATCCCCATTTTTTTTGCCTGAACTGTTTCTTTTGTGATTACAGTCAGCGGGATGCCCCAGTTTCGTAAGTCTCCTTCATAGGTTTTGACTTAATGGGTTTTTATTTTTTGAGATATAATGACTGCCTATCTGTATGATGGTTTGGAATTATCACTATCTTTGTTCGTTTTGTAAAGATCTCTTCGGTGCTATTCGTCATGCACTTGGATCAACTGGGAGAACTACCCTGCCCCAGGTTATGATTAAGGGTTTTGATTTTCGAAAATAAAACTCCTACTTCTTTGGCTCTGATGAGTTGGCGAGGGATTATCATCCTTATAACTCCAGTGTTTAGGGATTGAAACAATGCCTGTACCTCATCAGCGGGGTCTGTTCAAAAGCATACTGTAGATCGTGGTATCGTTTTCGTCATCCTCCCTCAAGAGGCTTAGAATTATTGATTGAAAGAGTTTACATCAGAACAAATATGAAAATAATTTGCGTATAGTGAATACGAATATATTGATTCAAAATGGACATAAGCGATGCATTAATGAAATAACAATGTTTTAACAATGAGTAAACGTTTGAACAAAAGAAAATTGCAACTTGAACATTCGAATGAACAAAAATTTCTAGTCTCAGGGCTTGTCACTTCAAATGGTGAATCCCGCAGGGATAGTAGAAGAACTCAGCCTGGCCATCTTGGGTGAATTTCACAGCTCCTTCATCAATCAGATCTTGGATCTGGTTCTTCAAAGTCCAACAATCCTCCGTAACATGCCCCGGGCTGTCAGAGTGATAATCGCAGTGGGCGTCGGGGTTATACCTTGAAGGTGTCCTGTTGGGATTCTTAGGAGGGTCCCTTAGAGTTACCAAATTCAACCTCAACAGTTGTTGTAAAGCTTGAGGCAGTGATACGTTAAGCTTGGTGAATTGCCTTTTGGGCTTGCCTGGCTGAAGAGGTTGTTTGGGCTTGCCTGGCTGAAAAGGTTGATGCTGAATTTGTGCCCCTGAAGCCAAATGAGGAGCTTTTCCTTTGTCTCCTTGTCTCAAAGGTGGTTGAACAACGACTGGCTCTTTTCCTTTAGATGTTTGCCCCAGTTGGTTACTCTGAAGCAGTTTGTGGACGAGAACCCCGAGCTCATCTTGTCTTTGAGCTAAACCTTGAATGGCATTCCTCTGCCCCAGCATCTGGGCTTTCATTGCATCCATCTCTGCTTGTAGGTGTTTCAGCCCTTCATCCTCAGCGCTGTTCCTGACTAGAGTCTCCATGAGAAGTGTCCTTAGCTCCTCCTGCCCCTTGGATAGATTCAGGAGGATTTCCCCGAACCGGGTCTCTTGAGCAAGAAGGCCCTGGTTGTCTGGTTGGGAAGCCATTGCTGAAATAAACAGCGGGAAAGGTAAGTGACCTGCAACAAGGATACCTGTTATGCAATGATATGTATGACATGCATGCAATGTTTTCAAGGATCTCACGGGATAAACAAGAAAATTTGTTAGAATTTGGGTCCGGTAACTTGATTGAAGGAACTACATATTATGGAGAGTCCCTCTTCAAAGGGTCAAAGGCTCACCATATCAAGTGGGTCATAGCCCCTGACAACCTGGTCTAGAGGAAAATAAATCCTCTTTGCCCCTTGCTGGGACAGTTGATTCGTCCTGACCTGCATCACAAGCCCTTGAGATCCTTGAAATGGGTTAGGATGTATGCAATGGTATGATGTCATGGTATGCATGGGGTGATGTCAGTAACCCTATTATGAGTCCCAATTAAGGACTGCAAAAACCTGCAAGAAACTTAGGATACCCTGCTATGAGTCCTAATTAAGGACTACAAACACAACCTGCAAGAGACAAATGTCAGGTAATAAGCATGTAAGTAGTTCAAGTAGGAAGGCACACAAGTCACACAAGAGAAACCCTTAAAGTTTAGGCCAGCATGGAGTCTGGGTATTACCCTCTTGAAATTGGTGGGTTCAACCTGTCCTATCAGAAGTAACCGGGTTCTAAGGTTCCCAATATCACGGGATTGCTTTCATTGTTCATCGTTTCGAATTAGCCACTGAACTGGCGACCGAAATATTCCAGGAAAGCAACCCTCAATTGAGTGTAGTATCGAGTATCAACCAACCTCGGACTACACCAAAGTCAGTTATCTCACTACCCTAAAGAGGCCAAGATGGTTCAATTAAGGTTCCTAAGGTCTGTTGATGCTTCGTGACACCACATGGAGGCCCCGTACTCTCCTTGACTGACTCAAGGGTTACCGGTACACACCAAAGTGCCACATCAACGTAGCAGACTGTTTCAACCATGTCGGTATACCCCGCACAGTTCCCTCACAGCCTTGTTGCTACTTTCTAAGAAGGTATCCCCCAGATCCGGGTTAGGATCTATAGAACTCCCAAGACGGTCCCACAATTTTAAAGCAAGCATAGAATAAAATTGAAAACACAGGTGAGAACTATCCCTAAGGTACACCTCACTTTAAGTTTTCCCCAGCAGAGTCGCCAGTTCTGTGATCGGTGGATCTGGAACTGACTGTTTTAAAGCTGGTTCGCGAAATGTCGCGGTAAGCAAGAGTCGCCACCGTCTTTTATTTTCTCCAATAGGAAAGGACAAAAGCACAGAAAAATTCCTTTAAAGAGATTGCTCTCGGTTCGGGAGGTAGGTTATAGAAAGGGAAGGTATTAGCACCCTTTCTATCCATGGTTATCCATGGGCTCTTAGGTACTTGCTCAATGTGTTTTCAAAATGTGTGCTTGCTTTTCAATTGTGGGTTTCAAAAATATTCTTTGAAAAGTTTCAGTTCAACTCGTACGTCAGAGTGTTTTGAAAAGTTTGTTTGAAAGTTTTTTGAAAGTGTTGGTGTGAAAAGATTTGATTTGTTTTGTTTTAAAGAGAGCAAGTACCCTTGAGAACCTACCTACCCTAAGGAATTCGTCTGTGTAAATGTCCTTTACAGTAGTGCCATCCCACCATTGAGAGGTAGGTAGCACCACCGTTGGAGGTATTCGGGTCAATTCGAGTTTTAGGGACGTGGTGGTCACCGGAGCAACGGGAAAACACCTTAGAAGCTACCCTCATGCCAGGTTCCCGGATCATGAGGACTTACTAAGACGTTTTCTACTCGACGACCACCTTTCGAAAGGCAACAGTGAGGCGTACCCTAGGGGTGGTGTGTGCGAATTGTGTGTCATTTTCAGTTCATTATTTGTCTTGTCATGCGTTGGTGATCTAACGATTCAATTTTATTTTCGGGCATTCATTCTTTCATGCATATTTATTAACAGTTATATTTGCGAGAAAATAAATCTAACTATTACAACGGGCGCGGGTCCACATCGCCAAAAAACCGAACCCGATTTGACTGAAAATAAAATAAAGCGAATAAAAAGTCCGAGAGTTTTTAATTACATGGCTTTGGGGCATATACAAAGGTATTTACACAATATAAAACAAATGCGCGAAATAAAGACTAAACAAAATTAGGGCGTTGGACCCTTTAACAGATAATTAAAATAATCAAGGAAATTAAAAATTAAAAATAATGTTTTTGTGTTTTTTAGGTTTAAAAGAAAAAAGAGAAAAGTTAATTAAAATTAAAATCCTAGTTCTATCATTTTTTAAGTTTATTATGAAAAAGATTTAATTTCTAACCTAATTAAATTCTAAACTAATTATGTGCAATTTTGATTTATAGAAAATAAATAATAAATAATAACATGGTGAGAAAAAGGTTAAAGAATTAAAAAAGGAAATTGAAAATTAAATGAACCTAATTCTACATTTTTTGGGATTTTTATTATTATGAAAAAAGAATTAAAATTAGAATTAAAACCTAATTAAACTAAATAATTTACATTTTTATTTATTTAAAAAAAAGAATCAAAATTAATTATACATTTTTTTTGTCTTTTCTGCATTTTTAATGTTTTTATATTTTTTTGATTAAAATTAAATAAAACAAGTAATTAAAATAATACAACAATTGAAATAAATGATTTAAAGATAAAAAAAGAAAAAAAATCAAATGGGCAAACCAGGGGGGGGTAAACCCCAGAATTGGAGGGTGTTAATTAGAAAGGCCTGGCCCAATTATTGGTGAGAACTTGTTGACTTTTTGATCCAGTGAGATGCCTTTGACTGAAGTGTAGCATGCTTCCCAATCCTGGCCCTTGATGTGAGTGCTCTGGGACACGTGGATGGGCTGGTGCTGAAGTGTATGGTGAGCCTTAATATGAGCGTGGCATGGAACCTGGAAAGGAAAAATAACATTGAGAAATTGCAAGACCTGGGACTTGAACCCAGGTCATTGTGGTCACTAGTGCGCGTCCCTGCCAGCTGAGCTAGTTGTTTTCATTTAACATATAATAATCAATAAAATATATAAAGAAAAATGGTTAGTGCTTGGTTAAACGCGCGCGAATTTTGAACGAACCAATCACCAGCTGACACATCTTCTTCTTCTTCGCGTGTCCTGTAATACAAATACATAGAGCAACGGTTTTGAAATGTGGGGTTAGGGCAGCTACAGGAAAATAGCGAATAGCTCGTATCCTAATATAAATTAGGCGCGAGCATCTCATTTTCTTCGTCTCAAGATGCTGAGTGTGATGGTGTTGCTCTGAAGTTCTGATTTTTCCTATACTCAAAATCCCCAATTTGAGAACATTGGAACCCTAGAATTCGAAAATGGCAAATTCATATTTATGGCACAAAAATGAAATTAAATGCATTGGTCAGTTTGGAAACCTTGTGAGGAACATGAATGTATAATTAAAAATGCAAGAGGATGCGTAAAATCAAGAATACGAATTCAAAATTTCTCTGTACAGTTTCACTTGCAGAGGCTAGTTCAAGGAGCTTTTGATTGAGGTTATGGATTGAGATGCGTTCAATGATGGTCCAGGATGCTAATGGTATAAAAATTGAGGCTTCAAACGATCCCTAGCTATGATTTCAGTTTTGCTTTTTATGTCCAAAATTTCAAATGTCCAAATGCCTTTTCAGCGTGCTTTGTGCTATGTTCTAGGTAGGGTTGGACTCAGTGATCATCCTGCAATTGAATAGGCTTGCTATTTGACCTTAATCCATGCTTGAGAAGGAATTGGCATTAGGGTTTGTTCATTAACCATTTTTTCCTAAATTCTAGCCAAAACCTAGACTTAGTATGAAAATGAACCTTGGCCTAATTTTTGAGTTGGTTCATGATGTATAGAACTTGTCCAAATTCATTTGACACCATTACATTGACTTTTAAATTTTATTTGAATTTTTAATGAATTAAAATGAATTAAATCATCCAAAATTAAATAAAAATGAAAAAGTCAACATTTGGTCTTGAAATCAACCATGGGCCACGTGTGTGGCATGACAAGGATGGACAAAGTGAGAAAAATGGGGCCCTTTTGTCAAAATTGGATTTTCAAAGATAATTGACTTTTGCCATTTCACAAAAATTTCCCAACTTCTACAAGGCATAACTTGCTCAATTTTTAAGCTTTTCACATGTTCTTGGACATTTTGGAAAGGTCTTTGAGTCCTTTAACCAATGTCTTTGGTCCTATGTCATTTTGATTTACCAATCTCAAGTTATGGCCTTTGACTTAAAGTCCCTTTTTGTTGACTTTTGAAAATGACCTGTAATGTTGAAATTGATAACTTTTTGTGAGAGCATTTCTTGGACTTGGAACATGAAGATGAACTGTAGGAAATGTCTTTCTCTTCAAAATGAGCTTTGGATGGAATTTTTCTGATAATCCATGTGAAAGTTATGCCCTGGTCAATTTCAGTTGACTTTTTCAGCTGTCCAAATATAGCAACTTTTGCATCTTTGATGATTTCTGAGCCAAATTTTGAGAATCATGATCAAGCATTGATCAAATGATGTTTGTGGCTTCAAAATGATATGTTGACCAAAAATTTGAACTTTTGACTGTCAAATGACCATTTTGCCCCTACAGTTGACTGTAGTGCAATTTAGGGTTTTGACTGTGCAATCTTGAGCTGAATGCCTTGAAACTTGATATGAGGATGCTTGACTATGTTTGTAAGCATATGAGATTTGATTGAGCCTTTGAAAACTTCCTTTTCTTGATCAGACTCAAAACCCTAATTTTGACTGTTTAGGAGACTGTTGCACTGCACAACCCTTGGGGAACTTTTCTAGCTTGGCTTGACAATTTCTTGAAGAATATGGGAGGGCAAATTTTGGGGTATAACACCTGGGCATAGGAGCATTCATAACATTAGGCTTTTCAGGGGCTTCGAACTCAATCTCCTTAGCATCAATCAGATCCTGTACTTTATTCTTCAAGACCCAACAGTCATTCGTATCATGCCCCGGGCTATCAGAGTGAAAAGCACAGCGGGCGTTCGGATTATACAGCGGTGATTTTGTATTGGGATTCTTCAGGGCTTCCTTCGGAATCACCAAGTTGGTCTTTAACAACTGCGGCAGAATCTGAGATAGAGTCATATGAAGCTGAGTGAATTGTCTTCACGGCCTCTTGGCTCTTGGCTGATTGTTGCGTTGTGGGGCAACAACAAGCCTCGATATAACCACCGCATTAACTGCTTGGCGGCGCTCAGGTTTGTTATGGCTCTTCGTGCTGTAAACTGCGCTGGACTCCTTCTTAAAAGGATTCTTTTCAGTACTTGATGAAGCACCCTTCTGTATCTTACCGCTCTTGATACCGGCCTTAACTCTTTCCCCGATCATAATCAGCTCAATAAACCCGGATGATGAACTTCCAATCAGATGGTTGAAATACGGACCAGACAAGGTCCCCAAAAACATATCCACTAGCTCCCTATTAGCCAAAGGGGGTTGTACTCTTCCCGTAAGGTCCTCCACTTCTGAGCGTAGTCTTTGAAACCTTCGCTCGCACCCATAGACATACCCTGAAGTTGGGTACGCGTGGGAGCGAGGTCGGCATTGTATTGGTACTGCTTGTAAAAAGCAATAGCAAGATCTTCCCAATTACAGACGATAGCTCCTTCCAGTTGTTAAAACCATTCAAGTTGAGTCCCTGAAAGACTATATTGAAAGAAATGGATCCATAGGTTCTTATCGGCAGTGTATGGTTGAATTTTTCTAACATACGAGCGGAGGTGCAGCTTTAGGCAGGAGACCCTGTCGTATTTAGCAAAGACTGGTGCTTTAAACTTGTGGGGAATCACTACCCCAGATGCCAAACCCAAATCTCCGAAGTCTAACCCAGGTACCTTCTGGACCTCCATTGCGCTCAACCGGTCTTCGAGTTGCTTATACATATCCTCATCCGGAGGATACTGGTCTTCATCAAAGTCAGTCTCGTTGTCAAAAACCACAGGGCTAGGAGCCCTCCTTTCTTCCTGATTCTCCCCCCCCAGGTGAGTGAGATAAATCAACATCTTCCCGCAAATTGTTTCCGAATCTGCGACCCATATTCAGGAGGACCGTCTTCTTCTTCTTCTTCTTCTTATCCTTCAAGATAAGAGTCTTCAGATCTTGCTGACCCTTGGCCAAGTTCATGAACATTTCCTCGAACTGAGCATTTTAAGCTTGCAGAGCCTTGATAGCTTGATCAGTTGATGTTTCAGAAGACATGATGTGCTGAAATAAACAACGAAGAAGATGAGAAACCAGTAAGGGTACCTGTAATAAGGTGCATGGGAATGAAATGCGTATGATATTATTTCAAAGACTTTGGAGATTCAAATTCGTAAACCAAAATGAAACACACTTTTATTAGATAAAACTTGAATTCAATGTTCAACAAATGCCTTTAAGGCGTTACAAAAAGAAAAACTGAAAAGTAAATCAAAACTAGAAATAACAAAAGACATCAGCGCTCCCATGGTCGTTTTCCGTTGGTGCTGACATAGTCGTTGAGGACCTTCTCTTTTCTCCAGCTGCCTTGTAAGCTTTAGGATCTTCCGCTCTTGCTCGTGATACTTTTCTCTATAAGTATCACGTTCTTCCCTTAGTTGGATCCAAGACCTCTTTAGTGCCCCAATGTCAGTAGGCATGTATGGATGGAGGATGGTAGGAGGAACCCCTTCTTCATCAGCATGTTCAACTATCACAGGCAAGACAGCTTCGTAGGGCATCCCTAGCTTCTGAGCACGGGCTCGAACCCACCAGAGATATGGTTCCATCGGAAGAGAAGTCTTAACGCCTAGCTCGTGCGGATCATACCTGTTGACCCTATCCCAGGCTCGTATGAATCTGCGGCGATATCCTTCAGCATCTCCCTGGAAGTAAAAAATGATGCTTGGAAGTAGCAATTTATGAGGTCCGTCCCTCCTAGATCATCCAAACTATCGTAAGGCCAAACAAGGATTATAAGTGATCCCTCCTCTGATTCCCAACAATGGAACATTGGGGTATTCCCCACAACAATCAATAATAACTACTTCTTCCATGTCCTTAGTACTCTAGATGATATCCGTGTGAGCAAGGGACATAATTCTGTAGGCCTAACCCATGCCTTCCTTGTTCTTCAAAATTGAATTGGGGAGGTGAGAAATAAACCACCTCGCCAGCAATGGGGCACAACACATAAGGGTTCCCCGTTTCCGAGCAGTACATGCATAAAGAGTGTGTAGAATATCACCCAAGGGAGTGGGCACTGGATTACGGGACATGAAAATCTTTACCGCATTCACGTTAACAAGGGAATCTGAATTTGGAAACAGAACCAGACCATAAATGAGAAGAGCCAGGATGTCTCAAAAGCCTGAAAATCTAAACTGTCCCAGAACTGATTAGCCTGATCAACCAAGAACTTAGCCAAGAATCCTTTTGTCCCACTCCGAGTTTCCCAATTAGACATTACCTCAGCCTTTGTCAGATGTAGGGATGCAACAACATCTTCTGGCTTAAGAGCTATCTCCCAACCTGTAAATTTAGTCTTCTCTAGAATAGAAATACCAAGTAGATCAGAGAACTCTTCCAAGGTAGGGACCAACTGATAGTCCGGGAAGGTAAAGCAGTGGTACAATGGATCAAAGAACTGGAATAAGACACTCATCATCTGTTCATCCAGCTTGGAAGTGACTAGACTAAGGAGGTGACCATGTCTTCTGTCAAAAGAGGAAGTGTCGGGAACCTTGGAAACCAAATCTATAAGCTTAGTAGGAATCTGTACAAAGCTGATCTGAATAGTGTTTCTACGCATAGATGCCATGATCTACAAAATAGAACAAAGATGAATCCCATTGTTCTTTGAAATGGTTATTCCAATGCAATATGCATGCAATGTCATGATGCATGATGTCATGATAGAAACACACCACAAGTATTCACAGATAGCAAACATGGTAAGGGCAAACAAGTCACACAGATAGCCCTTAGATTTCAGGCTGGCAAGGAGTTTAGGTACTGCCCTCTTTCAGTTCAGTTGGTTCAACCATTCTTAGAAATAGTAATCGGGTTCTAGAGGATCTCAATATCACTGACCACCCTCGATCGGTCATAATTCCAGTTTAGCAACCTTTTCTTGTGGCCGGAATCATCGCGAGAGTTTGGTCTCAATGAGTGTAGCATACTGCTACTTTTCTATGGCCAAATTGGTCAATTATAGGTTCTAAGGTCAGTTGGTGCTTAATGACCCCTTAGCAGACCCATATTCTCCTCGTTGTGCCACAAGGGATATCAGTACAAACTAAAGTGCCACACCAACGTAGCTACTGCTTCAACCGTATCAGTCTATGCTGTACAGTTCCCTCACAATCTATTGCTACTTACCTAAAGGGTGTCCCCCAGATCCGGGTTAGGATCTATAGTAACTCTGATTCAAACCCACAAAGATAAAGCATACAAATCAAGCAACTAAAAACAATATGAACTAATCCTAAGGTACACCCCACTTATTGAGTCCCCAACAGAGTCGCCAGTTCTGTGATACGGTGGAAGAACTGATTGTTTTTGGAATGCTGGTTTGCGTTTTGCGTTTGTTTTTGCAAAATGTCGCGGTAAGCAAGAGTCGCCACCGACTTTTATTTTATCCAACAAGGAAAGGAAAAAAGCACAGAAAAATTCCTTTTTCAAGATATTTCTGAGTACGGGGGGGTAGATTATAGAAAGGGAAGGTATTAGCACCCTTTCTATCCGTAGTTATCTACGGGATCTTAGGTACTTGCTCATTGTTTTCAAAATTGTTTTCTTTGTGCTTGTGGGTTTGAAAAAAGTTTTTGTTTTAACTTCGATTTAACTCTCGCTTAAGAGTTTAATGAAGTGTTTTTGAAAACTTGTTTGTAAAAGTGTGTAAGTGTGAAAAAAGTTTTGTTTTGGATGAGCAAGTATCTAAGAGCTAATTTACCTACTCAAAAAAGGAATCGTTTTATACTAATTTCCTTTAGACAATGCTATCCCACTATTAGTGAGTAGGTAGCACCGTCGTTGGAGTTTTAAGGGTCAATTCGAAAGAGGGACATACGGTCACTAAAGCAATGTTAGGACGTCTCAGCGTTAACCCTAATGTCTTAGATCATTTATCCGAGGCAACGATATCCGAGGCAACCATTTTGAGGCAACTATGATATTTTAGACAAGAGGACGACCTCTAAAACAACCTATACTCAATGACCGTGTACGAAGGCAACCAAGTGGAGTGTACCCTAGAAGTGCACATGTGCGAGTGTGTTGATTTCAGTTATTTTTATCTTTGCACATGTTTAGGGTGATCTAACTGTTTTAAATTAGACATTCATTCTTGTCATGCAAACCCTATTATCAAACATCTAGCAGTTGTATAATTTGCAGAATTAAAGTGCGGAATTTAAACTAACTATTACAAGGCGTCAGGTATTTACATCGCCAAAAACAACCCTTTGAAAATAAAAGAAAAGCGGTAAAAATAAATGTCCTAATTAAATATTACAATTCGGGAGCAAATACAATATTTGAATAAAGAAAAATAAAGCGCGTGGGAAATTTAAATCGAATGCGAAATTAGGGTTTTGACCCTCTTAATTAAAGAAAATGTTTTTGTTTTTTTTATTATTTTTAAGAAAAGAAATCAATTCCTAAAATTAAATGCTAAATTAATTATTAAATTAATTAATTAATAAAAAAAATTAAATGACATATTTTTGGAGTTTTTTGTTATTTTAGGAAAGAAAATAAAATGGTTAAATTAGTGTTAAAATCTATTAATTCTAATTGATTTTATTTATTTACAAAATAAATTAAAGTTACCTAATTAACCAACCTAATTAATTAATTAATATTTATTAATGAAAAAAATAAAGTTCTGAATTTTAATTGGGTAAAAAATATTTTTGGTTATTTTTTGATAAAAAGGAAATTATGTTATTGGTTAGTAAATAAATAAAAACAAATAAAATAATGAAATTAAATAAGCAAAATATAAGAAAAGTATAGAATGGGCCTGAGAAAGTGAGGTGTGAATAGCAAGGATGTTGGCCCATTTGAGAAGATCCAATTGATTTTTGTGATCCCCTGCATGTGCGTTTGACTGGGTCCATGGTACACCTTCAATGCTGGCCACCAGATCTTGCCATCTGGCCATCTGGCGCACTGGATGGTGAATGTCCATGATGGATGCTTGGCTTGAGTGTGCACCTGATTACCTGAAATAATTTGGAAAAATAACAAATGCTGGAGGCAGGGATCGAACCCTTGACCTCCAGCCTCTAATGCCCTGAAATCATGTGTGGCAACCACTAGGCCATGTGGTTCTATTTGTTAATTAAATACAATGCAATAATAATATAAAAAAAGAAAAGCTAATGGGCAGAAAAATAAAAAAAAGCGCGCGCTGTTTGAATGGACAAATGGGGGAGTACCAACGCATCATCCCTGTCCTCCCTCCGTAGCTAAAAATCTGTAACACTTATACCTACGAACGCTGGCCGTCACTACAAGTCGTGTCCATTCCAAAATCTCGTACAGGCCATGTAAATGGATTCTAAGACTAGGGTTGAGTTCGTCTCATCCTCCTGAATGTAACCATGCCCATTATTAGGGCCAATTTTTCCTGAAACAAAAAGCCCTAAAACCAAACACAAAACCCTAGCAATGGTGATCCATGATATAGGTCATATAAATGAAATTAGTTATTGCAAAAAGCTTGCAAATGATATGGTGATCCAGAATATGCAATTATTTTTCATTATAGATGCAAGAATGAAGCTTTTCGAATTCAAGAATATGGTGATTCCGTGAACGACTTACAGTGCACTGGAGGGCTTGGAAACACGTGGTTTTGCTTGCTTTCGCTTGTGGAGATTTCAAGGAGACGATTTGGACAATTGCCAAGCCTTGAGGATGCCTCTAAGAGTCATTTCGAACTCACATTTTTCTTTGATTTTTTTAGATTTTGTTTGCTCTCTATGCTTGATCTCCAACCCTGTTTTTGGTCTGCACGTAACCCTTATGTACCACACAATGCATTAGGGTTGATTGCCTTGCCTAAATCTTCCTCTTTCAATAAAATTGATATTTGATTTGATCCTTCTTTAAAACTTTCCAAAATTGGTTCCTTTGCAATCTTTGTGTACACAATTGCCTTGATACGAGTTTGGAATGGTGCTAGCTGTCCAATGAAGCCTGAAATCATCAAAAGATCTTTGGTTTTCAATATTTTTGATTTTATTTGATTTGTTTTGATTTAATTCAAATTAATTCAAATAAAAATCAAAACAATTAATAAAAATATTATACGGACACATGGCCAAAGCTAGAGCACGTGGGAAATAATGCCAACTCAAAACAAGTGCAAAAGAATGGGCCCATTTGGCAAAATTTGAAGTTTTGGGTATAGTTGACTTTTGGCAATTTTGCAAAAAAGTCCAACTTCAACAATGCATAACTTCCTCAATTTTGAACCTTAGGAGGTGTTCATGGACTTTTTATAAATCTTGAGATGTCCTCTAACCAACCCTTTTGGTCTCATCTCATTTTGATATTCCATTCTCAAGTTAGAAGCTTTGACAACAAAGGTGTTTTTGGTGACTTTCAAAAATGACCTATAATATCCAAATTCATAACTTCTTGTGAGTGCATATTTTGAACTTGGGAGATGAAGATGGATTGTAGGGAATTTCATCCTCTTCAAAATGAGCTTTGGATGGGTCATTTCTCATAAAGTATGAGAAAGTTATGCTTGGTCAAAGTTGAGTTGACTTTTCCTACAAAACCCTAATTTAGCAAATTTTGAATCTTGATGAATTATGAGCAATCCTTGATGAATCATGATCAACCCTTGATAAAATGATGAAATATACTTCAAAATTAGAATATTGACAAAAAAGCTTGAAGTTTGACTGTATGTAGGTCACAATTGACTTTTACCCTAACACAATCGATTTTTGGACCTTTGAGCAATTGACTGAGCAAACTTCCTCTGCAAGGCTTGAAACTTGACATGGATAATCTTGAGAACATATTAGGACAATGTTGAGAATTTGGGACCACTTGGACTCAAGGATCTTGATGCAACATGAAACCCTAGTTTGGGATAGACTGCCTTAGGAGAGAGCTTGTCTGGCCAATCCTTGAGCAACCTTGAGCAACTTGGAGATCTTTCTTGCAATGTTTTGAGAAATATGGGAGGGAAAATTTTGGGGTACAACACCAGCGGAGCCAAAATTTCCAAATATCAATCCCCAGTGGAAACTAACCAGTTTCTCCAAATTCCCCAGCAAGCTATCTTGAAGTCTGAAAAACAACCAGATAACAGTTAACTTTTGTTTCTCCCCAACCTAGAGTGATACCTCGGTAGAGTGGCATACAACCCAAACTCCTGAACTTACTCCCCAGGAGTAAGACTTCTTCCCCATATAGTTTTTATTTCTCCCCAGTGAAGTCGCCAGAATGAAGATTCTCATTCTTAACTCCCCGCATAAGTCATCAGAGTTTTCTCTACTCCTCAACAGAACAAGGATTCCCTTTGTGTAATCCCCAGTAGATGTCATTAAAGTTCTCTGGATTCTCCAAGCAGATTCCTCAGGCAGTACATGGCATTACTTTCCCAAGCAGACGTTTGTCATGACTTCAAGACATGAAGGATCTCTATATCCCCAGAGAAGTCAAGGATTTTTAATCCCCAATAGTCGCCAAGGATTTCTCATTCTCAGCAGTCAAGGATTTATTTTCCCCGGCAGCAGTCAAGGAGTTAGTATCCCCAGCCGCCAAAGATTTCTTATCCGCAGCAATCAAGGATTTATTCTCCTCAGCAAAACAGCAAATCAGCTTACATGCGCATACATTACATTCATAATCATAAACATTGATAAAGCACATTTGTTGCATCATACATTTCATGCAACATAACTTTGTACTTCAGCTAACATTTTACCCTTTACAGGATAAGATTAACAGCTATCATTAACAATTATCAAATATTTCAGATACAATAAATATACACTCCATACACGGAAGTCATTCTATTACTCATTCAGAATTCAAAGTCAAGATACAGTCTAGATACACTCCAGACACGGAAGTCATTCTGTTACTCATTCATATTTTCAAGTCCAGATACGCTCCAGACACGGAAGCCATTCTATCACTTATTCAGATCTCTTATTCAGATACAGTCCAGATACGCTCCAGACACGGTTGCCATTCCGTCACTTATTTTGATTTTCCCGGCTTAGATACGCTCCAAACACGGATGTCATTCTGTCGCCTATTTAGATTTCAGATTCTAGATACAATACAGATACACTCCAGACGCGGAAGTCATCCTGTTGCTAATTCAGATTCAAATACAGTTACAGCTCAGATACGCTCCAGACACGGACGCCATTCCATTGCTCATACAGACTCAGTCTCTAGATACAGTTCAAATACGTTCCAAATACGGACACCATTCTGAAACTCATTCTTTTGACTTACAATTCAACAAACATTCTTGGATGCCATCTACAAGCCCATCTCCGACAAGATTCTATCACCTCTCCAAATGGCATCTTTAAGCCCATTCTCTCAACTACACTTTGACGAGTGCAAATTTACGGGCACTCTAGTGTCTAATCATCTTTTACCTTCGAGTCACGGACGACAAAACTCGCCAATCTAACTCTTCAGGTTCAAGAAGATTGAACAGGGGCAGCTGTTTTACCCTAAAATTTTCCCACTCATTTATCAAGATTGTCCTCACAAGACTTCTTGGACCCAAGACAAGATTAGGGTTTGCTCAGCTCAAGACATCCCCTTGCACTGATAACCTGAAATTAGGGTTTGAATTTGCACAAGGATTTTTGGACCATAAATGCTTCATGTGACCTTCATACACCATCTTGGACCCTTAAGATTTCTCATACCAAATTTCAAGCCTAGAATCACATTTTTGCCCAGTCAATTGGACAGTTGACCTAAAAATCAGCTGTATTAGGGAAAAAGTCAACTGTGGCCAATTTACAGTCAAACTTCATAATTTTTTATCCACAAAAACATTTTAGACTCATATGTATCATTTGATCAAGTTTGGATCACAACTCCTCAAGAAATTTGATCAGATCATCAAAAGGGCAAAATGGTCAAAATTAGGGTTTTGACTGAGAAAGGGCAATTTCTGATTTTTAACCTAGCCAATGACCAATTGGGTTCAAACATGATTTCTAGGACTCAATATCATCATCTTGACCTAATCACATGGTTCAAAAGATCTCAAGTACATTGAATTGACAGGTGAATTTTCCAGTCAACTGATCAAAAATCAACTGTACACTAAAAAGTCAAACTTTGACTTTTTGGTCAAAATCAAGTGCCAAGGGTCACAATTTATCAAGACATGCCAAAATGTGAAACTTGTTGGCCAAGAAACCTAAAATTGCAAATTAGGGTTTTAATTTGAAATTTTTCATAACTTAGAATTTTTCTAAGTATGAAAAATTTCTTATTTTCTCCCAACTTTTTCACCATGATGCGATTGGATTCAAAGAAAAATTTCAACATGAAAGTTGTATTCCTCCATTAAATCTACAACTTTGATTCACAAAGTTTTCCCAAATGATGCTTGGGTCTCAAGTTATGATTTTGTGAATAGGGGTCCATAAACTAAATAACTTAGTGAAATTTTGCCCTATTTTAGGCAGGTTTTTGACCTAACTTCATGGCAACTTTTCACCTAGTTCCAAAAGGTATCTCAAGTTGCATTTTAAATATGGATTGTAGAGAATGTTGCAAGCTTTCCAAAATGTTCAAGAAATCTCCAAGATCATTTGTGGTTATGGAGAATCGAAGAAGAGAAAATGGCATTTTGTCACTTTTGTTCAAGCCATTTTCACAATGCACCAAGTTGCAAATCTGATCAAGCATGCTTGTACCTTGCATTACAGGTCCTAAATCCCTTCTACACTCCATAATTAAATTCAAACTCATTGGATAATGGCTTTATTTTGACCTTTGGAGCATTGTACAAGAGTTTAATCCATAAATGGCATAAAGTTCACATTGCCATTTCCATAAAGCAAGCTTTTTGCAACTTTGCTATCCTTGAGCCTTGGACCTGTTTCTTTTGTGCAAGCATTGTCCACAAATATCAAGCATTGTTCACCAACTTTCTGCAGCCTACAAGCAAGCAAGTACAAGCCTTTGGCACAAGTCACTTCACTTTTCTTCAAAAGCAAGAAAAGTTGCAAAAGGGAAGAGAACATGTACATATGATAAAGGGTGAACTTGGCTTCATTCTAAAAAACTTCACAAACTTGTCTCAAGCAGAAACACGAAAGCAAAAGATCCTAAACACTCTCAATATGAAAAAACACATTTTTCTTCCCAAGCATTGCAGTTTCTGCAAAACACTAGCCATCTCAATATTTGCTCGTGTGTTTTGCTTTGTAACACATCAAACATCTTCCATACATCCTACCTAAACTATCCAAGTCCTTGTCCTGGTTCTGTAAGCCCTATTTCAGACATCACCATTTTCATTTTGGAAGGTTGCAGGTTGACTCGTGTAGGAAGTTTCAGCCATCCACAAGGCCAGCTAAGCATTGGAATAGCTTGAGAGAACTTCAAGGAAGCTCACACGATCTTCAGGCCTCCCTCAAAGTTCCTACATTGCCATATCCAAACTCAACTGAACAAGGTATTTTTCAAAACTCTATCTCTCTATTTAGGAATCCTCAAGCTTTGATTTGTGAAGCAAAGATGTAGTCCTTAACATGGTGAAGTTGTACATATGCATAGTTGTCATTTATATTAACTGAGCTAAGAGAATTTGATTGTTGAACATGCTGAAAAAACTAAGTCAGAAATTAGGGGTGATTAAATTCTCTCTGATCTTTGAGAGTTAGTTTACAAACTTTATATCACTGGAATCGTGAGATCATAAGCTACATTTTTTGTGTTATAAGTTTTTGTTTTTGTGCAAAGAAAAGAGAGTTATAGTTTGAAGGTAGAAACGCGCGCAAGGAAGAAGAAGCCAAGGACAGGGACGAAGCTGAGTTGTCTTGAGCTTTTTGTTGCATTTGGCCTTTTTGGTTTTGCTGTTTGCACCCTCCATATTACTTTTGCACCCCCTTGCATATTTTGTTTATTTTTCATATTTTCTTTTTATTTTTCATGTTTATTAACTTTAATATTTTTTTCTGAACATTAAAAAATCACAAAAATTATTTTCTTAATTTTTTGCAATTTTATTTTATTTTTATTATTTTTTCCACACATAAAAATAGTTTTATACAAATAAATAGAACTTATTTTTCTTAAACAATTGTAAATACATTTTAAAAATACCATACATTTTTATTTTTATTATTTATACACATAAAATATTATTTTCATATATATTTTAATTTTTAATATTTGTTAATAATATTGTTTATTATTTCTTGTATATAAATGGATAAAACAAATAATATAAAACATATACTTTTTCTTTAATCAAAAACTAGGGTTTTTCACCCTTTCAAAAAAATAACAATATTATTTTTCTTATTTTTAGGACTTAAATAATCTTATTTTCTCATAATAAAACAATTACAAAACATTTTGCATAAATGCATTTTATTTGCATATTTAAATAATTGTGTATTTATTTATTTTAATTTGCAAATATTCAATTGGGTTGTAATAGTATTTTAGGGTTTTATTTTGTGCAAATATCCCCATTCAAAAACTTGTATCCCCCCTCCCATAATAATTGTTGTAATAACTTAAATTTATTTTACGCAATTTATCGCATTATACCATGTTTAGTAAAAACTAGGGTTTTGCATGATAAGACAAAAACAAACAAATACAAGACCTAATACAAGACAAACAAAAGCATGTAATATGACACACATTGCACACAAGCACCCCTAGGGTTTCACCCACTTTGTTGCCTAAAAATGGCCATGGTATGCATGCAAAGTATCTTGGAAAAGCAAAACAAACAAATTAGATCATAGTCCCTCGATGACGCTATCAAAAAGGTTGCCTAAACAAATGATCTTGGTCCCTAAAAATGCTAAAGATACTTGGCAACATTGCTGATCGGGACTTTATAAGTCTGTCGGGATATTAACTGCAAGTGTACAGTTCAGTCGTTCTAGTTTTAAAAGATTATCGAACCCACAGAGACTGTGTATCAATCGCATACGATCTAATGCTACAATTTTGTCTAACTAAGCGATGAATATTCGATATTTGGGGGAGACAGTTTAGTTTTAAATGTAATAGTACTAATTATACCGGTATGTGATAATCAGACTTAGGGAATTCGATGAATCGCTTGGCCTATAAAGTATTTCGGTAAAAGCTAATTGTTTAAAAACCTGAGACACACACTCTCGTGTTTATGAAATAAGCCATGCTACTAAACCTAGTGGATGCACTTTAAATTTAATAACACTTTTTGAAAACAATTTGAATTTAATTAATTTATTAAAACACTCTCGTGTATTTTAAAATCAATGCTTCGTTACCACTATCTGGGTTGAACCCCAGCTCTCGCATGCAGGTTCTTGCCTTAATTAATTTCCCACTCTCGTGGCAAAATCGTGTTAATTAACCTCTCACTCTCGTGACAAGGATAGTTAAATTAATATTGGAAATTGGAAACCAGAAATTGTTTTGTAAATATTTTTGGCCAAGGTATCATTGAATTCTTTCAGTTCTTACGGTCACATACCGATATTAATAATTTAGCTAGACATAATTAACTTAACAGCTGTTGTACCCCAAAATTTGCCCTCCCATATTCTTCAAAGTTTTGACAAGCATCATCTCAATTTGCTCAAGTCTACTCAAGGGTTGCACAGTTCAAACACCCCCCTAAGCCAGTCAAATTAGGGTTTTGGTTCCTTCAAGGAAGTTGAGGTTTTCAAGGGCTCAATCAAGTCCCATTTGCTCATATACATTGTCAATCACCTACATGTCAAATTTCAAGGCTCACAAGGTCAAGTTGCACAGTCAAAAACCCTAATTGCTTCACAATCAATTGTAGGGGCAAAATGGTCATTTGGCAGTCAAAAGTCAAAATTTTTGGTCAACATATTATTTTGAAGCCACAATCATCATTTGGTCAAATCTTGACCATGATTTCACAAGAATGGCTCAAAAATCATCAAGATGCAAAAGTTTCTATTTTTGGACAGCTGAAAAGTCAACTGTAACTTGACCAAGGCATAACTTTTTCATGGTTCATCAGAAAAATCCCATCCAATGCTCATTTTGAAGGGGATGACATTTCCTACAACTCATCTTCACATTCCAAGTCCAAGAAAAGCTCTCACAAAAAGTTATCAATTTCAACATTATAGGTCATTTTCAAAAGTCAACAAAAAGGCATTTTAAGTCAAAGACCATAACTTGATATTGGTAAATCAAAATGACATGGGACCAAAGGCATTGGTTAGAGGACTTCAAGACCTTTCCAAAATGTCCAAGAACATGTTCATATGATCAAAATTGAGCAAGATATGCATTGGAGAATTTAGGAAATTTTTGTGAAATGGCAAAAGTCAACTATCCTTTAACTTCAATTTTTGACAAAAAGGGCCCACTTTTTCCACTTGGTTCAGCCTTGTCATTCCACCCAGGTGTCCCATGATCAATTTCAAGATTAAACATTAATTTTTCTATTTTTATTTAATTTTATTTGATTTAATTCATTTTAAATCCATAAAATTCAAATAAAATCAAAAAAAATAATTCAATGATATCTTGTGGTTTGAATGACTTTGATGCATCATAATACACCTACCAAATTCGTCCCAAGCTGAATTAAGCATGAAAATTCAAATTTTGAACAAGCTTTGAAAGGCCTTTAATGGTGGTTAAGACAAAATCCAAAACATCATTGCAATGGTTTAAGGCTCCTAATGTCACTTGATTCTCATTCATACACATATATGCAAGCCTTGCAGACCTCAAGCACGACCTGGAGACACCTTAAACGGCCAGAACCAATTCCAAAAATTCCAAAGAAATTCACAAACTGAAATCCATATTCCAGCATAATTCAAACACTTTTCTTGCTTCTAACACGTTGCCAGCATTGCCAGGAATCTATTGCAATCATAAACAAGTTCTAACACTCGAGGAATCACTCAATACAGTCACACGGTTCATCATCCTTTTCCATAATCGAAATTCATTTTTTACGCATCATTAATACATTTTGATTATTGCTTTGCATTGCTAACATCTTTATGAAGCTTTTGATATAGTTTAATTTGATTATGGTGCCTTAAAATGAAAGCCGCCATTGGAGATTGCTAGGGTTTCGAAGCTTTTAATTTGGGGGTTTATCATATAGGTAAAATCAGAACCTCCAAGACCCATGGTTGAACCCAGAAGGACGAGACAAACACAACCTAATCCTCGCCCCAATTTATCTTGCACCTACGCCTATTCGCTATTTTTCAATGTTGCAGGTTGTGGGGGTTTAAAACCCCCGCTATCTAACTCTATTTCTTGCAGTTTCAGGGAAGAAGACGGTGACGTGCTTGCACCTGGTTGGTCCGTTCAAAAAAGGCGCGCGCGTTTTATGTTTTCCAGCTTAGCATTTTGTTAATCAATATAATAATTCCTCTCTAGTTAAATGACAATTGAAGCGTGTAGTTGGATTGGTTAATGGGAACGTGCAAAATGCCTTGGGACCTGGGTTCGATTCCCAGGTCCCCCATATAATTGTTCATATTTTTCCTAATATATTCGCATGCAGCGTTTTTCCAGAAGTTCACCATACGACCTCACAAATCCATACGCCAAGTGTCTCCAAGTGCAAATCCAATGGCCACAAGGGAAGGAGCATCATGTTCTCAGGTCAAAGCAGGCATAGGCGATTCCCAAAGTCAACAAGGCTTGGAGTGTTCTTGGGCCAGAATTTCTAAATCAAACACCCCATTCTGGCCCATACCCCCCCCTTTGGGTTTGCATTTCTTTTTTTCTTTTTTTTCATTTGCTTTATTTATTTTATTGTTTTAATTACTAACCATTTAATTAATCAACATTTTTCATAATAAAAATTCAAAAAAAAAACAAAAAAATGTAAATATTTCATTTATTACTATTATTAAATTCACTCTTTTATTTTGTAAATAAATTCTAAATATCATTAATGTAGTTTAATTTAGGTTTAATTTTAATCTCTTCATAATAAATAAAATCAACTTAGACTTAGGCTTTTCTTTTGAAATTTTATTTCTTTTTATTTTATTTTCATAAAAAACATAGAAACACAAAAAACTTTTATTTTTTTAATTAATTAATTAATTAGTTTAATTATTGGTTTTAATTTCATTAATTACAAAAAAAAAAGACAAAAATTCATTTCTTTTCTTAAAAGGGTCAAAACCCTTAGGACGTCCCCGATTTAATTCTTTCGCGCGTATTTATTTATTCTGATTATATTCATGTATCTGTACAGAGGATGTAATAGTAATTAGGATTTTATTGCTTACTTTAATTTTTTGCATTTACTTTTCAAAAACGGGTTTTTGTTTTTTGGCGATGTATGGACCCGCGCCTTGTAATAGCTAGATTTACATTTCCGCAATTTACTTTCCGCACCCCTAACTGCTAATATGCCTGCAAGAATGTATGTAAGTAAAACCAATCCGTAGCTCCCATATAACATGTATAAGATAACCTTAACTGAAAAACAACACACAAAGCACATGCCACTTCTTAGGGTACGCCTCACTGGTTGCCTCGAACGTGGTCATCAAGTATAGGGTCTCTTAGAGGTCGCCCTTCTGTCCAAAAGATCCAGTTGCCTCGAAACGGTTGCCTCGAATACAAAGGATCTAGGACATTAGGGTTACTTCTAAGGTGTCCTACCGTTGCTTCGGTGACCACACTGTCCCGATAATCGAATTGCCCCGAACACCTCCAACGATGGTGCTACCTACCTCTCAATGGTGGGATAGCACTATCTAAAGGTCTCTTACACAGCCCAATTCCTTAGGGTAGGTGGATTTCTCTTAAGTACTTGCTCTTCTCAAAAACAAACAAAACAACTTTTCACACCCCACACTTTCAAAAAGTTTTCAAACAAAACACTTCATACACTCTTGAGGACTGATACAAGAGTTACTTAGAAGTTTTTCAAATGAACTTTTTCAAAACCCACACACACTTGAAAAGCAAACAAATTTTTTGAAAACATAAGTGAGCAAGTACCTAAGAGCCCGTGGATAACCACGGATAAAAAGGGTGCTAACACCTTCCCTTTCTATAAATCTACCTCCCGAACCGAGAAACATTCTCGAATAAGGAATTTTGCTGTGCTTTTGTCCTTTCCATGTTGGAGAACATAAAAGACGGTGGCGACTCTTGCTTACTGCGACATTTCGCGAAACCAGCTAAAAAACAGTCAGTTCTCATTTCCACCGATCACAACAGCAATAAAGTTTAAAACATAATTCATGGCAATAATTGGCATATTATAAAAATTGAATAAATAATAATTGCAATATAAAAAACCGGGAATTACAGATGCTATAGTAATCTTGAGGTAATACAGTTATCCGATCTTCGAGCTTGACTTGCAGTAAGAAATTCGTGTTAATTCTTGTAAGAAGAATTAACACTTAAAAATAGAAACTAAAGTTTGAATAAAAATTACAAGGAATTGAAAGCAGAATTGCAAAAACAAGCAAGTTGGAAATAACTGTAAAATAAAATAAATGTTTGCTCTGAAAAATTCTTCGACCCTTGGACAGTGCCTTGGTACTCATATTTATAGCAGGAAAATCAGCAGTTTAATTTTGAATTCTTGATGAAGTCTTCGTGGAGAAATTCTAGGAGCAGTAATAGTTGTGGCAATAAAATAGGAGATTCAGTAGAAACCGGGAGAACCATTCTGCCCTTCACGCCCACGTCTTCAATTCATGCGTAACGTTCTCCTTCACGCGCGTGACAGTCGTCACAGGTGGGTGACGGTCGTCACACGCTGAAGTGGTGCCTTACGCTCGTCAGGTGTGTGTGACGAGCGTTTGGTTATGTTGTGGGGTGTTACGCCCGTCACAGGGGCGTGATGACCGTCACCAATCCAGAAGTCCACACTTTGTATTTTTTTATTCTTTTTCTCTTTGTTTTTCGTCTAGCTTTCTTCATGTTGTCCTTTTTCATCGGTTTGATTCGACAAGTGTTATACCTGCAAAAAGATAAATAATCTCGGAATAATCGAGGGTTAGACGACTTAATGGAATATAAAATCGGTAAAAAGTATGTTAATTATACGATATATTTTCTCGTTATCAAATTCCCCCATACTTAAACCTTTGCTTGTCCTCAAGCAAATAGTCATTCGAAAGGTCGGACAAGTTTTCTGGTAAGCGCATAAGCATGACATACCTTGGATTTTTAAAGTGGCTTCGGGAAATCCTCGTTGGTTCGGCCAATACTTGAGTAAAACACTAAAGATACGCTAATGACGTAAGCAATAAGCTTACTCGTAGACTTCCATTTTAAATGAGCTATCCAACAGTTCCGTTATAATTCTGCCCGGAGTTCCTCGTATCTATTTCACCCGGTTTCGTTCTAGCGCAATCACATTAAGCCCTTTGCCTTAGCACGCGCGTAGTGGAGTAACCGGTTAGTGACTTTGATCCTTTAGCACGGGGTCTGGTACAAGAATGTGGCAACCCTACATATTTTATCCAAATTGGAGGTTGTGGGGGATCGGGCCGTAGCACGCCCTACCGAGTTCAGAACCAGATACCTCTGAACCAACCAACACTGGATTCCTTCATTATTTGCTCAGCTCTTGTATGTGCCCGTATATTTTGGTACACAAGTTTTCTTTTCTTTTAGCAGCGAGATAGGAAGGATATTTTTAGAATCAGGCATCAAACACTTATATTCATTGATTCTCCACGTGGTTTGTGTCAAGACGGTGTTGACTGCTAGTATAAACTACTAGGGGTTACTTCTAGAACTTGAAACTCCAGATATCGGTATAATGGTTATTGAAACGGATCGCGTAAGCAGGAAGTCTACAGTGACAGAACCATATCGATCTTGTTATGTTGTTTTCGGCTTCCTTAACTGGGATTTCATTAAAGTAGGTATGTCGGGCTAATGCGAAAATAAAATTTTTCGGTATGGCAAAGTAAAGCGAAGAATTTGAATCGAGACATATCGCAAGAATTTACTAGTTTTATTAAAGATTGAAAGGTACCTCTCCCACACAAAATCCGACATTGTCCTCAATGTTGCGATATATATGCGGGGAAGTACAATTAAAAAAACAAAAAGGAAAAGAAATGAAACAGAAAAATAACAAATTACAAAGAAATTAAAGAAAGACAAACTACTGGTGACCACGTCCTCTGCTCCTGGTGCGAGAGCGTCTGGTAGGAGTGGCTTCAGCGTCAGTGTCTTGGAAGCCATAGGTGTTCATATCTATCCTCAAGGCGTTAAGCTTGGACAGCGCCTCATCCAACCTCTCATTCATGTTTCGCTGCCCAGTCAAGATCTGAGCGTTTTGGGCGCACAGAGACTCAAACTGCTCAGCTTGCCTCCTTTCAAGCGCCACATTCATTTGATTTTGCATGTGGAGGGCGCGGAGGATGTCTTCGAGATTGATATAAGGAGGTGCAGATGAGGATCCAGGGATGTCGTGGACAGGCGGAGAACTATCCAACTCTTCTTGTATGTCGTCTGCGGCAGCCGCAGCTTGGTCTTCGTGGGCAGGTGCAGGCTCTGCGGGAACTTTAGGGTCGAACAACCAGTTGGCTCGATTACTTGGATCGATTCAGTCCCTGTTCGGCAAAATGATATTCTGATAGATAGTATTCCTGATTACAGGGTGGAATCTGCCGTCTTCCCGCTCGTAGATGAGGTGTGCGGCTTTGCAGTGATCCAAGGTTAGCAAAGCCGGTGCCATAGAAGGCAATGTTGCAAGAGCAGCACCATAATTTAGACCAATGGCAATCGAAGTGACCAGCCCTCCGAAATAGAAAGGTTTTCCACCTCTAGCACAAATAGAGTGGATGTGAGCAAGTAGGAACGGGGCGGCATTTATCTTTTGCCCAGTGAACGCACAATGTAGAAAGAAGAGCTCCTTGGAGTTGAGCTTATGGTTGCTGTCTCGGGCGAAGATGGTGTTACTAAGAATGCGATGGAAGTAGTGGATGGCCGGATTGTGGATGTGGGTGGCGTTGAGGTGGTCGTAGGACCCGGCACGAATGTTCGTTAAACTGTGCCACAAGTTGAAAGCCTCCTCATTAAAACTACCCGGTACCCGAAAATGAGCACCTTCGTCTGAACAAAATCCCATAAGCCCCGCGATGTCGGATTGAGGCAACTGATGCTCAACGCCAAACATGCAAAATTTTGCCACGCCTGATAATTGGTTTGTGACACCCGGCGGAGTGAGGTAAGCAAACGAACTCAAGAACTCAAGAGTAAGAGTTTCGTAGATTAGTCTTGGTTCGCGACAGAGGTTCCACAAATCCACGCTTTGTAATAATCGGCGGACACTGTCGAGTAGTCCCAAACTCCGTAGGCAGTCGATGTCAACGTACCTTGTGGGTTGGAGACCTCGACGTTGGAATTTTTGATACTTTGCTCGTTGATTCTCCCCAGGTTCGCCGATTCTGAAATTGATAACTTGAGCGTTTGGGTTGTTTGCCATGGTGGAGGTAGGATTTGATTTGGGAATGTGAGAATGGGAGGTTGTAAGGATGGTAATTTGGTGTTGGGAGTTTAGAATTTGGAAGAAAAAATGGAGTGAATGGGAGTATTTTCGTGTGGTGTAGCGATAATGGAGGAAGGAAAAATGGGTTTATAAGGAACAAAGTTGGAACGGTTTCCCTGCAACAGCCGTTGGGGTTTCTGTCTGCGTGACGGTCGTCACAGGTGTGTGACGCTCGTCACGAAGTAAAAAGGCGCGTTACGCTCGTCACAAGGGTGTGACGGTCGTAACGCAGACAGAGTCATAAATGAGAGATCCGTTACAGGACCGTTGGAGAGTGATGAGTTTATTTTTTTTCTTGGTAATTGGATTTTTGTTTTGAAGAATTTATATTTTTTTGGTTTGTTTTAAATATTTTAATGAATTGATTAGAGGTTTTAAATATAACGAAATAGACAGTAAATAATAACAGTAAATAACAACAGTAAACTGAGAATGAAAATAAATGAAAATTAAAATAAACTTTAACTGAATGAATGAGTAAATTGTTTCAAAGTAACTAGAAATAAAAATAATAATAATGTTGAAATAACTAAACTAAAAATCCCTCCCACACAGAAATTTACAGTGTCCTCACTGTACGTAAAAATGCAAGAGAGAGAAGGAAATGAAATAACGATGGCAACTCTAGCCACGGGGAGGTGGAAACAAATGCTGATGCATGTAGTCCAACTGATCAGTCACCAAGTCCATGAAGGTGATAAAGTCCACCCTGAGAGAAGTCAGCTCGCCCCGCATGTCCGTAATGGCCGCATGTAGGGAGTCTAAGGTAACAACAGGAGGAGGTGGAGAAGTCTCAGGAACCTGGGGCGCAGTCTCGGCGGAAGTAGCCTCCTGTTCCCAAGGATCAGGGAGATCATGGTAGCCTGGCGGTGTAGCAGGATCTTCTTCAGCATTAGCATTGTTTGGAACCTCATAAATGTCAACTGTAGATGGTGAAGAGGGTGGTGAAGCAGGGTAGTGAAGATCAAACAGCCAGTTATCCCGGTTGTGCACACTGGTTCTTGGGTCAGGCAGCTTAAAATGATGGACGATCTGATGATTAACTAGCAGGTCAAATGAATCTAGTCCAAGGTTTCCAATCATGCTAGTGTTGAAACAAAAAGCAATGTCCATCGGCTTTATGCCATAAAGCGGAGCAGAACCGAGCATAGGCCGGCAGAGTCCAATGGCATTAGACAGCATGGTAACCAACCCACCCAACAAGATAGGTGCATTTGGAGTTCCAATGATCCGCTCCATATTAGCGAGCATATAAGCTGCACCGTTCACCGGACGGTTTTGAGATGCACAATACATAATAAACAGCTCATCGTGGGATACAGAGGTGACATTTTGCTGTTTGCCGAAGATAGTGTGGGCTATGATCTTGTGGAAATACCTGATAGCCGGGTTATGAATTCATTCAGAGTACAGATCTGACGGCTCAGGATGGTTAACACCAGCTATGCTTCCCCAGAAAAAGTCAAGCTCAGATACAGGCAAAAGGTTCTCCTGCGTCATACTGATAACATCGGGTCCAAAAGGGAACCCAAGCAACTGGCTAAACTCCCGCAGGTTGTAAGTGTAATCCATGTTAAACATTCTGAATGTAATCAACCCACAGTTGAATCCCATCCCATGATTTGGAATGAAACTCAAGGTGCTGAGAAACTCCAGAGTCAACCTTTTGTAGGTACAGAACCTACGACGGATAGGGGCGGTGTCCCAACCAATCTGGTGCAGCAGGTACATGAAACTCTCGCGAATGCCAAGGGCAGCCATATCATGATCATCTGCATATATAGTGGGACACATCTCCCGTTCACCCAGGTCCGCAAACCTTCTTCTCTGGTGTCGGCTTCGCAATTTGACATTCATGAAGTTAGCACAATCCATAGCGTGAGATGTGAAAGAAAAAGAAATACCCCCTGAAAATATTTGAAAAATGTTTGAAAGAAAAGGAAATTAAGTAAGTATTTTCGGGTTAGGAAATTGCCAAAGTTAAATTAAAAAAAAAAAAAAGATGAAAGGGAGAAATAAAAACAGAAGAAAAATAGAAAGGAGTTAGCAATGCAATAATGAAAATGTTTTAAAGATTAAGAAAAAAAAGAAAAGAAAAATAAAAGCATATTAAAGCAGATAAAATAATTAAAGTAAAAACATGGGTTGCCTCCCACGAAGCGCCTTTATTTTATGTCGACGGCTCGAAAGTAAATACCTATTCAGTTAGGTAAAGGGGGTAGGCGGCTCACTTAACTGAAGATAAGCCGAGAAGTCGATATTTCCGACATTAAAATAGTGCTTTAAGCGCTGGCCATTAACTATGAATGGTTTGATAGAACTACCTTTAATTTCTATCGCACCACTTGGGAAAACTCTGTTAATTTCGAACGGTCTGGACCATCTGGAACGTAATTTTCCAGGGAAAAGTTTCAGTCTAGAGTTGAATAGGAGTACGATGTCTCCTTCCTTAAAGTCTTTTCGCGAGATACGCTTATCATGCCATTTTTTTGTTCATTCTTTATAGATTTTAGCATTTTCATAAGCGTCTAGACGCAATTCTTCTAGTTCATGGATATCTAACACTCGTTTCTCGCCAGCACTCTTATAATTTAAGTTAAGGGTTTTTATTGCCCAATAAGCTTTATGTTCTAATTCTACTGGCAAATGACAAGATTTTCCATAAACTAACTTGAACAGCGTCATTCCGATGAGAGTTTTGAAAGCTGTCCGATATGCCCAAAGAGCATCGTTTAGCTTGGAGGACCAGTCTTTTCTGGATGTGGCTACGGTTTTCTCAAGTATCTGTTTGATCTCCCTATTTGACACTTCCACTTGTCCACTTGTTTGAGGATGGTATGGTGTGGCTATGCGATGTTTAACGCCATATTTGGAAAGTAACCTTTCGAAAATTCTGGAGATAAAATGTGAGCCACCATCGCTGATCACTAGTCTTGGTACACCGAATCGTGGGAAGATAATATTCTTGAAAAGTTTTAGTACCACTCGCGTATCATTTGTGGGTGCGGCGATGGCTTCAATCCATTTTGATACATAGTCGACGACTACCAAAATATATTTATTTCCAAAAGATGCGGGGAAAGGTCCCACGAAATCGATTCCCCACACATTGAAAACTTCTACTTCGAGGATTCCTTTTTGCGGCATTTCGTCACGTCTAGATATATTTCCTGTGCGTTGACATCTATCGCAGTTCATAATTGCTACGTGGACGTCTTTCCATAAGGTAGGCCAAAAGAAGCCAGCTTGAAGTATCTTTGCACAGGTTTTCGATGTACTAGCGTGTCCACCATAAGGGGCGGAATGACAATGGGAAATGACGTTGTTTATTTCATCATTAGGAATGCAGCGACGGTAGATACCATCGACGCCTCTTTTAAAGAGTAATGGTTCATCCCAAAAGTAGTGTTTAAGGTCATGGAAAAATTTCTTTCGCTGTTGGTACGTTAAATCAGGTGGTAAAACACCGGCAGCTAAATAGTTGACGAAGTCAGCGTACCATGGTAATGTGGTATTAGTACAAATGGATTTTACTACCGCAGTTGTGAAAGTTTCATTGTGTGGATCTAAACTGTCGGTAGGGTTTGTCTCTAGCTTGGCAATGAGGCGTTCATAAGGGAAATCTTCGTTTATGGGAACACTCTCGGCTTGGATTCCATCTAATCTCGATAAATGGTCAGCTACCACGTTTTCAGTTCCTCTTTTGTCTTTTATCTCTAGGTCAAACTCTTGTAGGAGTAAGATCCATCTGAGTAATCGCGGTTTGGTGTCCTTCTTGCTTAGTAGGTATCGGATCGCAGCGTGATCCGTATAGATAATGATTTTAGCGCCTACTAAGTAGGAACGAAATTTGTCCAATGCGAATACCACAACTAAGAGTTCCTTCTTCGTAGTGGCGTAATTCATTTGTGCGGGGTCGAGTGTTCTGCTTGCGTAGTAGATAGCGTGGAGCTTCTTTTCTTTGCGTTGTCCTAGGACTGCGCCTACAGCATAATCGCTCGCATCACATATTATCTCAAATGGTAAATTCCAATCAGGAGGTTGCATAATAGGTGTCGATATTAAGGCCTCTTTTAGTGTCTCGAATGCGTTCAAGCATTTATCGTCGAAAATAAACTCAACCTCTTTCGTTAATAACTCAGTTAGTGGCTTGGTGATTTTAGAGAAATCTTTTATGAAACATCGGTAAAAACCCGCGTGTCCTAGAAAACTTCGTATTTCTCTAACTGTTTTGGGTGGTTGAAGGTTTTTGATAATTTCGATCTTTGCTTTGTGAACTTCAATCCCTCTATTTGATACAATGTATCCCAACACAATTCCTTGTCTCACCATGAAGTGACATTTTTCCCAGTTGAGCACTAGGTTGACATTAACACAGCGTTTCAGTACTAATTCAAGATTTGTTAAACATCCGTCGAAACTTTCTCCACAGACATAGAAATCGTCCATAAATACTTCCATGATTCCGTCTAAGAAATCTGCGAAGATCGCCATCATGCATCGTTGGAAAGTTGCAGGTGCATTACATAGTCCAAATGGCATTCTCCGGTATGCAAAGGTACCATAGGAACATGTGAACGTAGTTTTCTCTTGATCGTCAGGATGAATGGGAATTTGAAAGAATCCCGAGTATCCATCAAGATAGCAGAAATGGGAATGTTTGGCTAAACGCTCGAGCATTTGATCAATGAATGGTAATGGGAAATGGTCTTTGCGCGTACCTTTGTTTAGTTTTCTATAATCGATACACATCCTCCATCCTGTTTGCGTACGTTGTGCTATCGATTCGCCTTTTGTATTTGTTATAACTGTAACACCTCCTTTCTTAGGCACCACATGAACTGGACTGACCCAGTTGCTATATGATATTGGGTATATGATGCCTGCCTCTAGTAGTTTTTGCACTTCCTTCTTAACGACTTCACTTAGGATAGGATTTATTCGTCTTTGATGTTCTCTAGAAGTCTTGCAGTCCTCCTCCAGCATAATGCGGTGCATACAAAGAGAAGGGCTTATTCCCTTTAGGTCTGATATATTATATCCTAATGCGGCTGGATATTTCCTTAACACACTAAGAAGTTTTTCGGTTTCGATCTCTCCTAATTCGGCATTGACTATAACTGGTCGTTCGAGTTCTTTATCTAAGAATTCATACCTAAGATCTTCAGGTAATGTTTTAAGTTCTATACCGGGTTTCTTATTAGTTGGGTCAGGACCGGGTGTTAAAGCTAAACATTCGCTTAGGTTGGCATCTAAGTGTTCCTGTTTCCAGTCTTTGTTCTTGAGGATAGTCGGTGTCTGAATTTTCAGCATCTCAGAGTAGGTGTCCTCACTGCATTCAAGTTCTTTGACACATTCATCAATGATATCTAGGAGACAACATGAGTCATCTATAGCAGGGGCTTTAAAGAATTGGGAAAGAATGAATTCTACTTTTTCTTCTCCTACCTAGAAGGTAAGTTTTCCCTTCTTGACGTCAATGATGGCTCCTGCAGTAGCTAAAAATGGTCTTCCTAGTATGATGGGAATGTTTGAATCTTCCTTGATGTCCATTATTATGAAGTCAGTCGGTATGTAAAATTGTCCTATTCAGACAAGAATGTTCTCTAGCATACATACAGGAAATTTGACTGATCTATCGGCTAGTTGTAAGGACATCTTGGTAGGTCTCATGTCGCCTAATTTGAGCTTTTCGCAAATAGATAAGGGCATTAGACTGACACTGGCTCCTAAATTGCATATAGCTTTGTCTATGACAGATTTTCCAATTACACATGGTATGGAGAAACTACCAGGATCTTTTAGCTTCGGAGGCATGTTATTTTGAATTATGGCGCTACACTCGGCAGTTAGCATAACGGTTTCGTTCTCAACGATTTTTTTCTTATTAGCCAATATTTCTTTTAGGAATTTAGCATATGACGACATTTGGGTTATAGCTTCTGTAAACGGAATAGTGACGTTTAGTTGTTTCAGAAGTTCTACAAATTTCTTAAATTGTCCCTCGTTCTTGGATTTTGCAAGTCTTTGAGGGTATGGAATTGGTGGTTTGTATGGTGGTGGAGGCACATAAGGTTTTTCTGAGGCCTCTCTGTTCTCATTCGCGTCTTCCTCTACATTTTCATATTGATCTTTCGACTTCTCTATTTCTTTCTCAGGTTTTTGATACATGGTCGGGTTTTGGAGTCTAGGATCTACCGGTCCATCAAGGGCTGTCCCACTTCGTAATGTAATAGAATTTGCATGTCCTTTAGGATTGGGCTGTGGCTGTCCAGGAAATGTACCAGCAGGAGTGGCAGAATTAGCTTGGTGTTGTGCTACTTGGGAGATTTGGGTTTCTAACATTTTGTTATGAGTAGCTAGGGCATCTACCTTGTTTGCTAATAACTTCAATTGTTCACCGGTGTGAACGTTTTGATTGAGGAATTCTTTATTTTGTTGGGCTTGATTAGCGATAAAATTTTCCATTAGGATTTCAAGGTTAGATTTCTTAGGAACGTTAGGAACATTACCAGCGGGTTTTTGATAGCCTGGAGGTACAGCAGGTGCTTGGCTAGGTGCATATAAAGCGTTATTGCTCTTGTACGAGAAGTTAGGATGGTTCTTCCAACCAGGATTGTAGGTATTGGCATAAGGATTTCCTTGAGCGTAATTTACCTGATCAGCCGTTATTCCTTCTAAGATTTGACATTCGGTTCCAACATGACCAGGTACTCCACAAACTTCGCAGCTTGGGGTAACTGCAGCTACGGTAGCTGCAGGAGGTAAGGTCAAGCTTTCTATCTTTTGGGTAAGAGCATCTACCTTAGCATTAACTTTATCTAGGCTACTAACCTCGTACATCCCGCCTTTGGCTTGAGTCTTCTCCACAGATGTTCTTTCTCCTCCCCACTGATAGTGGTTTTGAGCCATATTTTCAATGAGTTGGTTAGCTTCGTCATAAGGCTTGTCCATCAGTGTACCACCTGCGGCGGCATCTATAGATAGTCTTGTGTTGTACAAGAGTCCATTATAAAACGTGTGGATTATCAGCCATTTTTCTAGTCCGTGATGTGGGCACATTCGCATCATATCTTTGTAGCGCTCCCATGCATCGAATAGTGATTCAGTATCCTTCTGCCTAAACCCGTTGATTTGGGCTCTTAGTGCAGCGGTCTTGCTTGGGGGAAAGTATCGTGCTAAGAATATGATCTTCAGTCCTTCCCACGTAGTGACGGAATTTGATGGCAAGGATTGCAACCAAGCCCAAGCTCTATCTCTTAGTGAAAAAGGGAAAAGACGTAATCTTATCGCATCTTTACTAACACCATTTGCTATAACTGTGTCGGCAAATTGAATGAATTTTGTAAGGTGTTCATTCGGATCCTCAGAAGGATCTCCAGAGAATTGGCGTTGTTGGATAGCTGATATCAATGACGGCTTTAACTCGAAATTGTTTCGGTTTATTGCTGGAGCAGCAATGCTGTTATGGGGCTCTTGTTGTGATGGAGCTGCGTACTCCTTCAGTGGACGGGTCCTTTGTTCTTCGGCCATGTCTAATTCTGGATTGGTTTCGGTTTCAGAGGAAGAATTAGAATCAGTTTCAGAATCAATCTTGATTTCTGGTTTGGGTAAAGGAATAGCGTGATTTAAACAGTAATCCCTGACTGCACGTCTTACGGAAAGAATGCGTTCAGGTTCGTCCGTCAATTTGTCAGGTGGTTCGCCTTATGAGCGAGTCCTTGGCATACAAATCGACAAAGGGTGTATGTTGCTTAGTCTAAACGCGAAACAGAAGAATCGTAATTAATTGACTACCAGTCCCCGACAACTGCGCCAAAAACTTGATCGGGACTTTATAAGTCTGTCGGGATATTAACTGCAAGTGTACAGTTCAGTCGTTCTAGTTTTAAAAGATTATCGAACCCACAGAGACTGTGTATCAATCGCATACGATCTAATGCTACAGTTTTGTCTAACTAAGCGATGAATATTCAAAATTTGGGAGAGACAGTTTAGTTTTAAAAGTAATAGTACTAATTATACCGGTATGTGATAATCGGACTTAGGGAATTCAATGAATCGCTTGGCCTATAAAGTATTTCGGTAAAAGCTAATTGTTTAAAAACCTGAGACACACACTCTCGTGTTTATGAAATAAGTCATGCTACTAAACCTAGTGGATGCACTTTAAATTTAATAACACTTTTTGAAAACAATTTGAATTTAATTAATTTATTAAAACACTCTCGTGTATTTAAAAATCAATGCTTCGTTACCACTATCTGGGTTGAACCCCAGCTCTCGCATGCAGGTTCTTGCCTTAATTAATTTCCCACTCTCGTGGCAAAATCGTGTTAATTAACCTCTCACTCTCGTGACAAGGATAGTTAAATTAATATTGGAAATTGGAAACCAGAAATTGTTTTGTAAATATTTTTGGCCAAGGTATCATTGAATTCTTTCAGTTCTTACAGTCACATACCGGTATTAATAATTTAGCTAGACGTAATTAACTTAACAACAATAAAGTTTAAAACATAATTCATGGCAATAATTGGCATATTATAAAAATTGAATAAATAATAATTGCAATATAAAAAACCTGGAATTACAGATGCTATAGTAATCTTGAGGTAATACAGTTATCCGATCTTCGAGCTTGACTTGCAGTAAGAAATTCGTGTTAATTCTTGTAAGAAGAATTAACACTTAAAAATAGAAACTAAAGTTTGAATGAAAATTACAAGGAATTGAAAGCAGAATTGCAAAAACAAGCAAGTTGGAAATAACTGTAAAATAAAATAAATGTTTGCTCTGGAAAATTCTTCGACCCTTGGACTGTGCCTTGGTACTCATATTTATAGCAGGAAAAATCAGCAGTTTAATTTTGAATTCTTGATGAAGTATTCGTGGAGAAATTCTAGGAGCAGTAATAGTTGTGGCAATAAAATAGGAGATTCAGTAGAAACCGGGAGAACCATTCTGCCCTTCACGCCCATGTCTTCAATTCATGCGTAGCGTTCTCCTTCACGCGCGTGACGGTCGTCACAGGTGGGTGACGGTCGTCACACACTGAAGTGGTGCCTTACGCTCGTCAGGTGTGTGTGACGAGCGTTTGGTTATGTTGTGGGGTGTTACGCCCGTCACAGGGGCGTGATGACCGTCACCTATCCAGAAGTCCACACTTTGTATTTTTTTTATTCTTTTTCTCTTTGTTTTTCGTCTAGCTTTCTTCATGTTGTCCTTTTTCATCGGTTTGAGTCGACAAGTGTTATACCTGCAAAAAGACAAATAATCTCGGAATAAATGAGGGTTAGACGACTTAATGGAATATAAAATCGGTAAAAAGTATGTTAATTATACGATATATTTTCTCGTTATCAATTGCTATCATGGTCATACGATGACCCTTACCCGTCCCGTTTAACATCCAAAGATAGGGTTGTTTACCAAATCAATGGTAAATCAACAATGTCAAAGGAATTAAAATATACAAGAAAGACTTTTGAGTAGGTAGAATGCTTCTAGTTACTTGATCAATTTGCAAAACAATCCATGCTATTTTCAAACAAAAACACACATTTCAAAACAATTTCCAAACAACTTTCAAAACAATGAAACATTTTTCAAAAACAAACATCTTTGTATACATTCTTACGAACGAGAATCATTACAAAGATTGCCTAAACGATGACCTCTTTTCAAAATACTTTCAAAACCACACAAAGCACCATTTCAAACAATTTCAAAAGCAAAGCAAGTGATCTAAACAAGTAACTAAGAGCCCATGGAAAACCATGGATGAAAAGGGTGCTAGCACCTTCCCTTTTTATAATCTATCCCCCGAACTCAAGAAAACATCTCAAAGGTCTTTCCTGTGATTTTTTACCTTTCCTTTTGGATAAAATAAAAGTCGGTGGCGACTCTTGCTAAACCGAAACATTTGCGACGAAACGCAAAACCTCAAGTCAGTTCTTCCACCGTATCACAAAAAGAAATTGAAAATATCATGCACCTAACATTTTCTCTTCCCCAAAATTCATTAATTCGAAGATCTAAAATCAGATCTTTATGAAAATTAATTTTTACTTTAGTATTATGTGTAAACAATGTAATATTCTGGGTACATAATGTAGTTTGTAAGCAAATTAGTTTATTAATATTTTGTGCAAACAATGTAGCGAGTTTTAAAAAAAATCTATCTTACTCCTCAATTTTATTGATAAATTGAGAGGTATGATACATTAGTTTTGAAAATAATAAAAATGCATATGTTGGGATTTGAAGCCACGTGCAGATAACTTAACCGCTTCCTTTTATATTAACCGAGGGGTAAAGTCGAAGTTTTTCATGATGCCATTAGTTACCTCGCTTCTGTAGCCGAGGTTAAATGAATTTCGTGTTCGAGGTGAAATAAGTTTTTTTGTAGTAGTAGATTCTGATAAAAAGACCCTTCCGACTTTATCATCATTGTTATTAAAACTCATCTCTTGTGTTTTCGACCAAAACAACTTGAAAGCCCCGTATTAATTTTTTTTAATTACATCGCCCAACTAATCTTGTTCCAAGTTCGCAATCCATGTGGAGATGAATTTATTTTTATTACTTCGATAACAACACTAGTCCACTTGCTAGTAAATTGTCCATCAAGTTTTTGGCAATGTTGCTATAGATTGTTGATATTTTCGACAAGGAAATAGTGTGCGATGTTCGTAAATTTTATATTTATTTATTTTTAGTTTTTGAATTTTGGTAAATAGTTTTCCTTCTTTTCATTTTAGTTTAGTTTCCAAATATCTGATCATTTGGTTTTATCAGCTAGTGCAATGCTACTAAGGTATTTATCTTTTGACTGTGTGTGCTAGGTAAAGAAGGAATGTACAATAGAGAGGATATTTGACATGTACTGTTAGTACATATTGAAACCTTAAAAATAGAAACTTGTGGTCTCAACTCTGAATTCAACAAATATTAATCCCGTCGGAGTGTTACGATGTGACTTCTTTGGTGAAGGTCACCAAAATGGTCATTATCCACTAGAGAGTTATATTGTAGAGGTGCATTATGCGAGACACTATCATGAGCCATACCCTTCCTTCAATACCTATCCAAGGTGGTATAAGCATTTGAGTTGTAGCTGTGACAATAATCACATTCACAGTTTCAACTCAGAAGTGCCTCAAGATCCACCACTAATGATATTATCCTAATTAGAAGAAGCCTTTGTAAGTTTTATGCAAGCCAGTCAAACAAGTTTTGAAAGAGTAAAGAAGAATCATGAAAAGATGGTAAAAACCAGTAGACAATGAATAAGAACACCGAGGCCTCTATTGAGAATTTAGAGGTTCAAATCGGTTAGTTGTCATGACAAATGAAAGCTCAGGTTAGTTCAAGTGGAGAATTTATCGGTAATACGGTACATAACTCAAAGAACAAGATTTGTAGCTCCAGTGAGTTGAGAAGTGAAGTGGTGAGTACTATCCAAAAGACTTGTGGAGAGAGAGAGAGAGAGAGAGAGAGAGAGAGAGAGAGAGAGAGAGAGAGAGAGAGAGAGAGAGAGAGAGATAAGACACATGCACACTACTGGATGAAATGACTGAATCAGGAATTAAAAATTTTGAGGTGAAGAATAGCCTTGGGAAAAGAGCAAGAAGACCAAGAGATGATGTCTGGTTTTGGATGGAGTTTCAAAGGCAAAAAATTTATTATACATAGATACCCAGTTTGAACATCTTCATCCATAAAATGTCCCCAAGAGCTATTCTGACAACAAAGTAGGTGGAAGCGAATAAATTGATAAAGTATTCCATCTATGCTTTGTTCGCTATTAATGAGTCAAAGAAGATTTTGGAAACACATCATCAATTCCTCAAGTTCATGAGAATCCTACCAAACAAGAGGAAGAAGAAGGATGATGTGTTCTTAGTATCATTTATACCACCCTAATAAAGAAGCAAACGATCAAGCTAAATACTTTAAATAAGCGTTGCGTGGGAAGCAACCCACGATTTGGTAAGTTATTTTATTTTCAGTCAACTTAATTTCATTTCATTCAATTTTAAATTTTTAGCATGTTTTGAGTTTTGACTATTTTGGTATTTTTAATGTGCGTGCTGAATGTGTAGAAAATAAAAACGGATGTGGAAGCACCAAATAACATCGACTTTGTGACTTGTGCCGCCTGGACAATAGTATATGATTTAACTAGTTTAGTTGTATTTATTTTTATTTTGTTATGTGTCTCATACGTACCAATATGATTAAGAGGGGGAACTACTAAAAATCGCTCAATCCCAAATTTTTTATTGTTTCTCGCTCTCTCTTATTAATGAATTTGTTTGTGCCTATTTCTTTTTCAGTTAAATTACTACCTTACCATTGAATAGAAAAACAATCACAAAAAATAAATAAATAAATAAAGTGATTGAGATTGAAGTACCTGAGTTATGCGATGATTGAAGAAGAAAAAATACACCACAACTTATACTCATCCTCCATATATCTAAGCAAGTGAGGTATTAAATGCCAAAATTTGTTTATCAATTGCCAATATACAAAAGATGAAGGAACAGTTCAGAAATTTCACAAGTTAACATATTTTCACTTTACTAAAGAAGGCTACGTTCCAAAAATCAATATAATGTAATTGTTTTATCCTATGTTCTTGTTCGTGCAATTTTTATTATAACAAATACTGTTAACGAAAAACCCTAATGTTTACAACTTAATAAAGAAAGATTTTTTGTAATACAATTTTTATGTGGTTGAGCTAGTAGCCCGATTCGGACAATTTTTGCAATTGTGTCTGACCTGACGACATAAACCACACTTTCTTTCCAACTTGTCAAGGGAGTCCATTTCGGTTGTGATGCGATTACTTTTGGGACGACCCTTTTTATTTCTTCACATTTGGTCATTGTGCCATACTATTTCGCCGTTGTATGCAGGCCAATAATCAGGTTTTGCTACCAAAAGGAAGTTGTTGTTGTATATGTTGAGCAAGGTTTCAGATTTGTAAATGGGAGACAGAAGTTGTAGCACGTCTTTATGAGTATACGCACACGCAGCAATGACATGAGAGAAAGGCATACGAAAGTCTTGAAACTTTCCACAATCGCACCAACGAGAAGGTAGTATAACCCTATACTCTTATCTTGGCAGGCCCTCGTTGTGGTCGATTGTCTCTTTGACAATGAAGTTGTGGCTGCGTCGGTCAAACCGTATAACCAGACGGGTCTTGGCTTTGGCACTTTCTGCCTTAATGTACTTCATGCAACTTTCACTCCATAGTTGTCCAGATTGCAACACAGCATTCCACATTTCACCTCTTTTGGCAAACAACGAAGCCATCCTAAAATATGTTGATTTAACCAAAGCAGTGACTGGGAGGTTTCATATGCCTTTGAATACCCCGTTCATCAATTCAATTAGATTTATTGTCATGTGGCCCCATCTTTGTCCATTGTCGTATGACCTAGTCCATTTTTCTACTGGAATATTATCGATCCACCTACCGGCGTTCAGATTTGACAAACAAATCTAGTTGCGATAATATTTGAACATAGGCTGTGTTAATGCATATCCCGCATTCATAACCTCTTTCCTAAGAGCTTTGTCTTTGATCTCCCTCGTGAAATTTTGGATGATACGTCTAATGCAATAGACATGCGTAGAAGGAGGGTCATGCCAATCGTTTGCAGGATTGTTGTATGCACTTTCAATGGATGCATGTCTATCAAAGATCAAGCAGAGATCTAGTTGAGGAGCCACGTGTGTTCGGAGATTCTTGAGAAAAAAGCTCTAAGCACCACCAGTCTCCCCCTCGACTAGGGCAAAGGTAATTGGGAAAATGTTGTTATTGCCATCTTGTGCAACTGCCATCAGTAGCGTGCCTTTGTATTTCCCATACAACCAAGTCCCATCAATTTGTATAATTGGTTTGCATGACACAAACCCTGTGATGCAAGGTTGAAAAGCCCAAAACACTCGACTGAATATTCGATTTCTGTTGAGTTGACTACCATCCGGGGCGTATGTTGGCACTATTTCCAGAATGTAAACAGTACCCGGAGAATAAGTCTGGAGTGCATTCAGGTAGCGAGGAAGTTCTTGGTATGACTCCTCCGAGTTTCCATACCTTTTCAATCGCCTTGGTCTTTGCTAACCACGCCTTTTGATAAGATGGAGTATGGTTAAATACCGTAGTGATGTGGGAGATTATGGTTTTCACCTTCAATGATGGATCGTTGCTGACGAGTGGTAGGATTTATTGACATATGAGATCATAATTTAGTTTTCGATGATCTTGTGATTGAGTAGAAATGACACACGTGTGGGTAGACATAAAACCTATGACCCAACAATCACCTCTTAATCTGTATGATGCAGTGAGCTTGAACATACAATTTGGGTGGACACACTTGATCTTGTACCTTTCTGGATTTACACGGTCCACCTTAAAATCGACCGAGTTGAGCATGTGAAATTTTTTGATGGCTTAGATACATTCTTCTCGGTTACGAAAATTTTCTTTCTCTTTTAAGTTTTCATCCGACTGCATATACGGATTGAAAAATAAATCAGAAGACGGTTCATCTCCGCCCATGTTGAAGTTTGTCATGTGCGGAGGTGGTGTGTAGATCTCATTTGAAGGAATACCAGGTATCCCATCGTCTTTGGAATCATCGTTGACCATGTCGTCAAACTCCAACTCGTCGTCTTCTTCTTCTTCATCAACGACATCTACTTCTGCTTGTTTGGTCTCCAAAGGATCAACCACTTGTGACAGCTGAGGCTCTCGCAGCATAATGTACAACTCAATAGAGTCGTACCCAGAATACTCATGTTTGGAAAAAATATTCTGAAGGTCCTCGTCATCTTGAACCTCAACCTTATAAAATATTATTTGGTTGTTACCAAAAAAAACGGATTCTGATAAAATATTTGTGTCATCGGACCTCGTCCAAGTTTGGCCTCTAATCATTTTTTGTACAAGAAACTAGCTTTCCTGTTTAAACAAAATCAGATGTTCTCAGTGTCTCTAAACAAAAACCCAGAGGTGGGACAAATGTATGTCTCACAGTTGAAATGTGAACTGATCACATATTGGGGTGCAAAGACCATTATGTATGACTATTTGAAGGTTTGAAGGTTTGAAGTTTATGAGTTAATTGCTTGAATTTTTGAATTTTTGAATGTTCTAGTGTTTGAGTGATTAAGTGTAGGAGTGTTTTGATAAATGTAAGATTAAATAGGTTGTACTGAATTTGAATAAACCAACTGTAAGCACTCTCCAAGGCTGTCACCTAGCCCGCACCTACACTGCAACCCATGCCAACCTCTAAGGCGCCTCCCATCACGTCCAATTATGTTACATGCATGCAGAGATTCCTTCTCTAAGGCTGTCACCTAGCCTGCGGCCACACTGCAACCCATGCCACCTCTTATTCGCCAATAGGGATGGTGACACCTTTCATTTTTGTGCTCTTTCGCCAAGTCCAATGGCACCTACTTCACGTTCAATCGTGTTACATGCATTCAGAGATGCCTTCTCCAAGGCTGTCACCTAGCCTCCACCTACACTGCAACCCATGCCAACCTCTAAGGCGCCTGCCATCACGTCCAATCGCGTTACATGCATGCAGAGATGCCTTCTCCAAGGCTGTCACCTAGCCTGCACCTACACTACAACCCATGCCAACCTCTAAGGCGCCTCCCATCACGTCCAATTGTGTTACATGCATGCATAGATGCCTTCTCCAAGGATGTCACCTAGCCCGCGCCTACACTGCAACCCATGCCACCTCTTATTCACAAACAGCGATGGCGACACCTTTTATTTTTGTACTCTTTCTCCAAGTCCAATGGCACCTACCTTCATGTCCGATCGTGTTACATGCATGCAGAGATGCCTTGTCCAAGGCTGTCACCTAGCCTACACCTACACTGCAACCTATGCCACCTCTTATTCGCCAATAGGGATGGCGACACCTTTCATTTTTGTACTCTTTCGCCAAGTTCAATGGCGCCTCCCTTCACGTCCAATCGTGTTACATGCATGCAGAGATGCCTTCCCCAACGCTGCCATGTAGCCTGCACCTACACTGCAAGAGTGACACTTATCATGCATGCATGCACCCATCTACCACCTCACTTACTCTATGATAAAAGTTTTCCTATAAATACGGAGCCTCACATACTTCTATCGCATCCACAATCGTCTCACTCTCTTCTACAAACTCTTTCATAATCTCATACAATTTTAAACTCTTTCATAATCTCAGACATTTTCAACAATGAATCTTCTCACAATGGGCGATTCTCACAGAGGCACAAGGGACAACGTTGCAACGTTTGTAAGTTTCTTGTATACTTATACATTTTTCATACTTCTATTAATGCTTTATTCATCTTACCTACTCTTACACTTTTTACATTATTAACTTAGGATACTAAAAGATTCAGAATACAGTCACACAATGTTGGAAAGATGGAGACCAGAGACCCATACATTTCATCTACCAATAGGTGAATGTACCGTCACACTAGAGGACGTGTACATGTTATTGTGTCTCCCTGTCGACGGTAAGGCGGTTAACGGGCCGATTTAACAATCCAATTCTCTGTGTGAAGAATTCTTAATATTATGTGTAAACAATGTAATATTCTGGGTAAACAATATAGTTTGTAAGCAAATTAGTTTATTAATATTTTTTGCAAATAATGTAACGAGTTTTAAAAAAAATCTATCTTACTCCTCGATTTTATTGATAAATCGAGAGGTATGATGCATTAATTTTGAAAATAATAAAAATGCATATGTTGGGGTTCGAACCCATGTGCAAATAACTTAACCCCTTGCTTTTATATTAACCGAGGGGTAAAGTCGAAGTTTTTCATGACACCATTAGTTACCAATGCATTTCGTGTCTGAGGTGAAATGAGTTTTTTTGTAGTAGTGGATTCTGATAAAAAGACCCTACCGCCTTTATCATCATTGTTATTAAAACTCATCTCTTGCGTTTTCGACCAAAACAACTTGAAAGCCCTGTATTAATCATTTTTAATTACATCGCCCAAAAAACCTTGTTCTAAGTTCGCAATTCATGTGGAGATGAATTTATTTTTATTACTTCGATAACAACACTAGTCCACTTGCTAGTAAATTGTCCATCAAGTTTTTGACAATGTTGTTATAGATTGTTGATATTTTTGACAAGGCAATAATGTGCGATGTTCGTAAATTTTGTATTTAGTTATTTTTAGTTTTTGAATTTTTTTAAATAGTTTTCCTTCTTTTCATTTTAGTTTAGTTTCCAAATTTCCGTTCATTTAGCTTTATCAGCTAGTGCAATGCTACTAAGGTATTTGTCTTTTGATTGTGTGTGCTAGGTAAAGAAGTAATGTACAATGGAGAGGATATTTGACATGTACTGTTAGTACATATTGAAACCTTAAAAATAGAAACTTGCGGTCTCAACTCTGAATTCCACAAATATTAATTCCGTCGGAGTGTTACGATGTGACTTCTTTGGTGAAGGTCACCAAAATGGTCATTGTACACTAAAGAGTTACATTGCAGAGATGCATTATGAGAGACACTATCATGAGCCAAACCCTTCCTTCAATACCTATCCAAGGTGGGATAAGCATTCAAGTTATAACTGTGACAATAGTCACATTCACAGTTTCAACCCAGAAGCGCCTCAAGATCCACCACTAATGATATTATCCTATTTAGAAGAAGCCTTTGTAAGTTTTATGCAAGCCAGTCAAACAAGTTTTGATAGAGTAAATAAGAATCATGAAAATATGGTAAAGAACCAGTCGACAATGAATAAGAATATCGAGGCCTCTATTAAGAATTTAGAGGTTCAAATCGGTTAGTTGTCGCGACAAATGAAAGCTCGGGTTAGTTCAAGTTGGGAATTTATCGATAATACGGTAGATAACTCAAAGAACAAGAATTGTAGCTCCATTGAGTTGAGAAGTGAAGTGGTGAGTACTATCCAAAAGACTTGGAGAGAGAGAGAGAGAGAGAGAGAGAGAGAGAGGAGAGAGAGAGAGAGAGAGAGAGAGAGAGAGAGAGAGAGAGAGAGAGAGAGAGAGAGAGAGAGAGAGAGAGAGAGAGAGAGAGAGAGAGAGAGAGAGAGAGAAAATAAGACACATGCACACCACTGGATGAAATGACTGAATCAGAAATTAAAAAATTTTGAGGTGAAGAATAGCCTTGAGAAAAGAGCAAGAAGACCAAGAGACGATGTTTGGTTATGGATAGAGTTTCAAAGGCAAAATTTTTCTTATACATAGATACCCATCCTGAACATCTTCAACCATAAAATGTCCCCAAAAGCTTTTTGACAACAAAGTAGGTGGAAGCGAATAAATTGATAAAGTATTCCATCTATGCTTTGTTCGCTATTAATGAGTCAAAGAAGATTTGGGAAACACATCATCGATTTCTCAAGTTCATGGGAATTCTATCAAACAAGAGGAAGAAGAAGGACGGTGTGTTCTTAATATCATTTATATTGCTCTAATAGAGAAGCAAACGATCAAGCTAAAGACTTTAAATAGTGTTGCGTGGGAAGCAACGCACGATTTGGTAAATTATTTTATTTTCAGTCAACTTAATTTCATTTCATTCAATTTAAATTTTTAGCATATTTTGAGTTTTGAGTGTTTTGACATTTTTAATGGTGTGTTGAATGTGTAGAAAATAAAAAGGAAGTGGAAGCACCAAGTAACATCGACTTCGTGACTTGTGCCGCCCGAACGATAGTATACTGATTCAACTGGTTTAGTTGTATTTATTTTTATTTTGTTATGTGTCTCATATGTACCAATCTGATGAAGAGGGAGAGTTATAAATATTGCTCCTATCCCCGAATTTTGTACTGTTTCTCGCTCTCTCTTATTAATAAATTTGTTTGTGCCTGTTTCTTTTTCAATTAAATTACTACTTACCATTGAATAGAAAAACAATCACACAAAAATAAATAAATAAAGTGATTGAGATTGAAGTACCTGAGCTAAGCGATGATTGATGAAGAAAAAATACACCACAACTTGTACTCATCCTCCATATATCTAAGCAAGCGAGGTATCCTCCATATATCTAAGCAAGTGAGGTATTAAATGCCAAAAATTGTTTATCAATTGCCAATATACAAAAGATGAAGGAACAGTTCAGAAATTTCACAAGTTAACATATTTTCACTTCACTAAAGAAGGCTACGTTCCAAAAATCAATATAATGTAACTGTTCTATTCTATGCTGTTCCTCCCTGTATATCTAAAGGATGAAATATGTAAAACAGAAGTAAGGATTCAATAAGAAAATAAAAATAAGATCCTACCAAATAGACAACCACAATGTCATTTACAGCAGGGGCATGAAGAAAGGTGTTTAAGAACAAGCACATCACATAATCAATCAAAAGCCAAATCAATACAGTGTTCTTTAGTAATAGGTTGAAAAAACAAGTATTCTGAATGTAGCAAAATAGATCAATCACTACATTAACAAATTCTCAAATTAATTCAACAGAGATTAACAACTTCAAAAACACAGCTAACTCCAAATCAATGCAGTCGCACACATCACACTTACACACAGGATATACCTAGGAACAAGGTATTCAAGCATGTGTGTTGCTTAACGCGCATAACATACAAACATAAAATACAGAACGCGAACAAAATCTGAAAGAAGGTTAAAGTAATTATGCTTGCTCATGAAGAAGGATGAAGAATACTTAAGTTGTAGGTCTATGAAGGACAAAATGAGATGTGAGTTGCAACAGAGCTACTTGAAGTTCCCCAAAGAGAGTTGTGCTTTGTGGTCCAATTTCCATGATCGCAAATTCTGTTACATCATAAAGTGTGTCATAACAAGATGCTTTACAAGCATATTAACCATTTCTAGTTACATCCTGTTTATAACTAGTATGCTTTAAGTATGTTGTATGCTGAAGTCCCTTGTGGTGGTGCTTTTTCTAATCAACTTTCCAATTTTCTCTATGACAAGCTTTCACAGAATATTTTGTCAATTGAGGTTAGGTTATAATGACAAAGATAGAGATTTGAACCATTGAAAAGATAATGACAATTTTTTTTGTCAATATTTCAGTTTGCATAGAATGAGAACCGCACCCTAAACCCTAAAAAACGTCGCAATATTGTTTATAAATTTTCTTGGCAACCGTTGTAGCCTAATGAAGAGGGTGGTTCTCATAGAACCATCGCAACCTATATGTTTCAAAGCACATTTTTCTTGTAATGAATGATTTACATTGTTTTCACATATTCTCTCAAACATAAAAACTCAAAAAAACTTATGCTACTAGATAATAAGTCTAGATAAGTCAATACAAATAAATTAAATATTTAAATTTATTAATCTCGTTAAATATTAGCTGAATTGTTTAATTACATATTTTCAAGTCAAATAAGTAAAAAGGTCAATTATATATTCAAAATGGTTCATCTCAGACTTAAAAATAAATCTATAATAAATTATAAATCATACTTAAACTTTAAAATTTTAGTAGACTTAACAAAGTCAAATTTGACGCAATTTATTCTCACTCTATTCACTATTGAGGTCTTTGATTGTTTTCACTCAATAGTGTAAAGTAATTGAAAGAATTTTAAAAAATTGTTTTCAATTAGTTAAATCACTTCATCTATTCAACTTCTTATTTAGGTTTGATATTCACTGATACATACTCTCTTTGACCTTATTTATAACAAAAAATCTTTTAAAATTTTTGATCTTAAATATAAGAAAATGTTAACAAATTTAAACACTTTTAAAGTTTTTATTTCAAAATTATTACTGCACTAATTATTTAATATTTTTAGTGGATGACAATTTTATTAAAAATATATTAATAATTGTGTTATCTCTTTTATATGAAATCAAAAAAATTAAATACACTTAACTATTATTTTTATTAAACATCAAAAGTTATCTTTTTATTTATAAATAAGATCAGAGTAATTCCATTTATACATCATTTGTGGTTATCAAATAAGATGAGAGTATTATCAAATAAGGTAAGATCTTTAAAACTTATTTGAATATGACAATATGACCTCAATGATGATCTCATCAATTACACTATGAGACAAATTTAGATTTGTCACAAGATTTAGTTAGAGGTTAAACCCCAAACAAAAAAAAAATAACGTTGTTTGGGGGTAAAGCCTCTTGCAACATATAAATTATAAATAAAAAAATTTTAAAATTGTGTGGGATTACCCCTTACAAATAGGAAAGGGGGGAAATTTTGAATTGATGTTTTGCGAGGGGTAGATCCCTAGAAAAAAAAATAGCGTCAAAGTTGAATTAACTTGTAAGATGTAGTTGTTTTTTGCGAGGGACTACCCCAGACAAAATGATAAAGTACAAATTACGAGGGACTACCCCATACCTAGGAGACAACATAAATCAAATCATTAAAGTGTGCAGACAGCGCGTGCAGTCTCTATTTTTCATGGTCTGCAATTTACGAGGGGCTGCCCTACGTCACTTTTGACCGTTTCATTTGCGAGGAAAGCTCCATCGACATTAGTCAATATAATAAATTCTCACACGCCCACCCCCTACCCACCGCTTTAGTGCATACATTTCTTTATTTACTTCGGTTTTTTCTCTTCTTCTCTATCCATCCAGAAATTACACTCTCTCCAACACTTCTATTTTCTTCTTCTTCCTCTCAACATAAATCAAGTTCATCCATTTTCTCAACTTCAACCTAACTAATTTCAGATAATTTTATTTAATGGTTCATTTATATATCTATTTTATTTTCTGAATTAGTTTATAATCTAATTTTTTTTTCAATTTTCAGTTTTGGAGTAAGATATACCAATTAATTCATCTCAAGGAGTAAGATTTTGAAATTTTCGAATTCAGCTACACACTATATACATATTTTTGAATTTTTTGTTATGATATATCTATCTAGTAGATTGAATATGTATGTAAATATATTTGTTTGGTGTGTTTTTGTTTGTGCCTTATAATTTAAAAATCAGTATATATAGATGAAAAAACAGAATTTTTATTAAAAAACAGATTATTAAAAACTAAAAGCTGTATAATTTTTTTATTTTTTTAAAACTAAAAAAAATATAGTATATATTTATTTATTGATTTTAAAAACAGTATATTTATAAACTCTTAAAAAATATATATTAAAAAAAAAACAGTAGATTGATTTCTTAAATAAACATATGTATATTTTTAAACTAAGACAATAAAATTTATGTTTAGTATTAAAAACAAATTTATGTGTATTAATAAAAACAATATTTTATTTATTTAAGAAAACAATATATATATATATATATATATATATATATATATATATATATATATATATATATATATATATATATATATATATATATATATATATATATATATATATATATATATATATATATATATATATATAGTATTTATGTGTATTTATAAAAAGAGTATATAATATATTTTAATTTAAAACCAAAAAAAAAACAGTATATATACTATATTTAGTAAAAAAGAAGCGTATAGTTATAAACAACATAATTTATTTTTAGTATAAAAACTTTTGTATAAAACAGTTTATTTAAAAATAGTATTTTTATATTTTAGTAAAAAAACATTATTTTTATATACTATAAAAAATATTTATTTATATAAAACAGATTATTTATTTCTTAAAACAAAAAATTTTGTATTTTTAAGTTAAATAAAAAAACAGTATACATACTATATTTAGTATAAAAAACAAGTGTATAATTATAAACAATACATTTATTTTTAGTATAAACTTTTTTTGTATACAATAGTTTATATAAGTAAATATAATTTTGTATAAAATAGTTTATATACTCTTTTAAAAAATAATAACTCTAAAAAATATGATTAAATGATTTTAAAATAATACGTATATATGATAAACATAGTTATTTGAAAAAAAAATAACTATTTTTTAGAAGGTACAATATGATAAACATAGTTATATACTCATTTAAAGAGAAAACTCTTAAAAATATATTTTCATGATAAAATATATTTAAAAAATGTATATATTATATTGGTTAAATATATATTTAAAATTTATGCTTAAATAAATTTAAAAAACATTATTATAATTAGGTAGATATATTGTATGCAAAAATGTTTAATTAGAGTATATATATGATGTTATTGACAAAAATTTTAAAAATTGTCGATAGATCAATCCCTTTTTATTTAATTAAACTAAATATGAACAATGTGCAACATGGAATGTTATCAATTCTATCGTAGTTGAATGTATGATAGAATGTATCCTAGAAGATGTGGGCTTAAACCACATTTTAAGGAAGGAGTTATCGCGTTTCTCTCGTATGCGTTTGATCAAGAATGTTGTCGAAGCGAATGAGGAGTAAGATGTCAGTGTTAAAGTGTGGTTGTAGAATATATTAATGATCCTAGTGAATTGAAATGTCACTTGGAGAGAGTGGGTTTTAGGCCAAATTATTGAGTTTGGACATCTAACGGAGAAAAAATGTCAGAGATGAATAGAGAGGCTTCTAGCAGTCAAACACGTATTGGATCAGATATAAGAGATGCTTCAAGTATTCCATCGCATATGCAATTCCAGAAAAAAATTTAATTTAGTTGAGGATATGGTCAGTTACGCATTAGGGGGTGAATGTGACATATGATGAACCCAAGACTTTGATGCAGAAGTCTCTCGAATGAGAAAGTGCAAAAGTTTTATCAATTGTTGAAAGAAATAAATATACCGTTGTTTGAGGGGTTTTGTGACTCTAGGCTATCAATGTGTGTGAGGCTTTTGGCTGCGATTTCAAATTGGAATGTTCCAGATCAATGTTTGAATTCTTTGCGAGAATGATGTTGGACGCGACTCCTGTGAAAGAAAATATTCTACCCCACCTCCTATGCATCCTACTCCACCTCCTATACATCATAGTCCACTTCCTATGTATCCTACTCCACTCATGTCTGGATCTTTCACTGGATTACTATCCACATCTTCTGGATGCACACCATTCCCACCCATATCCCCAACAACTTTTATTAGTCTCACTGGATACACACCATATTTTCCCACCTGTATCCAACACATATTTTCCCATGCCTTCCATGCAGTCGAGTGGATCCAACATGCCCCATTCATTACTCACTCATATGAGTCAGGTGGATCTAGCAGCCTCGATCCATGCCTTTTGAGAATGATCATGGAGATAGTAGTGCTCCTGGAGATTCCAGTGCTTCGTGGAGATACCAGTGCTCAAGAAGATACAAGTGCTACTGAGGAGCAAATAAGGAGGGAGCGCATCTTGAGAAGAAATGAGCTGTAAAAAGTTAGATATTATCAAGGGAGACTTGTCATTTGACCTGATTCTGGATCGTAATGTGTTTATATTGTTTTATATTATTTTAAATTTGAGGTTTTATTTAACCAATTCTAACTCAAGATTTTGGTGTTTAGGATCTTGCCCCATCAGGCAATATCGATTCATAACGGGCATTATTAAAGAGAAGTATACAAAATTTTGGCCAAGTTATGTAACTGTACTTGAACATGAAAAAGAAGATTGGTTTAATGCATTTAAGTTTTATTTTTTTCCTTTATATTTTTCTTTTATATTTTTTGAGATATCTTTCCTTTATATTTTTTGAGATACTTATGATTCTTTATTGCTTTATTGCTAATTTTTTGAGATACAATGTAGGAGAAGTGTTGTTGGGATGTTAGAGATGACGTCCAAATTGAAGAAAATTTTCACTCAAAATGTAGTTTCCCATTTTCTGATACCATGAGAAATGTTAGAATTAAATGGGAAAAAAAACAACGTCCATGTTGGATAGAAGTAGAATTATTTCAAGAGCTTATTGCTTATTGGAATTCTGAAAAATTTAAGGAAATATATGAAAAGGCAAAGAAAAATAGAGCGTCTGAAGCTGGTGACTGTAACTACGCAGTGAGTAGTATTAGTGTTGCTGAAATTTTACGGAGGATGGTACATAAATTCATTTATTTTTTAATTAATTAATTTGTTAGATTTTAGATTACATATAACTAATTATTTTTTACTTATTATTTAATTAGCGTGAAGAGTTGGGTAGAATTCCACTTCTTAATAAGTTCTATCTAGAGACTCATCTCAAGAGAAATGGAGAGTTTGTTGACGAGCGCGCAAGAAACACTCAAGTAAGTTTTTCTTATATTAAAAATATTTTATTTATTTATTTTATATGTACCTAGCTTATTTAAATCATTAAAACAAAAAAATTTTGTATGAGGAGTTTGATAGACAACTTGCCCTACCGTTAGTTGTCAGAGCATCCTGAATTACCTGGACCACTATAGAGATATTTTGTTGATCTTATTGTGGGTTTTCGGATATGGTATGATCTTTCTGGTGGAAAGAAGAAAAATGGAAGAGTGTATGGTGCTGGAGGGTACGCCAAAACTATGAAGCAGCATGATATATAGGAGTTTTTAGAATGAGACTTGTTGATGGAGAAGAAACATCAACTCCACCTATATTAACCACTGAAATGCTGGAAACTGTGAGAAACATGACCAATATTGAGGCAATACTCTAAATAGCAGCAAAAAATGCAGAAATTGAAGAGATGAAGAAAAAACAATTAGAGATGCAAGAAGAAATGAAGAGAAGAGAAATGGAGTTGTAGGAAGAAATGTGGAGGTAATCACAAAAGTATCAAGAAGCAATGCGGATTGCAAATAAGCGGGTTCAAAGATTTGATAATTTTTTTGCTTCACAAAATTTCAGTGGTGGATTTTGAAGAACTAGTGGATATGAAGAAGTTGTTGAAGAAGAAGAACAAGGAGAAGAACAAGATGAGCACAAATAGAATGTTTAAATTTGAAAATTGAATGTTTATTTTAATTTATATGAAAGATTTATGTTAACTATTTTGAACTTAATAACTTTATTGTAATTTGCATGAAATTTTATTTTAATTTTTATTATGTTTTGATTGAATTTTAATTATTATATTTATTATGTTTAATTATATGTTATATTAATTATGTTAATTATATTATAATTAATAGAATTATTATCATTGATTTTATTCTATTGATATTAATTATTTTTTTATAAATATTTTTATAATTTGTCAGGAGATAAACTTCAAAGAAATGTCAACGTCTATATTTTGTCAGGGGTGAACCCTAATAAATGGAAAAACATTTACATTTTGCTAGGGACTTAATCTTAAATAAAAATTCTGACACACTGCAGCAGCAACTAACCACCTAACTTACGCCTACGTCTATATGTTACAGAATATAAAAATTAAATTGAATTTTATAAAAGTGTAACAAAATGACGACGTGTAAAGCCTCCCATAAATAAATTTATGATCCTCGATTTGCTAGGGGAACGATCCCCTCATAAATTTTATATTTATAAATTTTTTTACCATTTATAAAGAGGTTTAACTTCGACAAATAAATTCTTTTTTGATAGTATTATAACAAGATAATAGAACATACATCACATTGGCTACTATATAAATAGTGGATCATTCTTCAGTCTCAAGTATGATCACTAAATACTTGCTCATATCTTACAAATCACATCTCATCTATAAATATACACACTTCTTTAAAAAAGATGCACTCAAAAGCTTGAAGTCAACTTCACAAACATAAGTGATCTAAGGTAAAAAAAAAATAAAAATCGCATTCCTTTCATAGTTTATTTCTTAAATCCATTGAAGAGATTTTGCACTATTATAAAAATAATTTAGTAAAATCTATTATATAAAGGGGTACCCATGACTCTTGAGTAACAATGAAAGAATTTTATAGTTAAACCAAGAC